>OZ034821.1:25524653-26724653 GCA_964030455.1 Linum trigynum | reverse complement strand
GTTTTGACTGTTCTAAGTTTTTTTATTAACATATGTTCACTTGAAGTCATTTGAATTCTTTAACGGCAGGAGATCTCTTTTCAATTTATGTTTATGGTACGTGGTTAGGGTACAAGATATGTGGTGTAAAGTATAGGATATATGGTTAGGGATAGCAATTAGCAAATATCACTTTTTATCTATGTTTTGAAAATCAAAGTATGAATTTCACTTTTAAATTAACTATACTAACAAAATCACAACTCAAGGACATATGGTTAGAGTATAGGCTATAGGGTATGTGGTTAGTGTATAATGTATTGATGGTTTAGGGTATACAATCAACAACATATACTAACTTAATATTGTTGATTGAGGGTAAGTCTAAGTGTATAGGATATATGTTATGGAGTAAGTTATGATTGAAGTCACAATAATTTTACTAAATTTGATAGTTGATGACTTGATATATACACATGTTTTTATCCACCATTCCTGTACCGTTTGAGTCTCATCTCTCGTGTTTTAGGCCGATTTCACGCTAGGTTGTTCTTGTTTGTGATATTTCAGGTCCTAGTACGTGAAAGAAGGTTTGGGCACGAGTTCGAGGTCGATTGGACGAAGTTGGGGCATTTGGCGAAAAGCTGGAAATTCCACGCGGGCAGACCTAAATTCCACACGGCCGAGCGGAATTCCATGACGCGGGCAAGCCACACTGGCCGTGTATGGGACCCCTTGTGGTCGTGTGGAAAGTCCAGGGAGTTCACACGGCCAGACTGGAAATCCACACGGCTGTGTGGTTTTGGCCGTGTAGTGTACCTAAAGCCACTTAAGTGAAATGCGGCGTTTTGCACTTCCACACGGGCAGTTGGGGATTTCACACGGCCATGTGGCCTGGCCGTGTGATCGGGCAGAACTGGGTTTTAACCCAATTTCGGGTCTTTTGAAGGGGGAATGGACTTTTTGGAGCAAAAATAAAGTTTTAGAGAGAGAAAGTGCGAATAATAAACCCTAGGAGCTATTTGAAGTGAATTTCTCACCATTGAAGCCCATATTGCATTCCCAGGAGTGAAGATCATAATACTAGAGCAGATTATCCTCATCTTTATGAGTATGGCTACTCTGATTTCTGTTTTCCTCTCTCTCTCTCTATGGAGTAGAACTTTCTCTCACTTGGGTATGAAGAACCCTAGTTCCATGTGTTAGGAATCTTGATTGTAATGACTTGGAATTGATATATTGATTGGTTATAATCGATTGATGCATGATTCATTGAGTCAATTGAAGTTTGATCATCTTTTCTTGATTTCTGTTGTAACCTGAGATAGATAGAATCTGATTAGGTTGTTAGAGCTTTATCAATCAGTAGTGGTTGATTGATTATACGAAAGTTAATCGATTTACTGCTTTGTACTGGAATCCAATTCCAGTAGCGGAGTTCTGCGTTCATAGCCTCAACTTTCTATCCCGGTGAAGACTAGTCGTCTGCTGGGTAGTTGGACTGAGAGGGCTTGGTCAGCTTAAGAGATTCCAAGCTACTGTCGGATCTTCTGCAGTTTAATCAACAGTTAATCAACCCAGGGTAATTACAACCTTGACCTAACTAAGGAGCTAGGGGGACTCATTCCCGAGTGACTCTTCCTTTGCTAAAGAACTTTGAACCATTTCCTAATTTCTTACTGCTTTTACTTAAAATCACAATCACTGGACTTAGTTTTCTAGATAATAGATAATCACGGAGTAGGCTGTAGATCTAGGCCCCGGGTTGAAAAATAGAGCTTGCCACTTATTGCATTTCCGGACTGGGATTACACTTGGTTGCAGTTTGGTGTTGTGTTTTAGTGTATCAATAGTTAATCTTTAATGGTTCAATTTTTAGGATAATTCGAACAATTTTACAAATAACTCGTTTGGCAAGAGTTTACTAAAGTTATTTGGCCAATGACTTATTTCGAAATAACTCCTTTTATTACTCTGCTTTTGCCAAATACCACACGTCAAATACCATATTTGCATGGTTATACTAAACGAGATACTTTAATCCAATTACTACTAAAATATCAAATAAACAATTAATGGTGTCTTTTGGTTGCAAATATTGATATCACCAATACTATTAGCTAGTGTACTTTACCAATTTATGATTAATTAACAAGTTTTCAAGGCATACAAATTGATTTAACATTTTGACTAGTTTTTTTCAAAAAAATTAAGTATATATATACGAGGTAGAAGTAAATTGGTTAAAAAGTTGAGAAAATATTTTAAATTAGTGTATAAAATGTGGAAGTTGGTAACGAGTAATGAGTAAGTTACTCGATGCGCTGGCCTGAAAAACTAGAAACCTAATCCGCCCGCAACCCGCCCGACCCAAAACCCGATGAACCGGCAAACCGATTTGCCCGCAACCCGATTGAAACCGAACCCGATGAACCCGCAACCCGTTTGAACCCCAACTTGATAAACCCGCAACCCGCCTAACTCGTAACCCGTTTAAACTCGAACCCGAATGAACCCAGCTCGAACCGCCCGAACCCGCCCGATTGACACCTATATGGATAACCATAACTTTGTGCTCCAAAATCCAAACGGCATGAACTTTTTTTTTCATTTCGCATAATTTTTTAAGAACTACAACTTTTATCATAGACATAATTTCGAAATGTACGTGGATTGCTGAAAAGGGAAGGTAAGCTATTCCCAAAATCCTGTATATCCAAATATAGTTCCTGTTTTGAAAATTTATTCCTAGTAAAAATTGTATTCCTTAAAAAAATATGCGAAATGAAAAGAAATTCATGACGTTCGGATTTTGGAGCATAAAGTTATGGTTGTTTAAAGTTATTGAGGATTTTTAGCTTTCAATGAGTAAAACTTTGTCAATATATTATTGTTTCAAGAGAAGAGTTGTAGTTGGGTGGTGTAGATGTTGTGCTAAATTTAGTAAACTATTTATTTATTATCTCAGTTCGATCCACCACTCCCACAACATGTTGCTTTTTTTAATCTCTAAAAAAATAAATATAATTCAAATGGGATCGTGGGGATTCAAACCCAGGACTTCTTGCACACAATAAACAACTAAACCATTTGTGCCAAAACCACTCTAGATATTTATTTTGGAAAAGAAAATATATATTACAAACCGCATGGCAGGGGTGCGGTTTGCAACCAAACCGCCCCGGCCCCATGCGGTTTGCAAAACCGCACCCTACCAGTGCGGTTTTCATAGAAAAACGTGCCCCGGGTTGCAGTTTTTGCCTAAACCTCTGGTTCGGGCGGCGCTTTTTGGGAAAGCGTGTTATTTTGGAATTTTTTCGGGTTGAGTGCTATTTTTGGAAAAAAATTAAACAATGCTATTTCTGAAAAATTCCCCCTAATCGCTTGGTTATGAAATATGATGAGTGTATAAACAAGTATTTCTACATTAATAGTTTGATTGAAAATTAGATGACTATAAGTATGTGAGACGTGAATGTATAATCAATGATGTTAACACCGGACCTTTTAACAAAAAAGTCAAATTCCAATCCAGCACCGTCTTCAAGTATCATAGCTAAAGAAGGGTTGGAAAAGTGGGTTGAAATATATCAGAATCACGATCATCATTAGGTAAGGAAAGTTAATCCAAAACTTCTCCGGCTGCTAGCCTTTCATTTCATCAATTATACTCTTTTTATACAACTCTTCTGTTGGAAATGTATATGAATGTATATGAATAGCTTTGAAAGCTATAGAGTCTCTAGTGGAAAAACTATCACATTGGTAGTTTTACTTGGTGAAATGTGTATAAAGATAGGAGCCTCTCTCCCAAGGGCATGCCCCTTGGGGTGACCCACTTTTGTGGGAGAGGGAGGACCTAATGGACCACCACACACGCGCGCCGTCCGTCCGTCCGACCAGCCGGTTGGTTGGTTGGTTCACTTGAGACTATATATATATTTTTGGAGAAATTCCAAACGAAATTAATTAATTATTAATATGAAGATACCTATAAATAGCCGCCTCCCCAGCCCCTCTAAACACAACACAACGAGCAGAAACACAATAAAGAGAGTACACAACAACAACGAGCAGAAACACAATAGAGAGAGTGTTTAGAGAGCTTCGGTTTTCGCACAAAACCGCGAGTATTGAGAGGAGCTGTTTTATCCTGGAGACGACCGGTTGATAGTCTGCCGTGCGCATCGAAGGCAGTGCCGCGAATGTCTTAAAGAAAGCGACCTAGTCCGCGACTCAGCTCCAGATTCGGTAACCTCGTTCCTTTTGTTGTTCCGTTCCTAACAATTTTAAGACGTTCGGCTGCTGCTATGTCGACTGAACAGAACAACATGGCCGGATCTGGTGCTGTCGATATCAATCGACCCTTTCGCTTCGTTGGGGTCAACTTCCGTCGCTGGAGGCAAAAGATGGAGTTCTACCTGACAACCAAGAAGCTGGCCCACTGCCTCACCAGCATGCCTGTCGAGCTGCCGGAAGAAGCGACCGATGAGGAGAGGGCTGCTTCTGCTAGGGAAAGGGAGCATGACTTCCTGTGCAAGAACTACATCCTCAACGGCCTGGCAGACGATCTGTACGACTACTATGCGGACAGTAAGAACACCGCGATGATGATCTGGGATGCGCTTCAAAAGAAGTACGACACGGAGGAGGCTGGAGCTAAGAAGTATGCTGTCAGCCGCTACCTGCGCTACCAGATGGTGGATGACAAGTCCGTCGAAGTTCAGTCCCACGAACTTCAGAAAATAGCTCATGAGATCGTCTCTGAAGGTATGCCTCTGGACGATCAATTTCAAGTTGCTTGCATTATTGATAAGCTGCCCCCTTCGTGGAAAGATTTTAAGAATATGCTTAGGCACAAAACCAAAGAATTTTCACTGGAAAGCTTGATTACTCGCCTAAGGATTGAGGAAGAGTCCCGCAAGCAGGATATGAAAGAAGAGGTGATGGTCGTCACTGCTAAACGACCCACCCCTAGAGCTCTTAAACCTAACCAGAAAGGGTTAAAGAGTAAGAACCAGCAGGTCCGGCCCCACCAGAATGGTGCCTCTCGAGGTAACCAAAGGGTCATGGCTCAAACCTCTAAGAATGACCCACCGTTTATCTGCTATAACTGTGGAAAACCGGGTCATATGGCAAAGAAGTGCCGGAACAAGCAAAACCCTGCCGCTGCGGCCAGGGTTAACTTGACAGAAGAGGATTTGATAGCCATGATCACAGATATGATCGCTGAAGTTAACCTCACTGGTGACTCAGAAGGATGGTGGCTGGATACAGGTGCATCGAAGCATGTATGCAACAATCGTGCTATGTTCAAAACATACACAGAAGCACCTGCTGACAAGAAAGTATTGTTGGGGACTACCCACACTACTATGGTTGCTGGTTCTGGTGAAGTGGAGCTGAACTTCACCTCTGGGAAGAAGATGGTGCTCAAGGATGTGTTGCACACTCCAGAGATAAGGAAGAATCTTGTTTCGGGATATCTTCTTAATAAGGCTGGGTTTAATCAAACTATTGGGGCAGACTTGTATACCCTTACTAAGAATGGGAGTTTTGTGGGAAAGGGATATGCATGTAATGGGATGTTCAAGTTGAATGTCGAAATTAATAAGATGAATTCTTCAGTTTACATGGTGTGTGATTTGAATGTTTGGCATGCTCGTCTTTGTCATGTGAACACACGAATTGTGAAGAATTTAAGCAAGCTAGGGCATATCCCTAAACTCTCAATGAATGAATTTGATAAATGTGATTTCTGTAGCCAAGCTAAAATAACGAAAACGCCCCATAAATCTGTGAGTAGAGAATCAGAACCCTTAGATCTTATTCATTCTGATATTTGTGAACTAGATGGGACGTTAACTAGGTCTGGCAAGAGATACTTTATCACTTTCATAGATGATTGCTCTGATTATTGCTTTGTTTATTTGATGAAAAACAAAAGTGAAGCCCTTGATATGTTCAAGGTATTTGTGGTTGAATTTGAAAATCAGTGCAATCGAAAGATAAAAAGACTTAGGAGTGATAGAGGATCAGAGTATGACTCTAATCCCTTCAAGGAATTCTATAGCTCACATGGTATCATTCATGAAACCATGGCAGCATATTCACCAGAAATGAATGGTAAAGCTGAGCGAAAAAATAGGACGTTTACAGAATTAGTCGTGGCTATTATGCTCAATTCTGGAGCTGCTTCTTCTTGGTGGGGTGATATTTTGTTGACAGTTTGCTATGTGCTAAACCGTCTTCCAAAAACAAATAGAAAAGAATCACCCTATGAGATCTTGAAGAATATGCCACCTAATCTGTCCTATTTAAGAACGTGGGGCTGTTTGGCCTACGTAAGAATTCCGGATCCTAAGAGGATTAAATTGGCTAGTCGAGCATATGAATGTGTCTTCGTTGGCTATGCGGCCAATAGTAAGGCATATAGATTCTATGATTTGAATGCTCGTACTATAATAGAATCCATTGATGCTGATTTCTTTGAGACACGATTTCCATTTAAAACAAGAAATAGTGGGGGTAATGTACTACCTACTATTAGAGATAACGGAACTAGTGGGGGTGTTGGTTCTGAGGATGAACTCAGAAGAAGTAAAAGAGCTAGAATCTCTAAAGATTTTGGTGATGACTTTACTACAGTATTCACCCTCGAAGATCCAAAAAGTTTGCAGGAAGCATTAACTTCCGTAGATGCAGATTTTTGGAATGAGGCCGTTATAGATGAAATGGAATCGTTAGAAGCTAATAAGACTTGGCATCTAACAGACTTACCTCCTGGCTGCAAAGTCTTAGGTAATAAATGGGTTCTAAAAACGAAACGGAAACCTGATGGTGCAATCGAAAGGTTCCGAGCTCGCCTAGTAGTTAAGGGCTACAGGCAGAGAGAGAATATAGATTTCTTCGATACCTATTCACCAATATCTAGAATAACATCCATTCGTGTAATGATTGCTCTTGCTGCCTTGAACAATCTCGTGGTACACCAAATGGATGTTAAGACCGCTTTTTTGAACGGTGATCTAGATGAAGAAATCTATATGGAACAACCAGAAGGGTTTGTTATCCCCGAACATGCCTCGAAAGTCTGTAAGTTAGACAAATCATTATATGGTTTGAAACAGGCTCCAAAACAGTGGCATGAGAAGTTTGACACTCTCGTTCTCTCACATGGCTTTAAGGTGAATGAAAGTGACAAGTGTATTTACTGCAAGTCAGAAAATAACACTTGTACTATCATATGTTTGTATGTAGATGACATGTTGATATTTGGTACAAATATTCACGTGGTCAATGAAGCAAAAGCCATGTTAAAAGAGAGCTTTGAAGTGAAAGATCTGGGAGAAGCAAAGTTTATGCTTGGAATCCAGATAACTAGAACAGCAAATGGTTATTCTCTAGATCAATCTAGCTACATAGAGAAGATCTTGAAGAAATATAACTATTTCGACTGTAAACCTGCGTGTACTCCGTATGATGCTAGTGTAAAGCTATTTAAGAACACTGGAGACAGTGTAAGACAATCAGAATATGCTAGCATCATTGGCAGTCTCCGTTATGCTGCGGATTACACTCGACCAGACATTGCATATGTCGTGGGATTGCTTGGCAGGTTTAACAGCTGTCCTAGTAGAGAGCATTGGAATGCTATAGAGAGGGTCATGAGATACCTCAAGAGAACAGCAAACCTTGGTATACATTATCAAAGGTTTCCTGCTGTACTAGAAGGGTATAGTGATGCGGATTGGAATACCCTATCAGATGACTCCAAGGCAACCAGCGGGTATGTTTTTAACATCGCTGGTGGAGCTGTGTCTTGGAAGTCAAAGAAACAAACAATCATAGCTCAATCAACTATGGAATCAGAGATGATAGCACTAGCAACGGCTAGTGAAGAAGCAAGTTGGTTGAGAGGATTGTTGTCAGAGATTCCCCTATGGGAAAGACCGGTCCCTCCGGTATTGATCCATTGTGATAGTACCGCAGCTATCGCTAAAGTTGAGAACCGGTTCTATAACGGAAAGAAACGACAGATTCGTCGTAAGCACAGTACTGTAAGAGAACTCCTAACGATAGGAGCAGTGAGGGTGGATCATATAAGATCCGAACAGAATCTAGCTGATCCTTTGACGAAAGGATTACCTAGAGAGAAAGTCCAGAATACCGCCAAGGGTATGGGACTTATGCCTACCGAACCACGGACTACAAGTGATGGTAACCCGACCCAATAGATGGAGATCCCAAGAAATGGGTTCAATGGGTAATAACAAGTCATGAGTAGTATGCGAAAAGTTCATGCATAGTGAAGCATGAATCCCAAAGCAATGGAGGTTGAGTTAATAACTCTTAATGAGGTCTATACCCTATGTGGGGTGGAGTACTTTACTTTGGGGGTACTCTTGATAGACTCACCTATGTGAATGTGGGAGTGGGGCCGCTCCCTATGGAACTTTGGAGGCACAAAGTTGCTAGAGCGTTCACTAAACCAGGGTAACGTGCATGGCCATAAACGCACGGGCTATGAAGAGAACACAACTCAATGAAAAGATCCGGTGTGCTACACTGTCTGAGATAGGGTTCAAGACTACGAGTCACCCTTATGAAATCGGAAGTGTAACCACTACGCTAAGGTTCAAATCTTCGCGATACCTTAGCTTATGCCCGATCTTATGGAACTGTTGATGCTCAGAGATAGTTTCAAAACTATTCAAGTGGGGGATTGTTGGAAATGTATATGAATGTATATGAATAGCTTTGAAAGCTATAGAGTCTCTAGTGGAAAAACTACCACATTGGTAGTTTTACTTGGTGAAATGTGTATAAAGATAGGAGCCTCTCTCCCAAGGGCATGCCCCTTGGGGTGACCCACTTTTGTGGGAGAGGGAGGACCTAATGGACCACCACACACGCGCGCCGTCCGTCCGACCGACCGGTCGGTCGGTTGGTTGGTTGGTTGGTTCACTTGAGACTATATATATATTTTTGGAGAAATTCCGAACGAAATTAATTATTTAATAATTAATTATTAATCTGTTATTCTGAGGTATATTCCTAAGGATAATCGACTAAAACGGAATATTCGAAGGATAATCCCTCCGGGTTTATCTTAACCGACGGTTTTAATTAAGGAAGTAATTATCTTCCTTAATTAATCCGACTTATTCCCCAAGCAAGAGGGTATATTCCTAGGGGTTCGGCTCCTATAAATAGCCGCCTCCCCAGCCCCTCTAAACACAACACAACGAGCAGAAACACAATAGAGAGAGTGTTTAGAGAGCTTCGGTTTTCGCACAAAACCGCGAGTATTGAGAGGAGCTGTTTTATCCTGGAGACGACCGGTTGATAGTCTGCCGTGCGCATCGAAGGCAGTGCCGCGAACGTCTTAAAGAAAGCGACCTAGTCCGCGACTCAGCTCCAGATTCGGTAACCTCGTTCCTTTTGTTGTTCTGTTCCTAACATCTTCTTCCTTAACATGGTTGCCCTTTTAGTAAATCCACGATTGAATCTCTCTCAACAATTCGAGTTATTGAGATCAACTGGTTCTTGACATGGTATCAGAACCTTATGTGACTGAGAGGTCTTCTGATCGAATCCCAATGACCCCCATTTGTTTCATTTAAGCACATGGTGTCTGATGCTTGTGCAAACTTCAAGTCCATATATGGTGGCTTTCGTTTGAGGGGATGTGTTAGTAAATTCACGATTGAACCTCTCTCAATAACTCGAGTTATTGAGATCAACTGGTTCTTGACAGCCTTGCAATAGAGAATATTTTATTTATTTATTTTGAGGAATGCAATGGAGATTGTTTGGTTCTAGCAAAGTTAGCCTATGTTTCTATATATACAACATATTTAGACCTAGTTTATTTTGCCTTACATATTCCAGGTTACGTAATTATCGGTATAGTGGTACTAGTACTGGTCTTTAACTTGAAGGTCTCATATGAAAATCCCTTAAATAACCCCTATCTATAAAAATAAACGTATATCGTCTTTATAAAAAAATTCTTTGGATACAAACATATCGTTTCAGAATTTCGTCATGTAATCAGTATCGATAGATCAATACTAAATTTTTTGGTGATAATGATCTAATTCACCTAACATTTCTAAAATTTATTGGTGAATTTATTTAGTACATGTAAATATTCTGAACATAGATAGTGAATATTCTCAACAACTAGTGTTGCAAACACTCGCACTAAAAAAATGTTGTGAATACTATTAACCGTTGTCGTAAATAGGGGTGGAAATCGGTACGATATCGGTATCCCAATACCGAATATCGAATACCGAATTACGTCCTAAAATTAATCTCAATCCCAATCCCAAAATAATTTTGGTATTCCAATCCCAATCCCAAATATTTTGGTTCGGTATCGGTATATACCAAATACCAAATTAGTTTCTATCTTTTATATATATGAATTTTATTTACACTCGTGTATCAAAGCAGGGGATAAAATATTTTTACACACTTTGCTTAAGTAGAAGTAGGTGTATATGGATGATCATTTGGCTTTAGCAATGTTTGTTTGGTTTTCCTCAATCAAAGGACCTGCCGTACCAAAAGTTTCTTTAGGAAACAGGGGAAATATAGTGTGCAAAAACAAACAGAAGCAGGGTTGCAGGGGAAACAAACTACCACTATGCAGCCCATTAATTAACTACAATGACAATCTGAAATAGGGGATACATTGTGCAACCGAGCAGCAAACATAGTTCTAGTTCTCAAATCATTCAAATCCTACAATCACATAAGCATCCAAGCTTTGAAACAAGTTACTAAACATAATTACTAATCATAAATATTGTTCTAAAGTTCCTTTCACATGCACCATATCATCCTTCATGCTCCATCATAACCTCGTATCCACTATGGTTTGGACAATAATGATTCATCCTCTTCATCTTCATGACAAGTAATGCTCTCATCAGAAAATAGGTTTGTATTTGCACCAACAAAACTTGGAGATTCACTTGCATTTGTATTGATTCCACTGCCATTTGTACTTCCACTTCCACCCGCATTCATAGCTAGACGTTCAAATGTTGCATACACTAGTTGAAAGAAAAGTAATAGTGAGATTGCAGGCAACAACTGATGTGCCTAAACTGCTCTAATTGACAATAAAATGGCTAGGGTTGCTGGAAATTGAAAGAAATTGGGAAATTTAGGGTTTTTGGTAGGTTAGATGGAGGAAGAACCGCCACACCAATCGGTGATAAGGTTTGGGGCAAGGCGCCACAACCAGGGGTTGATTAGCCTAAGAAATCACAAGGAAATATTTCTTGCAACTCTTGAAAACTCTTATTGAAGTCTGAATACTGAATTGAATAAAATTGAACTACAAGCCTTCTATTTATAGAGAGGCTAACCCAACAGAAAGACTTCCTTCTACACCTAGGAAACTGAAAAGTAATAACTCTACTATTAGAAAACAAATAACACTCATACTTAAGAAATTAAATAAAGCTAACATAGACTCTTAAACCAACATGGACAACAATTAAGCATCTCCTCCAAATCCTTGTTGGACAAGGATAGTTGTAAGAAATCCTCAATTCTCCATTAACCCGTAGGTCTTGTTTGTAGACCCATTTTCACCCATCTTGAATGCTCCTAAACTCTCTTTAAACCTCCTAATTTGTCTATTGACCCATGGTCCATGTAGAGATATAATTTGGAATCGAATTAGGTCATGTAGGGTTCGTATAATCCCATCAACAACAGTAACTAAAACTAGTTATTAAAAACAATAAAGTGTAAATAGTTTTTGATCTTCCAAGTCTTCTTCATCATTCATTAATTTGGAGTCATCTGCCTGTATTCAATCTTGACTACAAAGTAGAAACAAAACTTTTTATGGACGGAAACAACCAGTAATCTCACAAGTCACAAGCCAACAACAAATAATCTCATAGTATATTAATGCAACATATTAAAGTAGCAAAAAGACTTACATTGAAATACGATGGGAAAGTGGGTAGTTGGATGCTTCACAGGTAGCTACCGCGAGCACAAGACAAGGCAAGAATGTGAGGAAGAAAAGGATGCGATTGGGACTGGGAGTTGAGAAACCTGAAGCTAGTAGGTTGATTTTTCCATTTCTTGACCATAGTCCGTTGTGGGTGGTTGTTGGCTGCTCATCTTTGTTGATACGAAGAAGAATGAGCGGCTCTAGTTTCTGGATTGGAGTGTGAGACGAATTGAAAGGAGTGAACTAGGGTTTGTTGAGTGAGAGATCAAAGAAGTAATGGGCCGAGTGCACCATCTGTCAAAGAGGGTTAATGGGCTTGAGTTCTCAAATTATGATGGAGGACAGGAATGGGGTAGGACGGTGGGTAATGGGCTGTATAATTAGTTTGCATTTTGATAGTTAGGCCCCGTAAAAGTTAGTGAGAGTAGTCCGGGACTCCGGGTAGATAGAATTTGTGTAAATTGCAAGTTTGGTCACTTGAATTACTAAAAAAATTCACGTTTGCCACTCAAATTACTTTATTCCATTCATCGTCACTAAAATTAGTTCAACAGTTCAAGTTTGGTCACTCTCCGTTAGTCTCCGTTAAATTTTTCTGACGTGACAATCAACTCTAATAGTTGACCGTTAAATAGGTGACGTGGCAATTAAAAAATATATATATATAAAATTTGAAATTTTTACAATTCCACCTCATTTCTAAAACTATTAAAATATAAAATTAACTATCTACTCCTCACCTCCACCTAGTAGTCAGTTGGTTCCGACCCACCTCCACCGTCCACCCTCTCTTCCTCCCCAATTTCCCAGATCCCCAATTCCCATCCCCGCCGTCGTCACAATGGCCCTCGTCGTCGACAAAACCACCACCGGCCGGGACTACAAGATTAAGGACATTGCCCCAGTCCGACTTCGGCTGCCTCGAGCTTGAGCTCGCCCAAATCGAGATGCCCGGCGTCATCTCCTGCAGGACCTAGTTCAGGCCCTCGTAGCCCTTCAAGGGTGTCGTCGTCTTCGCCTGGAAGGGGGAGATCCTCCAGGAGTACTGGTGGTGCACCGAGAGGGCGCTCGATTGGCGTTTCCATATCTCTTTCTTTGCTTCTCCGCTGCGTTGTTCTAAAAGGGGAAGAGATCTACACGAATCAAATTGCTGGGATTTTGCTCGGAAAAGAAGCACAGGTCGAAGTTGAACTAGGTTGGGGGATTTTTTATTTGATCAAGGATTTGCTTCTCGTTCTTGAGCATTTGAGAGTCCTTGGCTTCGAAGTATTTGACCGCCATTGACGACGAGTTGCAATGGGTCCCTCTGCAAATGTAACAGGTCCGCCGTCAAGGAGCTGTTGCAGCCAGTGTGTCGCCGCAAAACCAGTCAACGTTTGGTGGAATCGGCGGATTTTTGGTAGGTTTTCGACGGAGGATAAAAACAGAGAAAGAGATGATCGTTCGCCTGCTTATGCTCCCGATTGAGTTGCTTCCACCGTCTCTACCCAATTCCGTTGATTTCTCCTGCCGGAGATTTTTTTATGAATATCGTCGGATATTTATCAAAGAATTATATTTTATTTTTGGTAATTATAATGATTTTTTGTTTAATTTATTGCTAAACTGAGGTGGAAATTAAATATATTAATTTTTTTGTTTTTTTAATTATTTTTAATTTGCCACGTCACTCATATAACGGTCAACTATCAGAGTTGACTGCCACATCAGAAAAAACTTAACGGAGACTAACGGAGAGTGGCCAAACTTGATCTGTTGAACAAATCTTAGTGACCATGAATAGAATAAAGTAATTTGAGTGGCAAACGCGAAATTTTTTAGTAATCTCAGTGACCAAACTTGCAATTTGGCCGATAGAACTTAGAAGGATTAAAATGCACTAGTTTTATTTCGGTACAATACCGATCCCAATCCCGTAATCCATAATACCGAATTACATTCGATATTGAATTCCAATTCCAATCCCATAAAATAATACGTGTATTCGGTAATACCAAATATTAACAAATTTGGTACGGTATTCGGTATATCCCAAATGCGGGTACCAAACTTCCAGCCCTAGTGAATATATTAAAGTATTGTGTGGATATAGATGTCAGTAAAATGATATCAATCTTATTAGATGAAATAACGACAAAAAGAGTTTCTTTGTAAATTTTTCTTAAAAAATATATGTTTCCTCTGTTGAAAAATGAATGAAAGAGTAAACTCAAAGAAATTGATGTTATGATAGTGTGGGGACGAGAAAAATCAGCATACCCTATATTCAAACCTGGAGAACAATATGGGAAGCTGAAAAAGAAATGAATAGTTGCGGATGTTTCCGTCCGCATAATACCCTCGTTTTAGCTGAGTACGTAGACTAGATCGGATCATTCCAACATGTGGACTGGAGGTGAGAATTCGCTTTCAAAAAGCCTCTGGCTCTGGCTGGCAGCATATCCGTTTTGTTTGGAAGGATTAGAAAGCCAAGCCAAGGGAAAGCAAGCAAAACCCCAAGTGGATCTGTGCCATTTATCCATCTGCCGGACCGCCATTCCCCACCAGACCAGTCCACCATCGACATCGAGAAAACAGCTTAAACTTGTCTGCAGGTTGGCTGCATCAGCTTCCAACTTTGTCTGCTATTAGTATTAGTCCGACCGGCAGAGGCAGAGGCAGTGACAGCGGCGGTCCAGCCAGCCCGCTGCACAGACAACGCTGATGGGCCGAAGCGTCTAAAGCCCCACACAAAATACAAGACAAGGCACAAAAGCAAAAGAGGATTATCAAAAAAATTAATAAATTTGCTTGGATTGTGTACAATGCTTAACATTAGTATTGTGATTTGAATAAGAGACAAATCAAATCATCCGATGATTCTTCGAAATCGTCATCAATATGTGTTACCATTCATTTATACTTTCCTTCTGTGCAAATTCAAGGTATACTATACTCCATGCTGTGATGGGTAGTACTGTGTACAATTTCCAAGATTTGAAACCTGAAACTCAAACTAGACTACATAACACTGTACAAGTAGACATGAATCTTGCAACTCAACCTCTTAATTGATGAAGTTGAATCAAAGAAGGTACAAGCTAAACAACCCAAGATTTATAGTGTACCGTTCATTTCCCAAGCAGCATTCGCCTTGAATTGAATCAACCTTTTTGCTAATGGAAAAATAATCTAATGATCAAGAAACCACATAACTAACACACGACACTGGAAAGCCAACGCAAACAAGTACTAAAACCTACAGACACTTAGGTACTCGCAAAAACCTCCAATCGAAGAAACAACGTCCAACATTGCAAACCAACAATTCCCCCCAAAATATAAACAAGAACCACAACACTACTAAAAGCACCATCCTTTCATTTCCACTTACATTGATGCTCCCGCTTCCAAAGTCAAACATAGATAAACAATATAAGGTGCTTCAATTGTAGCTACTAAGAATTCATCCTGCCAAACGAGCCACTCTGCCGCAGTCTGAATAAGCCACAATCTACCCAGAGGCACTCCTCCACCTACAAATTCTGCACAATCTGAAAGGGGCTATGTTGCTAAGAACTAAATCGTATAATCAGCTTGTAGAGTAAACCTATGAGAGGTGCAACACCAGAATACATCAAGCTGATGAAAAGTGCCTCCACATCTTGGCAGAATATCCAACAATTCTAGTAATCTCAGTCGCCTACTCATTCTAATGTACATAATAAACAGGGTGGGAAACTTGTAGGATCAATGAATTTGAAGAATGCTTTGTTCCCATCAGCATATAGCACGAATAAATCTCAATCATGTGTTGATCAGCATTAGCATGGTACAAATTTTGAATCCATCATTAGGAACATTCATTCTTCAGCAGTAAACAATAATCAGCCAAATAAAGCAAAACCAAAACACAAAATTTTCAATCTAGAAAAAAATTTAGAGTCCCCTGAGGAAATTATTGATCCTCACAAAACAATTAAAGCTTTCAGTAATACATTAGCATAGGTTATTTAGATTTTCAATTCATCACAGGGAACGAGCATAGGGTGGAAACTGATGACAAAGATGATAGCATAGCACAATTTCAATGAAAACCCAGAAGGGGAAAAACTTGAATGGAAAAACAGAAAAGAAAATGAAGGAAAGATTCAACCGCCATGGGAGATGATAACACCAGAGCTCAGACAAATGTTGGAAAACCGAGTTTCATTCCCGGACCACAAGAGGTCTCATAATGAGCTGGGTAAGTCGCATTTATCATCATGGCAAAACCAACAATACCACTTCAACAAAAACGACGAAAGGTAAAAGGAGATCTGGCGGATGGACAGAATTCTTTCGCACAAGCAGAAGCAGGGACCTGAGAAAGGTTTGAGAGGCGAGGAATGGAGGGAGAGGAACGAGTGGACTTTAATAGTGTATCAACTAGGGTTTTAAGGTTTGGCTACATATGAAGCATTTTATGCGATGCTGTTGAGCTTCTCCCAGTTTCTATTGGGCTGGAGAGAGAGCGTCAACGATTACCGGGGATTTCATTTCATTGGCTTCAACAAGCCCAAAGGCCTAGTTACGTCATGGACTTGGGCCTTCGGATTGAAACGCTTCTTAGCCTGAGGCCTAGCTCTTATGTCCCCTAACATATAAATTGAACTGACTCGATTTTTCCGACTTGTTTGCCCTATTTTGAAGACGTACAGGCATAGGTACTTCTCATCGATCCGACCTGCCCTGAACCGTCCTATTCTCGATCAGTTTTTGCCTAAATTACTTATAATCTTAGTTTAATTACTTAGGATTTCCTCTTATTACATTATATTTTAGCTATAATAAAGTTGCAATTAAGTGAAAACCTCAATTTTTTCAATAATTTAACTAGATTTTATCATATTATGATTTATTTCTTGGTATTTTAATAAAAATAACGAATATTTCTAATGTTTTTCACATAAATTACATACTCATTGGGTGGACGTGCCCCGACCCGCGCCACGTAATAAATTCCCCGACCTACCATGGGGCAGGTATGGGTATCGAGATACCTGCCCCGAACCTGCCCATTGCCATTCCTAATAACATAATGGCATTAGTAATAGAAAAAATAGTTAATTTGCCATTCCTAATAACATAAATTACCCGACCTGCCATGGGGCGGGTATGGTTATCGAGATAACCGTAAATGACAAATTTGGTCAAATTTAATTTAGAAATATTCATCATGATCTAAACTAATATCCATAAAAACTAATTTTAGAAATATTTTGACCGATGAACGAACCATGTCACTAAAAAACAATACAATAATGCGTTAATAAAAAAATTAAATTATTCAATGAATAAAAACATTTAAGAAGAATACATTAGCAAGATTTGGATCTAATCTCAATACCCTCGACAATAAGCCCGCCTTTCAAATGCACACCATCAACCTCTTACCTCCTTCACGCACATCTCCATCATCTCTTTACCAACACCGTTAATAGAGAGGCGAGATTATCAACCTCCAGGTGATCTAAGTTGCTCAACAGCAACCAAAATGTGCAGCTCTACTCCAGAAACGAAGAACGAGATGAAGAACAAGGAGAGAGAAAAACGGAGACGTTTGGCTTCAAGTGCAACCAGAAATGGTGGCGTTCTCCAGCAACAAACTTAAGTTCCGATATAACTGTAGATAGAACACGTGTATAGCATTCATTGGTAGGTTTATTTGTTAGTTTCTTTTAGCCGTTAAATTACAGTAATTAGATTTAAACCTTTGTATATATATGGTTTTACATCAATGGAAAAGGGCTCAGCGAGCATTTCCCCCAGATCTGAAACTTCTTCTCATGGTATCAGAGCCTGGTTGCTCTCAACCACTCTAGGGTTTCGTCCCCATTCTTCTCACCTCTTTACCCTAAAAAATTTCTGAAAACAAACTAAAGGAATCATGGCTGAAGGAGCAGATTCAACAGCTGGGAAATCTACCCAGAGCTCAGCGAGTTCATCCTACGAAAACCCTTACCTCAATCCCTACTATCTTCCGCCTCAAGATGGTGCGCTGTCCACCATAATCTCTGTAAAACTTGTAGATGGGAACTATCACACATGGAGTCAGGTGATGCTTGTTGCCTTAGCTACCAAGAACAAGGTAGCCTTCATCGATGGAACCATACCAGTACCCAAGGTAACAGAACCATCTTACCAGTCATGGTTGCGTTGTAATGGTACCATTCGCTGCTGGATTTATAACTCCTTAGCTGAAGATATAGTGAATAGTGTCATGGGTTTGGAAAGTGCTCAGGCTATTTGGGAAAATCTGAAGAACAGATTTAGCCAGGAAGACAATGTTAGGGTTTATGATTTGAAGGGTCAGTTGGCTAAATGTGTTCAAGGACAACAGTCTGTGAGTCAGTACTTCACCAACATTACTGTGTTGTGGGAGGAGTTGAAAAGGTATCCAATACCTTGTTGTCCCTGCAATACCCCATATGAAACAATGAAAAGGTATGAGGACAATGATTTTGTTATCAAATTCATGCAAGGATTGAAAGAAATGTATCAATCTGCCAAGACCCAAGTGCTCATGAACTCAACATTGCCATATATTGATGTTGTTTTCAAGCAAATCTTGCAACTGGAAAGACAGATGAAGAGTGCCCCTAAGTCTAGTGGAGTTGATTCAGTTGCATTGGCGGTTGGTTCACCACAGAATGCCAGACACAATGACAGAGATTACAAGGATGGCAAAAAGTTCTGTCGGTATTGTAAGAAGGATAACCACATCATTAGTGAATGCTACAGGCTGGAAAAAAAACAAGGGAATCTGGTGGCTCAGTTGAAATAGGATCTGAATCTGACTCTGGCATTATTGGAGCAGCATCTGTGCAACATGATGCACCAAACAGAAACGATTCCATTAGCCTAGCCAGTCTTCAACTAAGCAATGACCAGATGGAGAAATTGAGGATCCTGCTGCTTGGCTCACCACAGTCATCTCCTTCTCCACCAACATCACCATCTTTCAGACATGTGGCAAATGCAGCAGTGACTACTCAGTCCCAAGCTGGCCAGCATCAATCAGGAGTCACTCAGTATCACCTTGTTTATCTTCACTTGAGTTCAGGTACCACAGTCCTCTCAACTCTTTTAGCTAGGACAGTGGAACCACCATGGGTTTTGGACACAGGTGCTACAGATCACATAATTTGTGATCTGAAGTATTTCTTAAAATGCAAATCATTATAGGGAGTCTTTGTCAATTTACAAAATGGGAACAAGGTCCAGGCCACACACATAGGAATAGTTAAACTTCCCTGTGGTCTATTTCTTTCTCAAGTCCTATTTGTTCCAAGTTTCAGTTACAATCTTGTTTCTGTCAGTAAACTCACCAAAACCAACACAGTCTCACTTCTTTTTAAATCCTCTTTCTGTGTCATTCAGGACCTTATTACACAGAGGAGGATTGGTTTAGCCCAAGTGGATAAAGGGCTATACCTGTTCAATGAGATCCAAACCGTTTCTCAAGACTGCCACTCACCCAATCCAAAGTGTTTTACTGCTTCACAACTCAATTTTCAGCCACAAAGTTTTGATCTCTGGCATGCCAGATTGGGTCATCCATATATTTCCAGATTAGAGACTATACACAAACAATGTCCAGATGTATTAGTTTCTAAGATTGTTCACTGTGATGTTTGCCATTTGTCAAAACAGAAAAGATCTCCCTTCCCAGTTAGCGCATCAGTTCATTCCTCTTTGTTTGGTTTACTACATGTAGACATTTGGGGGCCTTTGAACACCACTTCTTACAATGGTTTCAACTATTTCTTAACCATAGTTGATGATTTAAGTAGATGTGTGTGGACCTATTTGATGAAATCTAAGGATGAATCTAGGGGTTTGTTACAGTCTTTCTGTGTCATGGTGAAAAACCAATTCAACAAATCCATGCAGATCATTAGAACAGACCAAGGCATGGAATTTCACATGGATGAGTTCTATAGAACTCATGGGATTGAACATCAAATGAGTGTGGTGTACACTCCACAACAAAATGGCAGAGTTGAGAGGAAGCACCAACACCTGCTAAATGTTGTCAGAGCTCCCAAATTTCAGTCTGGCCTTCCTCTAGCTTACTAGAGTGAATTTATACTCCATGTTGCCTATCTAATCAACAAAATTCCTACACCTGTTCTGAACAACCTCAGTCCCTATGAGAAACTCTATGGTGTTCCACCAGACTATAGTAGCTTGTAGGTTTTTGGTTGCTTAGTCTATGCTTCCACAACTGGTCCACACAGAACTAAATTCTCACCCAGACCTAAGCAGTGTGTTTTCCTTGGCATACCTGTTGGGATTAAGGGTTTTAAACTTCTTGACATTGACACCAGAAGGGTGTTTTGCTCCAGAGATGTAATCTTTCATGAAAATATCTTACCATATGCCAACCACACTTCTTCTTCTTCCTCACTTCCATCACCTACTCCAACTCCATCACCAACTTTTTCCTTCCTTCCTACACCTTCCTTTATTCCAAACCCTCAACCATCTGATTCTTCTTCTTCTTCTGTAGATGTTCCAATTCCTGTGAATCCTCAGTCTGAGGGGGGCACACAACCTCCATCTCTCTCTCCTAAATCACCCATTCCCTTTCTTATTCCCTCAAGTCCATCTTCCTCCTCCTCAGGTTTCCCTTCACCTCAAACTCATCATGATGATTCACAAAACACACCTTCTTCTTCTCCTTCTACTTCACCTACACCCTCACCATTCTCTCATATTCCATTAAACAGTACTGCTCACTCTTCATCCCATGTTCATCTGAGGAAATTGACCAGGATTGTCAAACCACCCAACTGGCATGCAGATTATCATGTCACTCACCCCATTCATAGAGCCCTTTCATACACTCACCTATTACCAAAGCATCAACACTTTATAAACAATCTGACCTCACACAAAGAACCATCTTCTTACCAAGAAGCAATACAGAATCCTCATTGGGATAAGGTAGAGCCCTTTCATACACTCACCTATTACCAAAGCATCAACACTTTATAAACAGTCTGACCTCACACAAAGAACCATCTTCTTACCAAGAAGCAATACAGAATCCTCATTGGGATAAGGCAGTTCAGGAAGAGTTGAAAGCCCTGATTGATAATGGAACATGGGAAATCAAGGATTTATCAGTTGGCAAGAAGGCAATAGGCTGCAAATGGTTTTTCAGAGTGAAACTTCATTCTGATGGATCAATTGAAAGATATAAGGCAAGGTTGGTTGCCAAAGGGTATACCCAGGTTTATGGCATTGACTACTGTGACACTTTTTCACCAGTAGCTAAGTTCAGTTTAGTTAAAACCCTACTTGCAGTTGAAGCAGTGCAGAATTGGCACTTACATCAAATGGATGTAAGCAATGCCTTCTTGAATGGTGACTTAACAGAAGAGGTATACATGGAAATACCTGATGGTTTGGATTTGGGAGTTAACTACAAAGGAAAGGTCTGCCACTTGAAGAAATCCCTTTATGGGTTGAAACAGGCAAGCAGACAGTGGTATACTAAGCTCACTGAAAGCTTACTGAAGCATGGATTTAAGCAAAGTTCCTCAGATTACTCTATTTTTACAGCTTAGATTTTTGGTGCACTTGTTGTGCTCATTGTGTATGTTGATGACATTCTGATTGGAAGTGTGAGCTTGGAATCCATTAAAGAAACCAAAAGAATCTTACAAGGAGAATTCAAGATGAAAGATTTGGGAGAATTGAAGTACTTCCTTGGTCTGGAAGTGACAAGAGGAGTAAGAGGCATTACTGTTTCTCAGAGAAAATATTGCCTAGAACTCCTAGCAGAATCAGGTTTTTAAAATTGCAAGCCAGCATTTACTCCAATTTATGTTAAGGAAGTGTTGTCTGCTACAGGGGGCATTCCTTTAACTGATGTTGCAAGTTACAAACACTATGTAGGACAGTTGCAATACTTAACAACTACAAGACCAGATATTGCATTTGTTGTACAACAGTTGTGCACATATCAGGACAATCCTACAAGTTTGCATTTAAGAGCCTTACAAAGAGTACTTAGGTACCTCAAAGGGGCACCTGGACAAGGCCTTCTTTACCCTAAGGATATTAAACTCGAGTTGAAGGGATTCAGTGATTCAGACTGGGCTACCTGTCCAGATACTAGAAAATCCATAACTGGATATTGTACTTTTCTTGGATATGGAATTGTCACATGGAAGAGCAAAAAGCAGAAAGACTATCCAGATCCTCCTCCGAAGCAGAATACAGGGCCTTGGCTAGCTTGAGCTATGAAGTTGAATGGTTAATCAGACTACTCAAGGATTTTTGAGTAGAACATCCTCAAGCAGTCAAGGTATTTTGTGACAACCAGTCAGAAATTCATATTGCTGAAAATCCAGTGTTCCGCGAGAGAATGAAACATATTGATGTGGATTGTCACGTGATAAGAGAGAGGGTACAGTCTGGGTTGATTGCTTTACATCATGTACCAACTGATTCTCAACCTGCAGACATCTTCACCAAGAGCTTATCTGTGGATCACTTTGCATCTTTGTTGTCCAAGCTGGGAGTATATAATATATACTCGCCAGCTTGTGGGAGGGTAATAGAGAGGCGAGATGATCAACCTCTAGGTGATGTGAGTTGCTCAGCAGCAACCAAAATGTGCAGCTCTGCTCTAGAAACGAAGAACAAGATGAAGAACAAGGAGCAGAGCAAAACGGAGACGTTTGGCTTCAAGTGCAGCCAGAAGGAGAAGGCAATCATCAATAATCAGACCACGGATGTTGGGATATTACAGAAAATCTTTCAAAAGAGCTTCTAGCTGCACACGTGGAAGATAATGATGAAAGACAAGAAACACAGCAAAACAATGAAATTGAACCTCCTAAGCAGTCTGTATTGGCTCTACCAAGTGAGGAACCTCCTGAAGACACAACAGGAACAAAAGTCACCTTAGTGACTGTACAAGAGAAGTCCACGGGACCAATTTTGACACAGAATCCAGAGCAGGAAAGAGGGGGATATAGCGGTAAGAAATGGACCAGAATCGTGGGACATAGAGTTCCTAACCAAAGCAATGAGCAAGTTCAGCTAATGGATTTTCGAAAATGAGGGACACCGGATGCTATGGACGTTGTTGTGGTGTCCCTGGTGGAAAAATGCCCGAGATCGATCTCTTCCTCTATTGTGGATGGGGATGTGGCGGTCCTTGCCAAGGAGCAAGGCCGCCCAGCCCAATGAAAGTATTAAGCTACAACTGTCGCGGTTTGGGAAGCACCACGTCAGTTGCAAAATTGAAGAAGCTCGTCCGAAAACAAAACCCACAGTTGCTTTTTCTTATGGAGATGAAAAAAGATGAGAAAGGATGGCAGGAAGTTCAGAAGGAGCTTGGTTTCTATGAGGGCATTGGGGTTGCCGCGAGTTGTATCAATGGATGGAAAGCTGGGGGGGCTTTGCTTTTTATGGTCTGAGGATTTAGTGGTTAATAAATTGGATGCCTCTCTGCACCACATTGATGTTGTGGTTTCGTCAAACGATGAAGGAGAACGGTGGAGATTTACTGGCTTCTATGGAAGGGCAGCGCGTGATGAGAGATTCCAGTCCTGGGATCTGCTATGTGGCTTACGGAATGGTTGCTCTTTACCATGGGTTTGTATGGGGGATTTCAATAAGATTCTATCGGGAGATGAAAAGAAGGGTGGGAGAAGCATAAATGAGTCGTAGGCTTCTGAGTTCAGGGAAGCTTTGGAATTTTGTGGTCTGTTGGACTGTGGCTATGTGGGCTACCCATTTACATGGGAAAACAATCGTTCAAATGAAAGATCCATTGTGGAAAGGCTGGATAGGTGCGTTGCTAATTGGGATTGGAAACTAATGTACCCAAATCATCAGGTCATCCATCTTGACCGATGTGGATCTGATCACTATCCGATAATCCTCTTAACGGCAGGAAAAGAGGAGGAGGAAATCAAGTGGGGTTGGTATTTCAAATTTGAACCCTTTTGGCTCAAAGATCCGGAAAGTGGGGGTATTGTTAAAAAAGTCTGCGAGGACAACCCAGGGGGAGACTTATCTACTATTCTGAATGACTGTAAAGCAGAACTCACACACTGGAGTAAGAACAAGTTTGGTGACATCAAGAGAAGGATTGGCAGAATTGAGAATCTCTTAAAGACCTTCAAACACAGACCGAAGACGAGCTTCGTTGTTGAGCAGAGAAAGAAGTTAGAAAAAGAGAGAGCGGAGCTTATAAATCAGGAGGAGATGATTTGGAAGCAGAGGTCGAGGACGGACTGGCTGAAAGGAGGAGATAAAAACACAAATTTTTTCCACACTAAAGCTACTGCTAGGAGGAAGAGGAACACTATTAGGATGCTGCAGGATGATAGAGGAAGACTCTTCAAGGGTCAAAATGAAGTCATGGGATGCCTTGGTGATTATTATCAGACTCTATTCACAAGGGGTCCAGGCTCAGATTCTGATGAAGTGATTCAGGCGATCGATAAAAGGATCACCCCTACTATGAATGAGAAACTTTTACTGCCTTTTCAAAGCTGGGAAATAAAAGAAGCACTTGACCAGATGGCTCCCAACAAAGCACCGGGTTCAGATGGTTTCTTCGCTGGATTTTTTCAACACAATTGGAATGCTATTGGTCACAAGGTAACGGAAACGGCCCTAAACTTTCTAAATGGAGGGGTCCTCCCACCAGAACTAAATCACACTCTTCTTGTTCTTATTCCTAAGGTGAAGAACCCTGCTACTGCTAAAGAGTTTAGACCTATCAGCCTCTGCCTGGTCATCTACAAAATCATCTCAAAGGTTTTGGCTAACAAATTGAAACTGATTCTTGATAATATTATTGCTGAAGAACAAAGTGCCTTTGTTCCAGGGAGAAGTATTACTGACAATATTATTGTTGCTTTTGAATGTTTCCAGTACATGAAACAAAAGGAAAAAGGAACAGAAGGTTATTTTGCGGCTAAACTCGACATGGCCAAGGCCTATGATCGCGTGGAATGGTTCTTCCTAGAAAAGGTCATGAGGAAAAATGGGTTTTGACAAAAGATGGATTGATTTGATCCTCAAGTGTGTCTCAACGGTCTCTTATTCGGTGCTTGTGAATGGTCATAAATCTGAAAGCTTTGCTCCTTCCAGAGGGCTGAGACAGGGCCACCCCCTGTCCCCTTACCTTTTCTTATTGTGTGCAGAGGGATTCTCGGTTTTGATAAAAAAGCAGAAAGGAATGGATGCTTAAATGGAATCCAGATCAGGAGGAAAGCTCCAAAGATTTCACACCTTCTTTTCGCGGACGACAGTGTGGTGTTTGGAAAAGCAAGCATTAAGGAATGTGACTATCTGAAGAACCTTCTCAACACCTATGCTAAGGAGTCTGGGCAGGCAATAAACTATAACAATTCAGATATCTCTTTCAGCAAAAATGTGAGGGTGAGTAGAAGGCTAGAAATCTGTGGCACTCTGGGAATTATAGAAGTTGAAAAGCACCCTAAGTATCTGGGCCTTCCTACAGTGGTTGGCAGATCAAAGAAGGCGATCTTCGAAGAAATAAAGGAAAGGGTTAGGAAAAAATTAAAGGATTGGAAAAGCATAACGTTATCGCAGGCGGGGAAGGAAGTTTTGATCAAATCGGTGGCACATGCACAACTTATGTATCCTATGAATGTGTTTCTGATTCCTGAAGGTACTATAAAAGAAATTCAAAGCATGATCTTTAATTTCTGGTGGGGACAAAAGAGCAAAGAACCAAAGTTTCATTGGATTAAGAAGGAAGAACTGTGTGACGCCAAGGAAGAGGGAGGTATGGGAGTTAGAGATCTACGAGCTTTTAACTTGGCTATGCTGGGAAAACAGGTCTGGAGGATTATGGAGAAACCCGAATCAGTTATGGCCAAAACCCTTAAAGCTAGATATTTTCCCAAGACTGACATCCTAAATGCAAAGGAGGGGTACAGACCTAGTTTCATTTGGAAGAGCATTGTTACTGCTAAGAAAAGATTGCTTAGGGATTCAGATGGAGAGTCGGGGATGGGAAGTCGATCAGAGTGTGGGATGATGAATGGATACCAGGGAAAAGCTTCTATCAAGCTGACCCACAACCCATAGATATGGACAGCAATGAGTATGTTTGCGATCTTATCAATCAAGATGAGTGTGGCTGGGATCTAGCAGTGTTACGTGAGAAGTTCTCAAAGGGTGACTATGATCTTATCTCCAAAATACCTATTCTATTCCCTCTCCGAGAAGACAGGAGGGTTTGGAAGGATACTGATAATGGCTTATACTCTGTTAAAACGGCCTACAGCAGAATCCGGGGACAGCAACAAAGCTCTCAGTTCAGGAATTATGTCCCATCTAATGAGGATATTGAGTTCTGGCAAGGTTTATGGAAATTAAACGTCCCCCCAAAGTTTGGATTTTCCTTTGGAAAGCTGGGAGGAATATATTACCTGTGGGCTGCAACATTGCTGGATGGATGGAGGATGCTTGCCCAGACTGTCCCTTTTGTAGCCTCCCTGAAAACCAAACGAACGCCTTGCGCGATTGTAGCTGGATCAGTGGAAGATGGCGGACATGGGAAGGGAGAGAGCTGTATGAGATTGGGGAAGGAAAATCATGTCTAGACTGGTTCAAGGAAGTATGGAAAAAATGCGACCAAAAGAAAACTCAAGAATTTGGGGCGGTGATGTGGTACCTGTGGAAAGAAAACTGCAACCATCTGAATAATAATCACAAGATGGCTGAGGACGAGATCATCCCTCGTGCGATGGCGTGGTTAGAAGCATATATGGATGCCCTTGGCCCTCTGGGCACTATTTCCATAGGGGGGAACAGGAATCCGGCGAATGAAAATTGGACTCCACCGCCGGAAGTTGTGTTCAAATTAAATGCGGACGCAGGGTTTTTGCAGCAAACCGAGACGGGTCTGGGGTGTATTCTCCGGGACTGGTGGGGAGAGTTCAGAGGGGCTACTGCGATGAAGGACAAAG
Source organism: Linum trigynum (assembly GCA_964030455.1). Taxonomy (NCBI): domain Eukaryota; kingdom Viridiplantae; phylum Streptophyta; class Magnoliopsida; order Malpighiales; family Linaceae; genus Linum; species Linum trigynum. The sequence goes on along the minus strand of OZ034821.1, from coordinate 26,697,689 downwards.
GAAAATGCAGGCCGATTGAAGCCAAGGCAAGGGCGATCTGGATGGGTCTCCGGGAGGCAAATCGTAGAGTTCTCAGCCCTCTCGTTGTGGAATCGGATTGCCTAGTTCTTATCAATAAGTTGAAGAAGAAGGAAGGAGATCGGACTGAGCTTGGTAGTTGGTGCGAAGAGATTTGGAGGATGGCAGATGCTAACGCCTCCTTATATGGGAAACATGTGGAATGGAGTTTCTCACCTCGGAAGAGTAATACGATTGCGCATTGGCTTGCTCACTCGGTGGGAGTTTGGGAACACCAGGTGGTTTGGGTGGATGAACCTCCCTTATCCTTACGTGTTTTGATTGAGGCCGAGTTGGGCAGGGCTCCACCAGGCCCATTGTAATGTTTTTTCTCTGTTGAATATTATGAATCTAGGTTCTCGTAAAAAAAATAAAATCTTAATTTCCAACCAACCGTCTTCCCTCTCCGCCGGCAACCTCCCTTCTCCGCCGCTGGCCACCATCGATTTCAGCACTTCAGTCCTGTTCCTGTACATCATCCTCTGTATCACCTCCACGTGGCTATTTTCCCGGCGCCAGATGTACGCCGTGTTTCGACACGCTTCGTTGTCACCCACCTGGACCGATAATTCCGATGGCATCAGTTCGAGGCCAAAAGCTCGGTTGGATATTTTCAGTACGAGGTAGGCTCCGTATTTGGTGTTAGCATTTCCGTGTCAATTTTTCCTTGGATCTCGAACCACGTTATTGTCCGCAGCACTGCGACTTCCGAGAATCTGAAAAAGGAATCAATCATTGTCGCCACCAAGTCAGAAAGTTCATTACTTATGAGTTTCAGAATTCGAATCCCCTGAAATTCTTAGTCTGTTTAGTGCTCTAGAAAAAAGTTTCTACCTTGATTCGGGAATCGAAGTCCAAGCCCAGTACATTGATTCACTGCCCCAAGTGATGGAAAGATCTCTCGCCGACAATTCGTAACATTTATTCCCGGACAATTTCTCCAGCTTCAACCTCTGCAAGAAAATCCCCAAAATATACTATAAGATTAGGGAAAAACCAAATGGAATGAGTGAAAACAAAGCTAAATTTGTATTAAAAAACCAGAAGAAGAAGCAAATAATCGCTGAACAGAAACCATTTAGTGAATTCCTTCAATCCAATTAGTAGATAGAAAATAAATTTACAAAAAAGCCTACCTTTCAGCCGCTGTCGACGAGAACAGAGTCGCAGAGCTTGCGGTAGAGCTTCTTCTTGGAGGAGAATTGGAGGGCAGGAATGGAATCGGCGACAATGCGTCGGTAATCGGACGGGAGGAAATTCTCCCAGACGGTGTCGGAGTCTGCGACAAAATGAAAATCGGAGGAGACCGCTGACGATCGGCAGGCGTCGTGTGGGGAAGTGAAGCAGAGGATTGAGGAGAGACAGTCTTCCGGCAGTGCGCTGATGAACTCCATTTCCATTTTTCGGATTCGTCGCTAAGAAATGTGAGAACATTTCGTCTCTGAAAGTGATTGAATTAGATGGAAAAGATGTTGTTGCGTAGAGCGTGAGACCTTATACCTGTCTACCAAATAACTTGACCACAATTTAAATTTAATGACAATGTTCGGCACAAAGAAAATTAAGAGACAGATTTAATGATTAATATAAGTACTAACTAACTCACAGCCTTCTGCTTCTTTCAACACGACTAAACTTAATTAATTAAAGTATCACCCTCACTTAGAAAAATAATTCGAACCCCACCTAGTAACCCTTAAGTCTAGAGCTGGGAAAATAGACCAGACCGTTAGAAAAACCGTGGTCCAAACCGTACCACACAGTTTGGTCCGGACCGTAGACTGTTAAGTATGGTCTGGTCTGGTCCATGGTCTGTATTATCTTATGTTTTAATCTCTTGGTCTGGTATGGTCTAGATCGCGGTTCACCGGACCAAACCGTGGACCCAACTGACTTGTCAATACGTGTTAACAGCCCATTCGACCACTCTCCCAACTCCTACAACGACACACAAGTATGAACCTTAGTTTTGTGAATCTCGTCCCTCCTTCATTCACAACCACATTTAACCAAGGAGTAGAGATAATCGTGTCTCCATATGACATTATGTTAATGTTTATGACGCTATGGTGCAAGTTGGGATGCTTTTACTTTGTATCTTTGTTATGTACTAAGATTTAGAGTATCAAAATTATTCATGCATGTTAAGATTAATGATTTAAGGCAAATACCAATTATTTTTCCTGGTTATTGGTTCAATTTTTTGTGTGGTTGACTAAACAAATTATTCATTTTTCGTTGAGTGTGGTCTATGTGGACCAGACCAGACCGAACCAGATCGCACAGGCGTGGTCTGGACCAGACCGTATAGTCTGGTATGTGGTCTATACTTTAGCCTCTCGGTCTGGACCATAGACCGTATATATGGTCTGGTCTGGACCAGACTGCACCGTTTCCCAGCCCTACTTAAGTCTTACCCGAATGGGCCTATAAGCCCGATTGATGGAGATACAGGAATGTAGAACACGAAGGCCCAGTCCAATCAATTCCTAGACCCGACCAATTCTTTTAAGTGAAGAACTAAACGACTGAGTTTTATTTTAAACTCATTCTACCCTTCACGCGTGTGTAGTTTTCAATCAAACAGAGACCAATTTCACTTTGAGTGAAGAACAATGGAAGAACACCAAGAACACAGCAGTATGAACCCAGAAAATTAAGAAGATTAAATCAAACGAGGTTTCAACAATTTCTCCAACCGAGTTCTGGTTGCTCGTCTCCCTTAGTTGCTCTTGATTAAACTTCCCTGCACAATCAGACTTGAAACAGAACACATACACAGTGGCGCATACAAAACACAAAAACTGAGAAGCAGAATAAGAACACATCCCACGATTTTTACGTGGTTTCCAGTATTGGGAGAATGAGGATCCCAATACTGACTACTCCACGATCGGAGACTCACTGTTGTGTGATCTCCGACGATTCAATAAATATATTACGTTGAAGTTCGATGTAAGTCTATCTACCCAAGAACCCTTTGATCAATCTCAACCCGATTGATCAAACACTCTCTTCTCAAACCCCGAATTGCTTCCCCAGCAACTCGTAACAGTATTTCCCCAACACTAACCCTCAAAGTAATTCTCCGCGAACCCTTTGAGAAACCCCCTTTTCTATCAACCTTGCTACTCTCTCACAAAATCCCCTTTTGTCTTAGCTAGCTTTGTTGATTACTTGAAAAGGTTGCCCATCCTAGTTCTTCAGATTGCCTTTTATAGGCTGAAATGTAGCTGATGGTAATTGATTCAAATTCCCTTGAGATCTTCATGTAAGGTAAGTTCTTATTTTTCTTTCTTTGGCCCGAGAACTTGCCTTAACTGTTCTTTGGACAGCCACCTCATTTCTAGCTGTGATTTGAATCTTTGCCTTGCCCTTCAAGCTGCTCCTGCAGTTAACATTCTCTCCCTCAGCTTGTCAATGGCCAAGCTTCTCCCCCTAAACTTGTCCAAGGTTCATTTTAAGCTGTTCAAGTATCTGCACACTTAAACAAAAAGTTGGTGTATCCTGTCCAACTACTAATGACTAATACGTGATCAAAAAGACAACTGGGAGTCCATTTTATTCATTAACAGAATGACCAAAGCTCATTCAATACTAATACTCAGCAAGACTTATTCTCAAATCAACCAAGCAAGACTCAATGACATAACGGACTAAGACTCAAAACCAGACAACCGACTTCTACTTTAAATAACCGACCCACACCATTCAACTAACACTAATTCAGCCATGGATCTCCCCCTAAACCAAGTATCCGAACAAATCCTAGTAGGTGTATTCCGGAGACGAAGCATACTCAGATGGATCGACTTTCTCATCCTCCGAAGGTATGAATAAAACCCTGTTGACTTTCTTGCCTGAGGAGTTGGCCTCTTTTCCCTTTAGTGACAAGGCAAAGTCACGGAGGAGGCTTTTTCCTTCATTTTCCAGCCTTACCCCCTCCTGAATATGCTCCAAATTCAAAGTCTTCTTGCGCTTTCCCGAAGATTCTGCAATTCCCTTTCCCTTGTCAAGTCTGGAGATTTCATCAGCTGTGTATACTGCTGCCGTGTCCTTTAACCAGATTCCCTCTTCATTGTCGTCTTCTTCTGGTTCTAGTTCAGACTCACAGTCTGCGGCTTTGTCTCCCCCTTGAACTTTGGCAAGTTTACGGGGTCCAAGCCCCGAGAGGGTACGTCGCAGGACATGTTGCGCTTGCAGGTCAGAATGGACATCACGATTAGTTAGTTTCTCACACAGATCGACCCCTACAAGCGCCAGCAGTGTGGTGATTTGCGGACCGAAAGGTAGCTTCCCGCCGCAATCCTCTTCTCGATATTTAATCATGTGATTAAACATGAGAGAGGCATAGCTGATTGAGCAGCCTGTTCTTGCATTAAATAGAATCCAGAGATCAGATTCTTCAAGAGTCGTGGCTGTTTCAGCATCGCGAGGAAGGAACATGTGCGTGATGTAGAATTGAAGAGCTTTCAGATCATCGGGTAGCCGTTCAACGGAAAACATGGAGGACTGATACTTCCCAGAATCTCGGGCGAGATACGACATGGTGTCGGTAGGATGAAACCCATAGCTGTCGAATTCTTTTGTTGTGCCTGCTGTATATCCACCGTGAGGGAGATGTATCAGATTGGCCAGCATATCAGGGGTGACAGTCACACTGAAATTGTAGACCGTGGAGGTGAAGTATGACGGATTGAGGCCAGGTCCACACTGCATACTTGCGTAGAACATCCTCACGGCTTCAGGAAGTTGATCAAGGAGCTGATTTTTGAGCAGCGAGCTCCACCCGAGGTCATTTAAATACCCATTGACCCGCAATCTATATCGATTGAAGGTAGTCGGGGGTATGAGGAACGAGGGGTGGAGACCACGATCACTGTAGCTACGACGAAACTTGGAGTAAGCCTCAGCGTTTTGGAAACCCCGATTGGTGAAAATTGCAGCGGGGGTAAGAGTCACATTGAGCTGGGGGTTGCTCGGTGCCATGATGCGACAAAGAGTGAGGTCTGCTGCTTTTGATGGTGAGGCTGGGAAGGGCTAATTTTGATTGGGAAGTTGGGATGAAGATTCCCATGGCCGAGTATGGCTTTTATACTGGCTGATAGGGAACGCGTTTGGAAAGTTTTCGGGAAGGGGAAGCTCGAATATGCTCGATTGGAATAATGAGTTCTGACGATATGATTCTACTGCATCTGCTGGCGGGAGATTTACCCTTCCTTTTGTCGATGATTCGAGAGGAGATACTGAGGGAAGGGATTCGAACTAAGAGAAAAGTTAGGGATTTAGACAGCTGGAACTCGATCGAGCCGACAACTTAGGGATTTTAGGCATTAGAGGAAGAAGGAAAGTCGAGGTCAATCGCAGTCCTTGAGTCGAGCGAGGGTCAACGAGGTTGCTAGAGGTTGGGGTTGGGCTTGGGCCCAAAGACCTAGAGGGTGGCTTCAGCCCGACGATTAGAAAATTAGACAGGGTTTCGATAGTGGAATTCCCACGCAGGTCTGAGAGAGGGACAAGAATGACATCTAGGCTTCGGCCCACAAAGCCTGCGAGGGCCTTAAAGCTCTTTAGAACACCAGGCCTAAAGGGTTTGAAGAGGGGCCCAGACATTGAGGGAAGCAGATACTACTGTTTGGAAATGAGAGGGGAAGCAGATTGAATTATTATGATTATTTTTTTTAAGTATTAATTTAAGACACCACCACTAATTGTTGTTTTGACCTTACAAGTACACTTCACTTTAAATCATCAAGCTCACTAGAAAGAACAAGACCAAGTTCTCGACGAATGGTTAGAAATTCATCAGCACTTAGTGGTTTAGTGAAAATATCGGCCCATTGATTAGTCGTAGGCACAAATTCTAGCTGAATTTGACATTCTTCAACTAATTCTCGAATAAAATGATACCTAATTTCTATGTGTTTAGTACGAGAGTGTTGAACCGGATTTTTAGCCATATTAATGGCACTCGTATTATCACATAGAACATGCATGGCTTTTATATCTAACCCATAATCACCAAGTTGATGCTTCATCCAAATAAGCTGAGTACAACAGAGGCCAGCGACCACGTATTCAGCCTCGGGCCTCGGCGGTGGATAGAGCAACAAAGCTTTGTTTTTTGCTGAACCAAGAGACAAGAGAATTTCCGAGAAATTGACATGTCCTGGAAGTACTCTTACGATCAACTATGCACCCACCATAGTCTGAGTCACTATAACCAATTAAATCAAGACTTGACTCACTATCATACCATAGACCTAGATCCATTGTACCCGCGAAGTAATGAAAGATTCTTTTGACAGCAGTCAAATGGCTTTCCTTAGGAGCACTTTGGAATCTAGCACACAGACACACACTGAATTGAATGTCGGGTCTACTAGCAGTAAGATAAATTAGTGACCCAATCATTCCTCTATAGAACTTCTCGTCAATTGACTTACCCGACTCATCCTTGTCTAGTTTAATGGTAGAGGCCATAGGTGTAGTTGCAGTTTTTAGATTCCCAAATTCAAAACGTTTTAACATATTTTGAATGTACTTGGTTTGACTGATGAAAATGCCTCGAGTTGTTTGTTTAATTTGCAAACCCAAAAAATATGTTAATTCTCCCATGGCACTCATTTCAAAGGACTTCTTCATGATATTTTTGAAATATTCGCACAACTCTTTGCTAAAAGATCCAAATATAATATCATCAACATATATTTGAACTAGCAACAGATGTTGTCCTTTATCTTTTATAAAGAGAGTTTTATCTACTGAGCCCCTTTTAAAACCGTCTCCTAACAGAAAAGAACTAAGTTTTTCATACCATGCTCTTGGTGCTTGTTTAAGTCCATATAGTGCCTTCTTTAATTTATAGACATGGTTTGGGTGTCGGAAGTCTTCAAAACCGGGTGGTTGTTCAACATACACTTCCTCTTTTAAATATCCATTTAGAAAGGCACTTTTGACGTCCATTTGAAAAAGTTTGAAACCCTTAGAGCTAGCAAACGCACATAACATTCTAATAGCCTCTAATCTAGCAACCATAGCAAAGGTTTCATCGAAATCTATTCCCTCTTCTTGATTATACCCTTTAGCTACTAACCTAGCCCTGTTTCTAGTTGCTACCCCATTTTCATTAGACTTGATCTTGTAAATCCACTTAGTCCCGTTAATAACTCTGTTAGGTGGTCTGGGTACCAACTCCCACACATTAGCACGTTCAAACTGACTCATTTATTCGTTCATAGCAGCATTCCAATTTTCATCATTCAAGGCATCTAGCACATTTTTAGGTTCAACCAATGACACAAAAGCGGAGTGCACAATAGAATTTCTAGAACGAGTGACCATACCTTCATTTAGCCCTCCTATCATAAGAGAAGAAGGATGATGTTTGGCAATATGTGGAGGAGGTTGCCTTACATCATGGTCTTGCTCGATTGGAGAGTTTGTGGTACTTACTGCTTTATCTTGGTCTTCATATATGATCGTTATGGATTCAGATTTCTCCGTGTTTGGTGTCCTTGGTAGATCATAGCTCCCACCAAGTCCAAAATCATCTGCATCTATCTCATCTGAACACTCATTAGCAGATTCATCAAATATCACATTTATGGATTCTTCCACTTTGAGAGTCCTTTTGTTGAATATTCTATATGCTTTGCTAGTCATGGAATACCCCAAAAACACACATTCATCGGATTTAGCATCAAACTTCCCAAGTTGATCTTTGGTGTTTAATGCAAAGCACTTGCAACCAAAGGGATGGAAGTAACTCAGATTGGGTTTTCTTCCTCTCCAAATCTCATAAGGAGTCTTCTTAATTCCAGATCTGATCAAAGCTCGATTAGTAATATAGCACGCAGTATTTATGGCTTCAGCCCAGAAGTACTTTGGCAAACCATAGTCATGTAACATTGTTCGAGCTATACCAATCAAGGTTCGATTTTTCCTTTCCACCACTTCATTTTGTTGTGGAGTTCTAGGATCAGAAAAATTATGACTTGTTCCTAGTTTATTGCAGAAGAGTTCAAATTCTTCTGAGATAAATTCTCCACCATGATCACTTCTAATGCTAGCAACCTTAGATTGTTTTTCATTTTCCAATTTCTTAGTTAGAGACTCAAAATTTTGAATAGCTTCACTTTTGCTAGCTAGAAACATTACCCAAGTGAAACGAGAGTAGTCAACTACAATTACAAAAGCATAGGACTTACTTCCATAGCTTACCACATTGGTTGGTCCGAAGAGATCAAGATGAAGTAGTTCAAGTGGTCTCGATGTAGATATTACCGACTTACTCTTGAAGCTAGACCTTATATGCTTTCCTTTAGCACAAGCATCATAAAAGAATTCCTTTTTGCCTTTTAACTTAGGTAGACCTTTAACTAGCTCAAGATCATTTAGTTTAGACAAAATTCCTATACTCACATGTCCAAGCTTCCTATGCCAATCTATTTGATCATTTTTCTCTAATGACATTAGACAAGTTATCTTAAAACTTTCTTTATCATCTAGATTTATGACATACAACTTATTTTTACGTCTTCCGGTGAAAAGCACTTTCTTATCAACTAAAGACTCAATGTAGCAGCAATCATGTTCAAAGATTATCCTCTTATCTTTACCACACATTTGACTAATAGAAAACAGATTATGCTTAAGACCTTTTACTAGCATCACATTCTCAATGCAAGGATCTGAACCTACTATTCATCTTCCTATTATATCGGCATAATTATTGTCACCAAAGAATACCTTACCACCTTTACCTTCTTTGAGTGTGGTGAACAGATTTCGATTTCCTGTCAAATGATGTGAGCATCCACTGTCTAGTATCCATTCAGTTGCCTCCATGCTCACTTGGAAGCAAACCTGCGCCATTAGCAGTCATGCAGTTTTGGGTTTTTGTATCCAGACTTTCTTGGATACAGTTTGTTTGTGATCTTTAATAGAACAAAATCTACTAATGTGACCAACCTGATGACAAGTAAAACAAGTTCTATATTTTTCATCCACTATTCTCTTCCTACATGCATGCCTAATGTGCCCAACCTTATGACAATAGAAACATTCTATGTTCCTATATCTTTGTCTTGAAGCTACATTCCTCTCATGCTTTAATGACTTTTCAAAAATCTTTGACTTGCCTTTACTGCATGAATTTGATCCTAAGTTTTCACAACATCCCTTAGTGGAAGGATTTAGGTAAGAATTACCTTCCTTTCTTAGAGATTCAATTTTATTTCCATCTAATGATTCTTGAAGTTTTACCGTGAGACTCGATTTCTCATTTTCTAAGACTTCAACTTTCTTAGTAGTTTTTCCTAACTCTTCTTTTAATCTGACCGCCTACTTCTTTAGTTCATCATATTCACTGTTTATTCTGGCATAATCAGATTTTAGTTTAGAATATTTTACTTTAATATTTCCAAACTATAACTGAATTTCCTTGATAGTGGACACTAATTGATCATCATCACTATAGTAATCACTATCACTGAAATAAGTCTGGTTGGAAGATTTTACCTCGTTTGGGTTATGTCTTTCTGATGGCTCCTCAACGACAATAGCCATGTAACTTTCTTCTCTTGTTTCCTCTACATCTTCTTCTTCTTCTTCACTACGGCTCCATGTTACAGCCATGGCTCGTTCTTTTCTTACTAGAGGACATTCAGCCTTGATATGCCCAGTTTTCCACATTTAAAACATCCGGTAGTGTTTTGAACCTTAACCGGCTGAATTTGATCAATCTTGTTTTTGTGGAATGCTCTTGATTGAGGGTATTTTGATGTACCACCTTCTTTCTCAACTTCTCTATTCTTGTTAAAGAAGTTTCCTCTTCGTTTTTCTCTTCTCACTCGAAGTAGTCTACTAATTTGTTTGCTTAGTAGAGCCAATTCCTCATCCTCCATATCATCGAGATCTTCTGTGTCTTCATTGTATGTGGTAGCCTTGAAGGCTATCCCCTTTTTCCCTTTATCTTGATTTCCCTTGTTGAGCTTGTCTTCATGAGTTGCTAATGACCCGATGAGTTCATCTATGGCTAACGTCTCTAGGTCTTTAGCTTCCTCTATTGAAGTTACTTTTAGAGTCCATTGCTCTGGGAGACTCCATAAGATTTTTCGAACAAGATCTCCACTTTCATATGATTTCCCAAGATTCTCCAGACTGTTCACAATGTTTGTGAAACGCTCGTACATTTGCCGGATCGTTTCTCCTTCTTCCATTTTGAGCAACTCGAATTGTTGTTTTAAGGAATTAATTCGAGATGTTTTGACTTGAGAGGTACCTTCATAACTAACCTGGATTTTATCCCAGATTTCCTTAGCAGTCTTGCAACCAGCAACTTTGTGATATTCTTCTGGACCGAGTGCACAGTACATAAGATTAGTTGCTTTGCAGTTTTGCTGAAATTTTTCAAAGTCCTCGTCTGTCCAATTTTCTTGATCCTCCTTGAGCTCATATGGTCCCTTTATGACTCTATCCCAAAGTTTTGGATCTGTAGATCCAACAAATAATTCCATGCGATTTTTCCAATACCCATAACTGACTCCTTCAAATCTGGGAGGCCGATTTTGAGAGAAACCATCAGCCAGATAGAGTGGAGCATTATTCTTGGGACCCGACGCCATCTTGATTCACACCGGAGGTCGTTGAACCTTGTTCTACGGTGACAGGGCTCTAATACCACGTGTTGGTTGCGTTGAGCGCGAGACCTTATACCTGTCTACCAAGTAACTTGACCACAATTTAAATTTAATAACAATGTTCGGCACAAAGAAAATTAAGAGACAGATTTAATGATTAATATAAGTCCTAACTAACTCACAGCCTTCTGCTTTTTTCAACACGGCTAAACCTAATTAATTAAAGTATCACCCTCACTTAGACAAATAATTCGAACCCCACCTAGTAACCCTTAAGTCTTACCCGAATGGGCCTATCAGCCCAATTGATGGAGATACAGGAATGTAGAACCTGAAGGCCCAGTCCAATCAATTCCTAGACCCGACCAATTCTTTTAAGTGAAGAACTAAACGACGGAATTTTAATTTAAACTCATTTTACCCTTCCCGCGTGTGTAGTTTTCAATCAAACAGAGACCAATTTCACTTTGAGTGAAGAACAATGGAAGAACACCAAGAACACAACAGTATGAACCCAGAAAATTAAGAAGATTAAATCAAACCAGGTCTCAACAATTTCTCCAACCGAGTTCTGGTTGCTCGTCTCCCTTAGTTGCTCTTGATTAAACTTCCCTGCACAATCAGACTTGAAACAGAACACATACACAGTGGCGCATACAAAACACAAAAACTGAGAAGCAGAATAAGAACACATCCCACGATTTTTACGTGGTTTCCAGTATTGGGAGAATGAGGATCCCAATACTGACTACTCCACGGTCGGAGACTCACTGTTGTGTGATCTCCGACGATTCAATAAAGATATTACGTTGAAGTTCGATGTAAGTCTATCTACCCAAGAACCCTTTGATCAATCTCAACCCGATTGATCAAACACTCTCTTCTCAAACCCCGAATTGCTTCCCCAGCAACTCGTAACGGTGTTCCCCCAACACTAACCCTCAAAGCAATTCTCCCCGAACCCTTTGAGAAACCCCCTTTTCTATCAACCTTGCTACTCTCTCACAAAATCCCCTTTTGTCTTAGCTAGCTTTGTTGATTACTTGAAAAGGTTGCCCATCCTAGTTCATCAGATTGCCTTTTATAGGCTGAAATGTAGCTGTTGGTAATTCATTCAAATTCCCTTGAGATCTTCATGTAAGGTAAGTTCTTATTCTTTCTTTCTTTGGCCCGAGAACTTGCCTTAACTGTTCTTTGGACAACCACCTCATTTCTAGCTGTGATTTGAATCTTTGCCTTAGCCTTCAAGCTGCTCCTGCAGTTAACAAAAGAGAACAGATTAGGGAACTGGGAGGAATTGGGAAAGAAATGTCTTTGAGAATTCGAAAGTAGGGGATAGTTGATGGTTATGGATGCTGGGTTATTTGGAGGGAAGGAGAAGGAAGGATCTTTGGTATGGTCAAAGTGATACAACTTCATGTTTCAATTGACCAACTTGTTGCACCAGCCACCTAGGCCTACTGTGGGTATTTTCTTGTTCTAATCTTTTGTATATGCTTTTTTATTTCATTCTCTCTAGAATTACAATGAGGATGTTGAGGCCGACATCTTGATATACATATTTGGTCCATGATAAATTGGGTTTGGGTTCAGGTTCAGTAGGTCGAGTAATTTATCAATATGTGAGTCGGGATAGGTGAACACTCATATGTGGATTTAATTTAAAGGAAATACATTAGAAATATTGATTTTTCTTGAACAATGGCTTGAGGTAGTGATAATACATACTGATGACAATTTTCAACCTAACTTGTGTGATCCAACCTGCCTCTAGTTGTTTAGGATGGGTATTACTCGACCCGTAGTAGCGGGGGGTTGGGCATTAGTATTGCTTCCGACTTGCCTCACCCCGTCCTGCCTCATTCTTGACTCATTCTATCATGATTTGCATCAATATCTATGTGTATTACTCTTCTTGAGGTTTCTATAATCGCATTTTCATCCTAAATAAATTTTAAAACTCTATATTTAAACTATTTAGACTCAATTATTCTTTAGTCCTTTACTATATTTTCATTCATTTATGAAGTATTTTTTATATGTTATTGTAAAAATAGTTAAATATCGGCGTTCTATTTTCAAAATACATATAAGGATGAGTCAATCCGTCACGTACTCGTGCAAGCATTACCTAACCGCGCTTTAGCACTGGGCGAGTATGAGTATCGAGGTACCTCCCCCCCCCCCTTCCCGGCGCCCCATTGACGTCACTAGTAATACCATTAGTCCTGAACCTGGATGTCTCGGGTTCGCATCTCTTTAGTATCATCTAACTATAAAAAAACAACATATGTCACCCTTATAAAAAAAATATTGATTTGTTAAAGATTAAGAAACAACTCATAAAATTAGAAATGTAGTTAAATTATTCAAAAAAATTAAACTTCTGACCTATTAGCAACTTTATTATAGCAATAATAGAAGGTATTAAAAGTTAAATGTTAAGTAACTTAAGTAAAATAACATGTAATTTAATCAAAATGGATCGATAATAGGACAGGTCAATAGAGAAAAATACTCATGCCCGTTCCGCTACAAAAATTATCACGGATAAGACGAGTTCGGCCGAAATTGTCATTCCTAATTTTTTGGGCTAAGTAAACTTAATTGAGGTAGACATAAGAATGTTGTTGTGTCGAAATTGTTGAATCTCACTATCTCATCATCTATATCATTTTAAACTGCAGATGTGATGATCATTTTCAAAATCATTGATGTATAATTTTATGCAATATAAATTACGGGACGTGGGATCTCACGACATAAAAACTTGATCTATCTTTCGCAACCATATATAAGGAAGGTAGCCAATGTCGTTTTAACACAAAGAAATCAGTTGATTGTCTCTTTCTTAGTTATGGAGTTGTGTTAGCCAATGCAGCCTAATCTTCCCGCAAACGACCACAAGTTTCTGATGGCACGGCCTAAATTCCGGTGGACCAAAAGTTTATTGCCTGGCCAACTAATTAAGGACCACTCAAAACGATTTCTTCTTTCTTTCTCGTTTGGCAAACCAGACGACATTATATAACATGGCCAGAGCCCAGGCGCATTTTCAGATATCTTTAGGCAACTCCAGGTCAGGATTTAGTTGATATTATACATAACAAAACCCCCAGAAAATTACTTTGTGATCACACTATACTAGGAGTCCTTTGGATGGGGTTTTGGGTCGGGGAAGATTTGAGCCCAATTCCCTCGATTAAAAATCCAAATAATTAAAAACATGGGATTTAATTAGCTAAATAACTTGTTTGTTTAAGAATGTGGGGTTTTAATCAAATTACAATTTTGTCTGTGCTTCTTTGTCATCCTCGTCGCTTATCTTCCTCCGCCGATCAATTGCAAATCACATGCTCCGCCATTCTAGGCATCTTGCTGAAAGTTTTTTTTTTTTCCAGAAAATATCTGCTCTTCATACCCTATGCAACCCATCCTTTGCCCTCAGCTACTACAGTCGACAGGTACAAAATGCATAGAATGGTTACTGAGATTGAGGGCAGAGTGAAAATGGCATCAAGACTAATATAGTCAACATAGTTGACACTGTGATAGCCCGTTAGTTACACATGTTTTCACCCCTGTTCTTACACCGTTTGAGATGTGGTTTCTCGTGTTTTAGACCGATTTCACGCTAGATTGTGCTTGTTTGTGATATTTCAGGTCCTGGCAAGTGAATGAAGGTTTAGGAGCGAGTTCGGGGTCGATTGGGCGAAGATCGGGCGCGAGACAAGTCGCAAAGGAGGTCACACGGGCTACCCTGATGTTCACACGGCCGTGCGAGAGGCCAGTCTGGCCGTGTGACATTCTGCGAGAGCAGACACGGGCAGAGCAGCAGATTGACACGGCCGTGCAAGTGGCCGGGTTGGCCGTGCCACATTCGCCGAGAGCAGACACGGGCAGAAGGAAGTCACACACGGCCGTGCCACCCTGGCCGTGTAAGAAGCCTGGAATTCGACTAAGTGATACGGTGCGTTTTGCCTCACACGGGCAACTGGGTAGGCCACACGGCCGTGCCACCCTGCCCGTGTGAGTCGGGATTTCCTGGTTTTAAGCCAAATTCCGAACCAAAGAAGAGGAGAGCTGGGTTTTTGGATCCCAAACACCCAAGGGACGAACCAAAGAGAGAGAGGGCGATTTGAGGGCATTCTTGGAGTAGAGAAGGAGGATTTCTTCGCCTTGGAAGCTTGAGGAACAAGCCCGGACTTGAAGACTGATCATCTGAAGATTCTTACTGCAGTCTCTCTCTTCTCTATGGAGTAACTTCCCTTCACTTAGGTTTTGAGGAACCCTAGCTATGTTTGTTTGATTGGATGATTGTATGAGTACTCTGACTTGATAATCTTGAGTTCATATTCAATCTATGCATGTTTTCATGATTCAATTCTGCTTTAGTCGAGATTATTGATTCTGCTTTGATCCTATGAGAGGGAATACCTGATTAGGTCAATAGAGCACCATAGATTGATAGTAGTGGATCGATTGCTTTAGTCAAGGGTTGATTCACTGCTTTGTATCGATTGAGAACCTCTTTCGATAGAGGGAGTCTAGTACAGAACGCCTTGATCAGTTGTTTTAGAGAAGGATACGTCCCTCTAGGCAATTGACTCAAGAGGGCCTTGTTCCTTTAGTCGAGACTCAAGGTCTAGTCAAGGATTCTCCGCATTGTGAATGAAAGTGAAACAGGTTAGAGATCATCAATCATTAATCTGGCTAGTGGCTAGGGGGAATCATACCTAAGTGAGTTCCCAACCTGTAAGCTAATTAACTTTAACTGTAGTTTGCTAGAGTAGTTTTAGTTCTTTCATCTTAATCTGATTTGCTAAATAATAAACTGAAGCTGAGTAATAGTAACTCTAGAGACCCGTGGATTCGATATTTATCACTTGAGCCACTATACTGCAGTCCCTTTCATTGGTTACACTTGGCCTTTGTTAGGTGTTGTGTTTTAGCGAGTCAAGTTTTTGGCGCCGTTGCCGGGGACTTTCTAGATTATTAGGAAAGGCAGAAGTTTGTTACTTTAGCGTTTTTCTTTTCTTTTCCACCCTTGCTTTTCACTTGGGTGTTTTTGTTTTTGTTGGTGCAGATCTGAATCATGGATCCTCATGGCTTCTCCAACCATTGGGGGTATCCACCACCATCCGAGTGGTATTACTCCGAGACTCCCTGGAGCAATCAAGGCGGAGAAGACTATGGATTCGGGTTCCAGTACCAACCCCCTTACTACGGAGAACAACCGGACCCCTGGGCATATCAAGAACAACCTCATTATCAAGAAGAATTTCTCCCACAACCAGAAGGGCCATCGGCGCTGGAGTTACTCATGGAGCAGTTTGCTCGAGACTGTGAGAGAACATGCTCCAGGATGGATCAGTGTGTCCAGGCCTATCGTGAAACAGATGAGATCCTCCTGAGCCTTAAGAAGAGCGTCGATGATCTTGAGCGATCTTGGGCGCAACCTGCTCCAGATCACCCTTCTGCTACCATACAAGAAGAGGAGGAGGAAGAAGAAGGCTACAAGGGCATTGTGGAACACACTGAAGTTGTCACGGAGAGCTCCCGTGATGATCATGATCAGGCGTGTCATGTCGTAGCCGACCACACCTTCCCACACCCCAAACTGAGCTTTGAAGAGGCGGGCATAAGTGAGGAGATGCAAGAAGATCTCATGAAAGAAATTGCTTGGCAACTTGCTCTCCAATCCGTGCTAGAAGAAGAAGAGCAAGAAAGGGTGCAGAAAGAAGTTGTGGAGGATGACGAAAGTGAAGTTGGAGGAGTTCTTGATCATTTCCCAGGGGTGATACCACATGAAGAAGGAAGGGAGGTTGAAGAGGCGATTGGCGTCCAGGCTGAGGACGAAGTTGAGGTGGAAGAGGCTTGCACCGGCCATGAGTTACATGTGATATCTCCACCAAACTTCGAGGAACTGCTTAGCAAGGACCCATTTGCAGTGTCTCTTTGCCAGACCAAGGCCACATCGACATCGGTCCCTCTTGGTGGACGCGATGGTGGCCAATCGATGCTGTCTTATCTGGTTTGGGGCAATGAGACAAGAGAAGAGAAGAAGAGGTCTCGAGGGTGGAGACTTCATCTGCATCAAGTACATGAGCTTCATCACCTGCCACATCACATGCTCATGACTTGAGACTCCACCTCATCGACGAGAACCTCAACTTCAAGGAGGTTCTCTCATGGACCGAAACTTAGGAGCCATCGTCCGGCTCACGACGTGAAAGAAGCGCTTGTTGGGAGGCAACCCAACCAGTCGGTTTGCATCTCTTTCTCTATTTCTCCTCGGTTGAGTCAGTTTTGTTATTTGATTTTAGAGTCAATAACTCAACCTTTGTGAGATTTTGTGTGGTGTTTGTGTTCTGATTACTCTCTCTTTCTGGAATGCACCGCCTGACCCGTACATCATCATTCACCCTTGATCTGGTAACTTCGTTCTACCCTCCTTATCTTTCCTCCATTGAGGACAATGTCGTGCTTAAGTGTGGGGGGATGTTCGATTATTTATGCGGGTGAATGTTTGGCTGTTTGTGTGCTTGGAGCCTAGTCCACTGTCCAAATTTTTAAATTTGAGGGCTCCAAGTACGTGTTTCCTTGCAATTGCCTGCTCAGTATGCTTTGAATTGACAGTCTTTACAGTAATATGCAACCTAGGGAGGTAGTGTAGCACTATGGAGGATGTTGATGCATTTAAGAAGTCTCATTTCTTCTTCATATTGAGTTGGTTGATTGAGTGAATTAGTGATCTTAGGACCCTTGAATTGTGTGGTGTTGTGGATTCTCTACCTGTCATGGACTCTTGTATCATGTTTTGAGTTTAACAGGTGCTCGAAAATGTGCTTCAAAATAACGTCTCCCGTGCGAATAGGGCGAAAGTGTGTAAGGGGAGACGGGAATCCGTTCCCAATTTCCACCTACTACCTCCAGCCCCCTTACATGTCTTTCCCCCGCACGAGGCTCGAGACATCCGCTCTTGGCATGGCCGGTAAGAGCAGGTTGGGACCCTTGAAAAGAAAAGAAAAGAAAAATAACAGAAAACAAGCAAAACAGAAAGAAAAGGGGTTCCAACCATCTTCAAAGAAAATAGAGCACCTTGAAAAATGTGAGTCCATGATCTTTTGTTTTAGAGAATCTCTTCATCCACGATTCATTTGTCCTCTGTTCACTGTTTGCCATGATGCCGACTCGATAAGAAGCTTTGAGATGACTTGTGCGTCGGTTGACCTCGTAAGTTGCTAAATGATCTAGGAAGTCCTCTACCTACGATCTGGGTTGTTTGTTGCTATAGAGGTCTGGAGAGTTGCATTGGTTTGAGTTAGGTTTGCTTGGGGACAAGCAAACGGTTAAGTGTGGGGGAGTTTGATAGCCCGTTAGTTACACATGTTTTCACCCCTATTCTTACACCGTTTGAGATGTGGTTTCTCGTGTTTTAGACCGATTTCACGCTAGGTTGTGCTTGTTTGTGATATTTCAGGTCCTGGCAAGTGAATGAAGGTTTAGGAGCGAGTTCGGGGTCGATTGGGCGAAGATCGGGCGCGAGACAAGTCGCAAAGGAGGTCACACGGGCTACCCTGATGTTCACACGGCCGTGCGAGAGGCCAGTCTGGCCGTGTGACATTCTGCGAGAGCAGACACGGGCAGAGCAGCAGATTGACACGGCCGTGCAAGTGGCCGGGTTGGCCGTGCCACATTCGCCGAGAGCAGACACGGGCAGAAGGAAGTCACACACGGCCGTGCCACCCTGGCCGTGTAAGAAGCCTGGAATTTGACTAAGTGATACGGTGCGTTTTTCCTCACACGGGCAACTGGGTAGGCCACACGGCCGTGCCACCCTGCCCGTGTGAGTCGGGATTTCCTGGTTTTAAGCCAAATTCCGAACCAAAGAAGAGGAGAGCTGGGTTTTTGGATCCCAAACACCCAAGGGACGAACCAAAGAGAGAGAGGGCGATTTGAGGGCATTCTTGGAGTAGAGAAGGAGGATTTCTTCGCCTTGGAAGCTTGAGGAACAAGCCCGGACTTGAAGACTGATCATCTGAAGATTCTTACTGCAGTCTCTCTCTTCTCTATGGAGTAACTTCCCTTCACTTAGGTTTTGAGGAACCCTAACTATGTTTGTTTGATTGGATGATTGTATGAGTACTCTGACTTGATAATCTTGAGTTCATATTCAATCTATGCATGTTTTCATGATTCAATTCTGCTTTAGTCGAGATTATTGATTCTGCTTTGATCCTATGAGAGGGAATACCTGATTAGGTCAATAGAGCACCATAGATTGATAGTAGTGGATCGATTGCTTTAGTCAAGGGTTGATTCACTGCTTTGTATCGATTGAGAACCTCTTTCGATAGAGGGAGTCTAGTACAGAACGCCTTGATCAGTTGTTTTAGAGAAGGATACGTCCCTCTAGGCAATTGACTCAAGAGGGCCTTGTTCCTTTAGTCGAGACTCAAGGTCTAGTCAAGGATTCTCCGCATTGTGAATGAAAGTGAAACAGGTTAGAGATCATCAATCATTAATCTGGCTAGTGGCTAGGGGGAATCATACCTAAGTGAGTTCCCAACCTGTAAGCTAATTAACTTTAACTGTAGTTTGCTAGAGTAGTTTTAGTTCTTTCATCTTAATCTGATTTGCTAAATAATAAACTGAAGCTGAGTAATAGTAACTCTAGAGACCCGTGGATTCGATATTTATCACTTGAGCCACTATACTGCAGTCCCTTTCATTGGTTACACTTGGCCTTTGTTAGGTGTTGTGTTTTAGCGAGTCAAGTTTTTGGCGCCGTTGCCGGGGACTTTCTAGATTATTAGGAAAGGCAGAAGTTTGTTACTTTAGCGTTTTTCTTTTCTTTTCCACCCTTGCTTTTCACTTGGGTGTTTTTGTTTTTGTTGGTGCAGATCTGAATCATGGATCCTCATGGCTTCTCCAACCATTGGGGGTATCCACCACCATCCGAGTGGTATTACTCCGAGACTCCCTGGAGCAATCAAGGCGAAGAAGACTATGGATTCGGGTTCCAGTACCAACCCCCTTACTACGGAGAACAACCGGACCCCTGGGCATATCAAGAACAACCTCATTATCAAGAAGAATTTCTCCCACAACCAGAAGGGCCATCGGCGCTGGAGTTACTCATGGAGCAGTTTGCTCGAGACTGTGAGAGAACATGCTCCAGGATGGATCAGTGTGTCCAGGCCTATCGTGAAACAGATGAGATCCTCCTGAGCCTTAAGAAGAGCGTCGATGATCTTGAGCGATCTTGGGCGCAACCTGCTCCAGATCACCCTTCTGCTACCATACAAGAAGAGGAGGAGGAAGAAGAAGGCTACAAGGGCATTGTGGAACACACTGAAGTTGTCACGGAGAGCTCCCGTGATGATCATGATCAGGCGTGTCATGTCGTAGCCGACCACACCTTCCCACACCCCAAACTGAGCTTTGAAGAGGCGGGCATGAGTGAGGAGATGCAAGAAGATCTCATGAAAGAAATTGCTTGGCAACTTGCTCTCCAATCCGTGCTAGAAGAAGAAGAGCAAGAAAGGGTGCAGAAAGAAGTTGTGGAGGATGACGAAAGTGAAGTTGGAGGAGTTCTTGATCATTTCCCAGGGGTGATACCACATGAAGAAGGAAGGGAGGTTGAAGAGGCGATTGGCGTCCAGGCTGAGGACGAAGTTGAGGTGGAAGAGGCTTGCACCGGCCATGAGTTACATGTGATATCTCCACCAAACTTCGAGGAACTGCTTAGCAAGGACCCATTTGCAGTGTCTCTTTGCCAGACCAAGGCCACATCGACATCGGTCCCTCTTGGTGGACGCGATGGTGGCCAATCGATGCTGTCTTATCTGGTTTGGGGCAATGAGACAAGAGAAGAGAAGAAGAGGTCTCGAGGGTGGAGACTTCATCTGCATCAAGTACATGAGCTTCATCACCTGCCACATCACATGCTCATGACTTGAGACTCCACCTCATCGACGAGAACCTCAACTTCAAGGAGGTTCTCTCATGGACCGAAACTTAGGAGCCATCGTCCGGCTCACGACGTGAAAGAAGCGCTTGTTGGGAGGCAACCCAACCAGTCGGTTTGCATCTCTTTCTCTATTTCTCCTCGGTTGAGTCAGTTTTGTTATTTGATTTTAGAGTCAATAACTCAACCTTTGTGAGATTTTGTGTGGTGTTTGTGTTCTGATTACTCTCTCTTTCTGGAATGCACCGCCTGACCCGTACATCATCATTCACCCTTGATCTGGTAACTTCGTTCTACCCTCCTTATCTTTCCTCCATTGAGGACAATGTCGAGCTTAAGTGTGGGGGGATGTTCGATTATTTATGCGGGTGAATGTTTGGCTGTTTGTGTGCTTGGAGCTTAGTCCACTGTCCAAATTTTTAAATTTGAGGGCTCCAAGTACGTGTTTCCTTGCAATTGCCTGCTCAGTATGCTTTGAATTGACAGTCTTTACAGTAATATGCAACCTAGGGAGGTAGTGTAGCACTATGGAGGATGTTGATGCATTTAAGAAGTCTCATTTCTTCTTCATATTGAGTTGGTTGATTGAGTGAATTAGTGATCTTAGGACCCTTGAATTGTGTGGTGTTGTGGATTCTCTACCTGTCATGGACTCTTGTATCATGTTTTGAGTTTAACAGGTGCTCGAAAATGTGCTTCAAAATAACGTCTCCCGTGCGAATAGGGCGAAAGTGTGTAAGGGGAGACGGGAATCCGTTCCCAATTTCCACCTACTACCTCCAGCCCCCTTACATGTCTTTCCCCCGCACGAGGCTCGAGACATCCGCTCTTGGCATGGCCGGTAAGAGCAGGTTGGGACCCTTGAAAAGAAAAGAAAAGAAAAATAACAGAAAACAAGCAAAACAGAAAGAAAAGGGGTTCCAACCATCTTCAAAGAAAATAGAGCACCTTGAAAAATGTGAGTCCATGATCTTTTGTTTTAGAGAATCTCTTCATCCACGATTCATTTGTCCTCTGTTCACTGTTTGCCATGATGCCGACTCGATAAGAAGCTTTGAGATGACTTGTGCGTCGGTTGACCTCGTAAGTTGCTAAATGATCTAGGAAGTCCTCTACCTACGATCTGGGTTGTTTGTTGCTATAGAGGTCTGGAGAGTTGCATTGGTTTGAGTTAGGTTTGCTTGGGGACAAGCAAACGGTTAAGTGTGGGGGAGTTTGATAGCCCGTTAGTTACACATGTTTTCACCCCTATTCTTACACCGTTCGAGATGTGGTTTCTCGTGTTTTAGACCGATTTCACGCTAGGTTGTGCTTGTTTGTGATATTTCAGGTTCTGGCAAGTGAATGAAGGTTTAGGAGCGAGTTCGGGGTCGATTGGGCGAAGATCGGGAGCGAGACAAGTCGCAAAGGAGGTCACACGGGCTACCCTGATGTTCACACGGCCGTGCGAGAGGCCAGTCTGGCCGTGTGACATTCTGCGAGAGCAGACACGGGCA
The DNA here is from genome assembly GCA_964030455.1 of Linum trigynum. NCBI lineage: Eukaryota > Viridiplantae > Streptophyta > Magnoliopsida > Malpighiales > Linaceae > Linum > Linum trigynum. Next base: position 26,675,523 of record OZ034821.1, on the reverse strand, counting down.
GAGCAGCAGATTGACACGGCCGTGCAAGTGGCCGGGTTGGCCGTGCCACATTCGCCGAGAGCAGACACGGGCAGAAGGAAGTCACACACGGCCGTGCCACCCTGGCCGTGTAAGAAGCCTGGAATTCGACTAAGTGATACGGTGCGTTTTGCCTCACACGGGCAACTGGGTAGGCCACACGGCCGTGCCACCCTGCCCGTGTGAGTCGGGATTTCCTGGTTTTAAGCCAAATTCCGAACCAAAGAAGAGGAGAGCTGGGTTTTTGGATCCCAAACACCCAAGGGACGAACCAAAGAGAGAGAGGGCGATTTGAGGGCATTCTTGGAGTAGAGAAGGAGGATTTCTTCGCCTTGGAAGCTTGAGGAACAAGCCCGGACTTGAAGACTGATCATCTGAAGATTCTTACTGCAGTCTCTCTCTTCTCTATGGAGTAACTTCCCTTCACTTAGGTTTTGAGGAACCCTAGCTATGTTTGTTTGATTGGATGATTGTATGAGTACTCTGACTTGATAATCTTGAGTTCATATTCAATCTATGCATGTTTTCATGATTCAATTCTGCTTTAGTCGAGATTATTGATTCTGCTTTGATCCTATGAGAGGGAATACCTGATTAGGTCAATAGAGCACCATAGATTGATAGTAGTGGATCGATTGCTTTAGTCAAGGGTTGATTCACTGCTTTGTATCGATTGAGAACCTCTTTCGATAGAGGGAGTCTAGTTCAGAACGCCTTGATCAGTTGTTCTAGAGAAGGATACGTCCCTCTAGGCAATTGACTCAAGAGGGCCTTGTTCCTTTAGTCGAGACTCAAGGTCTAGTCAAGGATTCTCCGCATTGTGAATGAAAGTGAAACAGGTTAGAGATCATCAATCATTAATCTGGCTAGTGGCTAGGGGGAATCATACCTAAGTGAGTTCCCAACCTGTAAGCTAATTAACTTTAACTGTAGTTTGCTAGAGTAGTTTTAGTTCTTTCATCTTAATCTGATTTGCTAAATAATAAACTGAAGCTGAGTAATAGTAACTCTAGAGACCCGTGGATTCGATATTTATCACTTGAGCCACTATACTGCAGTCCCTTTCATTGGTTACACTTGGCCTTTGTTAGGTGTTGTGTTTTAGCGAGTCACACTGCAAAGGCTTTGGCTCGGCCAATGCGACCTCTCCTTAAAACTCAGGCAAGCATCGCCCAAATCATAGTGAGTAGGGATGGCAAATTACCCATCCATGGGTAATTATACCCAAACCCAAGTAGACCCATTGATAATGGGTTGTGTATGGGTGAAGTGCATATGGATTTGGGGGTTTATAGATGGGTTTGGGGCTTCCATAATCTAAATGGGTATGGGTTGGATATGGATATCCATTTACTTGAGGGTGTTTTAACTACACATGCAAAAATTGGACCTATTTGTAAAACTTGAAAAGTTTAGGTACCAAAATGTAAGACCAAAAAAATTTAGGTACCAAAAAGTAATTTTCCATTGATATTTTGAGGACTTATATGCAAAAAAATTAAATTTAGGTACTAAATATGCATATCTATTAAGTTTGGGTACCAAAATGTAATTTGTGTTTGGGCATGGGTACAAACCCAAATTCATTTGATATAAACCCAACTCAAATCAAAGTAAATGGGTATGGGTACAAACCCATCAAACTCTACCCAAATCCATATATTTGGATTTCATACCCAACCCAATTGGGTTGGATAGTAAGAAACCCATGGGTATGGGCAAAGTTGTCATCCCTAATAGTGAGCTTGTTGTTTGTACTCGCCCAGATTACAATTCGTCAGTCTAACATCTCCTCAATCAATCTCGGCAATCAAATCCGGAAACCTAAAACCTTGCATTACCCAAATCGATGAACAAGAACCAGAATCCTACAACCCAAATCGACGAAACAAGAACTTAGAACATAAGATTCGATTCATCCTAGTTTGTGCCCTTCTCTCTCCCAGCCATCCGGCCCCTGTCCTTCATCTTCTCCTAACCCGTCACCACCACCGTGATCGATTCCACCACCACCACCAATTCTTCGCTTCGGTCCGATTGATGGCATTGCCGACAACCCAAATGTTAGGAACGGAACACCAACAAGGAACGGGTTATCGAATCTGGAGCTGAGTCGTGGATTAGGTTACTCTCTTTAAAACGTTCGGCACTGCCTTCGTTACGCATGAAAAGACTATCAACCGGTCATCTCCATGATAAAACAACTCCTCTTATGCTCGGCGATTTTGTGCGAAAACCGAAGTTCTCTAAACACTCTCTCTACTGTGTTTCTGCTCGTTTGTGGTGTGTTTAGAAGGGTTTGGGAGACGACTATTTATAGTAGCCAGACCCCACAAAAATACTCTCTAACTTGGGGAATAAGTTGCGGTAATTAGGAAGATAAATACTTCCTTAATTAAAACGCGTCTTTAAGATAATTCCTGCCCGGATTATCTCTCGAATATTCCTTGGCATTAATTATCTTCGTATCTCTTAAAGATACACGATAATTATGTCCTAATTAATTAATTTCTCTAAAAAATATTAGTCTTAATCAAGACCACCCACCCAACCAACAGACCAACCGGTCAGTTGGTCGGACGGATAGAGGAATGGATGGAGCGCGTGCGCGTGTGGTGGTCTGTTAGGTCCTCCCTCTCTCACAAAAGTGGGTCACCCCAAGGGGCATGCCCCTAAGAGAGAGGCACCTATCTTTATACACACTTCACAAGTGTAAAACAATCGATGTGGTAGTTTTTCTCATTGAGACTTATAGCTTTCAAAAGCTATTCATTTTCTTCCATTTCAAACAATCCCCCACTTGAATAGTTTTGAAACTATCTCTGAGCATCAACAGTTTAATAAGATCGGGCATAAGCTAAGGTATCGCGAAGATTTGAACCTTAGCGTAGTGGTTACACTTCCAATTTCATAAGGACGACTCGTAGTCTTGAACCCTATCTCAGAAAGTGTAGCACACCAGATCTTTTCATTGAGTTGTGTTCTCTTCTTAGCTCGTGCGTTTATGGCCATGCACGTTATCCCGGTTTAGTGAATGCTCTAACAACTTTGTGCCTCAAAGTTCCATAGGGAGCGGCCCCACTCCCACATTCACATATGTGAGTCTATCAGAAGTACCCCCAAAGTAAAGTACTTCACTCTACATGGAGTATAGACCTCATTAAGAGTTTCTATTAACTCAACCTCTAGTCTTTAGGATCATGCTTCTCTTTGCATGAACTTTTCTTTATATTACTCATGACTTGTTATTACCCATTGAACCCGTTTCTTGGTATCTTCAGTCTATCGGGTCGGGTTACCGTCACTTATAATTCATGGTTCAGTAGGTATGAGTCCCATACTATTGGCGGTATTCTGGACTTTCTCTCTAGGTAATCATTTCGTCAAAGGATCAGCTAGATTATGTTCGGATCTTATATGATCCACCCTCGCTGCTTCTATTGTTAGGAGTTCTCTTACAGTACTGTGCTTATTAAGAATCTGTTGTTTCTTTCCTTTATAGAACTGGTTCTCAACTTTAGCGATAGCTGCGGTGCTATCACAATGGATCAATACCGGAGGGACCGACCAATCCCATAGGGGAATCTCTAACAACAATCCTCTCAACCAACTTACTTCTTCACTATCCGTTGCTAGTGCTATCATCTCTGATTTCATAGTTGATTGAGCTAGGATTGTTCGTTTCGTAGAATTCCAAGACACAGCTCCTCCAGTGATGTTAAAGACATAACCGCTGGTTTCCTTGGAGTAGTCTGATAGGGTATTCCAATCCGCGTCACTATACCCTTCTAGTATAACAAGAAACCTTTGATAGTGTATACCAAGGTTCGATGTTCTCTTGAGGTCTATCATGACCCTCTCTATAGCATTCCAGTGCTCCCTACTTGGACAACTATTAAACCTGCCAAGCAATCCCACGACATATGCAATGTCTGTTCGAGTGTAATCCGCCGCATAACGAACTGCCGATGATGCTAGCATATTCAGATTTTCTTAAAGTGTCTCCAGTGTTCTTGAATAGCTTTACACTAGCATCATACGGAGTACACACAGGTTTACAGTCGAAATAGTTATATTTCTTCAAAATCTTCTCTCTGTAGCTAGATTGATCTAGAGAATAACCATTTGTTATTCTAGTTATCTGGATCCCAAGCATAAACTTAGCTTCTCCCATATCTTTCATCTCAAAGCTCTCTTTCAACATGGCTTTTCCTTCATTGACCACGTGGATATTTGTACCAAATATCAACATGTCATCTACGTACAAACATATGATAGTGCAAGTGTTATTCTCAGACTTGCAGTAAATACACTTGTCACTTTCATTCACCTTAAAGCCATGTGAGAGAACGAGAGTGTCAAACTTCTCATGCCACTATTTTGGAGCCTATTTCGAACCATATAATGATTTTTCTATCTTACAGACTTTCAAGGCATGTTCAGGGATAACAAACCCTTCTGGTTGTTCCATATAGATTTCTTTGTCCAGATCACCATTCAAAAATACAGTTTTAACATCCATTTGGTGTACCACGAGATTTTTCAAGGCAGCAAGAGCAATCATGATACAAATGGATGTTATTCTAGATATTGGTGAATATGTATTGAAGAAATCTATATTCTCTCTTTGGCTATAGCCCTTAACTACAAGGCGAGCTCGGAACTTTTCGATTGCACCATGAGGTTTCTTTTCGTTTTTTGAACTCATTTATCACCCAAGACTTTGCAGCCAGGAGGTAAGTCTGTTAGATGCCAAGTCTTATTAGCTTTCAACGATTCCATTTCATCTATAACGGCCTCATTCAAAAATCTGCATCTATGGAAGTTAATGCTTCCTGCAAACTTTTGGGATCTTCGAGGGTGTATACTATAGTAAAGTCATCACAAAAATCTTTGGAGATTCTAGGTGCTTTACTTATATTGAGTTCATCCTCAGATCCAACACCCCTACTAGTTCTGTTATCTCTAATAGCAGGTAGTACATTACCCCCACTATTTCTCGTTTTAAATGGAAATCGTGTTTCAAAGAAATTAACGTCAATGGATTCTATTATAGTACAAGCATTCAAATATAGAATCTATATGCCTTACTATTGGCTGCATAGCCAACGAAGACACATTCATATGCTCGATGTAACACCCTAATGCGGCCGGGTACTACTTTTACTAAAATGCCCTTGAAAAATAAAATACTCGACCTTAAATTATAGTGGGAAAAATTTTCATAAATAAAATACTGAAAACATACACACTTGCAGTTAAAAGCAACGCCCTAACACGTGGGCAGATTAACTCAAACCTTAAAATCTCAATATGATCTCCAGTGTATACTTATAATCATAAAGTATATTAACTAATTAATTGTTACACCCGTCCTTTTCTTAGGAGCAAAATGACCATTATACCCTCGAGAATATTTGTCAAATTCCACCGTGTTATCAATGAGGACTAAAATGCTAATTCTCGTTCAAACGGTGTCGAGTTTCGACATAAAATGAGGAAGTTATAGACGTTAAAAGAATTTCGAATTAAACTCACCCATAATTGTGAATTCCAAAAATATCCTTGATCTAATTAAAACCCTAGACCCCTTACTCCACTCGGCCTCACCACTAAAACTAATAACACCCTCAAGGTTTATGCCCCGAATGAATTGAGATCCTTTCGTAAAGAATCTAGCAGAGCAGCTAGCTTCCCCATTCGCCCTCTGCCAAGTTGCACCTCCTGGAGACTCTTGTCCTCTCACACCAAAAGCAACGGTGATGATTGGGAGAAGCATCACACCACTTTGCACCTTTTGGTCAAAGATGATGGGGAGGTGAACGACAACGAGGGAATTGAGTTCGGGATTTGAATTATGGTCGGGATCACTGTCTATAAGGAGATCTGTGTTCGGCCTAAGGATGGTAAGATCGCAAACCTCATAGTCTGACGTTAAAGTGTTCGGCGAGTGTCTTGTTCTGGATATTTGGTTGTATTGGTTAAGTGGAATGGCCTTGCTGTTTTATTAGTAGAATAACCCCATGAAGGATTGATATATTGGACATATGTATAAGCATGCTTGCAAACACGTCATAAGCAAAGCTTTATATAAGGCTTTGAGCCAGTATATAGTGGCACAATAATGGAGGATACGAACCGGATCTGGATGAATTAAAGCAGAGGACGCTAGACTTGCTTAGTCATACTTTTATGGGTGCATGGTTGGTTATGCCTGTAGGAATTGGTGGGAGTTTGAATGGTTTTACAAATTGTTTTAATTGGTCAAGACAAGTTTGAGTGGGTGACTATTGTACGTACTAACTAGGGAATGTGCCTTGGAAAATTTCTTACAAGGGTTATTGTCAATAAGGCAGCCATGTGAAGAAGGGATTAATAGAGGAAGAAGAAGATTTGAAGTCGATGGTTTGCAAAGGTTGGCGGATTTGTAATATAAGGTGAGTGTAAAGGGGGTAAATTCTACGCCTTACGGCATTTCAGTTTTTGAGATTTGACTGCTATGTGCCGTACTTGCCTTTGTATGCTTATATGATGTCATATGATTTGTGTGAGTTATGCTTCCAGTTTTATGTTGTTGTGTGCTTTACTTACAAGTAAGTTTAAGTTAAAGAAACAAGTTCTTTTTAAGAAGTAACTCACCTTCAAGAAGGTGAAGTCGTTTTAAGTGTTTTTAGTCACTAGAGCCAGTCCGTTGCCTTTTGAGACATTTTGAGATAGAGCAGCAGTTATGCTCTTGAGACTTTTAAGAGGAGCAGTAGTTATGCTCTTGAGAATCGTGGTGAAGAGCCACCACGATAAGTTTAAGATGTTAGGGGGGTGAATCGTTACGACTCCCCTAACTAAGTTTAAGTTTAATCAAAGCCTGGATGGCTTCTCATACGTATGAGTTCGCAACCGGACTAGCTAGTGAGGGATCCCCGTGTCGGTCAAGTATTTAAGTCAAGATTTGAGCTTTAAGAGAGGAGAGTAACTTTAACTCCCTCAAAGTTTAAGAGTTAAGATTTTAAGATTGGAAGTACAAACAACTTCCACTAGTCAAAGTTAAGTGTTTAAGTAAAGTACTCAAGTATTAGAATTATTAAAACGTAAAGGCGTAGACTGACCCCATCTCACTCACCAGGACTTAGTAAAGGAATGAGCGAGAACTAGATCGATAGTGGAAGTTAGAGGAGCAGTTAGTGAGCAGCGGGATCGAGAACGCTGTTCGAGGCAAGCCAGCTAGATGAGGATAGTACAAGCGTCACTGAAAGTGCCAGAGATCGAATCCGAGCAGACAACAAAGTAGAGTTTTAGTTATTGCTTTACGATTATGAGTAAAGACTGGAGATTCATATTAAGATTTTATGATTGACTTTCGCCCAAGTGTTAGGGCTTTGTTTTAAGTAATTACAGTTTATTCTCAGTATTCGTTAAAGTTATTTATGAAAAAATTTTGCTATTTTTCCAAGTATTTTTTGTTCAGATTTGTTTCACGATTTATCAAGGGTATTTTGGTAAAAGTAGTACCCGGCCGGGTTAGGGTGTTTCATTAATCTTAAACGCTGCTGCTGAATGATAACCTTGACTAGACATCCTCTGTGATGCTCGTACCATCTTCCCCCAGCTAGCACTACAAGAAAATTAACTTTTAGCGGCTAAGTGTATTTGTCGCGATATGTCATTTATTTGCCTCGATAGCCATATAGCAGCACATAAATGTGTGTTGTCAATTCTGCTGACGCTAAATCTCTTTAGCGGCAGATGTTAGCGACAAATATTATTTGCTCCTAATGTACAAATTTGCGACAGATTATTTTGCGGCTAATTTAAATTTTAAATTACAATTTAATTGTTTTTTTTTTTTCTCACTTTAGTAGCTCAAATATTTGCTACTAATTTTACATTTAGCGGCATATATTTCTACTCCCGTAGTTCATTTTGGGGACAATTGCATTAGCCTTTAAATAAGTTTATGGCTATGTGCCTCTAATGGTTAATTCATCTCTCTCTATTAAGTAGATACAAGTAGGCAAATATGAAAATGATCTTTATTATGTATAATTATATATACTACCAGCTATCGTGTAACCATTGGTTAAACCAAACAAAATTCCCAACATATAAAACATACAAACAATAAGGAACCATACAAAAAAATATTGTTTCCCATAAGAAGAAGAACTAGATTCAATAGTCCTCTCTTCCAAAAAGCTCGTCACGTAGCAGACTTCAAATTTTTGCATATTATTGCTTCAATTATTTCAGATAGGGTAGTCTCGCAACCTTTGTACTAATTAGCAATCTCCTTGAATTGATCCAATGAAGCGCTCATGATACTCATCGTCAATGTAGTCACCATTGCAGCCTTCTTCGATCGGCTACTGTTCTCGATGTGGATTTAGGGTAACTCAGGCACCCTAAATTCAATAAAAAAAATTGATTTTGATTACGAAGTAGCTTCAAAGGAAATGAAGTGGGAACAAAGTATTTAGAAATCGGTAATTAAACTACCGTTCATGATGCAATGGCCTCAGATGCGATCTCTTCACGCCAATCCCTGAAAGGGAGGGACCAGTTTCAGGAGTGGAAATCATAACTCCATGATGTTGGAAGGGAAAGCCCAAAGCAAAATTAGAAAGAAAACCCCAAAAGAAGTCGTACCAGATGATGGTGGAAGGGGATACCAGAGAAGCTATGGAGTTCGACGATGATCTGCAGCGGACATTCATGAAGATGTTCAAGGAGGGTAAAGAGGGGAAGGGTATATTATATTACCATCATTGGTTGCAGCGAGTGTCACTTCTCGTGCATATTGATGATTCGCTTGTTTCGTCCCGACGAAAATGGCCGCAACACTACTATGGAAAAAGAATAAAGAACATGGTTGCAGGAGCCATGAGGAGATTAGGGATTCGCAAATAAGGGTTAGTAGGAGTCCCTTTGAGGAAAAAATTGGGTTCACCCTGAGGTTACGGGTGATGGGCCGAGTTTGTTGGCCATGTCTCTCTCTCATTCTGTGCGATTATAGAATTATTAAATGATAATTAATGTAGATAAAATTTTCATTTAAAGTAAAATCTAATATTATTTTCAAAATATATAGATAGTAATGAAATCAGAGGCAGATTAATTTGCTGTAACTGAAAACATATTTTTAGAGGCACATTCATTATCTGTCGCATGAAGTATATTATCACTAATCACTATAAATCAAAAGAAAATAAGCCAATAACAACACTTTTATTTGCCTATAATTCTAAACATTTTATTTTCTACGTTAAAAATGAGATGAGCCAAAACTTTAGAAGGCAATAATAGGAATTTGAACATAATTATATACTTTCTTTTGAAAAAACTTAAGTTATTAGCGATAGATTTTGATAACTTTAGAAGCAAATTGGGTATTTGTCACTAAATATAATTTTAGAGGCATTGACAATATTTGCCACCATAATTTAGCAGCTAAAAGTCAATTTTCTTGTAGTGTAGCTCGCCTCGAACCGCTGCTCTCTAACTGCTTCTCCTCTTCCTCTTCAAACTGGTGAGTGAGTTGGGGTCAGTCTACGCCCTTACGTTTGTTACCTTTAATACTTGAGCACTTTGCTTAAAACATTGACTTAAACTTATGGGGGTTGTTTGTACTTCCACCTTTAAACTTTAACAATTAAAACTGTGTTATCTCATCCTTTATCTTATTGGGTCCCCTACCTCGACTTAGCCGGCGCCACTACTAGCTTTACTTACTTTCTTACTTCTTAAACATGACTACCCTCACAATGGGGTGCCCCTCAAATGGGTTTTACCACCGCGGAACGAATCACCATCCGGTAGCACACCTAAAATAGGCAATGGAGACCGCAGAACTCATCACCGTCCGGCTCCACGCCTGACCATCTACCCCGGAAAGTATCACCATCCGTTAGTGATCAACTACCATGGAACTTATCACCGTCCGGTAGGGATCTGTCTAGCTAGTGGCTAGCTAAGCGAGGTTAACTTATTCTTACTTATGATTGTCTCTTACTCTTATCACCATAACTTATCAAGTGGTGAGTTATATAAAGCACTCATTCTTAACGTTGTAAAACATAGACTTAAATTATGAAACGTAGATATTGAAATGCTCAAAACAATAACTCAGGTCGAAGCATGCATAATCAACACAATCATAAATCAAGCAGTGCACATACACTTCACGTAAAGCAAGTATAAGGCAAAAACTTAAAAATACGTAAGGCGTAGAATTTACCCCCTTTAAACTCACCTTATCTTCAAGCCAGCTGACTCGATTTCCCACCATCTATTGTGAGTTGAACCTTAGCCCCTTTGAAAACTCATAAGTGCTCGTAGTGGCCACGTTCGAAACAAGCATTTATGTTGGACCTTTAAATCTTCAAAACCCCAGGCCATTTCGTGACCCAGTTCCTGTCGTTCAGGAGGCAAAACAAAATCATGGACGTGTCTCATAATATTCCACCGTGAGCCTAAATCATTATTGGTAAAATCCTACTGAACGAGGGTTTCCATGGCTAGCTCCATCTTACTTCAAAATTCCCAAATCTAGCCTTCCATCTTTTATTATGGCTACTTTCTTCCTTACTATAATTACTACACCGACCTCTCCCATCTCTTATCTCTTGCTACTGAGAGCCACGTACCAATTAAGTAGTTAGACAACCATGAGATCCATTCCAACGTCCAGTTAAAATGGCGACAAGGCTAAGTCCGTGATTGTATATACAACTACCGTAGGATCCACCTTTCCATTATCACTTTAACATATAAATCATGCATGAAACTCAAATCCCTTCTTGCAAGTAGGTACGTCGAACTACCTAGTGAGTAGTGACTCTCTCTTTTTATTACTTTCTCTAGTTCCCAACACACCCACTAAATCATTACTATTACGTAAAGCGCAGGTGGATGGAGTAGCAGTATATAAATCATACCTTTGACTGTTGTTCCCCGAGAAAACCAAATACCACCGTCGGTGCCGAATTCGGTTTCCGATGATGTTGATTTGATGTTTCGCGATGGAAACTCTTGTGGTGCCATTTGATCGAATGCACCGCCGATTGCTGAAATCGAGAGGACAGTCAAATATCCACCGAGCGGTGTTGATTTGATCGGTGCAACTGACTTCTGAAAACGATGACGATCGTCAAATATCCACCGCCGTGCGATGTTGATTTGATCGATGCACCTCTGAATGGTGAAATCAACGTGACCGTCAAATATCCACCGTCGGGCGATGTTGATCTGATCGATGCACCTCTGACTTCTAACCAACGCGACCGTTACTACGGTTCGCACCTCTCCAAACTACGTTCGAACGAGGGTGTTTGAGTTTTGAGGAATCTACGCTACCGCTACTCCTATGGAGATTCCTGTGGCGAGCTCCGCGACTACGACTAAGACTACAACTATGGAGATCCTTCCTGGAAGGAGAGCTCCGCGAAGGAGTTACAGAGAAAAAAGGTAAAGTTTGACAGATGTGTTTCTGTGTTGATTTGGTTGTCCCCCTCTCTCTCTCCTTGCTCCACTGCTTTTATTCGAAAAACATCTTCGTAGTCTTCACGCTCGGTGAAACCGCTTCCTCAACTGCTCCGTTGTTAACTCCCACGTGTCTCAACCGTCTTGATCTCCTCCTCGCTCTGGTTGGCGTGAATCTCACGCGATGTCGCTTTATTCCCCAAACAGCTCTGTCTACTTTTTTCTCCGCGACATTGTTTTATATTAAACACTGTCGTTTTATACTCCGCGATGTTGTTTTCTCTCACGGCGTCGTTTTTAGTCAAACAATACCGTCTAAAATAATCATTAAACAGATTAATTAATTAAACCGGCTCATTATTGCCACGCGGTCAAATTCTCATCCCTTGGCGCCGTTTAATCTTTCCGCGACATCGCTTTTCACTGATTGATGCTGACCTTGAACTGCTCCGTCCTGGTTCCATCAGATAATGTCTTTTTTCATTCCGCGACATTGTTCTCTACCAAACGGTACCGTTTTCTCGTCTTGCGATGCTGTTGGGCTTGGCGTGCGGCCCTCACCAAAATCCTACCCGTTGTGGTGTAGTTTTTTTAATTAAACGGCGTCACTTAGTTATACTGCGACACTGTTGAGGCCTTTAGCGGTGTCGTTTTTAGCTAAACCGCACCGCTTGATTCTACCCACGACATCGTTTTAATATTAAACAACTCTGCTTCCAGCCTTGCGGTATCGTTTTCTTCCCCAATCAGCTCCGTTTGTTTTTTCCTCCACGACACTGTTTATTTTCAACACTGTCGTTTGCTAGTACCGCAGCACCGTTGGGCCTACTCGCGGTACCGTTTTTTCTCCTTCCGACAAGGAATAAAACTAATAATTAATAAATAAATAAATAACTCCTTTTCCAACACCAATACTACGCGCGTGGCCCCATCCCGTTTTCTGGTAAACAGTGTCGTTTCCAGTGTCGCGGTACCGGTGAGCTTCCTTGCGGTGTCGTTTACACTCTCCGCGACATTGCTCGATTCCAAACGACACCGTTTTATATCATGTGGCATCGAATTAAATGCCGAGACTCATTAATACGGAATTTAATTAATTCAAATTAATTTTAGGTGTAAATAATGCCCCCCACAACTTGGTTTATAAGAATTTATGAACCAAGTTGTTGATCCAACTTATATCACCTAAAATTTCATAACATTTAATTCAACTTTGCCAAGACAATACCAAGTTACGCCTGGCCAAAGATGATTAGGAAAACCATGAAAACGGCCTTGTAATGCAAACGCTGGAGCATTTAATTGTTATTATTATATTTTTTTTAAAGAAGCCAATTTCTTTTGGCTTTAATCAATCTCCCCAGCTATGCGGCATAACCCCGAAATAAAAAGAAAAAAAAACCATCTCATTTAACTCCATAACATAGATTTGTATTTATGGTTTTTTTTATTCAACAGAGCTGTTTTATACTTATCTTTGCTTGTACCGCTGCCGCAACAGATATGCCATGCTCCTTTCTTCTTAACACAAAAAATAATTGGTGTGGCTTCCTCTCCCGCAATCCTGTTCAAAATAAAAGAAGAACACCAATACAAGACAGCAGTTGCGAACCTAAACCCGCACTGCTCATTCAGCCAAAACGACATGGCTTCATCCTTTTCCTTTTTTACTCCACCCTTGTCAAGCATATAGGTGTCAATCGGGCGGGTTCGGGCTGGGTTCAATCGGGTTGCGGGTTAGTCGGGTTGCAGGTTCGTCGGTTCGGGTTCAATCGGGTTCGGGTTCAATCGGGTTTGGGTTAGTCAGGTTGCGGGTTGATCGGGTTCGGGTTCAATCGGGTTACGGGCAAATCGGGTTCTAGTTCATCGGGTTTTGGACCGGGCGGGTTGCGAGCGGATTGGGTTGCGGGTTGTTCGGGTCAACGCATCGAGTTACTTACTCGTTACCAACTTACACATTTTATTACACTAATTTAAAATATTTTTCACAGTTTTTAATCAATTTCTTTCTACCTTGTATATATACTTAATTAAGAAAACTAGTCAAAATCACCGCAATCGAAATTTGAAATCTCGCCTTCCCACCACAACTATAATTGGGCCGCCCAAAATTTCATCATCACCCGCCCACTACATTTACAACAAAAACACAAAACCCTTCCCTCTGCTGCAAAAAATTGGGCGCCCAAAATTTCATCACATCCGCCCAAAATTACTTCTTAGTTCTTACCCTGTCATCTTCTCCAATAATAAAGTTTATTATTATAGACAAAAAGTCTTAGTTATTATTTATTATAATTATTATCATTGTGCTGATTTTATATTTATTTTTTTGTAATTTGGTTAAAGAAATTCATGTCATAACTTTTGTAATTAAAAACCATAATTTTAAGTGAATTTTAGATTTTGAACTTTCTTAACTAAATGTGAATGATTTTACTTAGGTTAAGAATGAAAAACTTTATTTGAAAACAATATATTTATTTTAACCAATTTATTTCTACCTCGTATATATATACTTAATTTTTTGAAAAAAATGAGTCAAAATGTTAAATAAATTTGTATGACTTGCAAACTTGTTATGTAATTAATCGTAATTGGTAAAGTACACTAGCTAATAGTAATGGTGATATCAATATTTACAACCAAAAGTTACCATTAATTATTTATTTGATATTTTAGTATTATTTCAGTAGTGTAATTGGATTAAAGTATCTCATTTAGCATAACCATGCAAATGTGGTATTTGGTGTGTGGTATTAGGCAAAAGCAGAGTGATAAAAGGAGTTATTTCCAAATAACTTATTGCCCAAATAACTTCAGTAAACTGTTGCCAAACGAGTTATTTGTAAACTTCTCGGAGGAAACAGAGTCCTCAATCGGCTCTCGTGGCTGGAACACTCGGAGGAGAGTCGATACCGGAGGAGGACGTCGACATGTTACCCATTAACCCAAGAACGTCGGACATAGCTTCAATGGAATCGAGTCTCTCCGAAATCCCAGAATCAATTCTGGAAACTTTTCCTCTGTTGAAGACGACGAACAGGGACGAGGAACCCTTTGTGGATAGCGCCACCGAGCGTACTTCGAGCCCTGACACCGCCACAACCCCACTACAGGAGGATCCTAGGATGTCATCGCTGGCTGAGATCGATCCAAAACGAGCCAAATCGACGAATCGTGATTTGGATGTTCCTCCCCTTCAACTAGAGCAAAGTGATGCGAAATTTCACGAATTGGTTGCGGCAGTGGAGAAGTATTGGAGCCAAATTGGAATCATGGTCACATTCCTGGAGGTCCAAGGAACGTGTGGAAGCGCTCAATTCGACTCGAAGCTGCGGGAATCGAAAACACCCAATCTGGGTTTTTTGAACCGAAACGTGAAGAACAATAAGGGCGAGAAGAGAGAATCGGTTTCGGTTTTTGAGCGTGATTCGATCCGTTCGAATGCTTGGAAGAAAAGGAGTTTAAATCCGAATTTTGTAACCTTTTTAGAGTAGATTTTTACCTTAATTGTTTCCTAGTTCTATTAGGTTTATTTGCCTTTAAATACCGTTCTAGTTTTCGTTGTAATAGTGAGAAGACTTTTGATTAATCGAAAAACCTTTGGTTTTGTGCAAGTTGCGACTTGTTTGAGTTTGGTGGATTCCAAGCTTGTGAGCTTTGTATCGATTGAATATCCTCTTCAATCGTGGTCGAGCAGCTACCCTTTTATACCATACGAGCTTTCCCCAGGTGTGGAATTGTCCGTTGGTTCCGTTTTATCCCAAGTTCGTATTAAGAGCGCTTCGTTCTTGATTCGAGCTCAATCGATTCTTCGATTGAGTCGTTTGCTGCGTTACTTTGATAACATACACCCCCAGGGGCGTATCAAGTGGTATCAGAGCCCCATTCTACACAAGGGCGAAGGAGGAGAAGAAAACGTGTTGTTTCGTACAAGCAGAATTCGTCGAGAAACAGGGAAGCCATGGTGGGCGAACTAGAACAAGCGAATTTGACGTCCTATACTCGCTGTTTGGTGGGCGAGAAGGTGTGCTCTGTGTACGTCAATAGTGAGAGCCAATCGAACTTGATTAGCTCACGGGCAGTAGTTAAATTGGGGCTTCCAATTCGAAAACATCCAGCCCCTTATTATTTGCCATTGTTAGAAGAAGAAGACTCTGTTCTCGTAACAGAGGAAGTAAGCCTACCATTCAGAATTGGGAGATATGAAGATGTGGTTCGGTGCAACGTGGTGCCTCTGAAATTGACTCATGTCGTGTTTGGCAAGCCTTGGCACGATGATCACGATGCTAGAAGGAGCAGAAGAACGAACCACGTGAGATTGCGGCATTGTGGAGCAACTTTTGCTTTGAAGTTTCTATCGCCGGAGGAAGCGGCTGAAGATCGATCAACCCTGCTACAACAGCTCCGTGAAGAGGAGGACCGAGCTAAGGCAGAGGAGGCTTCAGCTTGGGAGCCGCCTTTGAAGAAGCTGGAGTTTCGGCACGTTAAAAGCAACCAGCTCGTCGGAGCTGACGACCTCTGTTCTTCTCGGAGGAAACAGAGTCCTCAATCGGCGCTCGTGGCTGGAACACTCGGAGGAGAGTCGATACCGAAGGAGGACGTCGACATGTTACCCATTAACCCAAGAACGTTGGACATAGCTTCAATGGAATCGAGTCTCTCCGAAATCCCAGAATCAATTCTGGAAACTTTTCCTCTGTTGAAGACGACGAACAGGGACGAGGAACCCTTTGTGGATAGCGCCACCGAGCGTACTTCGAGCCCTGACACCGCCACAACCCCACTACAGGAGGATCCTAGGATGTCATTGCTGGCTGAGATCGATCCAAAACGAGCCAAATCGACGAATCGTGATTTGGATGTTCCTCCCCTGCAACTAGAGCAAAGTGATGCGAAATTTCGCGAATTGGTTGCGGCAGTGAAGAAGTATTGGAGCCAAATTGGAATTATGGTCACATTCCTGGAGGTCCAAGGAACGTGTGGAAGCGCTCAATTCGACTCGAAGCTGCGGGAATCGAAAACACCCAATCTGGGTTTTTTGAACCGAAACGTGAAGAACAATAAGGGCGAGAAGAGAGAATCGGTTTCGGTTTTTGAGCGTGATTCGATCCGTTCGAATGCTTGGAAGAAAAGGAGTTTAAATCCGAATTTTGTAACCTTTTTAGAGTAGATTTTTACCTTAATTGTTTCCTAGTTCTATTAGGTTTGTATTAGGTTTATTTGCCTTTAAATACCGTTCTAGTTTTCGTTGTAATAGTGAGAAGACTTTTGATTAATCGAAAAACCTTTGGTTTTGTGCAAGTTGCGACTTGTTTGAGTTTGGTGGATTCCAAGCTTGTGAGCTTTGCATCGATTGAATATCCTCTTCAATCGTGGTCGAGCAGCTACCCTTTTATACCATACGAGCTTTCCCCAGGTGTGGAATTGTCCGTTGGTTCCGTTTTATCCCAAGTTCGTATTAAGAGCGCTTCGTTCTTGATTCGAGCTCAATCGATTCTTCGATTGAGTCGTTTGCTGCGTTACTTTGATAACATACACCCCCAGGGGCGTATCATAAAAAGTGATATTTGCTAATTGCATACCCTAACCATATATCTTATACTCTACATCATATACCTTGTACCCTAACCACGTACCACAAACATAAATTAAAAAGGGATCTCCTGTCGTTAAAGACATCAAATGACTTCAAGTGAACATATGTTAATAAAAAACTTAGAACCGTCAAAACCATCAATATCTTATACCCTAACCATATACTCCCTAAACCATCTGTACCTTATACCATTTACCCTAACCAATATATTTTATACCCTAAACAATGAACCGTCAAAGATTACTTATCAAGTTTAGTATAATTGTTGTAACTAATGGTTAATTTATTTATTAGCCCATAAACATTACACACACACATATATATATTAGCCTTCAAAGCATATAAGAATAAATTTAACTAGTCATGCCCTCCATATAAAAATTAAAGATTCATATTTCAAAGGCTAAAATTTTGAAAACCCAAAAAGTTGAAAACACCAAATTTGTTTCATTCTTTCTTTTCACAAAAAAAAAACTTAAATTTCTCTCCTTCTTTCTCTTTCCATAAATTAGAAACACTCAATTTCCCTCCTCTTTCTCTTCCATAAAATTGAAAGAACCGAATTTCCCTCTTCCTTCCTTCCACAAAAAGTTGAAAACTCAAAATTCCCCTCCTTATTTCTCTTTCATAATCAACAGAACCAAACTTTCCCACTTCTTGCTATTCCCATAAATCAAAACCACTAAAATTTCCACTTGTTTCTTTTCTAAAAAATTCAAATAACCAAATTACCCTCTTCTTTCTCTTCCCAAAAAGTTGAATACACCAAAAATTTTCTCTTCTTTTAAAAACATCAAATTACCAAATACATTACTTTATTTTATTTATTTTAATTGATAATTTTATTGAATAGTTGAATTAACCAAAATTTTAATTTATATATTATATTAATATTGTCCATGATCTCAATTATTAATTCTTCATTATTAATATTGATATTATGTTAATTTTATATTTACTTTTTTAATTTTGTTCAAGAACTTAGTGTTCAAGTGAACTTCATGTTTCAATTTTTGTAACTTTCTTAAAATACATAATATCAAGTGAGTTTCATATTTTTTAAATTCCCAATACGAAATGAAAAAATAAGTTTTTTACCTAGGTTTAGAATGAAAAATTTTATTTTGAAAAACTATGTATTGTATATTATAATAATTATTTAAGTGGACTAAGTGAGGTTCAGGTTAGTCGGTCGGGTTACGGGTTAGTCGGGTTTGGGTCTATCAGGTTCGGGTTAATCGGGTTGCGGGTCAATCGGGTTCGGGTTAATCGGGTTGCGCGTCAGTCGGGTTGCGAGTTAGTCGGGTTGCGGGTCAATCGGGTTGCGGGTTGTTGACTTTTAGTCAATTCGGGTTGCGGGTCGGGTTGATCGGGCGAGTTAATCGGGTCGGGCTATATTTTGACACCTATAGTCAAGCAGTCTTGCTTTTGTTAAACTTCCATGCGGCCAGGCCTTGCAATGCTGCGGCGGCCAAAACAACTTCGTTTGGCCATCTTTCCTTTTCATGAAAAAAAATATCGGGCACCGCCTGGTCTTGGACACAACTGACAATAACATAATTAATTAGCAATAGCCAATAAGTCCGCATTGCCACAACAACTTTCGTAGCATTGTTTAGCTCAAAATCTCAAACTTTTGTTCCACGGAAATCCCCTTTGGTGGGCTTGCTAAACATCGATGTTGGGTGCCTCAACAATCAGCATTGCTATTATTATCCTTAATTGGCCGCAAAGTTGTACGACTTTTCTCAACCTTGCCACGTTTCTTCCGCCAACATGGCCACCGTTTGGTAACAATATATTTTACCAAGCCAAAATATTTTATCTGCCGTAGGCCCGTAGCTTTGCTTGGCTAAAGTAAAGGTGCAACCCTGTTTACTCTTCCCTCATTTTATTTTACCAGCCTTGTCTTGGCTGACCCAATGGATTTTTATTTTCATATAGATTCCGCAGGGCTGCTTAGACTGAGCGGCGGCGTTTTCAAAAATATTTTTTTTATCGATCCACTGCCGCAAATATAATCCATCCAAAACAGCATTGTTATTTCTCCCTCAACAATCTATATATATTTTTAACTAGCCAGCAACGTTGCGGTTAAAACAACGTCGTTTTTGCTCCAGGCTAAATTGTTTTGCAAAACAGCTTTGATTTCCTTCTTACAATGCGGCTCAATGGCCTGAATTCCCCCTTTTTTATTATTTTCCGCCACGCCGAATCGCCGATACAAGCACCACAATGTTGTTTTTCGCTTTCTTTGCCTGTAAGGTTGAGCGGCAAACACTAACACCATTGTTTTTAAAAAACACTAGCATCTTGCTACAAAGGTTTTTCTTTTCCTGTTATTATTATTATTATTATTTCTTTTTTACTTATATATTTAATCGGTCAATTATGAAGATTTGCCCGCAACCTTGCAGCAAGCTTCACAACGTTGTTCGACCTTTTTTTCAAATAAAAATAAAAATCTTTTGTTTCTGTAGCATTGTGCATCGCTTCAACACTGTTGTCAAACGAGAAAACAACATCACAGGCCATCTTGAACCATTGCCAACAACGTTATCGCTTCTTCATTGCAATGCCGCTTGAATATTTTTTATAATATTTTTTCTATAACATGTTATGAGGCCTAATTTAGCCACATTATTTATCAATAGCTAAATAAGAAACAAACTAGACTTTGGCATAAACCATCATGCCAAAGGTCCATACCCACTGCCAACTCCATTGATCAAACCAAACAAGCCATCCGTAGATACCCCGACTTGTTGGCTTCACACACGTTCGTTTTGATGTTTTGGGAGCAATGTTGGCTTGCAACTCTCCAGGTTGTTCATCTCGAACACCTTTGTTTGAGATCCAATGAGCTCGATTTAGTTTCATCTCAGCTTCGCTACATGACAAACAGTAGGTGTTTTTGGCTCTAGATAGTGCATTTACGTGCTTTGGCGCATTTTTCAGGCCAAATCGACCATGTGGCACAGCTTGCCAAGACTGGTCACATTTTCTTTGCTGCACGTTCTCACCACATTGTTGGGAGTGCGAACCTCGAGGTTGACGAGCTTCACCAACACGCACGTGAGTACTGCGATCTAGAATTTTGCACCTTCCACATAACCTTTCATGTTTTGAGTTTCCACGTGAAGTTGGAATTTGTAGAGCATTATACTTGCCCCCCAATCCACCATTCACAGCAGACTTGTTCCTCCTCGACACTGGTGTGGCAACTCCATGTCGGGCTTGCTTGAACTTGCCCCCCTTTTCACTAGGTGGAGTCTTTGGGGACAACTTACATGGAGGATTCTGTTGATTCATACCAACCCTTGCAGGATTTGTTTTATTCACGTGGTGACCACCTCCATCTTGAATGGTGTCTGTGGTGACCCTAGTTCGATTTTTCGTAGAATAGGGTGGATGTGGCAAACTTATTTGCCACTTACGGTGTTGTTTCTCCTTCAATCTACCACGAGTTGGGATGACATGCCCCCCTAGCAGCTTAGATTGAAGAATGTGGTAAAATTTGTCATCTTTCAAGATATCACACTTGTTCTTCCTAATTTTCTGAAACTTATTATAAACACGTTTAAATTTTGTTCTTTGTTGTGGCTTTCGCAAGACAGCTCTAACTTTCCTGTTCTTCAAAACAATAGTGTTCACAGGAGAAACAACATAAGATTTGCTGGCCCTAACGACACTATTTTAGCCACAAGTTTAAGTGAATCCTTATTGGCAATACCGAAAACATGTTCATCTATCATCTCAAAAAATTTATCCATATGTCTTCCAAGAGAATCACAAGGCTTATTTAAAGAGATAAAATAGAGATTTACCTGCCGGTAGTACTCCTCTACAGATCGACGAAGAGACAGGAGTGCAGCATGCCCATCGGTGCTCGACATGGACTGGGGCCGGTCCTTCATCCAACTGATATATCTATCTGCCTCATATGCTCGGCCAACTTCAATGTCGACCATACGCTCCACCTTCACAGATTCTTGTGGAAGATCAACGTTGTGTTTTCCATGTCGCAGAGCCATATTTCACTTCAAACACACGGGTCCCATCAGGTGTGCCAAATTGTTTCCCGAGAAAACCAAATACCACCGCCGGTGCCAAATACGGTTTTCGACGATGTTGATTTGATGTTTTGCGATGGAAACTCTTGCGGTGCCGTTTGATCGAATGCACCGCTGATTGCTGAAATCGAGACGACCGTCAAATATCCACCCAGCGGTGTTGATTTGATCGGTGCAACTGACTTCTGAAAACGATGACGATCGTCAAATATCCACCGCCGTGCGATGTTGATTTGATCGATGCACCTCTGAATGGTGAAATCAACGTGACCGTCAAATATCCACCGTCGGGAAATGTTGACCTGATCGATGCACCTCTGACTTCTAACCAACGAGACCGTTACTACGGTTCACACCTCTCCAAACTATGTTCGAACGAGGGTGTTTGAGATTTGAGGAATCTACGCTACCGCTACTCCTATGGAGATTCCTGTGGAGAGCTCCGCGACTACGACTAAGACTACAACTATGGAGATCCTTCATGGAAGGAGACCTCCGCGAAGGAGTTACAGAGAAAAAAGGTAAAGTTTAACAGATGTGTTTCTGTGTTGATTTGGTTGTCCCTCTCTCTCTCTCCTTGCTCCACTGCTTTTATTCGAAAAACATCTTCGTAGTCTTCATGCTCGGTGAAACCGCTTCCTCAACTGCTCCGTTGTGAACTCCCACGTGTCTCAACCGTCTTGATCTCCTCCTCGCTCTGGTTGGCGTGAATCTCACGCGATGTCGTTTTATTCCCCAAACAGCTCTGTCTACTTTTTTCTCTGCGACATTGTTTTATATTAAACACTGTCGTTTTATACTCCGCGGTGTTGTTTTCTCTCGCGACGTCATTTTTAGTCAAACAACACCGTCTAAAATAATCATTAAACAGATTAATTAATTAAACCGGATCATTATTGCCACGCGGTCAAATTCTCATCCCTTGGCGCCGTTTAATCTTTCCGCGGCATAGCTTTTCACTGATTGATGCCGACCTTGAACTGCTCCGTCCTGGTCCCATAAACAATGTCTTTTTTCATTCCGCGACATTGTTCTCTACCAAACGGTACCGTTTTCTCGTCTTGCGGTGCCGTTGGGCTTGGCGCGCAGCCCTCACCAAAATCCTACCTGTTGTGGTGTAGTTTTTTAATTAAACGGCGTCACTTAGTAATACCGCGACACTGTTGAGGCCTTTAGCGGTGTCGTTTTTAGCTAAACTGCACCGCTTGATTCTACCCACGACATCGTTTTAATATTAAACAACTCTGCTTCCAGCCTTGCGGTATCGTTTTCTTCCCCAATCAGCTCCGTTTGTTTTTTCCTCCACGACACTGTTTATTTTCAACACTGTCATTTGCTAGTACCGCAGCACCGTTGGGCCTACTCGCGGTACCATTTTTTCTCCTTCCGACAAGGAATAAAACTAATAATTAATAAATAAATAACTCATTTTCCAACACCAATACTACGCGCGCGGTCCCATCCTGTTTTCTGGTAAACAATATCGTTTCCAGTGTCGCGGTACCGCTGAGCTTCCTTGCGGTGTCGTTTACACTCTCCGCGACATTGCTCGATTCCAAACGACACAGTTTTATATCATGCGGCATCGAATTAAATGCCGAGACTCATTAATACGACATTTAATTAATTCAAATTAATTTTAGGCGTAAACAATTGTTAACCCAAATGCAGGTGGCCGGTTACCTCATCGCCAATTTGGTCCACTTGTCGCGATCACAGTTCCTCTCATGCCGGCCTCCGATATATATCAAAATTCCCAAACCGCCCTCATCAATATCGTCGATCCCATCACCTGATAATCTTTCCTACCAAGCCATGTATATGATTTCCACGACCAAGATAAAGCCACGCTAACTAAAAGACGCAATCTATAAATCTGGCTTTACCTCGATTAGGAAGCCTCTTGGTTGGTCGTGTGTTATTAGCCTTATGCCGACCCCTTTCCGTCCATGTCATTCGCCCTCTTGACTTGAGCGATTCAAGGATATATTTCTATGGAAACTCAGGATTAGGTCGACGTCGGAGCTGCTCCCACCGTTCCATGGTTGGTTATCTACACCGCTATCATCGCCCCCTTTCATCTCCTTCCCTTTCCGCGCACCGACTCCTAGCCCTTTTAAACTCTTAACCCTCCATCAAGAATCCCACCATTACATCAATTATAATCATGATAACCACTATCATCTTATTTAAAGTAAAGCCAATTTCTTTATCTACCTAACGCCTAATTAAATGGGTTATCATAATATAATTATTGTTATCATGAGGGAGAGGCAACTATGTATGCCTACTAACGGCCAAATTATTTTAGCCGTTTCTCCAAGCGCGTGCCTACTCGTTGTACATATTGTGTGGCCCAACAGTGTGTTGTATGGGGTTTTATTCCGACTTATGTTCTCATAGTTGATGGTTAACCCAAAATCACGAATTTATCATAGGTTGAACCTTAACCAAAAATTCAGGGTGTTACTCTCGACTAGCCAATTTAATCCTCTTAGGATCCGAAATTCTTACGTGGACCAAACAACCCTACGTTCTAAAATAGGACAGGTTAGGTGGCTTATTCTTCAAGATCTCATAGGGTGACTCTTTTCTATTTGTTTTTGGAAGACAATTTAGCACATAGCAAACCGTCAACAAAATATCACCCCACTAAGAAGAAGCAGCTCCAGAATTGAGCATAATAGCCACAACTAATTTTGTAAATGTCCTATTTTTTCGCTCAGCTTTACCATTCATTTTAGGTGAATATGGTGTCGTGGTTTCATGAATGATAACATGTGAGCTATATAATTCTTTGAAGGGATTAGAGTCATACTCTGATCCTCTATCACTCCTAAGTCGTTTTATCTTTCGATTGCACTGATTTTCAAATTCAACCACAAATACCTAACATATCAAGGGCATCACTTTTGTTTTTCACCAAATAAACAAAGCAATAGTCAGAACAATCATCTATGAAAGTGATGAAGTATCTCTTACCAGACCTCGTTAACGTCCCATCTAGTTCACAAATATTAGAAGGAATCATATCTAGGGGTTCTAATTCTCTACTCACATATTTATGGGACATTTTCTTCATCTTAGCTTGGCTACAGAAATCATATTTATGAAATTCATTCATTGAGAGTTTAGGTATATGTCCTAGCTTGCTTAAATTCTTCACAATTTGTGTGTTCTCGTGACATAGACGAGCAAGGCAAACATTCAAATCACAAAGCATGTAAACTGAAGAATTAATCTTATTAATTTCGACATTCAACTTGAAAATCACATTACATGCATATCCCTTTCCCACAAAACTCCCATTCTTAGTAAGGGTATACAAGTGAGCCCCAATAGCTTGATTAAATACAACCTTATTAAGAAGATATCGCAAAATAAGATTCTTCCTTATATCTAGAGTGTGCAACACATCCTTAAGCACCATCTTCTTCCCAGAGGTGAAGTTCAGCTCCAGTTCACCAGAACCAGCAACCATAGTGGTGTGGGCGACCCAACAACATTTTCTTGTCAACAGGTACTTCTGTGTTTGTCTTAAACATAGTACGATTGTTGCATACATGCTTGGATGCACCTGTATACAGCCACCATCATTCTGAGTCACCGGTGAGGTTGACTTTAGCGATCATATATGTGATCATGGCTACCAAGTCCTCTTCTGTCAAGTTAACCCTTGCTGCTGTAGCAGCAGTGTTAGACTGATTCCTGCACTTTTGTGCCATAATGCCCCCGAAGGACACCATTCTGTTGGGGGCGGATCTTCTGGTTCTGACTCATGAAACCTTTCGGGTTAGGTTTCAGAGCTCTAGGGGTGGGTCGTTTAGCATTAACGACCATCACTTCTTCTTTCATATCTTGTTTGCGGGACTCTTCCTCAATCCTTAGGCGAGTAATCAAGGCATACCTTCAGAAACAATCTCATGAGCAATTTTCTGTAGTTCATGTGATTGAACCTTGACAGATTTGTCCTCCTCTGTGTCGTACTTCTTTTGGAGCGCATCCCATACCATCATTGCGGTTTTGCTCTTGTCCGCATAGTAGTCGTAGAGATTGTCTGCCAGGCCGTTGAGGCTGTAGTTCTTGCACAGGAAGTCGTGCTCCCTTTCCCTAGCAGAAGTAGCCCTCTCATCATCGGTCACTTCTTCTGCCATAGAATCGTTAGATTGAACTCCATCTTTTGCACCAGCGACGGAAGTAGACTCCAACGAAGCGGAATGGTCGATTGATATCGACAACACCAGATCCGGCCATGTTGTTTTGTTCAGTCGACATAGCAGCAGTCGAACGTCATAAAATTGTTAGGAATGGAACAACAACATCTGGAGCTGAGTCGCAGACTAGGTCGCTCTTTTTAAGACGTTCCCGACACTACCTTCGTTGCTCACGGCAGACTATTAACCGGTCGTCTCCAGGATAAAACTGATCCTCTTATGCTCGGCGGTTTTGTGCGAAAACCAGAGCTCTCTAAACACTCTCTCTATTGTGTTTCTGCTCATTTGTGGTGTGTTTAGAGGGGCTTGGGAGACGACTATTTATAGTATCCAGACCCCCATGAAAATACCCTCTAACTTGGGGAATAAGCCGCGGTAATTAGGATGATAATTACTTCCTTAATTAAAACGCGTCTTTAAGATAATTTCTTGCCGAATTATCTCTCGAATATTCCTTGGTATTAATTATCTTCGTATCTGTTAAGGATACACGATAATTAAGTCCTACTTAATTAATAAATAAATAATTTTGGAATTTTTCTAAAAATATTAGTCTCAATCAAGACCACCCATCCACCCACCCACCCAACCGAATGACCGACCGGTCGGTTGGTCGGACGGACAACGGCGCGCGCACGTGTGGTGGTCCGTTAGGTCCTCCCTTTCTCACAAGTGGGTAACCCCAAGGGGCATGCCCCTAAGAGAGAGGCACCTATTCTTCAAATTGATGTATTGAGACAATTAGTGTATTATCATTTGATGTATTGAATCAATTGATGTATTAGGCAAATATCTTGTTTGGAGGTTTAGATTGTGGTTTTGTGCTAAAGGTAAAAAGTTAGTTTTGAGTGATTGTGAAGAATCTCAACAAAAAGTAGAGATTGTAAATCCCTCAATATTGAGTGATTGTGGTGGGGCCTCCAAAAAGTAAATGCATGTATTCTAGTTCTATATAAGTAAAAAAAATGACTTAATCTCACAAATACATGAATTAGGTCAATACACCATTTGAAATCACAACTTCCAAATGACCCCTTAATTCATTTTCTTCCATTTCCAACACCAAAACCCCACGGGTCCTTCGCCAAGATGAGAAGGGCTTCGAGAGTGAAAGCGGTGGAGGGTTTAGGAAGGGACAACGGGATGGGACGTCGACGAAAACTTGATTTGGCGTTTGGGAAGAAACAGAGTGGGGGAGACATGGACGAGAAGAAAAGAGTTGGGTTGGAGGAAGGGATACTTATGGAAAAGAAAGAAAACCTTCATCCAGTCTCCGCTATATTTGTTGAAATCTGTAGTTAAATCTATAGTGATTTGGGATCGGAGGGTTATAAATAACAATAATAATAATAATAATAATAATAATAGAGAGACATTTTAAAAATTTTGATTTTATTATTTTTAAATTGCCACGCCACACATTTAATGGTCAACTTTTAGAGTTGACCGCCACATAAGCAAAAGTCAACGGAGTTGGACGGAGAGTGACCAAACGTGAACGGTTTTAGTAGACTGAAGTACCACCAATCGATTTAACTATTTCGAGTGACCAAACTTGAACGTTTTTTGTAATCTCAGTGACCAACCATGCAATTAACCCATAAAAATTCTGTAACCATAAAAAGTAGTCAAAATAGATCTTGTTAGATTTTTTTTATATTAAATAATATAATTTTATAAAATAAAATTAAAATATGGTAAGATAATTTTGTATTTTCAAAACGACTTTTTGCATAAGGTCCAAATCCGAGTTTCTACTTTTATATTATCCAAAAGACCTTTTCGATTTTTCAAAAGCCGAGCTTTTAGAAGTTTTTGACACAATTTCTGTTTTTGAAGCCGAAAAGCACTTCTAAAAGCCGGTTCAAACATATTTCCTCGAACGAAATGGCCAACTGTAATTGGCACTCAGTCCTTTGTTTCCAGGTTAAGCTTAGGGATGGCAAATTACCCACCCATGGGTAATTATACCCAAACCCAAGTAGACCCATTGATAATGGGTTGGGTATGGGTGAAGTGCATATGGATTTGGGGGTTTATAGATGTGTTTGGGGCTTCCATAATCTAAATGGGTATGGGTTGGATATGGATATCCATTTACTTGAGGATGTTTTAACTACACATGCAAAAATTGGACCTATTTGCAAAACTTGAAAAGTTTAGGTACCAAAATGTAAGACCAAAAAAATTTAGGTACCAAAACGTAATTTCCCATCGATATTTTGAGGACTTATATGCAAAAAAATTAAATTTAGGTACTAAATTTGCATATCTATTAAGTTTGGGTACCAAACTGTAATTTGTATTTGGGCATGGGTACTAACCCAAATCCATTTGATATAAACCCAACTCAACCCAAAGTAAATGGGTATGGGTACTAACCCATCAAACTCTACCCATATCCATCTATTTGGATTTTATACCCAACCCAATTGGGTTGGATAGTAAGAAATCCATGGGTATGGGCAAAGTTGACATCCTAGTTAAGCTATCTGCCTACCACTATCTATACATTGATTTCTAGATTAGGAAATGACCAATTACTTTCCCTATTAAGACAATACAATTGACGTGTTGACTGTTGCGTTGGAGCATAATCATAGTGGTAAGTGATAGAGATATAGAGATTGTTTCTGGGGCATTATTTAACGATTTTACCGACGCAACATGTTTTTCAAGCTTCTATTTAATATATATCATGAAGTAATCCCCGTAAATGATCTTTCGATGGTCTTTGTTGTGTTATGATAGCGTAATCCGTTCTCCTTAACAAGTGGTTAGGGTTAGCTGCCCATATAAAGAGGAAAATGAATTCTTTTCTTACAATGATTTATTCACAAAATTAAGGTCTTGGTCGAATATTTGTCTCCTAGAAGAAGGAGAATTCGACCATATCGGAGAAAAATTCCTTTTACCTTTGAACTATGTTAGGGGGATTCAGGGAAGTTAGTGGTCGACCATAAAGGAGATAAAAATACTCCATTGACTGTTCATTGCATATAGCCACTGGCAACATCAATTTTTTGTGAAAAAATCGAGTCTCTCTAAATTTCACTAGACTTTTTTTTCTACTTATATTTGTTAGTAGGGTGACTATACGGTCCGGTCCGATTAAATTGGCCCAAATTGATTCGTTCTCTGTTTGGTGTTTTCGAGAATATAAGGACCAAAGATTGGATTAGATACAGTCCGGTTCGGTCTCAATTCGGTCTTGATTTTAGATTGAGCTTGTAGGGATTTGAGGCCTTAAAGGGCGAGGAGTTGGTTAATTTTTGGGTGTTGGGATCTCTTATCCGGTCTTTATCCGTTTTTCGGTCCGGTCCCGAACGATTTTTTACCTCAAATCTAATCCCGAAGGTGGAATTGGATTGTTTGCTATCCGGTCCCGGTCCGAGTTATACGGTCCGGTTTCGGGTAAAACCAAAAAGCCCGGACCAAATAGCCACCCCCACTTTTTAGCTTATCAAACCCGAAACCAAATCGAAGCAAATATTGGAAGCAAATCAGAAAGCAAGACACACTGTTTATGTGGTTTTCCTGATGATCGGGACTAGTCCACTGGAGAAATAACACTCAGCTGATATCTTATTAGGTTTTTCTTAGTCACTCTATTGTTAACCAACACAAGGCTCACCGCCAAGTATCACTTCCCCTTTCTCCGAGCAGCAATTCCTCTCTTCGCGGTTGTCAGCTCTGCCTCCCAATTCCATGTTTTTTGTTTGGTGATGTGTTTTATCAAGCTGAATTGGTGAAGTCAGGTGAGAAATCGATGAAGCCAGGGAAACCGTAAAACCACATTGGAGAAGGATTCTGCTACCCAGATGTGGCGATGGGGAAAGCTTCAATCTTGAAGGAAAGGATAAGTTCGCCGGCGAAGGGATGGCGAAGGGATGTCCGGCGAAGTGCGAAAGATTGTTGAGTCTCGACTCATGTCTCATCTCCTCTTGCGAAGGAGATATGAAAAAAATAAAAACTAAAAAATTCACCGTGAGAAGCAGAGAACCCGAACTACGAGCACTTCTACTATGCTATATAGTATTGGTGCTTTAATGTACAACTTAAAGTTGTACCATAACATTAAATGTATAAGTTTAGGTTGTACCATAAAGCAATTTGTACAATTATGTTATGGTACAACTTTACAACTTGAAGTTATACCATCACATAAAAGTACAAGTTCGAGTTGTACCATAAAAGAATTTGTACAAAAAGTATAGGTACAATCTGAAGTTGTACCATAACGTAAATGTACAATTTTAAATTGTACCATAAAGGCAAAATCCTATAGCACCAATACTATATAGCATTGTAAAATTTCTCCCCGAACTACATCTTCAACAGGGGGAGATTGGGCCCAAAGTTGGGCGACCAAGATTGGCCCATTCTGCCAATATAAGTGGGAGTGGAAGGAACTGTTGTGACACGTACCGTTTCAATTAAGTGAGGGTAGTTACATAGTTGCCCCTCCGTGAAACCCTCTAAGAGTTGCAAATTCAAATCCCTGAAAAGTTTATCTATGTTATGGCTTTATGTCCTGAGTTAATATTTTCGTATGACTTGAACTTTGACCAAAACAAACATCCTGGCCAATCTTTTCGTTCTATAACATTTTGGCCCGAACTATACATCAAAATAAACAATTTGGCCATATCCGACTTTTGACCGTTAACTTGGACGGTCACCACGCCATGTCACTGCCAACTCATCAAGTTTCAATTTTTTTTTAATTTACACCTATTTCCATTTTCTTTCCTTAATCATTTTGAATGAAAAAAATTCAATTTGGGGAATATCCCCAACAGACCCCCTGCCCTAACTCATTCTTCACCTTCTTCGTCTCGTCTCCTCTCCCCTCCTCTCTTCCTCCATCGCTCCGACTGCCAACGTTGTTGTAGAGAAGGACAAAATAACCCAGCACCTCCGTCGTCGCCGTCGAAGGTTTGCCGAAAGAGACATGTCGAGGAGATCTGTGAAAAAGAAAAGATTTGTCCCGCTCGAACCGATAATCTTCCCGTCGGTATCTAGCGAGCCCAAACACCCTTTCATGACGTCGTCGATGTAGGTGAAATCCCGGGCCAAATCGCCCCGATTTCCCCCCGGTAGACGGTAATCGGCTTCCCCTGCAAAATGTTCTTGGTGAAGGAGAAGTACACCATGCCAGGTCGTCCCCAAGGTCCGTAAACCGTGAAGAATCTCAACCCGGTGATGGATAATCCGTAGATGTGGTTGTAGGTGTGGGTGATTTCTTCTCCGGCTTTTTTTGTAGCGGCGTAGAGGCTCGCGGCTGGTCGGCTCCGTCCGATTCGGAAAAGGGGGATTTCTCGTTGAGCGCGTAGACGGAGCTCGACGACGCCCAGACGACGGCGGGCTGGGTTTCCGCCGATTTACAGATCTCGAGTAAGGTCACCAATACGACGATGTTGGAGTGAATGTATGAATTGGGATTTTCCATCGTTAACTTGCAGAAAGGTTTGTCCCAAAATTGATTTTTTTTTCAAAATGATTAAGGAAAGAAAATGAAAATAGGTGTAAATTAAAAAAAAATTGAAACTTGCTGAGTTGGCAGTGACATGGCGCGTTGACCGTTAGTCAACGCGTTTGACCGTCCAAGTTAACGGTCAAAAGTCGGATCTGGCCAAATTATTTATTTTAATGTATAATTCGGGACAAGATGTTTATTTTGGTCAAAGTTCAGGTCATACGAAAGTATTAACCCTTATGTTTTTTGTAGACTAATATATATACATACGACCACACACCCTTATGCCCTGTTCACTTCCATTTTCGCTTCCTGTTTTCTGTTTTCATGTGATAAATTTGGCAACCGAAATGAGAAAACTTGTTTACTTTTCATTCTGTTTTCTATTCGTTTCCAACTATGAAAACAGAAAGTGGCAACTTCCTGCTGTTTTCGGAAACGACAAAATGTTGTTTTCACCTGTTTTCAACATCTGTTTTCTCAAAAACAGGAAACAGAAATGAAAGTAAACAGGCCCTTAGCTGTCTCTCCTAAGGCAACATCGGCTTAGTGAGTAGTGGGCCAAAATCCCAACTATAGAAGAGATACAAAGTGGGCTTTATGATCCACTAACAATGCTCGGAGTTCAGGTCATACCGAAAAGCATCTGAAATGTTCCTTATCTCATGATAAGGAGGAGATACTGATCGAGAGATCAAATAAAGTGAGAAAATTCCGTAAACTCTAGTTCTTAAATCGTTCAATATATGGTGAGGTTGCAACAATTTTTTCGCAATGTCCTTGTACGTAAGCTATAAAACGGTGCGGTCTGGTCTAGATAAGATCATATATACGGTCTATAGTCCAGACTGAGAGGATGGAGTATAGACCATAGACCAGACCACATACTATAATGTTCAGTCCAGACCATGCTAGTCTGGTCTGGTCTGGTACGATCTGGTCCAGATAGACCACACTCAACGAAAAATGAACAATTTGTTTCGTCAACCACACAAAAAGTTGAACCAATAACCAAGATAGTTTTTTTTATTATTTTGCCTTGAAAAATTAATTCTAACATGCATGAATAATTTGACACCCAACTTGTACAATAACGTCAGAAACATAAACATAATTTCACATGGAAACACGATTATCTCTACTCTCTAGTGAGATATGGTTGTGAATGAAGGAGGAGACGAGATTCTCAAAATTAAGGTTGAGACTTGGGTTTTATTGTAGGAGTTGGGAGAGTGATCGAATGGGCTATTAACACGTGTTGAAAAGTTGATTGGATCCACAGTTTGGTGCGGTAAACCGCGGCCCAGACCAGACCAGACCAAGAGATTAAAACATCAAATAATACAGACCATGGACCAGACCAGACCATACTTAACGGTCTACGGTCCGATTTGGATCATGATTTTCGGACGGTCTGATCTATTTTCCCAGCCCTACTTGTACACAATCTTACAATAATTTTTTTTGTCTATCAATATTAACTTCCTTCTAAAATCGTATTAAGATGATAGTTTTGGATCTCGTACACTCTTTATTACATTTCCCATTCTGCCTTAATTTTAGATCTGGATATTTATCCATTGAGAAGTAAAAACTAACCCATGGGCATAGTCGCATAGAGTGTTAAATAGTTGACCTATTTGTCCAAAACATTGATAAATAACTATCTCCTGAACCTCACATTATGCTTCCTTTGTTTACATTCATGGATATCAAATGAAAGAATCAAATTTTTTTCCTACCAAAAAAAAAAAAAAAATCAAATTTTTTGAACATAGAACTTTTCCTAATTACAAAGTATACAAAAAATAATAAAAGAAATAATTTTCTCTTAGTGCTTGGGCCTGATTTCGATGCCATGGACAATAAACCCAGCTTTCAGATGGTGGCCCTTCACTTCCTTCAAGCCCATCTTCACTTCCTCGGTCTTTTCCCCGCTAAAGAATTCCCCAATCTCAATTTCCAACCAACCGTCTTCCCTCTCCGCTGGCAACTTCCCTTCTCCCCCACCGCCGGCCACCATCGACTTCAGCGCTTCTGTCCGGTGTCCATACATCAACGTTTCCATAAACTCCACGTGGCTGTTTTTCCGTCGCCGTAAGTACGCCGTGTTTAGGCATTCTTCTTTGTTACCCACCTGAACCGATACTTCCGATGGCATCAAATCGAGACCAAAAGCTCGGTCGGAGATTTTCATTACGAGGTAGGCTCCGTATTTGGTGTTCGGAGTTAGCATTTGGGTGTTGATCTTGCCTTGGATCTCGAGCCACGCCATTGTTCGGAGCACTGCAACTTCCGAGAATCTGAAAAGAACAAGTGATTGCCAACTCAGAAACTATGAGCAACGATCCAAATTGGCAAAAAGTTCATTTCTTTGGAGTTTCAAAATTTTGTTCACAGAAAATTTAGCGTCTGTTTGTTTCCAGAGATAAACATTCCCTACCTTGATTCGGGAAGCGGAGTCCAAGTCCAGTACATCGATTCACTGCTCCAAGTTATGGAAAGATCTCTGGCCGACAATTCGTAACATTTCTTCCCGGACAATTTCTCCAGCTTCAACCTCTGCAAAACCAGAAGAAGAAGCAAATTAATCGCTGAACAGAAACCATTTAGTGAATTCCTTCAATCCAATTAGTAGATAGAAAATAAATTTACATAAAAGCCTACCTTTCGGCCGCCGTCGACGAGAACAGAGTCACAGAGCTTGCGGTAGAGCTCCTTCTTAGAGGAGAATTCAAGGCCCGGAACGCAGTCGGCGACAATGCGGTGGTAATCGGAAGGGAGGAACTTCTCCCAGACGACGTCAGAGTCGGCGGCGGATTGAAACTCGGGGGAGACCTTGGACGAGCGGCAGGCGTCATGTGGGGAAGTGAAGCAGAGGATCGAGGAGAGACAATCTTCCGGCAGCGCTTTGATCAACTCCATTTCTTGTTTCTATTTATATTTCGTCGCTAAAAAAGTCAGAAATATGGTTGCTAAAAATTATTAGCGAGGTGGAGATAAGGGAATATGGAGAACAGAGAAGGGTCTTTGGGTTTGAAAGCAGGGGATGGATTGAATTGAATTTGGATAAATGGGGTTTCTTTGAAGTATTTATAGCAGTAGCTGGAGAGAGAGAATGAAATAATTGGGAAGGTTCATACTTCATTGGTCAAAGCAAGGCAGCTTCTCCAAGTGGGAATTTTTGAAGTGGAAGATTTCTTCTTTTTTTTTTTAATTTTTATTGTAGAATTACTTTCTTGTTTTATAATCAACTACTATTTTTTAATGTGACAGAGAGTGAGCTTAAAGGGTTGAATTTATATATCCTAAATCAACTTGTTGATTGAGTGGGATTTTAGGAGGATGTAGTCTACAATTTCCATATGATATGCTTTTCCTAATATGCCTTGATGTCGATGGGGCATGTGTTAATTAATCATATCACCACACAAGAAAAAAAGGGATTTGCAACAAGTATCCCACTAATCATATTAGGAGAGACTAATCATATTTCGGACCACCATGGACAAGAGACTACTGTACTTGTTACATGTTTTAATTTGTTTTGGTTTCATATACAATCCAAATTGTAGTGTCATTTGGATTTACATCTTTCGCTTCGTAATTTTTTTAATGTATTTGTCTGATTGTGAATCACGATCTATTCAATATATATTCTGATCTTCAGTAGTGCAATCACCATATAAGACTATAATTTTAAGTGATTATCTCTTTCAATGGATGCACGAGTCATGATGAACAAGTACGTCTGGGAGTTTCATAAATACCTTCTATGTACGATGTATCCAATTGAGGAAAACAAAACAATGAAATGTAACTTAAAATAAGAATTGAGATATTAATTAGTTACGTGTCTCTTGTTTAGAACAGGAAATTAATTACTAAGTTTTAAAAAGGAACAATTGATGTAGCTAGCTTCTTTCTTAGAAATGCTCTCTGAACATCCGACTGCCAGTAGCCCGCCAGAGGCCGATATGGCTCTATCGGGTAGGCCGCCGGACCCCTTTACAACGCCACTTTCACTTTCGTCACCAACTGTACAAGACACACCCAACTCGCCATGGTTGAGCTACAAAGCAGCGATGGCGGGATCTCCGATTCCTGCTCCGGCCAAGGCTCAACAGTGGACCTTCATTGGCGAGAATGACCTAGAAGTCGGGCTTTATAACGGCGAACCTGAGCTGAAGATCTCGCCCCAACTCAAAGAACGTCTCTGCTTACCCTGGAAACGCACTTTGGTTGCGCGGCTTCTGGGGAAATCTGTCTCTTACCAATTCCTCTGTTCGCAGCTCCGTTGGAAATGGAAACCGACGGGCAGTATGGAGATCCTAGACCTGAATAACTCGACGTTCTTAGTCAACTTCAACAATGAGAGGGATTATCTCAACGCTCTCACCGGCGGACCATGGGTGATCCTCGATCATTATTTGATCGTCCATCAATGGTCGCACACTTTCAGAACGTCCGGCAAACCTCACTGGTCTGTGGTAGCATGGGTGCAATTACCTGAGCTACCGGTTCACTTTTATCATCGGGAAGTGCTCTTCGCGATGGGGAATCTTTTGGGAAGAACGGCCAAACTCAATTATCATACGGAACACTTGGAAAGAGGGAAATTCGCACGGATCGCCGTGGAGCTTGATATGACAAAGCCTCTGAAGTCGCGGATCCGTCTTGACGGTTTCTGGCAACAAGTGGTTTATGAGAATTTTCCGGAGATATGCTTCGAATGTGGCCGTATCGGGCACTCTGAAGCTGCCTGTCCTAAGTTTCATAATCCTCCGGTGAACATTCTTCAGGAAGGAAGGTCCAATTTGCTCCAGTCACCGGAGGAACAACTGTTGGAGCCGCCGGCGGGGTACGGCCCATGGATGCAGGTAGTGCGTAAATCGCAATCAAAATAGGAAAGGCCAGGTAAACCATGGATCCGCAAAAGGCACTCCAACGGGCAGAAGCAGTGACATGGGGAAAGCACCGAGCAAAGGGGGAAAGAATTCCAAAATCGAGCAAGGTAGCACAACGTTTACGAAAGACAGGAAAGGTAAGGAAGAGCAGAAAGGGGAACCAAAAAAGGGGAAGCTTAGTTCGCAGATGGGGAAGGCTAACGGCAGTGAGGCCAACCAACCTAATGAAAGTCAAGCCACAGGCCCAACTCAAGTCTGGCGCGCGGTGGGCCTCAAGGCAAGGGAGACATGTGTTGCTTCAAGCTCGCAGCCCATAGGGAAATCAGGGGCCGACCTGACTATGCTGGATCAGACAGAAAGTGAGCCCATTGAATTGAGGCCAACCCACAAGTTATCCTCAACCGAACCTCTCCTTCCACTCAGCATTGGCCTGTCGGCTCTAGGGAAAGATGCGAACCCCCCAAAAAACCAATTCCATTCGAGAACACCACAGAGGAGATTTGGGAAAAGCTTGCTCCCCCCCTAAGAAGAAGAAGGAAATTTAATCTCCGGGTAGCGAGGAAGGGCCACTGCGTGCGACATGGAAAGGGAAACGGGAAGCGCGCACCAAAGAAGAAGAGAAATCCCAGCCATCGTAAAGCTGTTGAGGAATTTCTTGGCCAACTGCAGTCCCGACTGCCCGTCGGAGCGTCCATTACGGGAACTAGGGAGAACAATGATCCCATGGCTGAAACCGACGAACTTTAGACCGCTGGATCAGTAGGAGACCAGGAGCCTGATGCGGCCGCATTGGTGGGAAATGAAGCTCCGCTGGCGGAGTTGGCTAATTAAGCATAGACCCTTCTGCCTTTGCAAGTCAGGGAAGTTTGTGTGTCCTTTTTTCCTCTTTATTTACTTATGTTTAGTATATTCAGTTGGAATTGCCGGGGGGCAAAACACCCCAAGTTTCTTGCAACTTTCAAGGAGTATGTTTTCACACATAGACCTAATATTGTCTTCATTGTTGAGCCACGGATCAGTGGCAAGGATGCAGAAGATGTTATCAGGTCTATGGGTTTTGATAAACACATTGTAGTGGATGCTATTGGTTTTTCCGGTGGTATTTGGGTACTTTGGATGGATAATTACCTTGCTATCACTGAATTGGACCGTGACTCACAATTCCTCCACCTTTTGTGCACAGATCATAATAGAAACTCAGTTCTCTTGACTGCGATATACGCCAAGCCTAACGACCATGACAGACAACCCCTGTGGGCGGCCATTCGAAGACTGGAACAGAACATTGATAAGTCGTGGCTTCTTGCGGGGGATTTTAATTCCATCACTTGCCCTTCAGAGCGCAAAGGAGGTGCTGCGTACAATCCGAGCAAAACAGCTAGCTTCAATACGTGCATTCGGGACTGTGGGTTGCTCGATGTTGGGTTTACTGGACCCAAGTTCACATGGAGTAATGGGAGGCTCTCCCAACGCCTTGACAAAGCCTTATGCAACCAGGAGGGGATCAGGCAATTCCCAGATACTGTGTCAACAAACCTGCCAAAGCTCCGATCGGACCACAGACCAATCCTCATCTGCAGTAACAACGAACATACCCCCCTAGGACGGTAAGACCTTTCTGGTTTCTTGTGCCATGGTTAGCCCATAAGGATTTTCCTTCTACACTTGATGCCTCGTGGAACCGAGGAAGGGACTGTTTGTTGTCGTTGCAGGATCTTCAAACACATCTCATACGTTGGAACAAAGAGGTTTTTGGGAATATATTCTGGAGGCAAGCCAAACTGTCAAAGCAACTCACCCGCCTGGAAATTCAGAACGAGACGGCAGCAAGTGAAGCATCCCTAAGACGAGAAGGACAAATTCGAGAGGAACTGGAGCAGACCCTATGGCAGGAAGAGCTTCTGTGGCTTCAAACGGCGAGGGCGAATCAGATTGTGAATGGAGACAAGAATACTCGTTACTTCCATACTGTGGCTCTCACGAGGCGTCGGAAAAATAGAATTACCAAGTTACAGCGGGAGGATGGGACTTGGATCGAGGACCCGGAGACGCTGAAACTTATGGCCAGAGAGTTCTATGTCCGACTTTACTCGGATGACGGCACGGGGCAGCAAGATATCCCAGCACTTTTCAATGTCTTAACGGGACCTATGACATTGCACCTTGCAGCCATCCCGCTACCCGAGGAGACGCACCATATAATTAAGGAGATGGGAGGGCTAAAGGCGCCAGGGAAGGACGGCTTCCATGCTACCTTCTACCAGAAATGTTGGGATAAGGTGGGAGCTGATTTCCATGATCACATTGTTGCTTGTTTCAGGAACCCGGAGCGGATCAAGGGATGTAATGAAACCCTCCTGGTGTTGCTGCCCAAGGTGGATTCTCCAAAGCAAGTAGCCCAGTTCAGGCCCATCGGCCTTTGTAATGTGAGCTACAAGGTCATGGCCAAGTGCTTGGCGAACCGGCTCAAGATGTTTATGCCTCAACTTATCGACCCGAGTCAGTCAAGCTTTGTCTCGAAGAGACATATCACAGATAACATCATCATCCTGCAGGAAGTGGTCCATGCTATGTCCCTTAGAGCGGGAGTCAAAGGTCAAATGATTCTTAAAATAGACCTAGCCAAAGCCTATGACAGGATTAATTGGAAGTTCCTGGAATCAACCTTGCAGGCGGCTGGTCTCCCTAATGATTTTGTCAAGCTGGTTATGGCTTGTGTGACGACGGTCCGCTTCCAGGTGCTTTGGAATGGTGGCTACACCGAACCGTTCCAACCTACTAGGGGTCTTCGGCAGGGATGTCCTCTTTCACCTTACCTCTTTACTTTATGTATTGAAAGACTAAGTCACTGCATCAAGGACTCAGTTGATAGGAAAGCTTGGAGACCTATTACTTTGTCTAAGGATTGCCCTGCACTGACTCATTTATTTTTTGCAGATGATTTGGTGTTATTCGCGGAGGCTGACCCAAAGCAAGGAGAAGAGGTCCTAACCTGTCTAAACCGATTTTGTGAGGCCTCGGGGGAACAAGTTAGCAAAGACAAGTCTTGTGTCTTCTTCTCGAAAAACACCAGGGAGAACTTGAAGAAGCGTATAAGAGACATGCTAGGGATCAAGCAAACCAGCAACCTGGGGCGCTACTTGGGTGTTCCGGTCATCCATGGCAGAGTCTCCAAAGATACCTACAAGTTAATCTTGGAGAAGATTGACCAACGACTTTCAGGGTGGAAGGCGAGGAGTCTCTCTCTGGCAGGGAGAGTTACCTTGGCGACTTCGGTTCTTAATGCCCTTCCGAACTATGTCATGCAAACGGTGGTTCTTCCAGTTTCTGTGTGCGACGCCATTGATAGGAAAGTGAGAGCTTTTATCTGGGGAGCAGAAGACGGAGTCTCCAAGATCCATTTGGTCAATTGGGAGACCATATGTAAACCAAAGGAGCTTGGCGGCCTGGGAATGCGATCGGCTAGAGCTCTCAACTTATCCTACATTATGAAGCTCGGATGGGCTTTCCTGAACAAGTCGGAGGAGCTTTGGATCCGTATCCTGCAAGGAAAATACTTCAAAGTCAATGAGGCAGGGGCTCTGGTTATGAAGAAAAGTAACTTCTCGCGGCTTTGGAAAGGAATTGTTGATACTTGGCCTATCCTCAAGCAGCAAGTTGTGTGGGACATTCGGGAAGGTCACAATGTCAAATTTTGCATGGATCCTTGGCTTGCTGAAGGAACCATCTTAAGCGAGCATATCATAGGCAATGGAGAGGGAATCAACTGGCATGTCACCATTGCTGAGATGGTCACGAATGAAGGTAAGTGGAAGTGGCAGGAATTTGAGCCTCACCTGACTCAAAATTGATTGCCTTGATTGCACGTACGGACCCTCCCATGTCGGGATCGGGCGAAGACATTACTGCGTGGGGCATGGAGCCAGATGGAAAGTTTAAGCTGCGTTCAGCTTATTCTGCGGCAGTAGAATGGCTTAGCGACGAGGAGGGGAAGACGGAGGAGGCGAACGACAACCATCATTGGAAGCGTCTCTGGAAATGGGCGGGCCCGAACCGTATTAAACATTTTCTGTGGTTGGTTTTTCATGACAGGCTGATGACGAATGCTCAGCGCAAGAAGAGGAAAATGACGACGGACGATACGTGCCCGATGTGCAGAAATGGATCGGAAACCACTGAACATATAATACGACACAGCCCGAGCTCCATACAAGTAAGGCGTAGGCTGGGTATTCAAGAGACAGTACTAACCTACAGCCTTGGGTTTGCAGCTTGGCTTGATGAACATCTCAAGAGAGATCAGGATGGGCTGCTGTTCGGTGTGGCAGCTTGGTATCTTTGGAAAAGACGGAATGAGAAGGTCTTTCACAATTTGACCCAGGAGGATCAGGTCTTGGCTCAACGCATTGGATCCTGGACGTCAACTATCAGGCAAGCCCAGGAAAATGACACAGCTGCACACAAAGATGAACCCAGGAAGACTGCACAACAACTGGCTTGGATTCCGCCACCACAGGATTGGATGTGTGTCAATACCGACGGTTCAGTGAAGCAACCAGGATCGGAAGCAGCAGGGGGTGGCATTATCCGGGACTGGACAGGGAAATGTATGGGAGCCTTTGTGGAAAACCTCGGCGTATGCACGATTACCCAAGAGGAGATTATGGCGGCCATTCGAGGCTTGCAAATGGCGTGGAAGAACGGCTACAGGAAAGTCCTCCTCCAATTGGACTCCACTACGGCCATTAACATCCTCACCTCTCAGGATCAGACAGAGCACAGGTATCATAATCTGGTTCTTCAGTTTCAGAGGCTGTTTCAGCAGAACTGGGAAGTTAGAATTTCCCACATCTATAGAGAAGGCCATAAAGTGGCAGATTTCCTTGCTAATAAAGGCCACTTAGTTAGTACAGGTTTCCATGTTTTTTATAGTGCTGACCCAGGTCTGGCCTTTTGGATTTTGTATGACGTTTTGGGGGTTTCCCAAACCCTTAATTTAAGTATCAGGCAGGGGCGCCCTTTTAGCGTCCCATTTTCTACCAAAAAAAAAAAAGGAAATTAATTAGTGGCTTTCTTGATCAATTCCATGAAATTATGGATATCACTTATAAGTTGATGAATTCCATCAAAATATTTTTAAGTAGAAGTCCCAAATTTATGGACCACAAAAACGACATTGTAGATTATCTTTCTGGCAAACCAAACGACATTATGCAATATGGCCAGATATTCAGAGATATATATGTTTAGTATTTATTTAAAGGATACTTATCATTAAATCCTCCCTATTATAAATGGAAAAGGTTAAGTAAAAATCTTAGAACCGTAAAACCTACAGATATGGTGTTTTACCACCCATAATACAACTCATACCAACATGATATGATCATTTTTTCTTCTTCGTTGAATTAGTTGCTTTGTATTACCAAACTATATGCAATGTACATTTCGGAACCAATACAACGAAAGGAAAGCTCAAGGTGAGCAGCCCTATGAAACAATGATTATATAGCTAAATTGATTGAAAGACTGAAAGAGCCAAATAGTTAAATTGATTGTCCTGATCGATCGATGACAAATATCTATTATAGTTACCGTACATAATAACCTTAACCATCATATACGTTAATGTTTTTTTTATCATTCTCATATGGATTTCGTCTGCCGAAAAAGGGCAAGGAGAAGGCGGCGGAGCGGTGGAAGAACCCCCTTATAGGGCAGTTCGTAGGGACTCGACCAAAGATACCAGAGCTTCAGTCTTGGGCAAATGCTCTTTGAGGGCGAGATGGCATAGTCAGAGTGTCAAAATTTGGAGCGAAGCTGCTAGTGTTTCAGTTCCTTCCGCTGCTTCGTGCAATTGGGTTTTCCAGTTGGGGCCTTGGCACTTCCGAGGTAATCCAATTTTATTTTGAAAATGGAAATCAGGTATCCAACCAATTGTTCCTAAGGTCGAAACACTGCCGATCTGGGTAAGAATCTGGGGACTCCCTCTAGAGTATCTTGCTCCGGAAGGTTTGGAATGGGTTGCAAGCATGATTGGGCGTTTGTTCTGGATGGATCAGAAGACGAGGGTTGGGGGCCATTTAGGTTTTGCTCGTGCATGTGTTGAGCTTGCTGCTAACTATTGTTTCCCGTCTTCTATTCGTATTTACCTAGATGAAGACCCTCCGTTTGATATTCAAATTGAGTATACAATCATCCACAGGTGTGCACTAAATGTTGTGTGTTTGGACATAACTGTGAAGTGGTAACTAAGTGTGTGTAGGTTCCAAAGGCTCCCAAGATTAACGAGGCTACTCAAGAAGAGAATTCAGATGATAGTGTGGGAGCTGTTGAGAACAATGAGGTTGATTTTGTTGAAGATATTCTTCACCAGGTTCAAGAAAGTGTTATTCAGAGTGTATTAGACAGTCCGGCTATGAAGTGGTAGCTCAGACACATGTGGATGAGCCATTACAGTTTGCTTTTATTGTGGAGGATGTTGTCTCTCCTACATTACAGATTGCTTCTATTATGGAGGATACTGTCTCCCCTTCATCAAATGGGGGGGGGGGGGCTCGAGTTAGCTTTGCAGAGATTGTGAAGGGGTCATTAGCTATAGCTGGGAGCCCTAGCACACCTTCGTAAAAGTCTGTTGGTACTAAGTCGTCTTTAGTTGAAGGGAGCTTAAAACCTCAGAAGATATGGATTGCAATTCTGGATAAGGAAAATAGAATTACCCCAAGTGCTGCAGACAAAGTTAAGAAGATATGGATTGATCCTCTAGATGTTAGAGATAACAGGAAGAAAGGGGGGAAAGGTGGTGGAAGAGGTAAGGGTTGTAAATGAAGATTCTCTCATGGAATACTAGAGGATTTGTTGCGGATAAAACATATACAACTATATTAAATAAAATAAATAACTATAGTTAGATATTGTTGCTATTTTGGAGCCTCGGGTAAGTAGACTGGAAGCTAAGAAGCTGAAGCAGAAAAGGTTTGATGGTTGGGGTCAGGAAATCTTGTTCAATGATGAAGGAGTTTACTTAAAGGTTTACTCAAAAAGCATAATAGGGAAGAGTTTTCTCATATCACTGGCAGAGTGAGAGATAAGGAAAGGGAACTGGAACTCATTCAACTGGCTTCTCTCTCAAGTCCATCTCAACTGAATTTTGAGGTTGAAGTCAAGGTTACTAAGGAACTGTTTGATCTGATCCAAGCGGAGGAAGTTTTTCTGAGGCAGAAGTCCAGAGAGTTGTGGTTAAAAGTGGGGGATACAAATTCAGGCTATTTTCATAGGTTAATGAGAACAAGGCTTCAAAGGAACACAATCACTTCTCTTAAAGATGCTCAGGGTAATACAGTGACTTCCATGGAAGAAATGAGTCAAGTGGCCATTGATTTTTATATATATCTGTTGGGGAGAGCTAACCCTCATGTTGAGATGGAGGAAGTGGACTTCTATAGGGGTTTGCTAAGGCATAAGCTTAATGCTACACAGGTGTCCTCTCTCTGTGATCCTATCACTGCTTCCGAGGTTAAAGACCTGATGTTTAGTTTTAATGGAGACAAGAGTCTTGGTCCAGAAGGGTATAATGCCAGATTTTTTCAAGCTTATTGG
Organism: Linum trigynum; assembly: GCA_964030455.1. Lineage (NCBI taxonomy): Eukaryota > Viridiplantae > Streptophyta > Magnoliopsida > Malpighiales > Linaceae > Linum > Linum trigynum. The sequence goes on along the minus strand of OZ034821.1, from coordinate 26,632,159 downwards.
GGAGTCATTGGGGGTGAAATCACTTCTGCTATCCAGAGTTGCTTTGTGTCTGGGAAGATGCCTAGAGAGGTAAATGCTATTATCCTTGCTCTGATCCCTGTGATCCAGAACCCGGATGAGATGAATTTTTTTAGGCCTATTTCATGTTGCAACATAATCTATAAATGCATATAATAAATTATAGCCAACATATTTAGTGCTCTTCTCCCCTTAGTAATTAGCAAGAATTAGACTACATTTGTTAAAGGGAGGGTTATTGGTGAAAATATTCTTCTTGCTCATGAGCTAGTGCACAAGTACTCTAGGAAGAATATTTCCACTAGGTCAGCTCTGAAAATTGACCTAATGAAGGTGATTGATTCTGTGAACTGGAAATTTTTATTTGTTGTGTTGGAAGCCATGGGAGTTCCTAGTCAGTGTATTGATTGGATTAAGATGTGTGTCACTAGCCCTATGTTGAGTATTGCATTTAATGGGGGGTTTAGTTGGCTATTTTCCTGCTAAGCAAGGCTTGAGATAGGGTGACCCACTTTCTCCATATTTTTTTACTGTGGCTATGGAGGTTTTCTCCTGCCTTTTGGATCTTGAAGCAAAGAAGGAGAGGTTTCCTTTTCATCCCATGTGAAAAAAATAGAGTTGACACACATATGTTTTGCTGATGACCTTTTGGTCTTTTCTGATGGATCAAATTATAGCATACAGAGTGTGCAGATAGTACCGAGTGTTTTTCATAAGCTTTATGGCCTCCAATCTAATCCTAGTAAATGTGAAATTTTCTTTGGTGGGTTAGACAAGGATGAAATGGTGTGACTATCATTTGGGGGGGGGGGGGGTTTCCTAGTGAGATATTTGGGAGTACCTTTAGTGTCTGAGAAACTCTCAGTTAATGCTTGCAGATCTCTCATTGATAGAATTACGAGTAGGGTGCAGGGGTGGAAAGCTAAAGCTCTAAACTATGCTGGCAGGGTTGAACTAGTTGGTTCTGTTTTGTATAGCATGTCACAGTATTGGATGAGTGTTTTTATGCTTCCCAAAACGGTTATTCGAGAAGTTGAAAGAATTGCATTAATTTTCTCTGGTCTGTTGGACCTGGGCTAAAGATCAAAGCAAAAATGGCACGGAAGTACCTGTCTATTCCCAAAAAGGAAGGTGGTCTGGGATTACGGGATCTTACTACCTGGAACTATGCCTGTGTGTTTAGACAGATTTGGGCGATTATGTTGCAGCATGGCTCTCTGTGTGTAGCATTGATTCAGGTTTACAAGCTAAAAGGGAGGGACTTTTGGACTGTGAATGTGGATGGATCCTGGAATTGGAAGAAGTTATTACGACTTCGAGGTAAGATCCCTAACCTATTTAGCTTGAACAATGGCGTGTTTCATGGAATAATACTATTATGCCAAGGTATTCTATAAAGATGGTTTGGGAAGTTTTAAGGCCAAAGCAAAGGATAGTCAACTGGTATAAACTACTCTGGAAAGGGACTTCGATCCCTAGAAATAGATTTCTTGTATGGCTTATCATCCGCAATAAGATACAAACTAAATATAAGATGAAAAATGGGGGTTTGCTGGATCGGATCAATGTTACTCATGTGATCAACCTGATGAGACAAGAGATCATCTTTTGTCGACCTGTTTGTACTATGCTTCTACCCACCGGCAACTGTTTGGTACCTTTAGTTCTTTTTTGCCACAAACTTGGGAGGAAAATCTTCACTGGGCTACCAGGAATTCAGGGCTAAAACGCCTTGTGCTATGGCGGGTCGTTTTATTTGGCAGTTGACACGCCAAAACACAACACCAATCTGCGACCAAGTATAATCGCAGACCGGGAATGCAGTAACAGGCAAGTTATATTATCAACCCGGGGTCTAGATCTACTGCTTACTCAGTGATTCTCTGTTATCTAGCCAACTAAAGTAAGTGATTGTTGTTTAAAAGCAAAAGCAGAAATAAAGCAGGAAATTATTCGGTTTTCTCAAGCAGGAAAGAGTCACTTGGGAATGAATCCCCCTAGCTCCTTAGTTAGGTTTCAATTGCAATTACCCTGGGTTGATTTACTGTTGATTAGACTGTGGAAGATCCGACAGTAGCTTGGAATCTCTTAAGCTGACCAAGCCCTCTCAGTCTAACTATCCGGCAGACAACTAGTCTTCACCGGGATAGAAAGCTGAAGCAGTAAGAACAGAACTCCACTACTGGAATTGGATTCCAGTACAAAGCAGTAAACTGGCTAACTCTCGTATAGCCAATCTCCTACTACCGAATGATGAGACTCTAGCAACCTAATCAGATTCTATCTATCTCATATTGCAGCAGGAATCAGGAAAAATTGATCAGACTTCAATTGACTCAATAAACATGCATCATTTGATTAAAATCAAATAGTAATATCATCCCAAGTCATTACAATCAATCCCTAACACATAGAACTAGGGTTCTTCATCCCCAGGTGAGAGAGGGGTTCTACTCCATAGAGAGAGAGAGGAAAACAAGATACAAAGTAGTCATACTCATAAAGATGAGGAAAATCTGCTCTGGGATGATGATTTCCACTCCTATGACGATCTCCAAGCTTGATTTGATGAAACCCAGCTCCAAGATGGCTTCTAGGATGTGTTCTTCGTCCTTTCTCTCTCTAGGGCTCTGTTTTTGCTCAAAAAGTCCGATCCCCTCTCTTGCAGCCCGGAATTGGGTTAAAACCAGGAAATCCCGACTCACACGGGCAGGGCCACACGGCCGTGTGGCATACCCAGTTGCCCGTGTGAGTCAAAACGCTGCGTTCCACTTAGTTCAATCTTCAGGCTCCTCACACGGCCAGGGTCGCACGGCCGTGTGTGACTTCCATCCGCCCGTGTTTGCTCTCGGCGAAAGTCACACGGCCAGACCACTCCTTCACACGGCCGTGTGGATTATCAGGGCAGGCCGTGTTTGCTCTCGCACAATCTCACACGGCCACAAATATGAGTTGCACGGCCGTGTGAGTTGTGGGTGTGCCCGTGTGGCCTCCTTTGTGACTTTCCTCGCGCCCGATCTTCGTCCAATCGACCCCAAACTCGCTCCCAAGCCTCCATTCACGTACTAGGACCTGAAATATCACAAACAAGCACAACCTAGCGTGAAATCGGCCTAAAACACGAGAAATCACATCTCAAACAGTGTAAGAACAGGGGTAAAATCATGTGTAATTAACGGTCTATCAAACTCCCCCACACTTAACCGTTTGCTTGTCCCCAAGCAAACCAAGTCAGACACAAGGTAAGCTCACATATTTCCAATCAACCAACATTGGGGACACGTCATAAAGGCACAGAACACGTGAATCGTACTAGTTTTCAAACATCAACACATGACCAACTTCAACAGCAACCTGGACAACCGCCACAAAGGACATTCGAGTGCAGCAAAATCGAGTAAAGGAAGAGTCTCCCTTCTGTTCACCAACCAACCTAGACTTGACTCAACTACTTACTCAAAACAGTCAACTCATGCATCCAACTCAAGACATCAGAATAGAGACCGAGCAATCTAGGTCCTCACCGGGGTACAAGAGTATATAGAATATGAAAATTAATCACTCACTCTCGACCAGTGGGGTCAGGACAATTTGATGCGAAAAATGCGCATGCTATTTCTCTCAATCCCTAACATCTCTTCACCATGATGGCAGCCTCTAAATGCTAGAGTTCACATATGGGGTGTCACCACTAACTAATCAGGAGGTCTTAGACACAGGTTCAAATGACTGGCTAGGGTCCTGGACATGGGGAAAAGGCCTTTTAGGTGGTGGAAGTATTCATAGCACATGGTTCCACATTTCCAAACCCAAACAATCACAGTCAAACAAACCGGTATTTCCTTTCTGCTATTCTACATTACTCAATATCTCAAGAGCACAAGAGCGAAGGAGGTATAAATGTCAGCATTTCCAAGCTAGACTGCTAAGAAACATTACTTACTGGGCATTATTCAGATTTTTGGTAGTGGCTCTTTTTGCTTTCAAGTTTTCTTTGTTTTTCTTTCATTTTCTTTTCATTTCTTAAGAGAGCAACCACTTCTGCACATATTTCAAATACCTGTCCAACTTTTAAGCACTACCTCCAACACTCACATTAAATTTAGCAGAAACAGTAGAGAATATGTAAAACCCACTCTGTGGAACCTTCTAAAAGATGCAAACAGGGTGATTTTTCATTTCAGACCAAAAGAAAGGATAACACACGGCTCAAAAGGGCTGACTAGGGGATATGACACATCAGGACAGTCAAATTTGTTCGTGGGCTAATCCTATGCCCCCATCATCCTAGCTAGTGACAACGTGAATGCTACACATCATGGAAGAGGGATCTATCGCACAAGAAAGAAACGAGCAGGCTCAAATCTCACATGGTTACCTATATGCTCTATCTCACATTCTGATACCCTGAACTAGATGCATAAGAGACTGTCAAGAACAAGTAATCAATCCAAGTCACAGTTGGTAAGCAAACAGTTGAAAACCTGAACCCCTACACAACTCTACTGCACGTCTTAGTCCTCATCATAGGTTGTCCTAGTCACAATCAAGCTGTCATGCATCAATCGAAAACCATTCAATTCATCAATCAAAAGACAGTGCCAATATGATCAAACAGCAGTACTTGGAGCCCTCAAATCTCGAGATATGGACAGTGGACTAGGCTCCAAGCACACAAATATACATTCCAACCGATACAAAGCACCCCCCACACTTAAGCACGACATTGCCCTCAATGGATCAGAGGAATAGAGAAGGGGAACGATGTTACCGGATTGAAACTGCTGGGGGACTGGAAGTGGACCAGTCAGCGAGAAGCAAATGGGAAGATGGAAAGCTCTGCACGAATCGAACACCAAGAACACACTAGCACACTGTGCGTTAGGGATAAGTGTTAGCCCAGACGGCTACAGCAAAAACAATCCACAAAAGAAAACTGAAAACAAAAACAAACGACACTAAGTTCAAGCTCCTCACACATGGAGCAAACACACACAAGTCTAAAACGAAAAACAAAACACACTGAGAGGAGCAACGAGTACAGCCTACTCGTCGCCGAGGTTATCCAGATCGAAGACGATGTCGTTCATGAAGGCGTCACCACCATCAGCACCATCATCACCATCCGCTGGGGGAGGTGGAAGTGGAGAGTCCTCCCAGGGAGTCCTCCAGACTGGCTGCTCGCCCGGTAGCAGCTGGAGTAAATGCTGCTGGACCTCCTACATGCGTCGTGAACGGCGCCTCTCTCGCTCGATGTGTGCGAGAGTCCCTCCCTGCTGGGTCTGGAGCTGGTCCAATCTCTCATCGTAACCAGCCATCCTCTGGTGGTACTCGGCCTGGTGAGCCGCGTACTGTTGCTGGAACAGCATCTGATGGTCGATGATCTGCTAGTTCTGGAGACGCAGCTGCTCGAACTGGGAGGTGAAGTAATCCTGCCCCGGGAAACTGGAACTGCCACTCCCGTACTCGAAGGTGGTGGGGCGGGCGGCAGCAGTGTCATCCACGTCCTCGGGCTGGACCTCCTCATCAGCTGCCCCCTCTGGAACCTCCTGCTGGACCGTCTCTGGAATCTGAGGTTGAGGAAACCCCTCGATCCACATGACACCTCGCTCTTCTCGAAGCAGGAGCATTTTGGTGAGGTAGCCCGGCCAAAGGGAGTGGTCCCTCCCTGCTTTGTGCACCCCTGCAGGGATATCTGGAAGTACTCTGCCAGGCAAGTGATGAGAGGAGTGAAGTGGAGTCTCTTCAGCTTAGAAGCACTCTTCTCGAAGGTCCTCGCCACCACCGAGCCCAAGTGTAGGGGATGATCCCTCTAGCGCATGGACTGGATGAAGTACAGGGATCGCTTGGTGATAGCGCTGGCACTGTCGGAGGCTGGGGTGTAAGTCCTGTCATTGACCAGGTTGAGGCCGAGGGCGTCCGCCAGCTCGTCGTAGCTCATGGAGCGTGGTTCACCCCCGAGTCGGAACTGCACAGCAGCTTCGTCCTTCCAATCGTCCGTGGCTGCGTGCTTGAAGGTGGTGTAGAACTCAAGCACGAGCTCATGGTAAACCGTCGCGCGGATGCTGAGTAGGCGGCGCCAGTATTTGTTGGTGACAACGGGGGAGAGATGCTCGTAGCAGTTGAGCTTCTCCAACTCGCGCTTCGACCAGTAATGGTGCTGCCCAAACTTGCAGGCCAGGATGTTCTGAAAACGATCCCGGTGGGCCCCCCTTCTCAAATCTTGAACATACTGATGCAGGAGGTTGGGCTTCGACATGATCCTGCAAAAGAACAGCCCAAAGTGGAACCAAAACAGCCAAGGAAAATGTTAATCACACCCCCACACTTAAGAACCGAAAACAGCCTAACCATGGTTTCATCCATAGTTCGGGGGTCAAAAACTCGATAAATCAAGCATAATCTGAGTGGGGGTGCACATTCACGATAAAATAGGCAACTTAAGGTTCACATCCATACCAAATACACCCTCAAAGCACATCATTAAGGGCCTCAACCGACCCCCACAAAATGGTACGAAAACAGGCATTTCATCGAACACCTTGTGTGCACTATTAAGGTAAGCATGAAATTGGCACAATTCTTGCACACAAGGGCTCAAACAATAAAGAGGGACTTTGCCCAACACAATTCAAACACACTCCATGCATTCCCCTCAATCAATTGCACGAAAATCACAAGATTCAATGAGGTTCTCTAAACGTGCAACCTAACACCCAATTCTCCACAATTAACATAGTTAAGGGCAAAATCAAACCTGGAGACTCAAGTAGAGGTGTAGGGGATGATGAGGGGAAGGCGATGGAAGCGACGAAAAGCCGAAAAAGTGCCCGGAAGTGCTCGTCGGAGCCTCGCCACAAATCGCCTCCGGCGACAAAAACGTCGGCCAAATCTCCTCAAAATGGAGGGATAGGCCGCATTTGGTGTAGGAAGGGTGGCTTTGTTGTTGGTTTGGTGAAAAAATGACAAAAAATGGCCGAAAAAATCGAAAAGTGGGGTTTTGTCGCGGTTTTCCGGCGAGTTTCAGAGGATTCCGGCGAGGGTTTTGAAATTTCTGACGACCCGGCCGTGCTGGCCGAATTTATAGGCCGTGTCTCGGCCATACGGCCTGGCTCGCACGGCCGTGTCAGGAGCACCTTTGCCTTGTCGGCCGACACGGGCTGGCCGAGGAATTGCACTCGGCCGTGCCGAGTGCTCAGTTGGCCGTGCCAAATTATGCGAGAGCAGACACGGCTAGGGCAACTTTCCACACGGCCGTGCCAGCATCTCATCTGGCCATGTGGAATTCTGCGAGAGCTCACACGGCCAAAATTATTTTCCACACGGCCGTGTGACTTTCAGGGCTGGCCGTGTGAGCTGCCAGAACTCCGAAAAGGACCTGTTTTCACTCCAGAACGACATACAACTCGTGAACAACCCCTCAAGACAAAAAATACAAAAAATCAAAAGGAAAAAGGTAAGAAAATGCAAACCTAGGTGGGGTTGCCTCCCCACAAGCGCTTCTTTACCGTCTTTTAGCTGGACGCCAGTTGGTGGATGCTCAGTGAGGTGAAGGAGCAGGTGCCTTCAAGAGCGGATCCACCTCGCTCTTGAGGTACAGCTTCAAATGGTGGCCATGCACACGCCGAATGTGGCCACCAGCATTTGCCAACTCAACTTGGCCATCCGGCAGGATGCAAGCGAGTGAATACTCGGATGGCCAAGGTGGGGGCGGGACCAGCTCATAGTGGTCTCCGGCCTTCTTTCGAGCAGGCTTTACTGCCTGCTGTTTCGGCCGCTAGTCCTCCCTAATTTGTTCCTTCGATGACGGAGTAGACGGGAGTGGCGGCGAAGGTATGGGAGGCGGATCCTGCAAAATAGGCAACACAGAAGGATACACGACAGACTCGTGCTCCTGGTGAGATACAACATGCAAAGGTGACGAAGCAGGACGAGTATTGGAAATTGAAAACGCTATTCGCTCCTCACCATCCCTCAAAACTAAGGTCCCATCATGCACATCTATGAGGGCCTTGGCGGTGGCCAGGAAAGGCCTTCCCAGTATCAATGGCACATTCACATCCTCATTTATGTCCAAAATCACAAAATCAACAGGATAATTGAATTTGCCAACCTTAACCAGAAGGTCTTCCACTATGCCCCTAGGATGCACTACAGATCGATCAGCTAATTGAAGGCTCATCCTAGTAGCATGGGGTTCACCTAGGCCTAGTTTCTTAAACAGTTTATATGGTATAACATTTATACTAGCACCTAAATCCGCCAAGGACCTCTCTACATGCAAATTCTCTATAGAGCACGGGATAGTAAAACTACCTGGGTCCTTCTGTTTCTGCGGAAGCTTGTTCTGCAGAATGGCCAAGCACTCCTCGCTGAGCTCCACAGTGGCCAGCTCGCTCAGCTTCTGCTTCTTTGAGAGAAGATCCTTCAGGAACTTCGCATACTTAGGCATTTGAGATAGTGCCTCCAGGAAAGGCACTTGGACATTCAGCTTCCTAAGCATGGCCATGAAGCTCTCAAATTCTGCCTCCAGCCTGTCTTTGTGCAACCGAGTAGGGAAGGGGAGTTTAGGGATATACTCCTTCACTACTGGTTGCGGTTTAGGTGCAGGGACCTCAACCTCCTTCTCGACTTCTGCTTCAGCTGCTGGAGATGCTGAGGCAGGGGCCTCTCTCTCTTGTTCCCGAGAAGGTGGATCAACAGTCATCTTGCCACTCCTGGTCATGATGGCATTGCAGTGCTCATTCGGGTTCTGAGGGTGAGGAATGGTCTGATCGGGCAAGGTACCAGGAGCCCTTTGTGCCACTGCTTGTGCCACACTCCCCAGCTGGGTCTGGATATCCTGCAAGACAGCCTGTGTGTTCCTCTGGCCAGCTTCAAGAGCCAGGAATTTACCCGATGCCTTTTCCATGAACTGCTCGATGGTGTTAAATTTTTTAGCACTAGAACTGGCGAGAGAACCCACCAATTCCCGCAGTTCAGCCATCTGATCATTCTGCACTGGGGCGGCAGGGGCTGCACCTGGCTGCTGGAAAGGTCGCGGCTGTGATGGAGCAGCATGCCCCTGCATGGACTGGTAGAGAGACTGCTGCTGCTGGAATTGCCCCTGTCTGGGCTGATATGGTGGCCTCTGGAAGCCCGGTGGTCCCTGGGGGACTGGTGGTCTGGAATTTGCCCCACCCCAGGAGAAGTTGGGATGCTGGCGCCACCCCTCATTGTAGGTGTTACTGTAGGGGTCATTGCGCCTGACATTGTTGATGAAGTTCACCTGCTCCTGGGGCGTGGTCGATTCCTTCATCGCCTGGCAGTCTTCCACTGTATGATGGGTGCTCTCGCACCACTGGCAGAGCATAGCCTGCTGCTGTCCGGTACCTGCAATCAAACCAGAATGATCGATAGCTGAAACCAGCTTCGATACCACCTGCACCAAATCAGATGACTGGGTGCCCACAGCATGCACACCCCGGCCTGGTGCTCGTCTCGATCTCCTGGCAGCGCCCCAATCGTACCCGTTCTCCTCCATCTCCTCAAAGAGTTGATTCAGCTGTGGCGGTGTTTTGGTCAGCATGTTCCCGCCACAAACCAAATCAATCAGCTGCTTGTCCTCCGGGAAGAGGGCATGATAGAAGGTTCCCACCTTGAAAGCATCGTTGAAACCATGATTGGGACACCTCAGGAAGAGATTGTTGTATCTCTCCCAAGCATCCCGGATGGTCTCATCTTCATCTTGGGTGAAGTGGGTGATCTGCTTCTGCAAGACCGCCGTCTTGGACGGATGATAGTAGCGGGTAAGGAACTTGTCCGCCAGGTTGGCGAACGTGGTGATGGAGCCCGGAGGTCGAGTGTCTAGCCAGTCCTTGGCCTGCCCCTCCAGGGTGAAAGGGAAGTACCTCAGCTGAATGGCATCTGCTGGGACCCCGTTGATCTTGATTCCATCGATGAGCTCGTGGAATCGCCTGAGATGTGATCGGGGGCACTCCCCCTCTTTGCCACGGAACATCACCGAACCGCGCAGCATGGTGATTACTGAGGTGCTCACCTCAAAATTATTGGTTGGGACATGAGGGTGTTGAATGGGTGACCTCATGTCTGCAGCCCTGGCGGTCCAGTAATGTCCCATGGTCTGCTCCTCGGGATCGACCACAGCATGGCCCTGTGGATCAGCCATCTCCTCTTCCTCTTCTTCTAACTGCAGCTGTGATAGCGCCTCCTCCGCAGCCAGTCGCGCCTTTAGAGCCCGCTTGAAGTTTCTGCAGGTTCGTTCAAGCTCCTGGTCTAGTGGTAGTAGATCTCCCGACTGGCTACGGGTCATGCACTACCTGCACACAATCAGCAGAAGCAACCCGTGAAGGCACACAGGTGGAAGAGATAAAATGCAGTAAATAAAAAGCTAGAGTAACAAAATCTCACGTTTCCCCAATAACCTAGAGGGTCCCCGGCAACGGTGCCAAAAACTTGACACGCCAAAACACAACACCAATCTGCGACCAAGTATAATCGCAGACCGGGAATGCAGTAACAGGCAAGTTATATTATCAACCCGGGGTCTAGATCTACTGCTTACTCAGTGATTCTCTGTTATCTAGCCAACTAAAGTAAGTGATTGTTGTTTAAAAGCAAAAGCAGAAATAAAGCAGGAAATTATTTGGTTTTCTCAAGCAGGAAAGAGTCACTCGGGAATGAATCCCCCTAGCTCCTTAGTTAGGTTTCAATTGCAATTACCCTGGGTTGATTTAGTGTTGATTAGACTGCGGAAGATCCGACAGTAGCTTGGAATCTCTTAAGCTGACCAAGCCCTCTCAGTCTAACTATCCGGCAGACGACTAGTCTTCACCGGGATAGAAAGCTGAAGCAGTAAGAACAGAACTCCACTACTGGAATTGGATTCCAGTACAAAGCAGTAAACTGGCTAACTCTCGTATAGCCAATCTCCTACTACCGAATGATGAGACTCTAGCAACCTAATCAGATTCTATCTATCTCAGATTGCAGCAGGAATCAGGAAAAGTTTATCAGACTTCAATTGACTCAATAAACATGCATCATTCGATTAAAATCAAACAGTAATATCATCCCAAGTCATTACAATCAATCCCTAACACATAGAACTAGGGTTCTTCATCCCCAAGTGAGAGAGGGGTTCTACTCCATAGAGAGAGAGAGGAAAACAAGATACAAAGTAGTCATACTCATAAAGTTGAGGAAAATCTGCTCTGGGATGATGATTTCCACTCCTATGACGATCTCCAAGCTTGATTTGATGAAACCCAGCTCCAAGATGGCTTCTAGGATGTGTTCTTCGTCCTTTCTCTCTCTAGGGCTCTGTTTTTGCTCAAAAAGTCCGATCCCCTCTCTTGCAGCCCGGAATTGGGTTAAAACCAGGAAATCCCGACTCACACGGGCAGGGCCACACGACCGTGTGGCATACCCAGTTGCCCGTGTGAGTCAAAACGCTGCGTTCCACTTAGTTCGATCTTCAGGCTCCTCACACGGCCAGGGTCGCACGGCCGTGTGTGACTTCCATCTGCCCGTGTTTGCTCTCGGCGAAAGTCACACGGCCAGACCACTCCTTCACACGGCCGTGTGGATTATCAGGGCAGGCCGTGTTTGCTCTCGCACAATCTCACACGGCCACAAATATGAGTTGCACGGCCGTGTGAGTTGTGGGTGTGCCCGTGTGGCCTCCTTTGTGACTTGCCTCGTGCCCGATCTTCGTCCAATCGACCCCAAACTCGCTCCCAAGCCTCCATTCACGTACTAGGACCTGAAATATCACAAACAAGCACAACCTAGCGTGAAATCGGCCTAAAACACGAGAAATCACATCTCAAACGGTGTAAGAACAGGGGTAAAATCATGTGTAATTAACGGTCTGTCAGCAGGCACTAGTGAGTCATACTTGGAGGGAACGTTGTCGAAGAGCTTTTGGTGAGAACAGTAAGTCTATTGATGCTTTGGTTTCTCAAGTAAAGAATGAGGTAAAGGTGCTAATGCAGGATCCTCTAGAGCTTGAACGGTTTTGGTCTGCTGGTTCTTAAGTCTAGTCTCTTACTCGATATTTTTGCTCTCTTTTTGTTTTGATTTGGTAGCTTTCTGCTTCTGGTTCCTTCCTTGAGAGTTTTTCTTTGTTTTCCAAGGTAGTCTGGATAGTTTCTTATACTATACCAGGTTTCATTCCTAGTTGGCAAGGATGTTGCCAACAACGCCTTTTTGATGAAATGATAGTACACCGATTCATAAAAAAAAAAGAAATGTACCGTAATTGAAATGATCTAACATACCGTTTGGTATAAATGAATTCCATAAGTTTTGAGGAATTCATTTAGAAATGAAACATTTTTGTGTTTGGTATTTAAAAGAATTCATTTTCAATTCGAAATTTTGAATTCTATGAAATTGGAACTAATAACAATTACGAGGAATTTAGATAAAATTTCCAAATGAATTCCACAAGTATTTACTAATTATGATGGAAATGACATAATTATTATCTTTTACATACTAAATTATTTATACATATGACATACCAAACATAGAAATTCATTTGACAATGAATTTTCTACACGACAATTCATTTTATTTTTAAAAAATTTGAATATGACATACAAAACACAAGATTTCATTTGACAATGAATTCTACACCGTAATTCATTTTACAATGAAATGAATTCTCGATTCATTTGGTACCAAACGGTTTGTAATTGTTGGATATACTTTGTCAATGAGGAGATGTCATTTACATGGAAATACCTAGCGTGTAGGGATGAGAATTTTGCCCATACCCATAGGTATTTTGCTATCAAATCCAATTAGGTTGGGTATAAAATCCGAATAGATGGAAATGGGTAGAGTTTGATTGGTTTGTACCCATACCCATTTACTTGGGTTGAGTTGGGTTGTTAACAAATAGATTTGGTTTGTACCCATGCCCAAATGCAAACTACAGTTTGGTACCTAAACATAATAGATATATACATATTTAGTACCTAATTTTTTGTGCATATAAGTCCTCAAAATATTGATGAAAAATTGCGTTTTGGTATCTAAATTCTTTTGGCCTTCCATTTTGGTACCTAAACTTTTCAAATTTTACAAATAGGTCCTATTTTTGTATGTGTAATTAAAACACTCTCAAGTAAATGGATATCCATATCCGGCTCATACCCATTTAGATTATGGAAGCAATATCCATACCTTACCCAAACCCATTTACAAACTCCCAAAACCTATATTCACTTCACCCATACTCAACTCATTATCAATGTGTCTACTTGAGTTTGGGTATAATTACCCGTGGCCCATGGGTGGGTAATTACCCACCCCTACTCATGTGCTCATCAACGTATGGGTGATCTGGCCTGAAGGTGGTCAATTTTGTAGTGTGCCTCGTTAATGATTATACTCAAACCCTGATCATAGACTATTTAGATACAAAGGCTAACTCACTATTGTCTGGTTATTGCTTGCCTTAGCTGCCATTAACAATTGGCATTTACATCAATCATATGCAAACACAAATTTTACATGGGGATTTGGATGAAAAAGTTTATATGAAACTTTCTCATGACTTACTTTCCAGATATGTTCCCAATTGATAGGAGTGTAAATATCACCCAATTCTTCCTCTTGTTTCGTAGTCCAAAGCTTGTATGCTGCTTTTACAGAATAGTGAACTTACTTTTCCACCCCATATCCTTTGATCATTCGTCGGTTTTCTAGGGATGGGAATTCGCATGATCCTTTGTCTATCCACAAGATTAAAGTTAGCTTGTAGAATGGGAAGTTTCCAAGATCTACTTTCCAAATCTAACAGCTCTCCTAATGAAGTAGTAGGAGCAAATTGAGTTAGAGGAGATTCCACCTTGCAGTTCGATGTTGTGGGTACCCATTTGTCATGCCATATATCAATTTTTTAGCCATTTCCAAGCCTCCATCTTAATCCTTGCCTGACCACCCCTTTAGCAGCTAGGAGACTCCTCTAGATGTAACTGGGATTATAGCCTTCTTCCTCTTCCATGATATCTCTGTTTGGATGGTACTTCACTTTCAGAACCCTTGCCACAAGAGAAGAAGGATTCTTAATTATAGTCCATAATTGTTTTCCTAAGAGAGCTAGATTAAAATCATGTAGATTCTTGAAAACTAAACCTCCCTTGGATTTTGGTAAACACATACTCTTCCAGCTTATCCAATGCGTTCTGCCCTCTTTTCCCTGTTGACCCCACCAGAAGTTGGAAATCGAGCTTTGAATCTCCTTCGTAAATGCCACTGGAACCAATAAAACTTGCATAACATAGTTCATTTGTGCTTGTGCCACAACCTTAATCGGAACTTCATTACCTCCATAAGATAGCAGTCTACTTTTCCACAACTTCACCTTTCTACGAACCCTGTCCACCAAGTAGCTAAAGACTGCTTTCTTTTGTCTTTCAATCATAGTTGGGAGACCTAACAAATTTAGGATGGAAATCAACAACTCTCATGCCCATAATCCCTCCCAGCTCCTGTCTCTTGTAGTCATCAACATTTGGAGAGAAAGAAATCTCAGATTTCTCCAAATTTATCTTCTGGCCATTTTCTGTCTCATAAAGGTTTAGAAGCCTCCTCAAGTTTCCACATTCCTCTTCAGTAGCCTTTGAGAAAAGAACACTGTCATCCTCAAAGAGCAAATAAGTGATAGAAGGAGCCCCTCTTTTCACTCGGATTCCCTCTATCTTATTTTCCCTTCCTGCTTGAGTTAAGAGAGCAGAAAGGCCTTCTGCAATGAATAAGAACAAATAGGATGAAATATGATCTCCTTGCTTTAACCCTCAAGTAGGAAAGAAAGTTGAGGTTTGATGGCCATACACAATGCATGATCATCGCCACTCATTTTTCATGAAATCCTAGCCTCTTCATCACAACTTTTAAAAAGTTCCACTCAGCCTGTCGTACTCTTTGGAGATGTCCAATTTAGCTGACATAAAACCTTTATTCCCTTGTCACCTAGCCTTCATTGAATGAAAACATTCAAAAGCCACCATAACATTATCTTTGATTTGACGACCAGACACAAAAGCACTTTGGAACTCTGTTATTACCTCATTTAGGATGCCCTTTAGTCTATTTGCCAAGACTTTAGAGAGGATCTTGTATAGTACCTTGCCAGACTAATAGGTCGGAAATCTGCAGGTGATTCCACCATTTTCTTCTTAGGGATGAGCGCAATTAATGTGTGATTGAGAGTTTGAGGAAAAACACTCTCATTCAGATACTACTGAAGTTCCCTTGTCACATCTGATCCCACTATATCCTAGTTTTTCTGAAAAAAACAGGGTCGTCATTGTAGGTGTCAAAACATAGCCCGACCTGATTAACCCGCCCGATCAATCCGACCCGCAACCCGATCGCAACCCGAATTGACTAAAAGTCAACAACCCGTAACCCGCCCGACCCGCAACCCGATTGACCTGCAACCCAACTAACCCGCAACCCAACTAACCCGCAACCCGACTGACCCGTAACCCGATTAACCCAAACCCGATTGACCCGCAATCCGACTTACCCGCAACCAGATTAACCCGAACCCGATTGACCCGCAATCCGACTTACCCGCAACCCGATTAACCCGAACCCGATTGACCCGAACCCGACTAACCCGTAACCCGACTGACTCAACCCGAACTTCATCTAATCCACTTGAATAATTATTATAATATACAATACATAGTTTTTCAAAATAAAGTTTTTCATTCTAAACTTAAGTAAATTTTTTTTTTCATTTCGTATAGGGAATTTAAAAAATATGAAACTCACTTGATATTATGTATTTTAAGAAAATTACAAAAATTGAAACATTAAGGTCACTTGAACACTAGCTTAGTTTGGCCCTGCTGTAGCTTTTGCAGAAGCAGCTTCTGGCTGTAGCTTTTAGATAAGTACTTTTCAAAGAAAGCAGTTTAGCGTTTGGCTGTAAAACTATTAGAAGTGCTTTTTAATATGAGCGGTTGTGTAAAATGACTATAAAGGACTTATAATATAAAATATAAATAAAAATTCTAAACAATAAAAAGTAGTCAAAATGGATCTTGTTAGATTTCTTTTATATTAAATAATATGATTTTATAATTTATTTTATTTTTAAAATAATATAAATGAAGGAAAATTATATTTTCTGAAATAAAATTAAAATTTAGTATGGATAATCTTGTATTTTCAAAACAGCTTTTCGCAGAAGCTCCAAATCGGAGCTTCTGCTTTTATGTTATACAAAAGCGCTTTTCGGCTTTTCAAAAGCCGAGCTTTTAGAGGTGTTTGGCCCTGCTTTAGCTTTTGAAGCCGAAAAGCACTTCTAAAAGCTGGGCCAAACATAGGCACTAACTTCTTTAACAAAATTATAAAAGTAAATATAAAATATAAAATCAACATAATGTATTTAATAATGAAGTCTTTAATAATTGAGATCATGGATAATATTAATATAATATATAAATTAAAATTTTGGTTAATTTAACTATTCAATAAAATTATCAATTAAATATAAATAAAGTAAAATAATGTACTTGGTAATTTGATGTTTTAAAAGAAGAGGAAAATTTTGGTGTATTCAACTTTTTGGGAATAGAAAGAAGAGGGAAATTTGGTTCTTTGAATTTTTTAGAAAAGAAACAAGTGGGAATTTTGTGGTTTTGATTTGTGGGAAAAGAAAGAAGTGAGAAAGTTTGGTTCTTTTGATTATGAAAGAGAAATAAGGAGAGAAATTTTGAGCTTTCAACTTTTTGTAGAAGGAAGGAAGGAAGAGGGAAATTTGGTTCTTTCAATTTTATGGAAGAGAAAGAGGGAAAATTGAGTGTTTCTAATTTATGGAAAGAGAAAGAAGGAGGGAAATTTTAGTTTTTTTTTTTGTGGAAAGAAAGAAGAAAACGAATTTGGTGTTTTTAATTTTTTGGTTTTTAAAAATTTTAGCCTTTGAAATATGAATCTTTAACTTTTATATGGAGGGCATGACTAGTTAAATTTATTCTTATATGTTTTGAAGGCTAATATATATATATGTATGTAATTGTTTATGGGCTAATAAATAAATTAACCATTAGTTACAACAATTATACTAAACTTGATAAGTAATCTTTGATGGTTCGTTGTTTAGGCTATAAAGTATATGGTTAGGGTATAGGGTATAAGGTACAGATGGTTTAGGGTATATGGTTAGTGTATAAGATATTGATGGTTTTGACGGTTCTAAGTTTTTTATTAACATATGTTCACTTGAAGTCATTTGAATTCTTTAACGGCAGGAGATCTCTTTTCAATTTATGTTTATGGTACGTGGTTAGGGTACAAGGTAGTGGTGTAAAGTATAGGATATATGGTTAGGGATAACAATGAGCACATATCACTTTTTATCTATGTTTTGAAAATCAAAGTATGAATTTCACTTCTAAATCAACTATACTAGCAAAATCACAACTCAAGGACATATGGTTAGAGTATAGGGTATAGGGTATGTGGTTAGTGTATAATGTATTCATGGTTTAGGGTATACAATCAACAACATATACTAACTTAATATTGTTGATTGAGGGTAAGGCTAAGTGTATAGGATATATGTTATTGAGTAAGTTATGATTGAAGTCACAATAATTTTACTAAATTTGATAGTTAATCTTTAATGGTTCAATTTTTAGGATAATTCGAACAATTTTACAAATAACTCGTTTGGCAACAATTTACTAAAGTTATTTGGGCAATGACTTATTTCGAAATAACTCATTTTATTACTCTGCTTTTGCCAAATACCACACGCCAAATACCATATTTGCATGGTTATACTAAACGAGATACTTTAATCCAATTACTACTAAAATATTAAATAAAAAATTAATGGTGTCTTTTGGTTGCAAATATTGATATCACTATTACTATTAGCTAGTGTACTTTACCAATTATGATTAATATTTTAACTAGTTTTTGCAAGTCATACAAATTGATTTAACATTTTGACTAGTTTTTTTCATAAAAAATTAAGTATATATATACGAGGTAGAAATAAATTGGTTAAAAAGTTGAGAAAATATTTTAAAGGCAAAATACACTTCTATATCCATAACTTTCACGTTTGTGACAAATATATCCATAACTATCGAAATACACGAAATATCCATAAAAGCGTACTATCGTGTGACAAATCTATCCATTTCCGTTACAAACTTTAACGCCGTTTGTTACGGCGTCAACAATGTAGCAAAAGCGAGTTTCTACGTAGAAACGTTTCGGTGATCTGAAAGCGCTAAATCGTAAGTTTTTAAGTTTTAAAGCGGAGTTTTTAACTACAAAAGTTATAAAAACTGAGATTTTGTGTAGAAGGGTTTTAGTGACCTAGAAACGTAAAATCGTAAGTTTTTAAGTTTTAAAACGTGATTTTGACTGCATTGGGCGTCAGTAAATGTGACCGAACGCGGACGAGGACCATATCCATCCCACGGGACCAGATCAAGTCAGTAACTGATGGGTAAGTAACCCATCAGTAACCTCTTCTCTTGTCGCCACGTGTCAGTTCCTTTTTTTATTTAAATTAAATACGAAAGGACAATAAGGTAAAATTGCTCCTACCTCTATTTATTGCTAACGCTGACTTTTGACCGGATCACATCAACGCCTTCTCTCTCTTCAAAAAAATCTTTAATTTTCCTTCTCTTAATCTTTAACGGACGATTTTTCACTCGTTTTAAGTCGGAATTTAATTTTTTTTTGCACAGTTAGATCAGATTAATTGTGCTCTTCAAAATGATATCCACTTTGCTATTTTTTGGACATAAAAAAATTTGTCAGTTATTACCAGTCTATACCATATGGTATTGACTGGTATTGACCATACCATATGGTATGAAAAAAATTTAACACATCAATATATATTACGTTACCACCCAATACCATATGGTATAGTGTGGTAATATCAATATATATTTCGTTACCACTCAATACCATATGGTATAATATGGTAATATCAATATATATTACGTTACCACCCAATACCATATGGTATATTGTGGTAATATCAATATATATTTCGTTACCACCCAATACCATATGGTATAGTGTGGTAATATCAATATATATTTCGTTACCACCCAATACCATATGGTATAGTGTGGTAATATCACACAATACCATACAATATCATATGGTATAGTGTGGTAATATCAATATATAATTCGTTACCACACAATACCATACATTACAATATGGTATAGTGTGGTAATATCAATATATAGTTCGTTACCACACAATACCATACATTACCATATGGTATATTGTGGTAATATCAATATATAGTTCGTTACCACACAATACCATACATTACCATATGGTATAGTGTGGTAATATCAATATATATTTCGTTACCACCGAATACCATATGGTATAGAGTTATAATATCAATATATATTATCTAAAAGAAAAAAAAAACAGAAGGAGGTAGAGAAAAAAGATCGTCTTGTGTCGCCTCTCATTTCCTCTTCCGCAATCAAGAACACCAAAATGCCGAAAAAATGAGAAAGATCGAAATTGAGGCCAATGAGATGATGAAGAGAAGAAATGCAATGAAAAAGAGTGGCTCCAATTTTTATTCGTCATGAAAAAAAATAACGAAGAAGAGAAGGGAGCAGATTTAGATCTAGAAATGAGATTGAGAGAGAAAAAAGAAAGAGAGAAAGAGAGAGGATCTGGAAAAGAGATTGGGAGAGAAAAAGGAAAAGAGAAGGAAGATAGAAAGTTGCAGAGAAGTGATTTCTCTTTCCTTCTTTAAAAGTGCAGCCATTAAATACGAAATAAAATAAAATAAAATAAAGAATTTAATGTATAAACGGACAAAAATACCCTTCCCCACTCAGCGTCCGGCCAAACCACACGATTGCCTGCCTCTTAGATCTATGGTCCCTATTCATTACTGACATGTCAGTAACCACTTGGTTACTGACCCTATATGCTGCCCCATCCCACACCTAAGCTCCAGGTTAGCAAAATTGGACATGTGGACGCCATATCAGCAAAAAATAAAAAATAAAATTAATTCTCTACGCCACATTGATTTCTTCTCTCTCCCGTGGCTCCAACCTCCATAGCTCGCCGAAGAAAGTAGCTGATAAAAAAAAAACCATCTTTAGAAAACGCCGACGACAAAGAAGAAGAATCAGGTTATAATAGTTCTGGAACCTAATAAAATCATATCCCCATTACTCCTCCTAAACCTAATAATCAGATCCCCCATTACTCCTCTTAAACCTAATAATAGTTCTGGAAAGAAACTTGAATCTCGAAAAACTGAAATCAAATCAACCAAAGAAAAATAGGGGAGAGGATGAGTTTTTAGGTCAAAAAATGTACCGGACGAATTGTCGTCCCTGTGCTTCTGAGCTTTCTTGTCGCAAACCATATCCTTCCCCCTAATGCTCGTACCAAACCTCGAAGAGTAGCATTCAACATCAAACAAAAGGAGGAAAGGGGGAAATCGGGTTCTGGGGATTTTGAGAAGAAGTTGGCTCTTCCCCTGCCAACTGCTACCACTGAGAAGAAGCTTATTAGGCAAAAGAGATATGGATCTGCAACCGCCAGCGGAAGCTCTTCGCCACATCAATTTCGAGCATCTATTGAACTTCAAAATCATGGGTCTGGACTTCGATTGCTTGTACGATTTGACGGGGCAGAGAAAGAAGAATTAGAAATGGTTTAGGGGGCGATATGCTTCCTGGGAATTTCATGGGCGATGCTTGCTGCCAGATTCCCGATGTCGCCTAGAGCTCGCCTGGCGGGTTGACTGACAGTTATGAATCCGGGTTGAAGGTTGAGAGAGAGATTGACAGGGGGATTCAAAGAAGAAGGGGGAAGATCGAAGGTTGGGACTGAGATGCAGAGAAGAAGAAGGGTAGATCAGAGGTTGGAAGAGAGATTGATGGGGAGATTCAAAGAAGATGGGAGGTCGCTCTTCCGGGAGGAGTAGCAGCGGGGAAGGGAAGAAAAGGGTTTAGTCCCGTCTCTTTCTCTTTCTGTTTTTGTTTTTGTTTTTGTATTTTAATTTTTGTTATTTTTTTCTTTATAATCCACGTCATTTGGTGGGGTAAATCAATGCCAACTCGGCTTCTACCGTTAGTCTAGTTATACCGTCAACTGACGCCGTTAACAAAATGGACGGAATTGGGTATTTCGTGTATTCCGATAGTTTTGGATATATTCGTCACAAACGTGAAAGTTATGGATATACAAGTGTATTTTGCCTATTTTAAATTAGTGTAATAAAATGTGGAAGTTGGTAACGAGTAATGAGTAAGTTACTCGATGCGCTGGCCCGAACAACCAGAAACTCGATCCGCCCGCAACCCGCCCAACCCAAAACCCAATGAACCCGCAACCCGATCGAACCCGAACCCGATGAACCCGCAACCCGTTTGAACCCAAACCCGATTAACCTGAACCCGATAAACCCGCAACCCGACTAACCCGCAACCCTTTTAAACCCGAACCCGATTGAACCCAGCTCGAACCCGCCCGATTGACATCTATAGTCATCATACCATCGACTCCTAGAGCTTTGTTTGGTTCCAAATTCTTCTACTATCCAGATCTCCTCTTGCGATAAATGGCTTCAACAATTCATCATTCATTTCTTGAGTCACTTTCAGTGGAATTGCTCTCAAAATAGCTTCTGATGGTTCCATGTTTCCTACACAAAAGAGCAAGCTAAGATAGTTAGTTAGACATCCCTCCACCTCCCCATTCTCCTCCACTAAGTTCGTATAGTATTAAAAGATCACTATCAAGAATCATCACTTCGAACTTCTCCATTGAGAAAAAGTGAATTGCCACAATTTAGAGTACTCTTTCCAATATACAGTATAACCTCTTTAAATTAATAATCGATAAATTACTAATCTGGTATAAATTAAAAATGAGTAAATTTAATAAAATAATAAGATAATAATTTTTGAGAACCAACCTAAATAAATACATATATTTTTAACTCTATAAATTAATAATTAAAAAATACAATTCATGTAGAAATTTATAATATAGCTAGGAAAATCTAGGAAAATATGAATACTTAGTTGTTTGTTTATTCTTGAAGTTCAAGTCTAATAAAAGTTCATCTTGAACTTTCCTCATTGCACTCAAAGTCTCCGGTGTTGTCTTCTCTAATTGCATCAAGTATCTTTTAAGAGCCGATGCGGTTTTAAGTGCTTTCTTTAGCGTGACCGGTTCCAAAGTTGTTGAATCGTCATCTCCTTCATCCTCAATTGAACCCCTAATGAAATCAACCATAATTTCTTCTAACGTTTCTGTCGCGATACATTCATCATTTCACCTGGATACTCCAACAAATGACTTATATCCATCTTGTTACGATAACCCATACCATTAATCATATCGTATGAACTTGAAATGTTTGAAAGATACAATTACATTATAAGAAAACCCTCTTCAGATTATTAATTATTAATTTATCGATTAATTAATAACTACTATAAATTATTAATTTTTACGGCCCGACTATATTAATTTATAGAAGTTATACGGTAGTAGTAGTATCCGGGCTACGTTACTGTGGATAACAAATTCTTTGAGGGTTGTGGTCAATGAAGTTGTGAAATTATGTTTACTGTATAAAGACTTCGGAGGCCACATTATTATTAACTAAAAACATTATCCTTCAGCAAAAGACAAGTAATTAATACTATAAAAAAGAGCAGAGAAAGAAGAATAAAGAACACTCCATTTATCAGCTATATTTTCAGACAAAACGGCCAATAAGAACGAGTCCCCTAGCAGCGTTCGCATGGGCGAACAACATCGAAGTCGTGAGAGAAAATTCAATTCACGACAATTTGAACCATATTTTATTAGTTCAGGGACTTAACTGGCTGAAATGTGAGTTTAAGTGACCCACCTGCAAGGCTGCAACTAGTTTGCAAATTAAAAGAAGTGATCAGATTGACTTCCGTCAGAAGTTGAGTGACTGAAGTGCAATTTTGGAGCCTTAACACGCACCTTTTTATCAATGATTTTTTCATTTGTTATTGAAATACCTTGTGGAGTTGAATAAGCAAAAATGGCATGGGATTACAAACTAAGAGAGCGACTTTGAATGTTCGTTATTCAAGCTTGGCGTGTTATGGATTTTGATTAATCAATTCCTGAAAGTGGACACTATGATCCCTTGCTTCCAACTTTCTATGGTTGATCTTATATAATTGGGGGAAAAAGAATAGAGAGTTAAAACTACATTGCGCTTAGGGATGTCAATCAAATTGAGGATTATGGGAACCCGATCATACTTGATTTAGGTAAACAGTGGTGGATCTAGAACTGTCGGAGAGGTGTCGTCGATAAAATTATAAATTTTAATTTAAAAATTAAATAGAAATTACTAGAAATTAATTCATTAAAGTTCACAATGTCATGTTTACAACGAACCACAACGATTTTTCATGTTCTGAAATGTCTGTAAAATACATTCATCGCTTATGTTGCGAAGCAAATCCTTTTCGATATACACAACTAAACAATGATTCATAAATTGGCCACTCAACCGATTTCGAAGTTCATCCTTGATTATCTTCATAGCTGAAATCTTTGGCAGCTTTGAACTGCCTTTGTAGCAACTTCGACCCTTTTGTTTGAAGCCTTACAGATATCCAATCATTCATCCAATGCCTTGACTTTGTATAAAAACATACCTAATTTAACGTGGTAGAGGCCCCTAAACTCTATTCACATCCATACTTCTAGAATTGAATTCCAAAGTAGACTTCACAAACACGAATATTTTGCTCCACTCCCGGCGATAAGCATCCGCCCCATATTTGTACATGCGAAGAAAAGTCCTAGTCCAACTCTGTCCACCATCTGAACACACAGATGTTTTGATTTTTCCTTACTCACCATCTCACTATTATAATGCTAATAATTTTATTATTGATGCATGATGCATCTATGTTACATCCTCTATTTTGGCAATTAAAATCTTCATTTTGACTATATAATTGTCTCGAAATAATCTCATAATTCAGTTGTATACAATATACAAAACAAAAAATATGAACTTATTGATAATTCACATGTACTTTTAACCTTTTCCAACAAAACTTCGAAGATCCATCTAATGTTCATTTTAAGTGAACATTTATGAGTTAATATGCGTAGAGTGTGGTTGTAAATTGTGATTCTATACCATATCACCATATCAAACAACAATTGAAATTTCGAATTCGAAGATTAGAACTTAATATTAACTAAAGTTTAATAAGCACCAAAAGAGAGGATGTACATTAGATAGGCATTTCTTTTGGTAAAGTTTTTGTATAACGTGGATATTAATCCAATTATTATTATT
The DNA here is from genome assembly GCA_964030455.1 of Linum trigynum. Taxonomy (NCBI): domain Eukaryota; kingdom Viridiplantae; phylum Streptophyta; class Magnoliopsida; order Malpighiales; family Linaceae; genus Linum; species Linum trigynum. The sequence goes on along the minus strand of OZ034821.1, from coordinate 26,607,777 downwards.
ATTATTATTATTATTATGAGAGGAAACAGAACAAACAAAGGTTTACAAAAAATTAGTGGGTAACTGAGATACAATCTGAACCTCCACTCTCTTAGCTATAGAAAACTAAGTCTAGTAAAAATGTACGCGGGCGCACCGAGCCCCTGCATCCTCAAACATGGAGAATTTCAGGATCTTCTTGAGCAAAGCCACGGCAAAGACATGAGAATTTCTCGATCGTCTTCCGATGTTGCCTGGAAAAAGCGCCCATTGTAAATGGTACTCAAGAGTCAAGCCTCTTGTTTTCTCATGTTGCGCAACCTATCGAATATATATAGTTTAGAGAACATCACCTCCTTTCCTGTTTTGTTACGACGACAAAGCCATTGACGCGTTAATTACTTTGGTGCATAAGTAGTTTTATCTGCTAATATAATAGTTAATTAAAGCAAGTCACTTTGTAAGGGTTCCTAAGGGTCATCACTGCTACCCCATCCACCAAAAAATATTAAGCGATTAAGGAAAAAACGAAATGTAATCTTATTTGATTAGTGTGATGACCCATTATTCTCGATGGACGACTGATGTAAAGCTAAGCTTAGCTTTGGTCTTTTTTCTAGGCATTATCTAATTAAGACTTTTGTCACTGTGCTTTTTGCTTTCCTCTTTATCCTTCAATTACCTTTGTTGTGTCATGTGTGCATGACTCATGAACCATGATGTAATTCTTTCGACGTATTTCAATTGTCACTCATTGCAGTAATGGATACTCCTTCCTAGTCCTACTCCCACAACCTGAGTTGGGGAGGATGAGACTATCTAGGGCATTCAACTATATGGAAGATTTAGATTAAAACCAACCTACAAACTTGTGCCTAATGAGCATGATGAAGAGAAGCGGATGTATGGAAAGATTTATGAAAATGGAATAGTCCTATTCGGATCAAACACTTTTTATTTTCTTTTTCGGTATCGATAATCGATTGTTCTATCTATCTAGAGGCTCAAGATATGATCTTCCTAGTGTCTTCCTCGACCAATCGACTAGATTCATCTCTTCAGCTTCTCATCCTCTGGCGGGAGCGATGATTTTTGTCTTTGGTTTGTGGCTTGGAGGTGGATCGACGAATCATAATTCGTGACAAGGATGACCTTTGACGGCTGCTCTAGAATTTTTAGTTGTGTGTAAAATTTCTTGTTTCACACAACTTTTTTTTTTATGTTCTGCATATATTAAAATTTCTTTAAATACATATTATGTGAATAATATGGAAAAAAGTAGGATCATGTTGTTTTTCTGGAAACGGGTCTCCAAAATTCATTTTATGGTTCTTACAAAAACGTATATAGAAAAGTTCCTAAATATGGTTAGATGGTTGTTACTTTTTTTAATGGCAAATGTCTCAAATAAAGAATCAGTTTCCTTGAACCTATATTCTTTTTTCCAAGTATAAATTATAAGGGGAAAAAAAATAAAAGAGTTATCTCCATTCAGTGTTTGGGCCTGATCTCAATGCCATGGACAATAAGCCCACCTTTCAGATGGCGGCCTTTCACTTCTTTCAACCCCATCTTCACTTCCTCACTCTTCTCCCCGCTAAAGAAGTCCCCAATCTCAATTTCCAACCACCCGTCCTCCCTCTCCGCCGGCAACCTCCCTTCTCCCCCACCGGCGGCCACCATCGACTTCAGCGCCTCCGTCCGGTGTCCATACATCAACGTTTCCATAAACTCCACGTGGCTGTTTTTCTGTCGCCGTAGGTACGCCGTGTTTTGACACTCTTCTTTGTTACCGACTTGAACCGAGACTTCGGATGGCATCAGATCGAGGCCAAAAGCCCGGTTGGATAATTTGAGTACGAGGTAGGCTCCGTATTTGGTGTTGGGAGTTAGCATTTGGGTGTCGATTTTTCCTTGGATCCAGAGCCACGACATTGTCCGCAGCACGGCAACCTCCGAGAATCTAAAAGGGAATCAATCATTGCCACGTGAGTAAGTTCATTACTTTAGAGTCTCAGAATTCGAATCCCCTGAAATTTTTACTGTCTGTTTGGTGCTCGACAAAAAAAATTCCTACCTTGATTCGGGAAGCGAAGTCCAAGCCCAGTACATTGATTCACTTCCCCAAATGATGGAAAGATCTCTCGCTGACAATTCGTAACATTTCTTCCCGGACAATTTCTCCAGCTTCAATCTCTGCAAGCAAATCCCCAAAATATAAGATTAGGGAAAACCCAAATGGAATCAGTTAAAAAAAAAAGAAGAAGCTAAATATGTAATAAAAAAAACCCCACCTTTCGGCCGCCGTCGACGAGAACAGAGTCGCAGAGCTTGCGGTAGAGCTCCTTCTTGGAGGAGAATTGGAGGGCGGGAACGGAATCGGCGATAATGCGGCGGTAATCGGAAGGGAGGAAATTCTGCCAGACGGTGTCGGATTCGGCAACGGAATGAAACTCGGGGGAGACCGCCGATGATCGGCAGGCGTCCTGTGGGGAAGCGAAACAGAGGATCGAGGAGAGACAGTCTTCCGGCAGCGCATTCATCAACTCCATTTTTTCCTTTGAATTTAAATTTCGTCGCTAGAAAGTCAGAAATATGGTCGCTAAAAAAATGATTAGTGAGGTGGGAGGAGATTTGGAGAACAGAGAATGGTCTTTGAGTTTGAAAAGCAGGTGATGGGATGGATTGAATTTGAATAAATGGGGTTTTGGGGTACTTATAGCAGAAGCTGGATTGATAATTTGTCGAGTGAGTTTAATTTTTTCTAATGTGAGTGAGCTTAAAAAGATACGATATAATACAATGAAGTTAAAGTTCTTATTTTTTGTAAATCTTAAGGTAGAAATTTATACAACATCATAAGTTCAAATACAATGAATATTTCAGATCAATCGAGTGAGCTTAAAATGGATTGAATTTATATGTCAAAACAGTCAATTTAAATCATTTATTGATATTGAGACTCATGGGGGAAAAATTGAACACATGATATCATGATTTAATCTTCTCTTATATCATTTCATAAAAAATTTATATTAATAACACTTATATCATGATTAAATCTTCCATGTAAGAACCTTAACTACTTTCTTACAAGGTGTTAATTACTCATCAGCACTAAGCAATAAAGGCTCATAAACAAGTTCTTCAATTGATCATGGGAATTTAGCATTTGTTTGCTACTGCGATATGGAAAAAATCTGATTTTACGGATAATGAATTTAAATTATGAAGAATTTGTAATGGACTTGAGTTATTATGAATTAGAAACATTAGTTGCTTATTTATTAAAGATTGAACAGTCCGATAAAAAAAAATAACAGTACAGTACTATCCTTAACAAAAGGGAATACTTTATTTGTTAAAGATTGAACAGTCCGATAAAAAAAAAATGAACAGTACGGTACTATCCTTAACAAAAAGGAATACTTTATTTTGACCTGAACTATATCTAAACTTTCTACTTTGGCTCGTGGTTTCTGAAATTGCTTCTCTGGCCTATCCCAAACTATGCACCATACTTCTTTGCTTGGCCGAGCGAGGTTTTGACCTCCAATTGGACGGTCAACTTCATTGACCGTTAGTCAAGAGCCAGATCACTTGCCACGTCAACAAACCCAAAATAAATTTTGAAATTTCAATTTATTTAATTCGGTTTATTTTCAATAATAACAGAAAAAATAATCAAAATATTTGGATAACTAAAATAATTATCGGAATTCAAAATTTAAATTTTTATTTTATTTCGGGTAGGCTTATAATAAGTAACAAACTAAATCCATCACAACACAAAGTAACAAGTAAACCTATTAATATATATAAACGTGAAGTTGGTTTACGGTTGCCTAAATAATTGCATTTGATACTCCAAATTTAATTAAATCACAACTTAGTCACTATAATGTACATTTTACATTTTGATGTCCCAAATTTAATTTTAATGTAAAATTATTGAACATTTATGTTTTGTTGTCTTAATTTTATTATTTTTCGTACCTATAATTTTTTAAATTTACATATTGGTCGAATGTTTAGATTCACTTGAATCCACGAATCGAATCCACCAATCCATGAATCCAATCCACAAAATATAAATTTAGTTTGTACCATGCAAGATGTTGTATCACTCAGCTGTAGGAGAAGATTTGACCATTTTGGTCTTCCATGGGATTTTTACTTCAAAAAAAATATATGTTATCCATTTGAAATGATAATTACTTAGTAAAATACTTAGTAAAATATAATACGAGTACATTAAGATATTGATCTATATGAAGTTTTTGTATGACATTTTAATAGAACAATGTTTAAAAAAATCAGCAGTAATAAAAATAATAATTTAAAAGTTAATATAAGTACAAAAATAACCAAACCTTTCCATCATTTACTTTCTCTTCGTTTCATTTTTCACTCTCCTTCCATAACCCTTTCTTTATTTCTTTTTTTGCTTTCTTTCGCCTGACCCTAATTAGTATACTATTTTTTATTTATTTTAATCACAAGTATGAATGGGTCCATACATGACTCACCAACAGTTTAGAGAATTTATAATTGAACCATGTATCACTAACTTTTTCAGCTCAATGTCGAGTCCAATTAAAAATAAATATATATGGTTATACTTATTAGAAAGTTGCCATTTTCTACTATGGGATTTGAAGGCGTGAAATTTTAAGCGAGTTTCAGTTTGTATTCCTTTTGCTTTTCTTTAGAGTTTTCTTTTTCACCGGACTAGAATTTTCAACAATTATATATGGAATGTTTGACTAAGTATCTACAAATTTCAAATAAATAGTTTCCAATGTTTTATAAAAAAAATAAATATTGTTCATCTAAAATACATCATCATAAAGGAATCAAGCCACAACTATGCAAATTACAGTTCGGTACCTAAACTAAATAGATCATTAGATTTATAACATAATTTTTTTTTGGCATATAAGTCCTCAAAAATTTAATGAAACATAACATTTTAGTACCTAAATTTTTTGTGGGTTACATTTTGGTACCTAAACTTTTGAATTCCTACAAATAAGTCCAATTTTTGTATGTGTAATTAAAACACCCTCGAATAAATGGGTATCCATACCCAACTCATACACATTTAGATTATGAAAGTAAATATCCATACTCTACCCAAACTCATATATAAGTCACCCATTTCCTTCCCATAATCAATGAGTCTACTTAGGTTTAGGTAAATATCAATTATTAGCCAAAAAATTCAAAAAAGTTAAATTGGATGTTGACCATATATCTCTTCTCAGTCAATACTACTAACAAAACTACTAATAAAAAATTAATTTTAATCTAATAATACTAACAAAACACTATAACGGACCACATAATACATGCCCACAGGCCATCTGCGTCCCGCGACAATACGCGGCATCACCGTCTAGTAATAAGTAAAATGTAAAATGCAAAGCTCTTTGGCGAGAAAAGTGAAAACGTGGTCTATGCGTGGTTAGTTTGTATTGTGTGGATGTTATTTCGTGGATTGTCAATTTTAAGAAGATCACCAATGAATGAAAGACAACAACCATCGGCGCATTTTGATTTATTCACAATGCAAGCTATAGTTTTTTTTTCCATAAATATCCCGAAAAGGACAATAATATACAATATAATACAACAAACTTTTTCAGGTTAATAAAAAAAAGGAAAAACATAGGAATGCCGTTCTAATAGAAGCCGATCCAACGATAAGAGAACCATTTTTGTCACGATATGGGCAACTTTGTTATACCTATGAGGCGCGAAATGAAACGAGACACACTAAAACGAGAAGACCCGTACAAGAATCTCTCTGAGGATGGCTCCCCCCTGAAACTTGTGACGCATCACCCCAAAATGCAACATTAGAAAGAGAATGCAAAAGGCACCAACGAACAGCGTCTCTGAGCGCCATGAGTTCCATTATGAAAGAATCTGTAATGTCACTAATAGGATCTAGCACATGACCCATCCCTGTCTGATCCTTTCGAGAATATAAGGACCAAAGATTGGATTGGATACAGTCCAGTCTTGATCCGGTCGGCCTTGAACCGGTCTGGTCGCAATTTGTTTTCGATTTTAGATTGACCTTGTGGGAATTTGAGTGGCTTGAGAGGGGATTTGAGTGGCCTAAGGCCTGAAAGGGTGAGGAGGTAAATTTTTGGATGTTGGGCTCTCTTATCCGGTCTTAATATGGTTTTCGGTTCAGTCCAAAACTGGTTTTTACCTCGAATCCGGTCTTGGTCCGAGTTATACGGTCTGGTTTCGGGTAAAACAAAAAGCCCGGACAAAATAGCCAACCCTACTCAATACTAAAAGGTTTCAAAACCTTTATCTTGTTTTCGACACCATCATGAAATAAAGGCATCAACAAACAAACGAAATGGGGAAAAGAATATCGCCTTCCCAAATATGCCGAAATGGAGTTTCAATAACCTCCCTCCAGTCCCAGGAAGTAAGAGAGAGTTGAGTTCCTTGACATTAATAATGAAGCATGAAAACCCTCCTTAAGGCGCGGGCATGGGTACTTTTACTTACCTGACCTGTTCTAACCTCCCCCATTCTCGATCATTTTTGTCTATATTACTTGTAATATTAGTCAAATTACTTAGGATTTTCCTTTTATAACAAAATATTCTACCTATAATAAAGTTGTAAATTAGTGAAAAGCTCAATTTCTCTAAAATTTAACTACATTTACCATATTATGGTTTGTTACATTTACCATATTATGGTTTTTTCTTGGTCTTACAATGAAAATAACGAATATTTCTAATATTTTCCATGTAAATTACATATCCATTGGGTTGACCTGCCCCGACTCGCGCCCCATGATAAATTACCCAACATAAACCCGACTTGCATGAGGCAGGTATAGGTATCAAGTTACCCGCCCGACATGTCCATTACCATTCCTACCCCAGTAACCATCATGAAAATAGTTTCTTTCTTAATCAATTCCATTAATTTATGTCGTGTATTGCCTACGTTTGTCCCGACTTTAAAAAGTGCTTTTCAGCTTCAAAAGTTGAAGCATGGCCAAACACTTCTAAAAGCTCGGCTTTTGAAAAGTCGAAAGTGTTTTTGTATAACACAAAAACAGAAGCTCAGATTTGGAGCTTCTGCAAAAAGCTGTTTTGAAAATACGAGATTATCATTACCATATTTTAATTTTGTTTCAGAAAATATAATTTTGTTTCATTTATATTATTTTAAATATAAAAATATTATTTAATATAAAGAAATCTAAAATCAGATTATAAGTCATTTATAGTAATTTTATACAACCACCACTCATTTTAAAAAGCACTTCAAATAGTTTTTCAACCAAACACTGAACTGATTTTTTTGAAAAGTACTTCTCTTAAAGCTCAAGCCAGAAGTTGTTTCGGCAAAATCCACAGCAGAGCCAAATTAGCAAATTAAGAGGAGTCGTCAATTCGGCCTAATTAATTGCTCTTTTTTCTTAACCAATTAAGAGGTGTATAATAAGGAAACGCCCAACCCGGAAGAGGAGCCACCGAGAAGTAAGACCGCGCCAATGGTTAGAATAGACCACACCTTAGGAAGAAAATCGGGAAAGGATCGTAAGCAAAAAAGGAAGGTTAATGTTGGAGGACCTTCAGAGGTGGAAAGAGGTAAGGGAGTGTTGGGTCCGACTCCTAAGACTAATGGGACCTTGTGTCACGAGGTCAACGGGCGGGTACACAAGTCTCGGGCCCAAGATAGGGGCCCATCTACCTCCGGAACTAAAACCCTTCCCTCCCCAAATCTGGTTGAAGGGCCGCCCACAGTGGGCCATGGAGGCCAAAGTCCACTCTCATTGACCTCAATCCCCAGCAGTAATGGAACCAAAATTGAGGTTGTGAATCTCCCCCAGTTTGCTCCGGAGTATGGCCAGTGAGTTGACAACAGAGCCCGTCAGCATCACCTCAAACGAAGAGCCAAAAGAAGCAACACAAAAGACCAAATCACCAACGAAATCCCCCCGCCCGGTAAGATCCAAAGTGCTACAAATGTGGACGCCGGCCAAGGGTAGGAAGAACAAAACAAGAACCAGGCTAGCAACCCTTACCCTTCAAGAAATCGAGTCCTGGACCGGAGCAGCAAAGCAAAAATCGGAAGTGGAAGGACCTCCAGCCGCAGATGGGGAGCTTGGCATCGACACTAACGAGGAGGCGTCCATTACCCACTGGAGCCTAATTTGACCTCTCATTCCTTCTCCGCTACCCCCTTCTTTTTTTATTTTATCATCTATGTCTGTAGCTCAACATCAGAATCTCAAAATAATGGCTTGGAACATTGGCGGAGCGCGTGGTGCTGCTTCTGCCAGGGCTCTCAAGCTCCTTGTTAGAAATTACAATCTTGATTTTCTCTTTATTTTGGAACCACAGATAAGAGGGGAATCAGCCAATAAGGTGTGCGGCCGGCTGGGCTTTCCAAACGTCATGAGAGTTGAAGCCGAGGGGAAGTAAGGAGGCATATGGCTCTGCTGGAATTCCAATAATTTTCAGCTCCAGGTGCTTTCAGCCTACTCCCACCATCTCTCGGTCATTGTTACACCAAGCTCGGCCTCAAATTGGCTGTTGACAGCCATTTATGCTAGCCCCGGCAATCTGAGCAACGCGCCCTGTGGCAATCCCTCCTCCGAACCAGCCTCTCAAACGACCTCCCTTGGCTGCTGTCCGGAGATTTCAATGCCATTAGGACGCCGGAGGAAAGAACGGGCAACCCCTCTGCTGCCATCTTCCACAAATGCAAAGTCTTCAATGACAGGATCAATCAGACAAAACTCATCGACTTGGGTTTTACAGGGCCTCGATTCACTTGGAATAGAGGGGACAACATCAACTCAATTAAATCAAGTCGGATCGATAGTAGTCTCTGCAATGCTCTTTGGAACTCGACCTTCCCAAACACGACTGTTAAGCATCTTCCTCGCCTCCAGTCTGATCACCACCCCATTCTCACGATGATTAGGAACCAGGGAGTGCAGTCTAGTATTTTGCGTCCTGTAAGACCCCAACCTTTGGGTTTGGGTTCAGGTTCGACCATAATATGTGATCGGTTGGATTGATGATTACGTATAAAAAGTTGCAATCGCAGAATAAAAATAGTAATAATAATAATAATAAAAATAATTATATATATATATATATAAACCTAATGGTCGGCCAAAAAGGCCTAGCCATTAAATTCCCCCCACAATCCCCACTCCCCAGACGAACAAAAACCCAAAATCCCCTACCGTCGCCGTCTCGTTCCCCCCAACGCAGCGGCAAGAAGAAAAGAAAGGGAGCGCACCCGACCCTGATCCCGAGTCCAATCCTGATCCCATCCCCTTCGTGTTTCTAGGTAAGAATCACGAACCCCTTCGCGATTTCTAAACTCGATTCATCGATAGTCTAATCTGAAGGTCGTATTTTATTAGCGGTTACGTTTGAGGATTCGATCAACTAGGAGATCAACGTCCCGGGTCATCCAACCTAAGCCTAGGCACGTTCTAGAGGTAAGGGAACTCGATCCCTTTGAGTTAAGTCGATTAATTTGGGGATTTTTCGTGAGGGTGCATTTCTGAGTTTTTAGCAACAGACGTTACAGGCTTTTAGTGAGAGATTTTGGGTGGTCACTAAAGCTGTTGGGAATATGAATGTCTTACTAATAGGTTTTATGGGATAATCTGGCCAAGGAGGGAAAGAAGGTGATAAAGTTAGTCGCCGATCAAACGTTGGAGTCTCTCGTGATGAAGAGGTTCACGCCGGTTAGTAGTAGAGGAAGAGCCGTGTCCAGCAGAGGCGGGAGGAAGGCCGAGAACTCGGCAACGACGATCGCGACTGGCGGGGGTAAAGCGATGGAGAGGCCCTAACCCTATCCTCCTAGACGACCCGGGGTATCGGGAGTTCGAAGTTGGTCGCTGAATTGTGGCCCGGGGAGGGACATCGAAGAGAATGGCTGCGGAGCTCCAATGGTGAGGGTCGTCGAAGAGGAAGATGATGAATAGATAGAGGAGGAGCGAAAGGAGGAAAAACACCCGGGGCTTGAGCGTGAGAATGCAGAAATTGACGCGACTACAGAGGTGAGTGTAAAGGGGGTAAAATCTATATCGTAGGTCTTTTAGTTTATGCTTTTTGTTCAAGTTATTATGAGTTAATTTTTGAGTAATGCGCGATATGTGTGTGAGGCATCCCACCGCCTACTTAAGGGTGGAGGCACGAGTTGTGCTATGTATGAATGTATGGATGTATGGTTGTGATAGTTGGTTAATGGTAAGATGAACCCCCGGGCGGTTGGGCCACTACTCGACGCGATAGATGGTCAGATCACTGCTGGACGGCGAGACGTAACGCAGTAGTTGACCAGGCATGGACTAGACGATGAGACATAACGCAGTTTCTCTCCAGGTCTCAACAAGGTTCAAGCAAAGCTAGAGGCGAGCTTTATTAGATCCTCGAGCAGGAGGAGATCTATTCGTTTCAGAGATCGAGAGAAAAATGGGTTCAACAAAGGGAACGCAACACTCATTATTTTCATCAACAAGCTATTATCCGCCGTCGCAGGAACAAGATAGACAGTTTAAAAAATGCCAATGGCGACTGGATTCGTGACCCTCATGATTTAGCAACCTTTGTTTTTGACTTCGTTGCTTCTTTGTACCTTCAGGACATTGCTGAATATGAGGACTTGATGCCCAAAACTAGGGGTGGAAGTTTGGTTAGTGGGTTTCGAGTAACCCGCAAACCGCACCAATCCGCACACTTTGTGGATACCCATACCCACAATTTGTGGATAGTGGGTTGGGTGTGGGTAGCAAAATATTGATTTTTGTGGTAGTTGTTAACCACTACCCACAGCGGTTAACCCACAAAACCCACAATAACCGCACTAGTTATATGTATTTAAAATACTATGCAATATTAGTTTGTAAAACATGGAACATTAAAAATTATAAGTAGCCTCCAAAATCAAATACACACTTATTTTTTATAAAACAAAACCAAGTCAATACGCAATATTTGTGTGAGATACATTTTATCAAATAAACATTTTCCGTGTGGTATATATTTATTATTACAAAACGACGTCAATATATGTAGTCGGATGAATTAATCGACTTGCTAAAACAGGGTAACAATTGATAAAGGTTAGTCTGATACACAAACTCATTTCCAGTTCTCCACAAACTTACGAACAACACAACAGCCAGCTCCCAGCAGTACAAGACTATAATCGAGAGTGGGTAGTGGTTAACTTTTTATGTATGTTTTATGTATTTTTTTCCTTGGTTTTGTGTTAGAAGAAACACATCACTATTTAATTATCATATTACTATATTTAATGATAAAATTTTTGTGGGTATCCACAACCAACCCGCACCAACCCGGAGTAGGTAGTGGTTAACCACTACCCACTGCGGGTCGGGTTGTGGTTAGCATAATTTCATATTTGATGGTGTGGTTAACCTCAAAATGTGGGGCGGGTAACCACACCCACCCCAATTTCCACCCCTACTCAAAACAGCCTTTCCGCGGCTCAGCCTGGAGGAGCTGACTTCTCTTCTTCGCCCCTTTAGAGGAGAAGACATCCATCAAGCTGTACATGAGATGAAGCCCTTTCAAGCCCCTGGCCCCTACGGCTACCATGCTGCCTTCTACCAGATATCTTGGAGAGTGGTTGGGAAGGCGCTTATCAATATGGCTCTGGACTTTTTTACCACAGGATTACTTCCAGATGACATTACAAACTCAACAGTGGTTCTCATCCCAAAAGTAGAACACCCTGAGATGGTTTCCCAACTCAGACCCATCTCTATAAACAATGTGTGCCTCAAAGCCATCACGAAGAACATGGCCAACCGGCTGAAGCCTATCATGAGGAAGTTGGTCTCTCCGCGTCAACGTAGCTTCATACCCGGGAGGCAAACGTCAAACAATATCATTGTTTTGCAGGAGGTTCTTCACTCTCTCAGGAAAAAGAATGGGAAGAAAGGTGGAATCGTGCTGAAGATTGACATGGAGAAGACATATGACCGGCTGAGATGGGATTTATTGCGGGATACTCTCATGGAAGTCGTTCTCCCCATATCCTGGATTAATTGCATAATGCACTGTGTCGAGAACAACAAGATGCGACTGCTTTGGAATGGAGAACTCTCTCAACCCATTTCTCCGTCTAGGGAGTTCGCTAGGGAGATCCACTTTCACCCTACCTTTTTGTGCTGTGTATGGAACGATTTTCTCACAGAATTGATAGGGCTGTCCATGACAAGCTATGGAAACCACTTAAAGTGTCTATGGATGGCCCGGCTCTTTATTATCTTTTTTTTTTTTTTTTGCAGATGATCTAGTTCTTTTCGCGGAAACTGGGAGCTCACATATAAGAATTATAAAGCAATGCCTAGATGAATTCACCAGCAACTCCGGTCAAAGAGTGAACTACCGCAAGTCAGCTATGTTCGTGTCTGCCAACATTCCTAGGCGGCAGGCTAGGATCCTCAGTGATCGGATGGAGATCCCTCTCACGGTTGATTTGGGAAGCTATCTCGGGGTTATGGCTATTCATGGTCGGGTGACGCGTGGCATATATCAAGATCTTATTCTCAGGATTCAGAGGAAGTTGGCTCCATGGAAAGCTAAGCATCTTTCCATCGCTGCTCGTATCACTCTTGTTAAAGCAGTGACTTCTTCTATTCCAATTTACCCTATGCAGGTTGAGCTTCTTCCTAAGGCACTTGCAGGACCCTTGACCAAATCAACCGGGGTTTTCTCTGGGGAGATTCAGATGAGAAGGAGAGACAACACCTGGTGGGATGGCCCCAATTGACTCAACCAAAAGACAAAGGTGGCCTTGGGATCCGCCCGGCTAGAGAGGTTGGTCACTGGGTTTACTAAAAACGTTCATGTTTGGTCACTCCAAATATTTAATTCCATTCATAGTCACTAAGATTAGTTCAATAGTTCAAGTTTGGTCACTCTCCGTTAGTCTCTGTTAGTTTTTGCTGATGTGGCAGTCAATTATTATAGTTGACCGTTAAATGAGTGACGTGGCCATTAAAAAATATTAAAATAATAAAATTTAAATATTTACAATTTCCACCTTATTTTACAACTATTAAAAAATAAAAATAAAACTTAATAAATGGCCTCCGCCATCTACGCCACCACTATTCTGATCCATAGTGGCGAATCTCCCCAGCTTTGGCGATCTTGAGGCGGTTCCTGGCGAGCAGCCTGATCTCCATGGTGGCCTGCTTCTGCTCGTCGATGGCGCAGGAGTCGAGGATGGAGACGAGGTGGAGCATGAGGTCGGCGGAGTTGTCGGCGGCGCAGGAGACGAGGAGGCGGTGTCTCTCGGTGGAGGTGGTGGGGAACTCGCCGGATCGGTCGCTGTTGTAGTCGCTGAAGGCGGAGGAGGAGTTGGTGTTGAGGCAATAGATGTCCCCGTATAAAGCTCCTCCCGAGGTAGCTGAAATTGGCCGCCAGATTTTCCGTCCCCATGGGATAGGAATTAAGAGCCCGTTTTACGCGATGCCTTGGCTTCTGATATATTGAACTGAAATTCGGGAGGCGGAATTCGGATAATGAATCGGGTGGGTATCAATCGCGGGGCCCCAAAACTTGAAGAGAGAGAGCTGTTAATGACGCGATCGTCTCCGCCGCCGCCGCTGAGACTGGTAGTGGTCGTCATTTGGAAGTGAGTGGTGCCGGGGCCGGTCTTGTTCACCTCTTCCTCTGGAATCTTAGGGTTTGTGAGGGGGGAATAGAAGGGAGAATATCCGGCGGGTGAGTAATCGGAAGGAGGCGGAGAGAAATTGAAGGAGGAGGGATCATTATCGCGGTGGCGTAGATGGCGGAGGCCATTTATTAATTTTTTATTTTTATTTTTTAATAGTTGTAAAATGAGGTGAAAATTGTAAATATTTAAATTTATTATTTTAATATTTTTTTAATGGCCACGTCACTCATTTACGGTTAACTATAATAGTTGACTGCCACATCAGCAAAAATTAACGGAGAGTGACCAAACTTAAACTATTGAACTAATCTTAGTGACCATGAATGGAATTAAATATTTGGAGTGACCAAACATGAACGTTTTTAGTAAACCCAATGACCAACCTTGCAATTAACCCTTCATTTTATCGTCTGTGAAAATGATTAGGGCAACGGCGAATCCAGGACACAGTAGAGCACTGGGCCGCATTTCATTATAAAATTAGATACAGTAAGAAAATCATAATATTATTACAATATCAATTGTACACATTGATCTTTTTAAATTTTAATATAGTGAATTCATCAATAATGGAGTCTACATCCATACCAATAGCATACTCTATTTAATATAAAATAGTTAACCAATTGGCGAGAAATTCATCGCTCATTTTATCACACAAATAATTTTTCACCTATTTCATTTGTGAAAAGGTTCTCTCCGTAGTTGAAACAAACAATGTCAACACTAGAAAAATCAATCGACTAATCAATATATTATGTGTCAATTCCTATTTTTATCCGCTACTCTAGTAATTTTTCAAGTGAACAAACTTCATATTTCTTTTAGTCTTTTACGTTTTTACTTTTAGAATTTTAGGTTTCATTGCTTGTTTTTCTTTAGACGAGAATCATTGGAGTTAGAATTTTCAGGTTAAATTTAGAGTTGTGTTTTGAATATGTTCATCTGACCCATTTTCCTAATTACACACAATCTTATTATAAAATAACACTGGGCCGAATGTTTGCAATCGATAAACTTATAAAAGCTATACTAGCTTCGGATCCAGAGGAGGGCTGGACCGTGGCCCGGGCTGGCCTCCCCCTGCATCCGCCATTGGATTAGGGTTGTTAATAAATCAAGCCGCTCATGAACGGCTCAGTGTGGGACTCGAGAAAAACTCGTTCGACACTGGATTCGTTTTAATCGAGCCGGTTCGCGAACAAGCTCGTTAACTAAACGAGCCGAACTCGAGCCATACCATGTTCAACTTGAAAGCTCGCGAACAAGCTCATTAAATGGTTTGGCATAAAAAAAGATTAGAATTCATGGATTTTACGTATTAAAATTCGAATAAATATTGTGTTTTACTTTGCTAGACTTTGTTACAGGTTTGAATGTAATTTTGTGCGCGGTTCTAGGTCAATCTTGCGCTATCATGAACATTTTATGAGCTGAACTCGAGTTTGAGCTCATTAACCTTATTTGACGAGCAGAGCTCAAGCTTTCATTTTCATAAACGAGCCGAGATCGAGCTTGCATATTAAAGCTCGTGACAAACACGAGCCGAGCTCAAGCCTGAAAATATATTAACGAGCCGAACCCGAACTATGGCCAAGCTCGGCTCGACTCGACTCATTAACAGCCCTAAAAATGATAGATATAAGTGTGGTTTAAAATTTTTTAAATCACATGCTGACAATTATGAGACCCGACATCTGGCCGAACAACACTTACTCGAAGACAAGGCCGGTTTGATCCTTCTCTCTAACTCTAACCGCCGTCACTATTGATGTCTGGATGGCCGCCCTTATGCTAGGTCATGATGGAGGCTTAGGGATTTCCTAAGTAACACCTTAATATACTATTAAGTATTAATCCGTGTCATTATCATACACAGTTCTTTCAAATGTCATTAATTGGATGTATATATGATATTTGAATTCCTATTCGAATTATGCGGACAAACAATCTAGATTGAGATAGACGAGATGGATATATGATATTTAATTATGTGATTTTATAAATTTAATTACATTCGCTTGGATCTGTATTTGGTAGCTGAGTGAAGCGACGGTCGATGGAGAATGGAGCTACCAAGTAAAAATAATTGCGTGCAAGTTTTATGTGTTTGTTTCTTTGTGACTTGGGTTTGCCAAGTAAAAGCAATTAAATAGGAGGAATTTTACAATGTTTTAAAGTAATATTGCTTTAATTTTTATTTTTATTCTACAACTTGAAGCTGAACTTTTAAAGTTATGGTTGAACATATCATCTTTTGTTGAAATCTCTTTATGGTACAAATTAAAATTGTATCTTTATGTTATAATACAATTTGAAGTTATAAATGTTCAAATTTTCTTATGTTATAACTTCATTTTGTAAGAAAGTACAGGTACAGGATGATGGATCTCCAGCAAGCAGGGTGACAAGATATCTAACAATTTGGGCGCTTAATTTCATGTGATAGTCCCTGATCTCGTGTTTACCAGCTTCCTGTGACTGTGTCCCTCTTTGGCCTGGATGTTTTGGCCCTTTTTTTAATTTTCGTTGTTTTGTTCTTAAACTCCTTCACCTTTTCATTGACTGATATTAATAATACTAGCTTGGACCTGGCCGGAACATTTACCTTCATCATTTCATAGATTAATCCAATTAAGATTCGTATTATTAAGAAATTTCAATGCATATTTCCCAATATAGTACTAATCAAAAAGTCAAAAGTTTTCCAAATTTTGACTTTACTTTATGAGGTGTTTATCCGTCACAATATTCAACTTTTTATGTACACTTTTCGTATTTGGTTTACATACTTGATCGAAATCTTCAATAAGAGTTTTTTCAGTTTTCCACTTTATATGAGATTGATCTAATATAATTTCATTTTAGCCAAGTATGATAGAAGACTGAGGTAAAGAGAGACTAATAGCTGAATTACGCACTTATATATGCAGTTACAACTGAAATTTGGTGGAGCTTCCTCTACTCAAATTGAAATACTCGATTAACCAAGACAAGAAAAAAAAACCAAGAAAATGACCCATAACCATGAAATTCGATTACCATTATTATGTAGTCAAATATGAAAAATATCTCGGTTGAAGCTCTTTTTCAATAAAACTCTGAAAATCGAAATTGCAAGTAAGACCAATTTGAGACAAAAAAAAAATTAACTGAAAGAATTACTTTTATTAAATAAATGAAGTAGGAAAATGTTACTCTTGGCAATAGCCAATAAGTATAAATATGTTCTCAATATATGAAACTGGTAGAAGTGGCAAGTCTCAAGATGTCCATGTCTAGAATGCAATTATGAGCTTTTCGTTAAAAAAAATTGCAAGTTTCTACCAGGATTTTTTTTTTCAAGTTTGAAGTCCTATCGATGTAAATCACAAGTGAAATAAATGTCACATATAGGTCTATTGATTGTGAAGTAGTTACATAATGAAAATTGTACACCCTAATCCTAAACGCTAAATTCTTCAAATCAAAGTAAATCTTGAATAATTTACAAATTTATAAATTTTTTGCCTTCATAAAGTAATGATTTGAAATTGTTTTAACATGAATCATATACTCAGAAGTCAGACTTAATTCATTAATCAATCTGATAATGTTTGATGCAACCTTTATAAGAGTAATATGATATGCAATCAAATTGATCTTAGTAAGCGGTTTGAATTACTATCCACTCTCCCCTTTCATGCAAAAAAAAACATCCTACATGTTATGAGAATCATCATATGATGGAAGAATATTATATATTCACAGAAAATATTTAGAGAGAAATTATATTTTAATACTTATTTCTATTTTGCATTTTATCACCTATTATTTCTATCCATCACAAAAAAAGGCATACATATTCCGTACTCCTTTCACTAAGCAAGTTTGTTGGGCAATGTAATTGGGCCCAACAAAAAAGTTAGGGGCTTGCTATTTGCCGCCAACCAAATTGCTATTTGCCGCCAACCAAAAAAAAAAAAAAGTATATATATACATAGTAGGGTAAGGAGTTTCACAATCTACAACATATCTAACTTTCAGAGAACATATTGAATCAGAAAAATTCAACGCTCGCCGGAAAAGTCGCCGGAAAATCATCGGGAAAGCCTATCCTCGACATATACTGCGTACACGCATCAATGAATCATCACTAAGCAGGTGCGTAATTTTTTTGTAGTTTCGAACAATTTTTCCGACGATTTGAAACGAACAGACGGTGGGCCGAAAATTTCCGGCGGCCGGAACCTGGCCGGGCCGAAAATTTCCGGTGGCCGGAACCTGGCCGAGCCGAAAAATTCCGGCGGCCGGAACCAGGCTGAGCCGCAAGATATTTTCGGCCCGGCCAGGTTCCAGCCACCGGAAATTTTCGGCCCGGCCAGGTTCCGGCCGCCGGAAATTTTCGGCCCGGCCAGGTTCCGGCCACCGGAAATTTTCGGCCCACAGTCTGTTTTTGAAATTTTCGATCCAAACATACATAAGTAGTCAAACATGGAAACATCAAAACAACTAAAAATCCCCTGGAGGAGGGGGGAGTCCCTGAGAAGCCCAGTACTCAGTCCACACATCCTGCACTCCGTGCAGTGCCCTGTAGGCTCGTCGATAATGCTCAAGAAACTCCTCCTCGGTCCCTGCTGCTGTTCAAACCGCAGGTGCAAACGTGTACAAAAGGTCGCGACCACGCTGCATAAAAAAGAAACAAGAACAATTTTTAGTTTCATGCTAAGTATATTTATAATAGAGTAACGATATAATGGTCAAATCTTACCGCTGCGGAGTCAATAAGTCGATCTGCTTCTCCATCATCCCGTAGGACTCTACAATGAGAGTGTGCCACGAACCAGTCAAGATAGTCTCTCGTAGTCTCATATGGATACGTCGTCCACGGCTGAGAGTACATGTCTATATGAACCATGTGGGATAGCAGAGCATCCCATGCAGCATCAAAACTCTCAGGAATCCGAATGACATATCCACCAGGTGCCTCTGGTCGGTCTGCTCGCTGAGGACGCGAAGGGGCAGGCGGTACCATCTGAACATATCCAAACTGTCGGAGGCAACGGGCTGGATCATAGAACTCGCCTATGTCAGCGAACCGGATGACTCCAGTGTACAAAGAGCGACGCACTGCCTGATGAGGCCTCTGATGGAAAGGTGTCCAAAACACATCAGAAGGGGTCAAGCTGTCAAGAGCTCGACGGTAGAACGCCAACCTCACACTGGGATCCGCCACAGAACCAGGTGCCGGCTGCCCAATCCATCGTGAAGCCCAAGCATCATCAGGTCCAACGGCGGCAGGCTCGAAGTGAGATGGCCTGAAACCCGGAAAGTACTCGTAGATCCAACACTGCAGAAGTGTGAGACAACCAGCCATCCCCCTGGCACCAGCACGAGACGCCTGACCAAGGTATCTGTACAACCAAGCAAGTGTACCTGACGCCCAACTATACTGATCTAACTCCTCCAACTCGTCCAAAAATAGGTTCACCACCGACCGAACCCTGTCTCTACTCTTGTCCACAAACAAAGTGGACCCCAACAACAACAACAAGTACGACTGCGCCTCTGTCACATGTGTCCCGTGGCTCTGCAAGTATCTGGACGCCATCTCTGCAAGAAAACCACCCTTCTCGTACCACTTACCCCTATTATTATATCCAGGGACCTCCGTACGACCACTCAACTGCTCCGAGTTCATCCCAAGAAGCGCACACAAACCCGCCTCCGGATGGTCAAGCTGCGCAGAACTCCTACTCATCAGTCGTCCCTCAACAGGAATCTGCAGTAAGTACTGAACATCGTGGAGGAGGATCGTCATCTCTCCAAAAGGCAAGTGGAAGGTGTTCGTGTCTGGCTGCCACCTCTCCACAAAAGCTGAGATCAAAGCATCGTCAATCGCTATCCTGCGGAACATAGAGTACATCAGGTGCTGGAGACCTGACTGCTGAACCAGATTCTCCGCCTCAACATGACTAAACACGTAGCTACTCAAATAAGCAACCGCCGATGTACGGCTGTAGCAACTGATGACCCCTCGATCTCCAGCCCCCGTCCAAAGCGCATAGGCAACGTGTCCACGAAAGCTCCTAATGAGGCTAGGATCCGTAGGTCCACCAGGACACTCACCAACAAGCTCCCACGGTGGAGGACCACTCGAATGTCCTCCCCTACTCCGTCCAGTCCCCGAGCTCTCTGTCTCCTGACGAGCAGGTGGTACGAAGCGCCCAGCTCGGTCCCTATACATAGCAGGACGTGATGTTGCCGTACGAGACGACACTCGTCCATGTCCACGCGTAGGTGGAGGGACCTCGATATCCTCATCACTATCGTCCTCATCAAACTCAGCCGAGACCACTCTGGATGCAGCACCCTGGTTCATCCCATGGGAACCAGACGCCCGTAATGCCGAACGAGCAACTACAGTAGGAGCCTCTAACTCATCCTCCCCTAAATTTGCCTGTGACTGATGTCCAATATCTCGAGAGCGCTTATTCTCCTTAGTCTTCCTTCGTGCTGATACATCAACAACCCTACCATTGAATCTATTCAACTCATCCCCACCCGCATGACCCGCATCATCCATATCTAATTATCTACAAATTTACAAAATATCATACTTAGATGCGCACTAATTAATTAATTTTCTATTAACTAATGTAATATTAACATCAATTGTTAATTAATCACAAATTAATTAAATTTCTATTAACTAATGTACTGAATATTAACATTAATTGTTAAATCAATTCTTAATTAATTAAAATTCCATTAACTAATCTAAGTAATTAAACATTCAAACGCCTATTACAAAAAAAAAAAATTTATAAACCAACTGAAATAAATATTAACACTAATTGCTAATTTCTACTAACCAATTAAGTATTTATTTATTTATTAATTAATTATCGTATTAAATTAAATTAAATACAAAAACTGGCCGGGCCGAAAGAATTTTGCGGCCGGTGCGCCGCCGGGCCGAAAAAAATTTGCGGCCGCGGCGTCGCCGGGCCGAAAGAATTTTTCGGCCGGCCGTCGCACCGGCCGAAAATTTTTTTCGGCTCGGCGGCGTATAGGTCGCAGTTTTTTTTCGGCCCGCCCTGTTTTTCGCCGGAAAACTGGAAAACTTGCCGGAAAACTGGAAAACTGGCCGGAAAAAATAAACTTACTTGTTTTCTGACGATTGAGGGTGACGGGAGGTTAGCCGACGATGGAAGAACGGTGCCGGCGACGGAGGCACTGGGCTCGTCAACAGAAGTTTTTGTTGGAATGAGTCAAATGTTCATGGGTATCCGAATTTATAGAATGAAAGGAAGGGAAGGGAGGGAAAATTCAAAATTTGAATTCAAATTTTTTTTTTTTGGTTGGCGGCAAATAGCAATTTGCTTGGCGGCAAATAGCAATTTGCTTGGCGGCAAATAGCCGTTCACAAAAGTTAACGGCGGGAGTAAATAAATAGAATAGCTGGTTTGCTTGCTTTGGCGGTTAAGGAAGAATTAGGGATGGCAAATTACCCACCCATGGGTAATTATACCCAAACCCAAGTAGACCCATTGATAATGGGTTGGGTATGGGTGAAGTGCATATGGATTTGGGGGTTTATAGATGGGTTTGGGGCTTCCATAATCTAAATGGGTATGGGTTGGATATGGATATCCATTTACTTGATGGTGTTTTAACTACACATGTAAAAATTGGACCTATTTGCAAAACTTGAAAAGTTTAGGTACCAAAATGTAAGACCAAAAAAATTTAGGTACCAAAATGTAATTTTCCATCGATATTTTGAGGACTTATATGAAAAAAAAATTAAATTTAGGTACTAAATGTGCATGTCTATTAAGTTTGGGTACCAAACTGTAATTTGTATTTGGGCATGGGTACAAACTCAAATCCATTTGATATAAACCCAACTCAACCCAAAGTAAATGGGTATGGGTACAAACCCATCAAACTCTACCCATATCCATCTATTTGGATTTCATACCCAACCCAATTGGGTTGGATAGTAACAAACCCATGGGTATGGGCAAAGTTGCCATCCCTAGGAAGAATAGGTGTTCAGTGGTGTTCCAAGCAAAGCAACTCTATCTGCATGTTTTAGCGCATCAATGGTTACATGAGATTAAGGAAGTGGAATAAGCTTTACTTCTTCCTAACAATGTCTCTCGTACAGAACCTTCTGTTACCATTCCATTGCAGGCTTTTCGTGCTAGTCATGGTATCCGGGCTACATTTGACGTTGCAACTTCATCTCAAGGGTATGGAACAATAGGATATGTTTTTTTTATCCTTCAGGCGGGACTGTCGGGGATGCTGCTGGGCGGTATTGTGGAATTGCAGATCCTTACATCTTGGAAGCTTTGGGAATGAGGGATTGCTTGGCAGATTGTTACAGGAGGAGGCTGCAAGGGGTATCCATTGGCGGTGATGCAAAATTGATCACAGACAAATGTTTGGCTAGGGACGCGGCTGACAGCAAGATTGGTGTGCTCCTGCAAGAAATCTTCCATCTTCTTGAAGTCGTTGATGTGTCTCAGGTTGTGTTCTTGGGTAGAGTTCGAAACAAAGCGGCTCATTGTGTGGCCCGTAAAGCTCTCTAAGTATGTCACCTCGATTTGTTTTCGAGGTTCGACTTCTGTTCTTGGCTTCGTTCGAGGGATGTTTGAACCCTCTTGCTACAATGTATCTAAATGATTTCCTCTTATAAAGAGTGATCTATTGACAAAAAAAAGGGAACACGTTTTGGGTGGGAATTAAGAAATGTTTATGACTAATATGCCCTCACCGAAAATTAACGGGAAGACATGATTTTTTAAATGCTGAAAATATTGTAAAACTCTACTATTGTATATTCTTTTGATTATATCGCCCTTATAAACAAAATTATTTTGTACCTTTAATATTATAACAAGGTTGTCAACCCGCAGGTCAACCCACTTTGACCCTGACACTGTGAGAAAAACAGGTAGCACGCACCCGCCGGGTCGGCCGCTCCAATATACTGGGTTGGAGGTCAAATTGTGTCATTTTTTTCTTTGGTTTGAGAAATGTGTCTGTTTTCCGATTTTTCTTTTCGCCTAACTCAATCTTTGGAATTCTAAGTTGAACATTTGAATATTGATGTTATATAAGTGTGTATGAATTTTCACTATAAGTTGGATCTAAGTACGATATGTTATTTTGGTGTAATATTATATGTTATAACTCATATGTTAGAGAAGATTTGATATAATTTATGAGGATAAGTACAATATAATGAATCTTTCCATATTTCCGGGCCAAACCGAGCTAAAATGGTTGACCCATTAACCCTTTACCGACTAACTCGACCGGGTCCGGGTCAACCCGTAGGTTGACAACCTTGTATTATAGTCAAAGTTCAAAAAGGATCTAGGCGTAAGGCGGGCGTTGAGGCTTTTCCTAGCGCCTAGCTCCTAGCTAGCCTGGCGTTGAAAGTAAAATAGTTATCGCACTGCACTATGAATGAAATAATGATCTACAATACTTAATCACTTTAGTTAAAATGATTAATAACTTACTCAACACTTAATGACAAGAACGTAGGACACGAATTTATAGAAATAGTGTTTCGATGGCGAAACTCGCGTGTTTAATGCGCTCTGTTTTCAAGGAAACACAAAAACCAACAACTGTCAAATATCCACCGCCGAATATCGACGCTGTTGATTTAATCGATTAAACAGAAACCAACACGACCGTCAAATATCCACCGCCGAGTGTCGGGCGATGTTGATTTGATCGATGCACCTTTGACTTCTAACCAAGAACAACCATTATTCGGTTCACCACCTCTCCAAACTACGTTCGAACGAGGGTGTTCGACGAACAACGAGGAAACAAGGAGGATCTAAATTACGTTACCTCTACTCCTATGGAGGTTCCTCTGGAGAGCTCTACAACTACGACTACGATAACGATCTACGACTCTGTGAAGGAAATCTTGACAGAGTTGTTCTACGAAACTAGAGAGAGAAAAGATAGATTCTGCTATGGGGAAGTTTGAGATTTGATTTTGCCGTCTCGAGCTTCCCTCTCTTCCTGATGTTTATACCTCTCCTCTTTCCAAAGTCGCAGTAACCGCTTCTCCTCCGTCTTTATCTCTCATGTTCTCCATCTTTCTCATTCGTGAAGGTAAACTTCCCCCTTGTTGCGTGATAATCACGTGCCCCCGAAACCGTACCGCAACGCAGAAACTTGGCAAAACAACATTGAGCCGAATCCTACAACCTTGTCCATGCAACGATGTCGTTTCACCTCCACAAACTCAGCAAATAAACCTCCTTCGTTCATAACGTCGTCGTTCTCATCATCCATGACAAAATCATAAACCTCGCGACATTGTTTTTAATCACACGACGTCGCTCACCAATACCGCGACATCGCTTTTTGATACGTAAAAACACAACACCAAACTGCGACCAAGTGCAATCGCAGTCTGGAAATGCAGTAAGTGACAAGCTCTATTTGTCAACCCGGGGCCTAGATCTACTGCCTACTCCGTGATTATTTATTATCTAGCAAAAAAGTCGAGTGATTGAGGTTGTAACTAAAAGTAGTAAGAAAGCAGGAAATGGTTCAAAGTTCTTTAGCTAGGGGAGAGTCACTCAGGAATGAGTCCCCCTAGTTCCTTAGTTAGGTCGAGGTTGTAATTACCCTAGGTTGATTAACTGTTGATGAAACTGCGGAAGATCCACCAGTAGCTTGAAATCTCTTAAGCTGACCAAGCCCTCTCAGACAGGCTAACCGGCAGGCGACTAACCTTCACCGGGATAGACTGTTGAGGCAATAAACACAGAACTCCACTATTGGAATTGGGTTCCAGTACAAAGCAGTAAATCGATTAACTCTCGTATAACCAATCTACCACTACCGATTGATGAAGCTCTAACATGCTAATCAGATTCTATATATCTCAGGTTGCGGCAGAAATTAAGAAAAGATGATCAGACTTCAATTGAATCAATGAATCATGCATCAATCGATCATAACCAATGAGTATAACAATCCCAAGTCATTACAATCAAGATCCATAACCTTTGGAACTAGGGTTCTTCATACCCAAGTGAGAGAGGGTTCTACTCCATAGAGAGAGAGGAAAACAGAAATCAGAGTAGTCATACTCATAACGATGAGGAAAATCTGCTCTGGGATGATGATCTTCACTCCTATGATGATCTCCAAACTCGATTGACAGCGACGGGAACAGCGGTGGAACTCGGCCTCTCTCTCTCTCTCCCTCTCTCTGCTCTTTCTCACTCTCCCTCGTCTTACCCAGAGGATAAGGCCGGTGCGGCGGCGGTGGCAACGGATGAGGCTGCTGCGGTGGCTTCCATTTCCTCTTCCTCGCGCTTGGCCTCGGCGGCCCAGAGCTTCCCTAGTCTCCGCGAATCCGTCATCGTGAAGCCCTCCTCCCGGTTTCTCCAGTTATGGCCGCTCTGGCGGCCCTCCTCCCGGAAGGGGCCGGGATGATTTCAACAATGGTGGGTCGTGGGGTGCTGGTGGCGCTGGGAGGCGGTAGTATGGCGGTGATTACGATGACGAACAACGGCAGTGTAGATCTGCTTCTTCTTCATCCTGTATTTGGGAATTTTTATTTATTTAAGATGTGGGAATGGGGATGAATCTGGACATATTTTGGGAAAGGTTAAGTGGGTCTCGGTTGGCCCGGTTAGTCGGATAGTCGCGGTTAATTATCGTCGGTTACTCGGTCAACCGACCCCTTCCTTTTCCCATCCGACCACCGACCGTCAAGGTAACCGGTCGGTTTTCGGTTAGCTGGTAACCGGCGGTTTTCTGTTAAAACCGGCGGTTACCCGCTAACCGCAAACCGAAATGCCAGCCCTAATCATATCCCAGGTTTGTTCGACTCCATATTGGCAGTCCATGCCCACCTCTACAACTGTTAGCTTGCAATTTCGCGACAAAAGAATCCTATTCATTATTGTGGATTTAGTACATCCAAAATTTGCGAATTGTAATTAACCTTCTAGAGGTTACCATACAGTTGGATTCATGGTTCACTTGCTGACCACCGAATCGAGATCAAATATTCGTTAATGTCTATATTGATCAAGTTTGTGCCTTGTTAGTACAGTCTCATATCATATAGTTTCATAATCGAACAATTTATCGTATATAGTTTCAAAGCACATAAATGCTTAGATAAGATGTTAATAAACGGAGCTGGCGACTTCAGATTAGGTCACCAAGTTAATTGCTATGACAAAGTGTACTCCATCACTAACTAACATGGAGGAGCTAGAGCTAGAGGTGGTGGTGATTTATGAATTATGAACTTGTGAATTAGTTTACTAAATGACCTCGATCGGGAGTCACGTCTCTCATTATAGTAAGTAACTATAACCACTAATCAACAACTAACTCTTTTGGCTTTATCCTCTCTTCTTCTCCACCAGATTCACTTGGTCTAAATTGTAACTATGTATACAAATCAAATTCCAACCATGAGATTCCTAACAACGAAAATCCAATAGCTATGAGAAGGTTTATAGTGCTGACACCTGTTTAAATGTTCTACAAGATCTATTTGTTATATTATTATTGTTATACTTTTTTTATTTTTTTTATTATTATAAAAGAAAGGTTGCTAGTAGACACTATTTCTTAGTGTCAAATCAATAACAATTTTTTTAGGTGTATACTTTTTTAAATTAATCAAAATTTAAGTGCATAATTTATTTGAGTGTCATTCAACCTAAAAAATAGTGTCATTGAACAATTTGGTGCGGATGTTTTTTTATAATGAACTAGAAACACTAAATTTTGTGGGCTTGGCCTACTTTTCATTTCATAAACTATCGTGAGCTTCAAAAATGAAATAGACCCTTTGCGAAGCACGGTTCCACTTTCTTGTTCATCCAAATTTTCCAAATTAAATGACATGAACTAGTTAAAACTTCCTAGTTATTGCATTAGTCGCCCTCTCTTCGACCTTGATTCAAAGGTTCGTTAGTACTCCATAGTCAGTATAGGGCTAAGATAGCCAGCCAGCTGGTGACAAAAGACCAGCCTTGTTCGTTCAACTCTGCCCTCTTATGAATATTTCCAACTCACCAACTCACTGTCGTTATTATTGTTAATATTTTGTCAAAGTTTTTTCCAACGTGGGTATTAGTTAGGTCATATAATTCCATTATTATTATTTCCTTAGATTAGATGTTGCCTGGAAAAAGCATCATTAATGTACCTGGCTAACTGCTATTCAAACGAACAAGAGCTTGGTCTAGTGATACCACCTAGGGGCGATAATCAATTGGCGATTTCTTGGTTAAACTGAAAACCTATCCGAACTAAGAGATTATTCACCGAACCAAAAACTGATTTGGTGGCGGTGTCAGTGGGTTGGCGGATTTTTTTAGGGTATTTTTGGCAGATTCCAAAGGGTACCATCGTATATTTCAGGTGATTTTTTGGAAAGACAATTTTCGTTGAATTTTAGAGGTTACAGATCACAGATTCGACTTGAGGCAGCCTGGGAATATTCCCCACCGATGTTGAAGTTTATTAATCGCCAATGTTGGCGAATTTTTTCCGAGAGCAATTTTGTAATTTTTTGTTTGCTTTTTTTAAAGGTTATTTTCCTTCAATTTTGAAAGGTACGGACATGGATTCTGCTAGAGA
Organism: Linum trigynum; assembly: GCA_964030455.1. Taxonomy (NCBI): domain Eukaryota; kingdom Viridiplantae; phylum Streptophyta; class Magnoliopsida; order Malpighiales; family Linaceae; genus Linum; species Linum trigynum. Next base: position 26,580,426 of record OZ034821.1, on the reverse strand, counting down.
ATATCCTTCATCGATGATTAAGTCTATTAAGCACCGATTTGGGCTTATTTTTTCCGGATCCAGTTTTGGCATATCCAAAATTGTACCATCACAATTTCTGACGATTTTTTTGAATGACCGTTTTCGTTTTATTTTGGAGGCTACAGATCATCACGGATTCTGCTTGAGGCGGCCTGAGACTATTCTCCACCGAGGATGAAGTCTATTAATCTCATATTTGGGTGAATTTTTCTGGAGGGCAATTTCGTAATTTTTTGTGTGCTTTTTTTGAAATGTTATTTACCTTGGATTTTGAAGCTATGGATTGCGGATTTGGCCTGAGGCTATCCTTCACCGATTAAGTCTATTAAGCACCGATTTGGGCAGATATTTTTCTTGTCAATTTTTGGCATATTCCAATGGGGTACCATCACAGATTTCGGGTGATATTTTGGAAAAGCCATTTTCGTTGGATTTTGGCGGCTACATATTACGGATTCATCCTGAGGCATCCTAGGACTATTCTCCACCGAAGATTAAGTCTATTAATCGTCGATTTGTCAGAATCTTTCCTGGAGCCCAATTTTGAAATTTTTCGTTCGCTTTTTTCGAAAGATCATTTTCCTTGGATTTTGAAGGCTACGGATCACAGATTCTGCCTAAGAATATCCTTCGCCGATGTTTAAATCTATTAAGCACCAATTTGGGTGGATTTTACCTAGACCATTTTTGGCAGATTCCAAAGGGGTTACGTTACTACTTACTATCACAGATTTCAGGGGATTTCTTTGAAATACCATTTTCATTGGATTTTGGAGGCTACAAATCACATATTTGATCTGTGACTATTCTCCACCGGTGATGAAGTCTATTAATAGCCGATTTGGGCAAAAAATTTCCTGAGGGCATTTTCATTATTTTTCGTGCACTTTTTTCGAAATGTCATTTTCCTTAGATTTTGAAGGCTATGGATCACGGATTTGGCCTGAGGCTATCCTTCACGATGATTAAGTTTACTAAGCATCGAATTCGGCGTATTTTTTTAGGTCCATTTTTGCCAGATTCCAAAGGGGCACCATCACAGATTTCGGTCAATTTTTTGGAAAGCTCATTTTCGTTGCATTTTGGAGGCTATAGATCACGGATTCGGCTTGAGACGGCCTGGGACTATTCTATCCTGATGATGAAGTCTATTAATCGCCGATTTGGACAATTATTTTTCGAAGAGCATTTTCATAATTTTTCGTGCGCTTTTTTGGAATGACCATTTCATTTTGATTTTGAAGGCTACGGATCACAGATTCGGTCTGACATCTTTCCAGAGAGCGCTGGCAGCCCTCCGCCCCTTTGATCTTTCGATCTTCTTTTCTTTGCATGTTGTACCCTTTTTCTCTTTCTGATTTCAGGCTTTAGCTTTTTCTTGCCATTTCTAGGCTTTTTTCTCCTTTTCCTAGGTGTTCCTTTCTCCCCCGTTGGTTGGTTAATCTTTTGTTCCTCCGATCTGGTTCTTAGATCTAGAGATGGTGGCATGTTCTAAGATGCGATTGGAGGTCTGATCTGGCTTGTCTTATCCTTTCCTCTCCCTCGTCTACCTCCTTGTTTTTCCTTGCAGATCCTAGTGAGTCGGAGATGAAACCTTTGGCGTCGGATGTGGAGTGGAGAGCTAGAAGACATTAGTACCATCCCCTAGAGTTCTTTTCTCGGCGATCGGTCGGATGGTGTTGTCCTGAGTTCTCTCGGCGGGAGGCGGAAGTCGGCTGGCATGGGGAGGGTCTATGGGAGGTTCTCTGCCTCTTCCTTCCGTCTGGGTTAGGTGGAGATTGTTTTTGTGTGTTTGGCGCTCGCCGGCGGTGGAATGGGCGACCATGTAGCGATGGCGACCTTGGTTGTGGCGGCTAGGGTTCCTGAGAGAGGGGAGATGGGTGGCTAGGGTTTGGAATTATCTTCATGTTTTGGTCCGGGTCCGGGTCTTATAGGGTACCGGCCCACATGTGTTTGGGCTTCTTTATTTTGGATTTCAAGTCTGGTCATTTTTTCTGCTTGTAATTTCCGTTTGTCGCATTCTTAATAAAACTCTCTTTTAAAAAAAATCATCTTTTTGCAGCTTGTCATTTTCTCTCTGGCAGAAGATCTGGGCAGGCCTTTGTTTTGCACAAGCAGTTCGTCCGGTTTTATCGGTATCTCTTTGTCGAGGAAGTTCAAACAGTGGTCGAGGATTCTGAGTATTTTTTTGTTTATTCTTGGATGACTGTTCGTGGGTGATTCCATTCCAGCGGGTGGGTTTGTATCCAACCTCTGTATTGTGGATCTCGACCAAGGATCTGAAACTGAAAGAGAGCACTCATGGATTAGAGACTGAAAATGAGGCAGAGATGCATGCAGCACAGGAAGACAATATATGGAGAATCATCTAGGGGGAAATATATTGACAGACAATTATAATTTTATATTGGGTTTGGTTTATTTTACAATGTATTGGCGCTCTACCCTTGTTTTGATGAATTCGTGAAGATAGAGAAACAAGAATGGCGGGGGCAAGATGGAATGTGAAATTGAGAGATGAGATGACCGGCGGTGGGTTACATTTGAGATAAAAATAGAGTGAAGATCAGGGGAGAGTAAGTGAGGTGGTGTTGTAGCATTTTGTGAGGAGGATACAATCAATTAAAAATTTAGCTATATACCTACAAACTTATAAGGAATTACTCAAACATTTGTATCTTGAAGAATCTATTTAGTCGACATACATTGCCACAGTAAGAAGGCATAGATGGGAGAAGAGAGTATTGGCAGCTGCAAATTTTTAGAGCGACGATTGTGGCAGCACCTGTGTAATATTTTTTAATAATGAACTAGAAACACTAAATTTAGTAGCCTTGGCCTACTTTTCTCAAGAATGAAATGGACCCACTGTAAATTAAGTGTGGCTCCACTTTTTTGTTCATCCGAATTTCCAAATTAAATGACACGATCAGTTAAAACTTCCTAGTGATTTCACTTGTCGCCCTCGATTCAAAGGCTCATTAGTACTCCATGGTCAATCTATGTATACATTGCTTGCCAGTAGGAGACAAAAGACCAGCCTTGTTCCTTCAATTCTGTCAAGTTTTGAAAAGTTTTATCTCACCAACTCTCTATTGTTACTATAAAGCCTAGCCGAAAGCTTTTGAGTCAAGTAAGCAGGAAGTGTTTCTATTTGTCAAAGGTTTTACCAACGTGTGTATTTATTAGGTTATATAATCCCATTATTATTATTATTATTATTATTATTATTATTATTATTTCTTCAAATAGATGTTGCTATTTGAAGGATAATTGGAGAGTGTCTGGTGGTTTTGTTGGGGTTGTGTTGGGACTTGGAAAGGATTTTTGCAGGGGTGGGGGTGGTTTTGCCCTCTGCTTGGACTATGTTTGCGGCAGGGCGCCTTTGCCTCTGCCAATCTAGTTATGCTCCTAACAGGCCAATTTGTTAGGAGATACTAACAGAGTAGGATAGATGGCCACGTCGCCAAGCCGCCATCCATCGGTGGAGGAGAAAACGCGCCATCCCATGTGAGGGATGAGAGCCGATTCCATCGGCTAGGCCAAGCCCACTCCGGCTTGCGGGGCCCGCCGGGCCCACTAATTCAAAAACCCAAAATAAAATACCCTAAACCCTACCCTTTTCACGTTCTTCCCCAAATCACTTTCCGCCCCCCCCCCTTTCTCCCCCCCTTTCTCTCTCCCTTTCCTCTCCCTTTCTTCCTCTCCCGAACGCAGACGAAGCGCTGCGCGGTGTAGCGAACTCGGCGGCAGCAAAGTCTGGCGGCGGTGACGATCTAGGCGGCGGCGGCGACCTTGCAGCGAAGGCGGAGATCTCGGCGGCGACCTTGCTGCGAAGTCGGAGATCTCGGCGGCCGTTAACGAAAGAACAACTTCATTAACCGAGGTAGTCGAGGTTTTTTTTTTCCTTTTGGTCATGGATACTCATGTTCGTTTTCATAGCTTCGACTAGATCTGGGTTTTCCTTTTCCTACGTTTTTTCTGGATGAGTTTGATGGATTTGTTTTCTTGTAACTTAGATTTGACTAGATCTGGGTTGCTTTTTTTATTTATTTTGTTGATATGTTTTCTGGGTTTGTGGATTTGATTGGATCTGGGTTTGGGTTGCTGGGTTTGTGGATTTGACTGGATCTGGGTTTCTTTGTTTTCTGGGTTTTGTGGATATGTTTTGTGTGTGTTTCGATATTTGTTATGTTCGGGCAGGATATCAGTTTTCAATTGTTTGGATAGTTGTGTGGTTGAGATCTGGGATTCGAATTGTAGATCCAAAACATTAGTTCCTTTCATAGTGGATAACAATTAGCATGCTTGTGGGTATGTTTTGTGGGTTTGTGGATTTGATTGGATATGGGTTTGAGTTCCTGAGGTTTGTGGATTTTGTGGATTTGACTGGATCTGGGTTTCATTGTTTTTTGGGTTTTGTGGATATGTTTTATGTGCGTTCCGATATTAGTTCTGTTCAGCCAAGATATCAGTTTTCAATTGTCTGGATAGTTGTGTGGTTGGGATATAGGATTCGATTTGTAGATCTGAAACATTAGTTCCTTTCATAGTGGATAACAATTAGCATGCTTGAGATACTACTTTTTTATGATGTGGATATTGTTCTGTAATTGATTGTTCAGATATTAGTTATGTGATGTCTGGATATTTATTTACTTCGTCTTGATATTTCTCTGCCTTATATGAATGCTAGTTCACTTATATTAGTTCTGTGCAGTTGAGATATCTGTTATATCATGTTTGGATATTTGTTCGTTGTATCTGGATATTACTTCTATAATATCCAAATATTGAAAATATTATGTCTGGATATTTGTACTCCATGTTTGGATATTTTTTCTCCATGTTTGGATATTTGTTTGCTCTTTATTGTATGGATTATAGTTACCTTATATTAGTTCTGTGTGGTCAGGATATCAGTTGATTTATACGTGAATATTTATATATGCTTCAGGGATATTGGACAATGGCAAGAACAAAAACAACAACGAAGAGACCGTAAGAGAAGGATCATCCCAACCTCGTCGTGGCATGATCGAAACGTGGGGGGCTCGGAGGGACATGAGAAAGAAGATAATCGAGAATTTGCACAAGCAAGACAACATTTGAACTATTCCTTTTTCGTTTTTTATGTAGTTATACTTTTTTAGATTTTAGATTATGGGATTGCCAAGTTGGAATGACAATAAATACTAGTTGTATCGCAGTTTATCGAAAAACGACTTTGTTTTATTATGAATTTGCTTAAACTAAATATCAACACAAACAAACATAGATAAACATCCACAAAAAAACAAATGCAAACCACCCAAAATAATATCCGTTCACCATAAACAAAATCCAGAACACCCAGACTAATATCCCACCGCCTAATACAAATATCGAGTCAGCCCGTAATCAATATCTTCACCATACAGACTAATACCCACCACACACAGATTAATATATGGATGTCTTAGACTAATATCCGGCTACACAGCAAAAATATCAACACATCATGAACTAATATCCTCCAATCACATAATAATATCTTATCACCACACAGTAAAATTGATCACCCTACATTGTGTTCAAAATCATTTCCACAGTATTGTCTTCTAAACCCGAAACCAAAACTCAAACCCTATACCTGAAACCCTAATCGTAGACACTAAACACAAAGATTGAACCCTTAACTCTAAACCTCAACCCCAAAGTCAAATCCTAAATCATAAATTCCAAACCCTAATTCTAAACCCTAAAGTCTAAACCCTAACACTAAACTCTAAATTGATGTAATCATATACAAATCAGTAGATAAACATCCACACAGAACAAATATCCAAACTACCCAGACTATTATCTGACCGTAGCAAACTAATACCCACCACACACATATTAATATCTGTCCATCACATACTAATACCCACCACACACAGATTAATATCTGACCATCGCAGACTAATACCAACTACACATAAACTCTAAACCCTAATCGCTAAACACTAAATCCTTAACCCTAAATCCTAACCGCTAAACCGTAAATTGGTGTAATATGGTTGGTGATAATCGGCTTTAACATATTGAATTTTTGGACTTTATGTGATTATCCATGATATGTTTAAGCCGATTGGTGTTATTTTAGGGCTCGCTAAACCGTGAATGGTTGAAAAACCATTACTGCCTAGTGCTATGAGTTTGATATGTTACAGGTGGAGAAAGCACGAAAAAGAAGCGAGTGCACAAACAATTAATTGGGCCCAAATCACTTTGTCTCGGGCAGAATTAATTTGGGCCGGGGATCTCCTATTGGGCTCGCGGACGGAATTATATTGCAGGAGGATTGGATTGGGATACGAAGAAATGGGCCAAAGCCCATTCGCCTCCTCTCCTTGTGTTGGGCGGATTGAGCAGGGGTTTTGGGCGGAAGAGACAGAATTGGGCCAGGGGAACTAATTGTGGGGGACGTTTTGGACAGGGAGTTTTGGGGCGGACTTTTGTTTTCTTTGGCGAGGATGGCTTTGGGGCGGGCTTTCGGATTGGGAGAGAGCAGCAGCGAATTGGCGGAACGAATTAGGGGGAGAGAGCGACAACATCGCAGTGACGGGAGGAGCTTGGCACGAGCTGATCGCGGGCATAATTCAAAATCAGTATTTTCCTTCGCTCCTGATTAGTTGGATGATGAATATGAACATGATTATGTGTTTTATTTTTGCCATGAACTAAACCCCAATTTCTGGGGGAAACACCATAGGATGTAGCTATTTCTTGATTTGATGGATTGATTTATGATTCTTTTCTTCCAATCTCTATTGCATGAAATTGCTTAATGCTTTGTGTTGACTGGCCACCAATACATCGATTTGTAGTTAATTAGGTTATTAGCGACAGTGAAACCCTAATAACTGAACCTATTTCATGTGACATAGTAACTTATCGAAGCGACAGTGGATTAAATAAGGTGCTATGCGGTCTTAAATAGGATATCGATCTTCAGGCTAAATAATTAGGTCATTGAGCTACGACAGTAGGATTTGATTTAATTGTTTAGTACGTAGTAATTCCCGACAGGGATAGCTAGCACATTCGTGATATCCTGGCTGTAGAGAGTTGGATTAAATTGATTGGAGTATGTGAATTAATCTGGATAGGTTAGGTAGTGAATCCCGGTGTTTCTCCCAGAGCTTTCTCCCATTGATTTTCTCCCGACAGTTTTCATTTAGTTAATTTGTTTATTTTATTTTGCTAGTAGTTAATAATCTCATTAAACCATTTTCACCTATAGTTTGCTCTATTAAATCGGTAAATCTTAAGGTTGTACCAGTCCCTGAGAGACGATACCCGGACTTTCCGGTTTTACTACAAGATAGGAATTGAAGCTATACGCTTTTGACCTATCAAGTTTTTGGCGCCGTTGCCGGGGACTGCCATACCTTATTTTTGTTGATTTTTGTGAGTGAACTGTTTTGATCTGGGTGTTAGTGTGCAGGTGAATTTTTCAGGTTAATCCTCCTCGTGCATGCCAAGGAGGACGACTGGCAATTTACTGCCACTAGATCCCGAGAACGAGAGGACCTGCCGACAAAACAGGAAACATGTCAAGTTAGGGAAGCAGCCTACCCCATCCACAACTCCTAGGCCTTCCCTAACTCAGAATCGTCAACCGAGAAGGCAGGTGCCACCACCTGTCATCCCTACACCACCTACACCACCGCCGCGCGTCATAGAGCCTGTCATCATGGCTGAACAGGATCGTTCGATCAGGGCTCGTCTGAATCGGAGGACTGGAGCCCGAGCTTCATGTGTTGTCATTCCGGCTGGGGATGCAAACATGGAGATTGCCCCAGCCTTCATCAATATGATCACGAATGGGTACACCTTCTCCGGGGGAAGTACCGAGGATCCTCATGAACATCTCCGCCGGTTTGCAAACATTTGTGACACAATGAAGAGCCCGACTGTGTCTGATGATGCCATCCGTCTTCGGATGTTCTCATTTTCTCTGCTAGGGAATGCATCACACTGGTTCCAGAACTTGACACCCCGTTCCATCACAACATGGGGTCAGCTTGAGAAGACCTTTTTGGATAAGTACTTTCCTCCTGCCAAGGCAATGAAGAGGCAAGAGGAAATTGTCACTTTTAAACAAGCTGAGGATGAAAGTCTGACCGAGGCATGGGAGCGCTATAAGGAGCTTCTAATGAGATGCCCGAGCCACGGTCTTGAAGATTGGAATGTGATCTCCATCTTCTTCAACGGAATCAGAAGACAATTTCGAGATGCTCTGAATAATGCTTCCCGAAATGGTTTCACAAGAATGGAAGCACCAGAAGCATATGAACTGTTGGAGAAGATATGCTCTGAAGATACTGAATGGGGTAGTGAGACCGGCATTCGAAGGAGAGGAGGCTTGCATGAGATAGACAGAGTTGCAAGTTTAGAAGCAAAGATTGATGCTAAGCTGGATTCCAAGTTCGATGCACTCGAACGAAGGCTGGCTAAGATGGCTCTTGGTAGACAGGAGGAGGTTGCTTTGTGCGAATTATGTGAAGGTGCTCATCATAGGGATCTATGTCCACTGGTAGCTGATCAGTTGGAAGATGTGCACTATATCAACAATCAGCAAAATCAAGGCCAGGGTGGTATGTATTCAAATACCTACAACCCGCAATGGAGAAAGCATCCTAACTTTTCCTGGGCGAACAACAACCCAACTGGTGTTCGAAACATCCCACCTCCTGGTTTTCAACACCAGCAGCCTCAACTAGAGAAAAAGCCCCAGTTGGAGGAGTTGATTTTGGCTCATATGCAGAAAACAGACAATAATTTCAAGGGCCTGGATCAATTTGTCACTCAACAGCTAGCCATCAACAATAATTTACAATCTTCTATGCTAGCTATGGAGAGGCAGATGGGACAGATGGCTCAAACTTTGGCAGATATGCAAGGCAGGATTCCTGGGACTTTACCAGCAAATACTGAGAGGAATCCGAAGGATGCCATGGTTGTAGCAGTGACATTGAGGAGTGGAAAGGCCTTGGAAGACCCTAGCAGCTCGAAAAAGGCACCAGAGGCAGAAGAGGAAGCACCGGAAGAAAGATCTTGTGCAGAAAATGAAGAATCAGCCTTGCACAGGCAAAATGAAAGCGGTTTGCCTGTGCAAAAGCATGCTGCCCGTGTACCTCAAAAAGTGGAAAAATTAAAGAATGAAGAGGTAAAACCTTATGAACCTCCCGCACCATTCCCTCAAAGGTTAATGAAGCCCATGGAAGACCCAAACTTCAAGAAATTTGTGAATATCTTCAAGCAACTTCATATTAACATACCCTTGGCGGAGGCACTTGAACAAATGCCTACATATTCTAAATTCTTAAGGGAGTTGCTGACAAAGAAGCGGAAATGGGCTGATCTAGAGAAGGTAACCCTTACTTCTAAATGTAGTGCTGTGATTCAGAATAAATTACCAGAAAAGAGGGATGATCCGGGCAGCTTCACCATTCCATGTGTCATTGGAGGTACAGAATTCGATAAATCACTTTGTGATCTTGGAGCAGGAATTAATTTGATGCCATACTCAGTCTACAAGAAATTGGGATTGGGAGATGTTCTTAAGCCTACTCGGATCACACTCCAATTGGCTGATCGATCAGTAAAAATTCCAAAGGGAGTGGTGGAGAATGTATTGGTGAAGGTGGGAAAGTTTATTCTCCCAACAGATTTTGTCATTTTGGAGATGGAAGAAGATCGGGGAGTGCCTCTCATTCTCGGCAGACCTTTTCTAGCAACCGGTGATGCACTCATCGATGTTGGGAGAGGCAAGTTGACATTCCGAGTAGGTAAGGAGGAGGAAATTTTTAATGTCTTTCAAGTTGACCATAATCATGATGAATTTGAAAGTGGAGCTCGAGAAAGGAAAAATCCCTTTTCCTGTGATAGTGGACCATCCGAAGAACTATCACCTATCCTATCTGCTCAGATTCTGAAGTCAAAGCAAGGGCAGAAATCCTTGCCAGGTCACCTCAAGTATAGATATTTGGGTAAGGATTTCAATCTTCCTGTTATTATTCCTTCTTCACTGACATTGAAACAGGAAGAGTACCTGCTTGAGGCGCTGCAGTACCACCTACGCCTAACTAAAGGGTCTAACATGCCAGCTAAGAAGGTCGTACCCAATTTTCGCACACCTGGCCCTGCAGAGGTGACTCATATGTTGGATGGAGGTTATGCGTTTTATCATTGCTCGGGAGGGTATGCTGGATACCTTTCCATACCCATTGGTTGAAAGCTCCATGAACGTCAGGCTGAGGACGTTAAACAAGCGCTTCTTGGGAGGCAACCCAAGGTAAGTTTTCTTTTCTTTATTTTTCTTTTTTGTTGTGTCAAACCCGTGCATGTTTAGATTAGGAGTTGAACATTAGGGACAATGTTCCATCCTGAGTGTGGGGTGATGAGTCTTAGTGTTGTTTGTCCCTGTTGCATGTGGTAAAAAAAATTCAAAAAAAAAAAATTTGTTTGTTCCTTTTGTCATGTGGTCGGTAAAAAAATTCCAAAAAAACAAAAAAAAACAAAAAAATTGCCATTAGGTTGAGCACAGCCAAACTGCATGCAGTTTGCCTGTGTAAAAAGCAGTCTGCCTGTGTAAAAAGCATGCTGCCTGTGCAAAGCTAATGGCTAAAAAACACCTAAAAATCAGAAAAATTTAAAACAAAACCTTGTACTCTTGTGGTAACATGATGTAAATGACCGTGATGCCTTGAAAATGAGTTTATGCTTGAATGAAATCATCGAAATCACCCCACTAGTGTTGAATTGCATAGTTCTTCACAATGAGCTTGAATGTTTTGACTGACTTGATGTGCTTTGAATGAGCAACTCTTTTAGCAACATTCTCTTTTGTGAGGATAGTGTAACGACTTTTGGTGAAGTAGTTAGGTGGAGAACATTGACCATTCGATATGTTTGGATACCGTGCTTACTTGAATCAATTGTGAGCTTTTGATTTTGCAATGAGTCTCTCTGTTTTGAATGTTTTATGATGGGGTGAACTGTATCTTTATAAAAGAAAACACTACCTGACAAGTAAAATATAAGAAAGTTGCCATAACAATTAAAGTGTGGGTAAAAATGCCAAAATCGTGTGGGGCAATCACTCATTGCACATGGGGATGAGGAAAGATTCAATTGAGAATCGGTTCGCGACCGTACGATGTTGCTTATCAAGTACGATCCTCGTTGAGTGAAGTGCCATTTGAGGATGCAATGACCCTCCACACGGACCGAGGATAAGGAGTTAAAAGAAGCCCTTATGCGAGTGCTAAGAAGCAGAAATTGCTCTTGCTCGGTCACCGGTAGTAAGAAACAAATCCCACTTGTACTAAATACGACTTCTCGGCAAGCAAAAGCAGAAAGAGAGAAAGCCTCTCCTTGTCATAAAAGGTAGTGATGTGCTTAAAGTAAAATCATGTTTGTGAAAGGCTTCCCCCATTAGTTTTTGAGACTCATGCTTAATTAATTGCTTATGATTGGTGTGAGTAAGCCAGATTGTCCTCACGAGATATGCACCTCACTGATGTGGTTAGATTCTCCTAATAACTGTTGCACCATAAGTTGTTAATCACCCGCTACTGACGACCTAAATTGAGTGTTGCTATTTGAGTTTTTGATGGATTTGAGTCAGTCAATGGTAATGGTTGCAAAGAACTTGAGTGTGGGGTGAAAGGTATGACCATTAAAGCACAACTTGTCCGTTGAGAAAGAAACTACTGATTACAACAAGAGTACAAGAAAATTTTGTGTTTTGTTTTGAGTGTTTGAGTGTTGAGTCTGTGGTGTGTCATTGTTTTAGATGGTTATGTGTTTGTGTTTTTTGAGTCGTTGCTTAGGGACAAGCAACAATTGAGTGTGGGGTTGTGATAATCGGCTTTAACATATTGAATTTTTGGACTTTATGTGATTATCCATGATATGTTTAAGCCGATTGGTGTTATTTTAGGGCTCGCTAAACCGTGAATGGTTGAAAAACCATTACTGCCTAGTGCTATGAGTTTGATATGTTACAGGTGGAGAAAGCATGAAAAAGAAGCGAGTGCACAAACAATTAATTGGGCCCAAATCACTTTGTCTCGGGCAGAATTAATTTGGGCCGGGGATCTCCTATTGGGCTCGCGGACGGAATTATATTGCAGGAGGATTGGATTGGGATACGAAGAAATGGGCCAAAGCCCATTCGCCTCCTCTCCTTGTGTTGGGCGGATTGAGCAGGGGTTTTGGGCGGAAGAGACAGAATTGGGCCAGGGGAACTAATTGTGGGGGACGTTTTGGACAGGGAGTTTTGGGGCGGACTTTTGTTTTCTTTGGCGAGAAGGGCTTTGGGGCGGGCTTTCGGATTGGGAGAGAGCAGCAGCGAATTGGCGGAACGAATTAGGGGGAGAGAGCGACAGCATCGCAGTGACGGGAGGAGCTTGGCACGAGCTGATCGCGGGCATAATTCAAAATCAGTATTTTCCTTCGCTCCTGATTAGTTGGATGATGAATATGAACATGATTGTGTGTTTTATTTTCGCCATGAACTAAACCCCAATTTCTGGGGGAAACACCATAGGATGTAGCTATTTCTTGATTTGATGGATTGATTTATGATTCTTTTCTTCCAATCTCTATTGCATAAAATTGCTTAATGCTTTGTGTTGACTGGCCACCAATACATCGATTTGTAGTTAATTAGGTTATTAGCGACAGTGAAACCCTAATAACTGAACCTATTTCATGTGACATAGTAACTTATCGAAGCGACAGTGGATTAAATAGGGTGCTATGCGGTCTTAAATAGGATATCGATCTTCAGGCTAAATAATTAGGTCATTGAGCTACGACAGTAGGATTTGATTTAATTGTTTAGTACGTAGTAATTCCCGACAGGGATAGCTAGCACATTCGTGATATCCTGGCTGTAGAGAGTTGGATTAAATTGATTGGAGTATGTGAATTAATCTGGATAGGTTAGGTAGTGAATCCCGGTGTTTCTCCCAGAGCTTTCTCCCATTGATTTTCTCCCGACAGTTTTCATTTAGTTAATTTGTTTATTTTATTTTGCTAGTAGTTAATAATCTCATTAAACCATTTTCACCTATAGTTTGCTCTATTAAATCGGTAAATCTTAAGGTTGTACCAGTCCCTGAGAGACGATACCCGGACTTTCCGGTTTTACTACAAGATAGGAATTGAAGCTATACGCTTTTGACCTATCAGTTGGCTAAGTGTTTGATGCTAGATGCTTAAATAAACAAAGGATAACATCTGAATAGTTACCAAAAGTGCCCCAATATCCGTACTACATATAAAAATATCCACATCACCCAGACTAATATTCATTCCTACCATAAAAAATATCCGCACCACCCAGACTAATATTCGTTTCTCCCATAATAAATATCCTTACCAACCCTAACTAATATCCATCGATTACAAACTAATATCCTGCTACACAGCCAAAATATCCACACATCGCCAACTAATATCCTCCGATCACATAATAATATTTTATCACCACAAACAAAAATCGACTACCCCAATCACATAATAATATTTTATCACCTAAACCCTAACACTAACACTAACACCCTAATCACTTTACCAAAAAATCTCTATTAGAATATCCAAAAGTCCAAGAAAATTTCGAAAACATGAACTAATATCAATTCAAACCTAAGCTAGACCCTAAACCCTTAACATTAAACCGTAACACAGACCCTAAATCATAAAACTATTATTATTTAATAGGCCTTCGGCCCATGGGCCCTCGGCGGGCAGCCCTAACTAAGGTTGCAAGCCTTACGTGTTAGGACTTCCTAGTGTGTTTAATTTCCTAGTGTGTTTAATTTTATGTAAGAAACAATATTCCAATCCTTCACAAATTGAAAACCAAACCATAAACCCTAAAACTTAAACTCTAAATTGGTGTAATAAGTTTCGGGTGGTTGGGTTATTTTGGGGTTTGGTAAATATTAATTTAATGATGGATATTGGTTTGCGAAGGAAGAATACTAGTTCATTTCAACAATGATGCAAAATAATATCAACACAACACATAATAATATCGACTGAAAACAAATAAATATCCACACAAACAAACAAACATACATATATATCACATGGGGCCCAAAAATTTCGTTCTCTTTCCACTCCAACCCAAAATCCCGCCCAAACTGAAGTCGGGCCCACCACGCCACTTGCTCGGCTCACCTTCTGCGCTGCACGCTGGGCCGGCTTCTACACGGAAGCCCATCTCCAGCTCATTTAAGTGAGCCACCACCCAGCCGCCACTCTCCTCCGTTGGATGAAACCCAAACAAACGTGGCCCAAAATCTGACCCTATCAGTATCTTCTAACAAAATGGCATGTTAGGAGATTAACTTTCGGGTGCCTCTGCTCTTTTTCGTTTCTTTTCTTCCCTTTCCTTTTGTTTCCTTTTTTTTCGTCAAAGTTTCTGACGATCTTTTTAAATTGTAATTGATTTCTCCATTAATAAAAATAAAAAGATAGATGTTGCCAGAAAAAAGTGCCCATTAAAGTAACTGCTCTTTTATAGGACCTGGTAGAAAATTTATTGCTTAATCGTCGGCTAGGTTACAATCCGCTTCCAACAGAGAAAGTAAAAGACAAGGGAGGCCTCTCCTCCCAAAATTCATGGTTGTGGTGGCTGCACAAGAAGTCCCACACGAGAGAGGAGGCGAAGGGTCTGTCAACTACTCCCAGCCGATGCGGTCTTCCCCGACGAGAAGCTTTCTCTGCTAGCGACCGCCATCGATTCTCTCTGCCATCCGCCGTCACGGATTCGGTCGGTGAGGGAATGATGAGATACCCTCAGCCGCGAAACTAACTACCGCTTCTCCCTGCGTTTTGCTCGCTTGTTCCGCATTGGCAAAGAGCAGTAGCAACCCAACGTCCATTCTAGATCTAAAGTTTTGAAAATATCAGGAGCATTTTTCCTTGGTAGAGGAAGTTGCGAGAAAGAGGTTGGGGAGAGAGGAGAACAGCTTGAGTGATTTTTATGATTAGGGTTAGGAGAATTCATTACGTGATTGACAAAAATAACCTTCATCTAATTATCACCCATGAATTATTATTTTAATTTAATGGCTAGAAAGATTGTTAGTACAGTGATAACCCTTTAAAGAGTTAGCAACTAATCTCATCCCTAATCTAGTCTAGTCTAGACTACTTATAATACATTTTAAAGAGTTTGATTTGCTCCATTTCAAATTTCCTGCAACGAGAGTAAAAGTAGGAAGGGTATTTTTGTCTACACAATCAATTTTTTATTTCATATAAAAAGATATCAATGGTAGGAATTGAACCATGGTCTCTTCAACCAAAGACAAGAATTGTAACCAATTAGACTAGACACAGTTGTTGTACATTATCAATACAAAAACATAGAGTAAGTTAAAATTATGAAAAACAAAGTACTTTTCTATCACGGTTAGTTAGCCCGCTAAGTCTCCTGTAAGTATTTTGTGGTGTTTGATACTTCTATTTTCATATTTTAATAATTTATTTATAATTTTTTCTAACTTATAAATGAAGGATAATCTTAAAATCTCAACACAAATATCATTGGTTTGAATATTGCGCATTGAATTGAAATGTTGAATGAAGTGTTCAATGACAACATAAGAACACTGGTACCATACATTTCAAGAAAAATAAACATGACAAACACCGATACCAATTATCTAGACAGTCTATGCTAAAATTCAAAATTGTTTAATCATTCAATTTGAATGATAGTTTAGTCAAATCAAGCAAATAATTCACGATTGTGTATGAACAAAAATAAAAACATATGTATTGTATTATGAAAATTTTATTTATTTTAACAATCTAAAAAAAACAATCAAAACTTCCATACAACCCCTTTATTTCAATAATGTAGTTAATGAAATAATTTTTATCAGCATGATGCAATGTTCAAGCTAAGGTCCAAGTATTAATCACTAGTATATAGTATTCATCATAGTTAACTATTTCAACATCCACAGCTAACTATTAATGATTACTTGCTTTCTCTTAGAGAGTTTAATGTAGCACTCTCATGCCTAGCTATGCTCTAAGCATTTGTTTTCTTTTTCACAATATCATTTGCAGTTATTTATTAAATCAACTTTGTTTCTAGCTTTCAATTCCTAATTATTCACTTCTTATCAGCTTATGGGAATGCTAAATATATTTTCCATGTCTAATCTATTAAACATAAATGTTGCTTATCACTTAAATTCAATGGTATCCATGCTAGGTTTGATGTCACCAACATATTCTCTCAATTTCTCCAAAAAGCATAATATCTTGCGATTGATATCATAGTTTCGTTAAGTAAATTTCAACAAACTCGATCAATATTCGAACTCTTCGAAATGGCTATCTACATGTGAATATGAAGTACTGAGCAGTTAAAACTCTACTTGAGCTAGTACAATCTTTTGCGCTATCGATTCAAAATTCAATACATGATTATCTTATTACAATTTAGTCATACTAATTGTGCAGTAGGGGACATCTTATCAAAATCTTAAAGAAAGACTCTTTGATTGATCGCTTTCATGATGTAATCAATTATACCAAAATAGAAGTGATCAAATTTATAAGATGCAATCAAAGTTTGCTATAATTATTGAGGTTCAGCAGCACATTAGGCGTACGACGGTCATTGGGCATTTCTCTATCTCCTAGCTCGCCTAGACATGCTTAGACATTATAATAAAAATAGCAATTTTAATAATAATGAATAAAATAACGGTTCTAAAACACTTTCATACTACGAAATAACTCTCAATTTTATAAATTATTTTCTTTTACCAAATGATATAATTAATTCATTCACGAGCTTAAATAGCTAATTATAAGCACTTCAAATTTAAGTTAAAACTCTATATGATGCAATTGCTTGACGAAATGAGATTTTATAATAGAGTGGTTCTATCGAGAGAGGTCTCTAAGAAACATGGCTTACTTTATTATTTCTTAGGTGGATATAATATCTATTTTCATCGTTACTTTTATATTGGATTCAATTTAGTATACTTTTCATTTAGATAATTTTTTTATGATGTTCTAGGATATAATATATCATTGTATATGATGGTGTAGGATATTAAATCCTCTCATTTTATGTTCAAATTGATGCATTTTCCCCTTTGTCGTTCCCTTTTATTGGTTAATAATTTTTATGATATTTTTCACTTTAAAATATCGTGAGCGGAAACATTACACAACAATTTGTGTTTTTTCGCTTCCTCTTCTCTTGGTTAGATATTGTGTCCATATTGATTCCTATATTGATTATCGAATTACTACTTTTTTATTCTTTTTCTTATGCAAGATATGATTTTATGTTTGATAATATAGATTTATTTTTCAAGCATGTGGATGCTTGAGACTTTTCATTTGCCTCATAACTTACATTTGACAATGGCTCCAAACTTGGATGGGTTTCTATTCCGCACATAAATTTTTAATGATGTAAAATTTATGAAACTAAGATGCATATTAATAAACAATGTAAGGTCTCATCTTCCCTCTTAAGCACTACATATCATTGTTTACTTACCATTAAATCAAAGTCTTTCTAACTTGAGTAAGAGCTACAATTACTTTTATTAACTTTCACTACTCATATATCACAAATGTTCAAATCATTATCAAGTGTTCATACAATGACTTTTATAGTTGTGGATTTCCCCCAAAATGTTAGGTATGTTGATTTTTGTTTTTGCCTTCTTTTCACTTTGATTTAGATGTTTATGTGTTGCTCTATTAGTTGAAATTGCCAACTGAAGATCTGCATGTTTTGTTTCATTATATCATTGAATGCACTAAAGTCAATGGAACCATGACTGTGTCAGTTAGTTTGTTTCTTTTTAATGACACTCTAAACATATACTTTGTTTCATTATATCATTGAATACATGAAAGTCAATGGAAAAGGCAAAAAAACATTATTGTATACTGAAGATTGATTATGTATGTGTGATCTAAAACAACTCTTATCATTGTTCTTCTTTGACATTTTTATATGGATATGACTTTGTTTGAAAATAAGTATTTATGTTAGTGTAGTTGGACATTGTTTATCATTTTTTAAACTTCATTAGTCAAATACATTAAATACTTTACTATATTATTCATGGAGAACTTACCAAATTAAATATTTACTTCAATCCCCAACAACATGAACCATAAATAAATAAATATATATATATATACCTCGATATTTACTACACATACACATGAAAATCAAACTCTCTGGCCGGCCAGAGGGCGAAC
Source organism: Linum trigynum (assembly GCA_964030455.1). Classification (NCBI taxonomy): domain Eukaryota; kingdom Viridiplantae; phylum Streptophyta; class Magnoliopsida; order Malpighiales; family Linaceae; genus Linum; species Linum trigynum. The sequence goes on along the minus strand of OZ034821.1, from coordinate 26,562,102 downwards.
CCTAATCTAGTTGTATAATAGTCAATTGAGCCAATCACTTTCTTAAGCAGCATCGTTATCGTCGTAGTAGTATGCTAACCCCATCCACGAATAACATAATTAAACGATTAAATCGAAAAGCGATCCCTGAAAGGTTGAACATTTGCTGGCTAGGGCGCTAGGCATCATTTAGGACTTCTGTTCTGTGCACGTGGTTAATTTCTTTCTTTTCTCTTTAAGTACTAGCTTTATACCCGCCCGTTGGGTGGCAAATTTTGATTGGTGATTATATTTTTCGTCCTAGTATTATAATTTTATTTATGATTCATTATGTTAAACTATTATACATTGAATTGTTAATCTCACTTGTCAAATTTCATATATTGTTTCACATTTTTATATCTTTCATTTATTTATGAAAATTTAATTTTATTAAATGAGCTCTCTATAATACTTTCTTTATTGATTTATAATTATGTATCGAATCCACCCTTTAAGATATAAACTAAGAGATTATTAATTTTTTAGCACACAAAATGACAAAGAAGTTAAAATTTTGAAGGACACAAAAGAAGAAGTTAAAATTTGCAAATATATTTCAATTAATAAAAAAAAAAGTGAAGAGCTTTCATTTTTTCACCCTTCTCGTACGTTGGTATATGATAATAGAGAATATCGCGATCTAGATCACACAAATATCGAGTAGTATCAGTTACTCGTGTAATTTTGGAAGAATGAGAAACCACATTGGCATCCACATCATCAATCTTCCGCTTATTCGTTTAATTTACCTTGAAAATATTCTAGCAAAATCAACCACAAATAAAACTATTGTTTGTCACTAATTTATTAAAACCATGTTTTCAGTAAACCAAACTGCATATAATCATAATTTATATTTTGTAGAGAGCTACATACCCCCGCCAAAAGGATCATGTTTTTCTACCTAATAATAACATAAATGAATAGTAAAAGTTGTATACTTCAATATAACTCAAGTCATTATATCTTGCAGAGTCCCCATTGTGAATCGGATTGATGCATCAATCCAAATAGTAGTTATTATGAAACAATCAGGCAAAAATCAAGCTTTAGTTAGGGATTCTATTAGGCAAAATTCTCGCTAAGGAAACAAACCAATGTCATTACAAACTTCTAGAAATGGGGGGAAACATTGACATTTACTACCATTTTATTTCTTCTTCGCGTCCTTTATAAAACCCCAAATATGTTCCCTCCTACTTATAACCCCCTGCTACATACTATTTACTTGATCAGATCATTGTCATATAGCTAGCAAGTAGCATGTCACTCGTGAACATAATAAACATAATGAACAACCCTCACAACTCTGCTTTCCATTTTAACATCCAAGGAATCGAGTTGCAATAGGCCTCCAAGGAAAACGATCAAATTATTCAACCAAAGGAGAGATGCTCCAAGTCCAAGCAACGAAACCCTTTGAATTATATGTTACATGTTTACATCAAAGTATACAGGATAACATAGAACCATAAAACAACTACCTGAATAACGAAGAAGAAATACAACCATTGAATCAAAAGGGAAATTTACTATCCAGACGCCGTAATCTGGAAGATATTAAGAAAAGAATGGGAAGAAGACTATAACTCGGCCAGTCAACCGCTAGCAGTCAAATATCTCCGAGGAAGAAATATCAATTGCCCACTACGGATCAGATCAAAAGGGAAGAGGGAGAAATGATAGGTTGGACTTTTCTTCGTCAATAGGCAAAAATATGTTAGAGTTGTTCAATTCTTTCCCAACAAATCATTGCATCATGTAACTCCCGCCTCCTATTCTCCTACAAAGAGAAAAAAAATCAATATGCCTTACCATTTCCTTTCCTATATCTATATACAAAAAAGTAGAGAAGACAAATTCTAGAAACTCAAAATTTAAGCAAATAAGAAGAGAGCTTTATTTGTTTTTGTGGGGCTTGATCTAGTTTCTTTATTATCAATGTTGTGTTTTATTTTCAATGTTGTATGGGAAAAGGAATAGGAACAAACCAAAATGTTGCATTCATTTTTATTAACTTAATTTACTTTTTATTGATAATGATGACAATTTAAAGAGTAACCAAAAAAAGCACACCAATTAGACCTTGTCCAGCGTGGAAGGGCGGGAGCTAGCCATGTTCTGATGTGGCACTAAATTAGTTTTAGATTCCTACAATATTAAGTAATGATTATTTATGATTTCTTGGATTTTTTTTATAAAATGTAATAACTCGTAGAAACATTGTGACATTTACATGCATTTGAATTCTTGAAAGTATTGTAGACATATCTATTAATATCTAAGAATATGTATAATGATTTTATTTTAATTTTTAACCCTAATCAATACCTTTGAACTGACTCATCGACTGAAATATGAAGACGGAATTTTGTGGCTAGGATAACTCGATCTAAATATAAATTGCTTACTGTTACTAACCAAAAGATTTCCATTTTGAGACTTCGATATTGAAAAAGTTTTTGTTATTGCCAATATTTGGTATGGAATCACAGACTCATAACCATATAGGTGGGGTTGTTTGCTTGATGAATTTGGAGCTATCGTGAACTTTGTCCAACCATTGCTTGCTTCGTGTATTTAGAGGCAACAAATATGTGGGTCTCATGTATTTTAAGGTTCCAAATTTGTGGGCCCCGCAGACTTGAAAATTTTCCCCCTTTAGATGGAAATTCATCATGGAATTTGCAGTCTATTATTTATGACCAACCTACCCCTCATATTTCATTTCCCTTATCATACCAATGAGGATAATATATGTCATTTTCACTTCCAACATACAAATTCAATTAACCAAATGCATCATGAAATCTATGAAACGAAATATGGTATTTTCAAATACATAATGAACCAAAAACCTTCATATATCCATGCTTTTACAAAATCAAAGTTTTATTAAAACCTTCAGTTTTCAAATCCACGAAGCAAACTACCCCAACGTTTTCTTACAATTGTATTACTAAACTCATCCTTATTAAAGATTCTTTATTTTAACACAATACCTCAATTCAGATTCTTGTAGTTACAAAAGTTTTTTGTTTAGATATCTCAACTAACACACTTATGTTTATTTATTGAATCTATCCTCGAATTTAGATTTGTCTATCAAGACATCAACTATTAAATAAATTTTTTCAACCCTTATTTGATCAATGCTAAGGTTAGTGGTTGATGAAATGCGATGTTTATCGTAACGAAGATTTTTTTAACCTTCACACATGTTGTTTTTTAAGTGATTTTGTGTCTCATCTTAGGTATGAAGTCAAAACTCGTCAAAAATCATACTTAAGTCATTTTGAAAACTTTGATGTAATAATGTTCGACAATAACTTTAAATAAAAAAAACTACTTAACATTCGACTTGTGACCTCAATAGAGATTGTTCAATTAATATGATCTAGAGTGAATATTTTTATATGAACCCTAGGACAAATTATAAAGTATTGCACATCTGATTCTTCTTAATTTGAGAAACTAAAGGTAGAACATGCATATATGTTTTTCACTTAATCATGATGAATAAGAAGTTTTTTAAAGAAAGAACTATTATTGCTTAGTCAAATTTATATTCAGACCTTTTACTATATAAGACTTGTTTTATTTGATAGAAATATATATTAGAAATAATTCGACCAAAAAAATACATTAGAAATAAGAGAGTTGTTAATACTTTTAATTGATATAGTCACTCTCTATTTCCATCTTTATATTTTTTTTTAATTGACAAAAATATTATATTTTTGTGTGTTTGTTTACATTCTCAAAAAAATCTAATTTATTATTAATTTTTAGTAAAAATGAGTAGAAATATTAAAAGAAGAGAGAGATAGCTCCATAAATAGATCAATAATGAATTTTTTGTTTGCAAAAAAAGTTGTCCACCTTGGCAACTTGTGAATTCTCCAAGTGCTTATGTGGCAAGAAGTTACTTTTGAATTGCCATAATATATAGTATAGATATAGATATAGATAGATAGATAGATAGATAGATATAGATATAGATTTGTTGATTCTTGTGCTAACTACTTAACTTAATTCAATTTATCGCTTGATGGAATTAATTTAATTATCTTTGTTGTGTCCTGAATCATGGTAATGTAATTCTTTTAGTAATGTATTATTAGTTTTTTTTTCACCATGAATTGCCCCGATAATCAAAATGATATTGCTCGTAAAATTATCGGTTGACTCTTTATATCATGTTCACATACTCAAGTTTAGATAAATCGTTTATGATATATACATGGGACAACAGAATAAGAGATTTGAGATAATTTCATGAAACTCCTTGAACCAATAAAGAATCAATTATTTTGAACCTATGTTCTTTTTTTTTTCTTCTAATTACAACGTAAAATAAGGGTAAAAAAATAAAAAAATTATCTTCAATCAGTGTTTGGGCCTGATCTCAATGCCATGGACTATAAGCCCACCTTTCAGATGGTGGCCCTTCACTTCCTTCAAGCCCATCTTCACTTCCTCGCTCTTTTCCCCGCTAAAGAATTCTCCAATCTCAATTTCCAACCAACCGTCTTCCCTCTCCGCCGGCAACCTCACTTCTCCCCCACCGCCGGCCACCATTGACTTCAGCGCCTCTGTCCGGTGACCAAACATCAGCCTCTCCATTAGCTCCACGTGGCTATTTCTCTGGCGCCGTAAGTACGCCGTGTTTAGGCATTCTTCTTTGTTACCCACCTGAACCGATACTTCCGATGGCATCAAATCGAGACCAAAAGCTCGGTCGGATAATTTCAGTACGAGGTAGGCTCCGTATTTGGTGTTGGGAGTTAGCATTTGAGTGTTGATTTTGCCTTGGATCTCGAGCCACGACATTGTTCGGAGCACTGCAACTTCCGAGAATCTGAAAAGAAATCAATGGCAGAAACAGTGAGCAATGAACCAACTTGACAAAAAAGATCATTATCCCATTTCTTTGAGTTTCAAAATTTTAATCCCAGAAAATTCAGTGTCTGTTTGGTTCCCGAGAAAAATTTCCTACCTTGATTCGGGAAGCGGAGTCCAAGCCCAGTACATGGATTCACTACTCCAGGTTATTGAAAGATCTCTCGCCGACAATTCGTAACATTTCATCCCCGACTGTTTCTCCAGATTGAATCTCTGCAATTTCCAAGAAAATAAGAAGCAAATTAATCGCCGGCGACAAGAACACATGTACAGATGTACTATTGAATTCCTTCAATCCGATCAGTAGAAAGTTTAAAAAAAAAAAAAAATTGTAACCCACCTTACGGCCGCCGTCGACGAGAACAGAGTCGCAGAGCATGCGGTAGAGCTCCTTCTTGGAAGAGAATTGGAGGGCGGGAACAGATTCGGCGACAATGCGCCGGTAATCGTACGGCAAGAAATTCTCCCAGACAGCATCGGAATCGGCGGCGGATTGAAACTCGGGGGAGACCTTTGACGAACGGCAGGCGTCCTGTGGGGAGGTGAAGCAGAGGATTGATGAGAGGCAGTCTTCCGGCAGCGCGTTGATCAACTCCATTTTTTCCTTCGAATTTAAATTTCGTCGCTAGAAAGTCAGAAATATGGTCACTAAAAAAGTTATTAATGAGATGGCGAGGATATTTTTGAAGAACAGAGAAGAGTCCTTGGGTTGGAAAAGCAGGGGATGGGATAGATTGAATTTGGATAAATGGGTTTTTGGGGTATTTATAGCAGAAGCTGGAGAGAGAGAGAGAGAGAGAGAGGAAAGTTCCTTGGTCAAACTAAGACAACTCCAAGTGGGCATTTTTGGTAGTTGAAGCTTTCTTTTATTTTTAACTTTTCTTCTTTGTTGAGTGAATTTCAAGCTTTCCTAATTTGGTAGAGAGTGATCTTAGAAAGGGTTGAATTTTATATGCTAAAACACTTTGATAATGAGTGGATTTAGTAGGATGTTTAGCTTTGTTTAAAACAGAATATTAGTTAATTGTTGCTTTCTACCTGGCAAACCACAAGCTCTATAATATAAATTTGTGTGGCTGATATAAGTTCATTCCCCGACCATGCATATTGCATAAAGATATCCTTTTTTCCGGCAAACCAAACGACATTTTGTAACATGGCCAGATAATTAGATGTTCTATGGTCAGTATTGGTTTGGTTGGCTTGTTAGGGACAATGTTATCCAATACCTAAAGGAAGTGCAAGCCTAATTTGTCAATACATCAAGAGCATTCTAATAGTGAAACTTCCAAATTCGATTTTATTTCTCGACTTCTTAATCAATCAATAGACACTAAATCCTCATATTTGCAGGTTCCTTATATAACAAAAAATCCAAGCTGGTATATATAATATACATACTCTTCTCCGATCGAGCAATTTCAATTATTGGTGTCACTGTATAAATTTAATTAATATCACTTCTTTACATTGGATGATGGAATCACAGGCCCGATCGAGAATAAAGAGCCCACCAAACTATTCTCCTCATCATCAATCAATCAATCTTCTCAACTAATATTCTCTCGTAGCTAGAAAAAAAAGCCCCATACATATATATATATATATATATTAATGTACGTTGACATCGTTCATGCATGTTGACATTAATTGAATCGGGCTGTGGCCGCCGGACCGCGCAGGACTACATTTATAAATTCCCAATCTGATGAGAATCTGTAACTAAAATGTTGGCAGCTCGCCAGACCAATTTCTGAAGTCGTACTTAATTACGCCGGACATTAACAAATAAACGAAATTAAAGACCGATATTCGTTATACCACGATAAAACCATTCCACCTGCGAAACTGTCATGCTGGTTTGACGATCTTGCTAGCAAGGTCCCTTAAGTTTTCCATAATAATAATGCTACAGATCATGAGGTTCTCTAGGAGCTTGTGGCATGGTTTGAACGAGAGGTACGTGTATGTTAAGTTTTCCTTACATTAAGCACAAATATGAACACAAGTCCGAATAAACACAACAATGTTAAAGCCATATTCAAGACCAACCGAGCAAACTTTAAAAAATAAACTGACACAACATGACAAGAAAACCGCAGCGGTTACGGTGATTACTACTTTCACCATGGTTACTAAGAGTAAATTGAGTATGAAAAAATAAATTGTATTAATTATTTTTTTTAATTATATTTTAGATATTTACAAAAAAAATATTAATTACAATTCTCTCTCTTTCTCACACTTCCGTAATCTCCAGTCATATATTCTTTCCTTATTTTTCTCAATTTTTCTGCAAAAGAAAAAAAACACGAAATCATTACAATCCATTAGACAACACTACCACTTTGAAAAACCAATACCATTGCAGATATAAATCAATACCATTACACGAAAACTACCAATATAAACAATTTATATCTAAAAAAAATACCAAAATAACCACTATAAAAAACAATAATACCACTGCAAAAATAAAATTACAAATCAATACCAATCCAATGAACAATCACTACCACTTTGAAAAATACCAGTACCATTGTAGAAATAAATCAATACCATTATAAAATAATAATAATAATACCAGTACTACTGTAAAATCAAACCAATACCATTATAAAAATAAATCAATACCATTATAAAAAAAATAAACTATACGTGACATTTCATATAAACCAAAGCAATTGAATGACTACCATTCCCATTTTGGACTTTCTTCTTCTTCTTAGTTCTTATGTTGGCCAAAAAAGTAACCTTACCCAGCCGTCTCCATCTCTAGACCGGAGAGAGAGCATGCAACTATGCAAGGGAGAGGAGGGAGACTGCTACTTGGCCGGCGGTGGCTTCTTTCACATCTCCCAATTTCGTCGATCTTCCTTTTCCACCATAGAATTGGAGTCGGATTTAGCTGTGAAAGCAAAGGGAGAGGCGACGGAACATGGCAGGGAGAGGGAGAGAGGTGGAGATTTGGGAGCGCTCGCGAGTGTGAAGGCAGGGAAAAACGGAGAAATAGGGTTTTGATAAAATATATAGAAATTTATTTGTTTAAGGATAGTAATCAGGTATGGTATAATTTTTGTTCCAAAATCATCCAACATCTAATCTGATCGTCTATTTAAAAATGGGCAAAATACATTTGTATAGCCAAAACTTTGACGGTTTGGCCAAATATAGCCACGTTTGGCGAAATACCAAAAATAATCACTTCCGTCCAATTGTTTTACGGTGTCAAGTAACTGGCTGACTGGACTAACGACATTTCTGAGTTGACGACAGTTAGTCAATTAAAAATGTGATCTTAATTTATTTTTTCCCATAATCTCTCCTCTCCGTATCTCTCATGAAATCCCTAGGAACTAAAGTCAACAGTTCCTCGCTCACCCCACTCATCTCCCCTAGTTCTTCCTCACTGAACAACACCAATGTCTCCGTTAAAGCCTCCCCAATAGATCTTCTCTGTCTTGCCCTCCTCTCTTCTGACCCCCCGTCGACGGAAAACGAGATCGGATATGGCTTTTCCCAGCACTACGAGAAAAGTGGCTTTTGGCAACACTTCAAATGTGTTGTAAAAAGTGCTCAAAGTGTTGCATATGTAATATGCAACACTTTTACTAGTGTCCTCTATAGGTGGTGTTGTATAAAGTAATAGGTAACATTTTTCTTACTTTTGGTAACAAAAAAATAAGTGTTGTATATATATACCGCTTATACAACACTATTTTAGACAACACTTAAATAAATTACGCAACACATTTTTACGAGTATAACCGACATTTATATACTTTATTAGTGACGAGTTTGATCGTCATATAAGATGTACCCAATCGTGACAATATACTTTTGTAACAAATATTATACATTTGTGATGACTTCATGTGGACATCGATGTATTTCAACGGCTGCCACTTTAATTGTCACAAATGTGCCATTTTCATCCTGTATTTTGTCACAAAATAGGGTTTTGTGATGGTATTGTAGTCACAATATCATGCTTCTGTGACAAAGATATTGTTACTATTGCAACAACATTAATGATGAACTCTTTTTTTACACAAATATTATGCTTTTGAATATAGTATATTTATTACAATAAAGAGGACTTGAGTTATCACAAATAGTTACTATTATTTGTGACCACAATATTGTCATATATACCGCTCAGACCATTGACCAAGAACTACACTAAAAAAACATACACATCATATACTTCATATTTCCATTCCTCCCATATTTACTTTGCAAAACCAATATGAGAAAACAAAAACAAAATAAACAATGAATATGCCAAGATTAACCGTACGTAGATTAACTTTTCCTATAGTTGTGATTCATAATCAATCACAGATTTGATGAAGACCAGGTCCTGCTTATGATATCTTCATCCATAAGAAATCATGCTTTTGAGTTGGAAGGGACACAATGTGGTGTGGGGTAGAATTAGCACCAGCCAAACTTCATCTTGTCTCTCATCTGATGCCATTTCTTGTGTCGGATTCAAGGTGAGCTTCATACAAACTCATTCCTGATCAATAGAGTCTAGCAAGGGTGACCTCCTCCTCGCAAGTATGTTGTCATTGACCCTGACTTCCAAAGCCATCAGCCATAAAAGAAGAGCAGATGCAGTCCCTTGTATAAATCCCTGAAATTGATTGATTTATAACAATGTCTAATTAACACTTCTGATAAATACAATGAACTAATTTCATAAAATTAAGGACAAGTAATTGCCTATGGAAAACAAAGCCTGTAGAACGTATGAGCCACTAATTATTAACCATACTCAATTCACCTCTTCCAAATAGATTAAAGTTTACATCTAAAGAGGTTTCTTCCATCTTTACCAGATTCCAAGTAGCAACCTGGTGGAGAATAGATGTATGGAATTGAAAACTGGGAGTTTGGGACTGCCAATTATTAACAATGATGGATGGAAGGAAAACACTAATTAGAACCAACGAGACATGTCAAACATAATTAGATAAGTAGAACAAATAAAATTTTACCTCCTAGGATCTTGGGGCACCCAGTAAATCTTTTCAAGGTTCATCCAGAAAACAACTCCATTTTCATCCCTAAACTTCAATTACACGCTGTTATGATTTCTCATCTCTATATACACCTGGGTTCACCAAAAATACAGACCAAATACAATTAAAAGAGAGTACATAGAGAATAGCAAAAGAAGAAACATTAGAGGGCCTGACGACGATGACGAAAGACATGGAATCGAAATTGACTAACTTGTCGTCGTCTCTTCACATCGCCACTCTCGTTATGCGATTGGCAAAGGGGCCGGAGGTTTAAGCGCTAACACAAAAATAAACCCTAAGCCTTTTCGTTCTCAATAGAAAATAACCCATACCCTACCTTTTAATTGACGGAGAAAAAATTTCCGAAAACTCAAAACTTTTAACTTTCTTTATTTGTCCCGCCTTCGTGAATTAGTTTGAGCAAGCTATCTTTAATTATTATTTTTCGTTTGCATTATAAAATTTTGTAATGAGAGTTCTAGTTTGTTTGAAATTGATATACGAGATTGATATCAAAATATTAGTTAATAATAAGTATCAAATCGATACCATATGTAACATTTTTTATTAAGTGTTGCTTAAAATATAAGAATATGTAACACAAATTATTTTATTGTACAAGTGTCACATATTATACGAATATATAACAAAAATTATTGTGCTCCTAATTTGTGTTGCATAAGATATATATTAGGCGACATAAAATGAAAGTGTTGTCTATATTTATTTTATGTGACACTTTTTGAAAGTGTTGCATGATGAGTGTTGCGTAAAGCCACTTTTCCCGTAGTGCAGGCAGGATTTACTTATGGATTTTGTTTCGTTTTCTTCTGATTTATGTATCCGTGTTTCAAATCATCTTGTTTGGGTATTTGCTTTCGATTGTTATTTTTGAGGCTCAATCGCCGAGGAGAGAAGGGGCCACCAGCGACAGAGACTGATATGGTTTTCAAGCATCCGCCGCAACCTCGATTCCGACTCTAGATTTGGTGGTGCCGCCACCATTCGCTCCAAGTTTCGTCGCACTCTGGGAACATGGAATGGAGAAATGGAGAAGCGGCAACGGCGGAAGAAAAAGAAGATCTAGAAGCTACTGCTGCAACAACTGCGAGGTAAGAGAAAATGGAGAAGAAAGCGAATGCGTCTTTTGAATCCTGCATCTTGAACTTCTGCCTCCGTTACAGAGTCTATACGAGGAAGAAAGCGGAGATGCAGAACACCAGAAACACCATCTATCTCCGCCTGCATCTAGGCGTCGTCGATCTATCCCCGCTGCGCTGCTCACCATCTATCTCCGCCATTTGGCCGCCATCTTCCTCTACGGAGAGTACAACTCCAACAGACGACATCAAAAGAGAGTGAGATTGATGGGTGGAGATTTGGATTTTTGTTTGGTCTTGGAAACGAAGCCTCCTTCGGCACTCTGATTGGGATTTTTGTTTGGTTTTGGAAAGGATTAATTATTTTATTTTTCCAGATTAATGGTGATTGACGATGGGAGGAGGGGCGGTGGATTGCTGGAGGAGAAGAAGAGGGTTCGAGAAGATTCGGGATAGGAGAATTTTTTTATGTTGTAAATGATGTGTCGTCCATCTGTCAGTGAATGCTGAGGTGGAAACAAAATAGAGTGTTAGTTGGCAGCCAGTTCAACATTCCGTTAATTTGAATAATGGTGTCACTGACGCCGTTAAATTATGTAACGGAAATGGCTATTATTGTCATCAAACTTTCAAAATTCTTGCTATTATTGGTATTTCTCCAAAAGTGGTTATTATTGTCACAAACGTCAAAGTTTTGGCTATACAGATGAATTTTGCCTTAAAAATGAGATGAAATAGAGTTAATAAAGGGTTTGGATTTTGGTAGCCACGGTGACTACTAAAAAATTAGTAATCACCCTAACCCATTTCCAAGAAAACTGATTCACCATGGTGAGTACAATGCGAGATAAACAAGCCTAAGACAAGCTTGTACCGTATCTGTCCAAGCACGACTCAATGCCAATTATTTCTTCCATCAGTCGTGCACCTGCATCGTTAACCATGCTTCATTTGATCTTTCATCCACGTGGGAATTAATTAATTATCTAATTCGTTTACATACCATTTTGTATGAATGAATTTCATAAACTTGACAAATTCATTTTAAAATAAAACCTTTTTGTGTTTGGTATTTAAAAGAATTAATTTTGAATTCTACATAATTGAAATTGGTTATAGCAAATTGAGATGAAATTTCGACATGAATTCCACAAGTATTTCAAACAATTGATTAATATTAGTTATTTATTGAGATAGAAAGAAATCAAAGAATAGATTTTACCTGAAAAAAGCGACCATAGTAATTAGTTATCGGCATCTTGTCTTTTCCACGTCAAGCTATAGATCTTATCTATGTCGACTGATTTTGTATATATAGTCTTAAATATTGACTTTTTCTCCTGTCTCTTCAGTCTTCACAAACAAATTTCTGCGTCAGCACTCAGCAGTCTTTTTTTATTTATTTATAATGAGCACTCAGCAGTCTTATCTAACGAGCTACACATATAATAATAATAGTAAAGTAAGCTAATCACCTTAATTATTAAGGTTGGTAATGATCATATTATGCTACCCATCCACCAATAACATTAACATCAATAACCAATTAAATAAAACATAAAATTGAATCTATTTTGTTAAACGTGGCCATGTCCATTTCCATGACATGACACGTTGTTAGTTCTCCATTGACGACCGATGTAAATTAGGGGATCATTTTTTTTTCCCTATATAGGCACCATCTAAGAGTCAATTCGTAAGATAATTTGATTCTATTGTGATTATTTGGTTGGATCCAAATTAAATGGACTCGTGTGCACTTTTAATATTTTCGCTTTGGGTGTGAATTTGGACAATAATTGGTCTATTTGGCTCCGACTCAAATGAGTTTATTTGAGTCTAGATTATTGTACACACAGAAAACAATATCAACTATCTAATTAGCTATTTTCAATCCGATTGCATCTTTAATGTCGGAGTTCTATCTTTTTGTCTGTGTTATGAAAAAAATTGGATAAAAATTAAAATTGGATCTTCATTTTCTTTTGAGTACCCAATTCTATGAGTCCAATTTCAACCAAAACGAAAAAGTAAAATCACCCAAATCTTATTTAACCAATTATAAGATGGGTTTGGACAAACCATTCAAATCTTTTTCTGCCATTTCTACATGGATTCCAAAAAACAAGGCAGGGAAGTACATGGGAAGAGAATGATATAAGATTTATTTTTGACGTTCTTAAAATCTACGTTATTGTGATTATGAACTAGTTATAGACTCGATATCAAAAATTTTGATTGAGAGGTTTCGTGTTGAATTCAACATCTCCAATATTTAATCATATATATATATATATATATATATATATATGGTATGAGTGGTTGGTGCAAATTTTAAAGACATGAATTTGGATGGAGTTGGTTAGGGAGTGGAGTGGAATAATGAACCGTTATGAATTGTGAGATGCATGCTAATAAAATAGGGAAATAGGGTTTGAGTAGTGTACGTACTATTAGGTGAGGATTGACTTTTTTCGTGTTATTCATGCATGAAGCCTAAAAGGAGTACTATTCAACTGCCTGCCCTGCCTTGCCTGTGTTCAAATTTCAATGCAGAGAGGGGAAGAGGACAATAATCAATAATGTTTGCTGAAATAGTTTGTCTAATTTATTGTAAGAGTTCCACTCGCAGGGAAGAAATGAAAAGGAAATTTCTACACAATCCTCCAGTAGTGTCATCTTCAGTTAATCAAAGAGAGTGATACATTTAGCTCATTATGGATAATAATCCTACCATCACATTCATTCGAACGTATCGAATTTAGAAGCGATTAAGCGATCATAGCTTCATAAATAGATGTTAAACGATTCTATTTTAACTAATACAATAAAATATGTACTCATGAAGACTTAACTTCTCAAGTATCATACCGACATAGGGCCCATCTAGAGAATTGGAGTTTAATTTTCTAAATTATGAATACTTCAAAAATTTAACTCTCAAGAAATAGATTATAAAGATGTTTCATCTATACGTAGCCATCTGTCATATCTATGAAATATGATTTTGTGTAGCAAATTGCGGGACACCTACAAGACATCCTATATAAAATCCTTGTTTTGCATGAGCGAAGACATCATAGATAAGCACTTGTTCCTCGGAAAGGAAAAGGGCAAGAAAGTCTCCAAAAGAGGACAGAGAGATGTCGCTACGGCTACCAATTTGGCCAATTTGCTTCAAATGGATTGAATTCCATTCCACTGCCCACCAACCATGCCACTTGCTCTTTGGAGATAATGCCTACGGCCTACGAACGTCCTTCCTCCTACCTTCTTCAGTCAAAATGAACCCAATAATAGTTAAACTGCAACGGAGATTGTACCGAAAAGTCCGATAATATATTTTGTGATGAAATCGTGATTCAAAATTAGCCTCCCATATCAATAAACCAAAAAGGTTAGTTTAAATCACCAATCAACCACCATAAGCCCATAATCGGCCTACCCGTCATCCCTAAACCTGTAACCCAATTAAACTTCTACAGTTTGGGCCCGTTCGTCGAAGCCCAATTCCGGTTCCTTCTGGCTATTCATTATAGGCCCAAGCTGACCATACAAGCCCAACAACACCAATGCCTTCCCCGCCGTTCTTTTTTTTTTTTTGCCGCCTTATCTTCTCCCCAAACTCCCACAATCCGCCGGAAGGGGAAATCGAATTTTCCAACGCGTTCAAAATTTCCCTTCATTTTCGCAACAATGGAGGCGACCTGGGTCACCAAATTCCCGTTATCCTCCGCCGCACTGACCAATTACCCGCCGCCGATCACCGCTGCACTTCCCATTTCCAGACGAACCCTATTCAGATCAAGCGAATCCCGCCATTGGGTTTCTTACGGAATCCACAGCGTTACCCACTACCCATTACCTAAATTGACTCGAAGGTTGTTTCTTCCTTCCGTTTCCGGCATATGGGATGCGATAACCGGCGGAGATAAAGCCAGGGAAGCTGTTCTGGCCGTCCGTCGGGGAATGCTGCTCTTCCGACAAGTAAATTTGACAACGTTTTAGCTCAGTGAATTCCCGTTGAAATCTTCTTTTTTAGTTTCTTTGTTTCCTAATCTTGCTCTTTGTTTTGGTTATTGGTGAAGGGAGATGTGGTTGGTTCCTTACCGGAATTCGATAAGGCGATTGAGTTGGATCCTCGTCAGAAGGCATGTAGGTCCAATTATTTTTTCTTCCTGATACAATTTGAATGATTCGTTTGTTTCTGGGGGGTGGGCAATAGTTTGTTTCGCTCCAGAATCGAATGGATATTTGATCCGTTAGGGATCAGAAAGATAATGAAGGGGAAAAGAGGATCGAGAATGTATCCGAAAAGGTTACGTCCAGTTTTGATTCGACCCGTTTAATTCTATTTTGTTCTTAAGAGGTCCTCATTGAATTGAAACAAATAATTCCCATAATGAATTGCAACTGAGCCAATGCATTGACCTTCTCGATTCGATCCAAAGGTCGATCCGGTCTATACTGAGAACCAAAATTGCAGCTATCTCCTATTTGTTTGTATGGTTTATTGACAGGAAGATTGAATCTTTATGGATATTGGTTCTTCTCCCTTTCTTTGTGGATGAATTGGGAGTTTCTTTTCAGATATGTGGCAAAGGGGATTATCTCTTTACTATCTGGACAGGTACTAACTTCTCTTTATTGCTCAGTTGTTGCTCTTTATTATTTTTTGCTGAATATTGTTCCTCTTTATCTTATGTTTGGTTAACTAGGAAAATAGGAATATTGAGCAGAACGGAGAACAAGGGTTAATAAACTTTTGCAAACAATTGAATGTGGAATACGATCTTATGCAATTAGGTTCGAAGAAGGCGCAGAGCAATTCCGGCTTGATGTTGCGATGAACCCAAATGACACAGAGGAATCTATCTGGTGCTTTCTTTGTGAAGCTCAGTTGTTTGGTGTTGATGAGGCAAGGAAGCGATTTCTCGAGGTAAATCTTGTGTATAAACTGAGGTTTTAACCTTTGACTATGTTAAGTTAAGCTAGCAGCTTTGTTCTGATCTTGTAGCTGTTTTCTTAGTTACTGAAGCAATGGACGGACGTATGTGTTTTAACTGGTTTGTAGCTGAATGCAGGTTGGTAGAGATCCGCGGCCAGTCATGAGAGAAGCTTACAATATGTTTAGAGATGGTGGTGATCCGGAGAAGGTATTCAACATCTATCCTGTTTTCACAAGTTATCCACTTGGCATTGTTCATTCGGGGTATACTAACTTGCAAGTATTTGCACGAAAGGATTTTTCTCATCCGTTAGTGGACTCTACTAGGCTACTAGGGGTACACATTGTTCAATCCATAGAGTATAGTGCGGTCTGATAGTTTCTGATCATTGTTATCCTAATGGGGATTGTTAAGTTCAAAATCCATTTACTCGTATACATATGCTCGAAGGGATGTTTTAGCTGAAGTTCATCTTTGTGCATAGTTTGCAGCTGCATTTTCCAATGGCCGCGAGAATGAGTACTTCTACGCCTCTCTATACACTGGACTTTACCATGAATGCCAGGTTTACACTCCTCTTTGTGAATCCTCTGTCATGACATTGACATGTTTTCTTAAACAAGAAGTTTCTTTGTGTCTTTTTTGGCAGAAAGAAGCAGATTCAGCTAAGTACCATCTGGTTGCAGCTTGCAAGTCTGTATATGGGAAAAAGTAGTTAACTAATACCATCTAGTGTTTGTTTATGTTAACCTTTTTACTTGATTTTTAATAACTAAAGAGTTTTGACAATTGGTGTCGATTTGCAGATCTGATGACTATATGGCTTCTCTTGCTAAAGTTCACTGTCAATGTAGAAATTGGAGCATTGACTAAAAGAGTGAAGAACAAAGAAGGTAAATGGTTCCTTCAGAATGTCAAAATAGATGCGGACTAGAAATGTTCAGTAATCAGGATTATTACAATGCTATGATTTGCTGATGTGAGTTTAGTTAGGTACAGAATGGTTCAACCAAATGATATTGCAGTTGCAAAATAAAGTTTCTTTATGGTTCGTTGTTGTTTCCTCACATGGGTTAGGCATGATTAACATGATGGAAAATATCAAAATGATGCTAGAATCGAGTCAAAGATGAGGAGAAATGTGAAGCATAACCGGATTGAACCTTTCTACGATCAAACCAGTCCGATTCGGTCTAATACACTGAACCATTAGTCGACCTATATGAAATGTATTTCGGTTTAGAGTTTCTATCGGTATAACTAAGATTACATTGTATTTATTATGGTTGTTTTGCAGTTAATTATTATAGCACATCTCCATTGATCTACATTTAAGCTAGCATATTTGTTGTTCCTTTTTGGTATACAATACATCATTTTCATCGAAAGGAAACCCTTTACCTGACCTGAAATGAACAACCAATTGAATTTGATAGGTCAATCATTGGTTGCTTGGTTGCGTCATGGTTGTTGAGCTTTCTTTCTTGGTTGAGCAGAAAGCGCTCATGCTTGGATACAAGTTCTCTGCCTCTCCAGTCTCCACCATGATGTAATTCCCGAGCTGTCCAACTGGAGTCAAGGGAAAATTGGATAGTCGGATCAGGTGATTCAGCCCAAACGAACAGGTTTACGAAATACTGTTGAGAGAGAGAGAGAGAAAGGCAATTCAATGTCACTTGTAAATAACATTATTTGTAATGTTTTCTCATCTGGATTTGTAACGTCTCTGTGTTTAATAAACACTATTGTACCTGTGGGTCAGACCGGAATACTAGATACTGGATCCAAATTGGTAGGTGGTTTTACCGGTGCAAAGATGGTTCTTGCACAAGGTCAGTAAAACCTATATCATTTTAACCGAACAAGAAGATGGTTTGTTAAATTTGAGGGTCGAGTGTTGTTCCGTGTGGCCGGCCTATTCTCTAGAATGACCGACCTCTTATTGATATAGTCAACCACTTTGTTGGAAAGGTCGATCGTTCTGTTTATGAGTCCCTTAAGCTTGATCAACCAGTTCAGGTTAAATGTCAACTACAATCTTCCATTAGAATGATCACATTGGTGTAATCGGTTGACCGCAACCACTTATCAATCAACCGTTTTGTTCGACTCATTGTGACTTACAAATCATCATAGACATAAATTTTTAGTTTAATGGCTAATTCGCACACTTAAAAGCTTGCACTCTTAAACAATGAAATTTGACCAAAAGCTTCTTGTACGATTACTTGACTCTCAAATTCATTCTTATAGTTACATCGTGGCCAAATTAACGAAGTAATGACTAGTTGGGAAAGGAAGTCATGTGGCCAGCTTTGCTGATCGGTGCTTGCAATATATATTTATTTATATACATTAACCTTCTCTTGTCACAAACACTAATAATTACTTTTCCATCCAACCCAAAATTTTAATTACTTTTTATACCCAAAACTTTTAAAAACATTCAAAACTATATTTCAACAAGTTTTATCTAATATAATAATTAGAAAACCATCTAAACATATTATTACTAGAATGACTAATTAATTTTTATCAATAATTGAAACAAATTTAGAACGAAAAGAGATGAAAAGTAACCAAGTAATAAACAAAATATAAAATCTACAATATTCGGTAAAAAATGTAGAAAAGAAAATATGACTTTAAAAGCTACAACATTCATGGAATAATTTTATTATTAGAACACATAATGATAATTGAAAATAATTATAATGATAATTGATTCTAAAAATTTTACTCAAAAATTAGTTTGGTGTCAAGTATTTAAAAGAGGATTATAATTAAACAATAAAAAATGATATATTTTATAAGTCCAAATGTTTTTTTTTTTACAATAAGAAAAGTAGAAGAACCAATTATGAAATTTAGGAAAGGGAATATTCAGAGAATATTCTGTCAACTTTAACGGAATGCACTTAACAGTAAACTTAAGTGGTACCGGGTGCACATATAATAGAGTTTAGTGGTACCCGACGCTCTATTCAAACTTAATAAGTGGTATGCTTACCCCAATTCTCAAATTTAAGTGGTACCCGTGGTATTTTACCCGGTTAGCCCACTAAGTCTCCTGCAAGTATTTTGTGGTGTTTGATACTTCTACTTTCATATTTTAATAATTAATTTAGAATTTTTTCTAACTTATAAATGAAGGGTAATATTAAAATCTCAACACAAATATCATTGGTTTGAATATTGCGCATTGAATTGAAGTGTTGAATGATATGTCCAATGACGACATAAGAACACTGGTACCATACATTTTAAGAAAAATAAACTTGACAAACACCGATATAAATTATCTCGACAGTCTGCTAAAATTCAAAATTGTTTAATCATTCAATTTGCATGATAGTTTAGTCAAATCAAACAAATAATTCACGATTGTGTATGAACATAAATAAAAAAATATATGTATTGTATTATGAAAAATGTATTTATTTTAACAATCTAAAAAAACAATCAAAACTTCCATACAACCCCTTATTTTAATAATGTAATTAATGAAATAATTTTTATCAGCATGATGCAATGTTCAAGCTAAGGTCCAAGTATTAATCACCAGTATATAATATTCATCATAATTAACTATTTCAGTATATAGTACTCTGTGTTACTCAAACCTCGGACACTACTATTACTAAACATATTCTGTAGGTTGTCAACTCATTTATTATTCTATTTTAAACACTATGTAATAGTAAAAACACTATTCTTTATTCCCAATTATTTTCAAAACCTAACAATTAAACTCATTCGAGCTATCCTTAATTTGAATTGATTTTATAGGTATACTGCAAGAGTTGAAAGAGTCTTTCAACTTTGAGTTACATCAGGAACAAGGTCAGAAATCGAATATGCGATCAGTTCGTGAATTATTGTCTAATATCATATATTTGCACTAGTCGGATATTATTTTATTTATGAATTATTTAATTAAATTTAATTTTTAGAAGATGACACCGCTATAAAAAATTTATGGATCCGCCACTGCAAATAACAAATAGGAAGTTACATTGTCAACGAAAAAAATATTTGTAATCTCAAAACCAATTTGTGTTAAGTGAGCTTTTGCCTTATACTATTATACTACCAATGGGGTTTGGGTTTTTTTTTTAATCTACATAGTAAATAAAAGCCAAACGAGAAAACTTGAAGCCCCATTTCAAATTTTCTGCATCCAGAGTGAAAGTAGGAAGGACGTTTTGGTCTTCACAATTACGTTTTTTTATTCATTAAAAAGACACTTACTAGGATTCGAACCATGACCACTTTAAAGAAAAGCAAAGATCATAACCAATCACACTAAGTACATTTGTTGTATCTTTTTAAATTAAAACATATAATCGCTGAGAAAAAAAAACTCCTTCCCCCATTTCAAATTCCCTGCTCCATGAGCGTTTGTAGGAAGGGTAGAATAGGGAGTGTCAATTTTTTTTCTTTTTCCTCTGTGGAACGGGGCAACTTACCGTACACATGCGGATTTAAACGGGTCCAGGAGTGTCAATTTTTTCCTTTAAGTCCTTTTATTTCTCTATGGTGGTAAAATATATATGAAAAGGCAAAAACAATACTCCTTTTTATTGCTAAAAAGAAAAAAAAATTAACAATAAACTAATGCATGGATTCTAATGGGCTAACCGCTAATCATAAAATAAAAGAGTTGAATGGGTCTGACCTACACAGGATTTGCCCATCAAGTAAAACAAATGAACATTATGGGTTTGTCATTCTAAAACAAGCTATTTTCTCTAGCATAATATATATTATGCTATTATTTCATATCTTAGTGGCTAAAATATAATGTATTTTAAAGTTATTCAATGGTTCAACCTCGACAACCCAATTAGTCCATTTTTTATCATTTCAAATATATTTTATGTAATTATTTGATATCATAATGATTAAATTATAGGGAATCGTTTGGTATTCGTTAGTAAAAAACTAAACAGAAAGATCTACTTGGTTATTTTCAACATTAAAACGATCCTAAATTTTTTCAGTTTCCTTTCGAAATTGTATAGTTTTATTCCCGAATCAGTGATGTGCAAATGGCGAATTGCAGTCATCTCTTTTCTTTCTTTATTTTTTATTTTCAAATAGAAAGTTTAAAAATAAAGAATAATTAGAGTTTGGCATGGGTCGGTCAAATAGGCTGAATTTCAAGTTTTGGTCCGTTTTGATCAAGTCTAATTTATAATCACATGGTTCCCTGATACCCGATAAAAATCTCAATCCAAACCAGTTTGGCAGGTGAGTTCGCGTTTATCACCATTTTCTAGGGATACATGAACGGTGGTTCCTATCCCAAATCGTGTTGTTCATTCTTGATTTCTTTAGATTTTATCATGGCTTGGCAAAAAACCAGAAAGCACAATGATGACAAGATGAAAGTTTTATAAAGCAAATTAATCGGCCAACGAGCCGAGTAAAAGCTAGCAACGATTGTGAGATGCTCATTTCCCGAAAACCGACGGGATAGGCGATTTTTTATTCGATTTTCTGGAATTCGGTTTCTATAAAACTTACTCCACCTCACCATATTACCGGAAACAATATTGTTTCCCAAAAAAAAGAAAAAAACTATACAACAATAAGCCATACACCCCATTACATTATCAAATTTCACACCTCACTTTCCTCCGGCTAATGGCCGGGGCCTAGGCTAGTTTTAATATAGGATGGAATATGAGAATCATAAAACGAACGAAACTCGAGATGCTGACAATGATTAAGCGCAACAGAGACTAAATATGACACACACAAGCTCCTAATTAATCTACTATTTGAAGTACAAGTGGGGGATTATTAATCTATTTGGGGCATAATTAGGAATCTAATCGATGAACTCTTGTTTTTGTAGCATATTCTGAGGTCTCCAATGGCATCACGAAAGCTAGGTAGCCAAAAATACCATCAGAATATTCCTTAAAACCCCTCTCACTGTTGGTTTGTGCCACCACCAACGTATATGCTGTGTTATTATTCTTCCCATTAGGTCCTCCTCCCCTTCCCAAATCACAAATTCGTCCTCATAATTTCTGTTATTGACTTGCCAAGGAGTGGGGGAAGAAAAGTTTGGTGGTGGTTTTGCAAGTTTGTCCCCCTCCACTTTCCCATCCCCAACTTGGGGAAATGGTTCAACTTCCCCTCCCAATTGTCCCCCACCAAGGCTTTTTGCCAACAATTTTCCATACAAAAATTTAACCTTCCAATGACCACCAACTAATGGTGCATAAAAATATTCAGTTAGGTTCATGCATTATAAAAATAGAACATTTCATTTGTAATATGAGACTTAACCAATGAAGGAATATCAACCATCATTCTTTTGGTTTAGTCCAATTTGATTCATCAACATAAAAAAGAGAATTAAGTGGTGATCGAATTTTATACCTACGAAATCATTTAGTTTCCAAACCCATTATCTCTCATTTTCAACTAAGTCATAGTTTATATTGGATCTTTATCACTTGTATCGATGAAATAAATGTAATCGTCTTATGAAATTGATCAATTTTAAATGTGAGAACGTGTCCACAGTGGCTAGGAGTTGTTGGATTGAGATTTGAGTGCCGAGTGCTTCGCGTCCGTCAGATGAAAGCGATGATAATTTATTTGTAAAATTACTACCGCGCCAATGTAATTAACATGAAGCGCCCAATAGTTAGATACAACGAATCCCAACTCTGCGAGCATGCTCTTATACATTGGTTGTGAACACCATATCCCATTGTGACTCTTTGTTTGCCTTTTCTTCAATCTTGGGTTGAAAATATATAGTCTCTTATCCTTAACAAAAACAAAAATCTTAGGTTGTAAAAAAAGTTTTGCCTACAAATTTGATCGTGTGGCACAAGTAGTACGGGGCGGGGGTGCATCAAATATCAACATGACCAACCACTTCATCAACCGCCACGTATACATTGCCGGACCTCAAACCGCTCACGTGGCGCCCATCTACCCAAGTTTCACAGAACAGAACCACCGACGTCTCCGTCAGGTAACGGAATCACGGCGGTACCCAACTCCAAACTCCAAAGAACGGCTACAAACCAAGTTTCAATCTCTTTCTTTCTACATATAAATTTTCTCGCGACCCAAACACCCTTTTCTTCTTTGTTTTTCCCTCCCTCCCTATTCTCTCTCGCTCTTTCCTCTCAGGCAGAAGAAAACAGAGCACTGGACATGCCAACTGGGCTCCCCGGCGGCCACTAGGAATTCAGCTGCATATGTCGACGCCGGCGGTAAAGGAGCCACTCCTGGGGAACGGAAACACGAATTCCGACGAGAGTAAAGCGACATTGCTCCACCAATCGTGTTCGTTCCGGCAGTTCCCCGAGCCGGGATGGATTTTCGACGAATTGCCCAAAGCTTCAATCGTTTCGGTTTCCAGGCCGGATACAGGGGATTTCAGCCCCATGATGTTGTCCTACACCATTGAGTTGCACTACAAACAGGCAAGAACGCTCTTGAAAGCCTTTTTTTATTTATTTATTAAAAATCTGCATTTGGGTTTCTGAATTTTGGATGTAAAGTTTGAATCTTTTCGGCTTTTTGAATTCAATCCCGTTTCTGGGTTCTGGGAGTTTAGATGTTTGCTTGTAGAAATTTTTTAGGACTATTTGTGACCTGGAAATTAATCATAGTATGATATTTCATTCTTGCTTTAATTCGATCATTGGAATACTATGTTTTTTTTGGGTTGTAATTATAACTAAAAGTTTCATCATGACACTTGTAAAGTATCATTTGTTTAGCCTAATTTTTGGTCATTTTTCTTACCTGCTTAGTGTTGTTTTGATTGATAGACCAAGTATTACAATTTTAGACAATTAAATTAGAAAATTTTAGGCATTACTCGATTGATACACTTGGGATCAAATTTGGCAGAATTTCTAAAAGCAGGCAAATTCTGGTTATTTCCTCAATTTGGCATGGGATGAACAAGATTAGAGGGAAAAATGGTCCTGGTTTGTGTCTGAAATTCCTTTTTATCCGCTAAACTTCTGAAACTACCAATTTGGTGAAACAGTTCAAATGGGTATTGGTGAAGAAAGCTTCTCAAGTTCTCTACTTACACTTTGCCTTGAAGAAACGTGCACTCATTCAAGAACTCCACGAGAAGCAAGAACAGGTATCACAAAAGAAAAAAGTTGATTCGTTTCTCTTTATTGAAAATGACTAAATTATTTCAAAAGATTCTAACTTTATGATTTCGCTCATTAATTTGGTCAAACACGAAAGGTCAAGGAATGGCTGCATTACTTAGGAATGGTTGATCAAGTAGCAGTGACACAAGATGCTGAAGAGCCTGATGATGGAGCAGTTCCATTGCACCACCAAGAAGATAGTGTTAGAAGCAGGTAGAGTTAGTTTGCTTCATTCAGCATTACGATCTCTGAACTTCCATTTCTTCGTGCAAATTTGTCTTATAGTATCTTAAAGACTTTCAACTGTTGATTATATATCAGCAGAAGCGTGCCATCAGCAGCTGCATTGTCAATCATTCGTCCGACGCTAGGAGGGCAGCAGGCGATTGCTGATAGAGGAAAGGTGGCAATGCAGAATTACTTGAACCATTTCCTTGGTAGTATGGATATAGTCAACTCCAGAGAGGTAAGGAAAAAAGATCGAGTTGCTTCAATTTTGCAACGAAATACTTCTTCTCTCAACTTTTTCGCATAATGTCATCTTCGAATGTAGGCCTGCAAATTTCTCGAGGTCTCCAAGATGTCGTTCTCAAGGGAGTATGGTCCAAAGTTGAAAGAAGGGTACGTGATGGTGAAGCATGTGCCAAAGATATCTTCAAGGGACGAAAATTCCGCTGCAAATTGCTGCCCATGCCATTGGTTTTCTTGCTGTTGTAACAACAACTGGCAGAAGGTAATATAAGTCCGGAAATTAGAAACTTGGTTTGATGTTTTGTCGAATGTGCAATACATCAGCTTCTTTTGTAATGGTGCAGGTTTGGGCAGTTTTGAAACCTGGCTTCTTAGCCTTTCTGCAAGACCCTTTAGATGATACAAAGCTATTAGACATTGTTGTTTTTGATATTCTATCAACACCAGACAAAGGTGAACCACGAGCATTAGCAAGCCAGATCAAGCAGCGTAATCCTTTGCGCTATGCCTTTGAGGTTGGCCAGCCTAAATTGTCAATTCTTGTTTTTATTTTGCCAGTGGTTTGTTGACTGACGTATCTGAAATGTGTGATAAGGTTTCATCTGGTAATCGGAGCATAAGAGTGAGAGCTACAAGCAGTGGAAAAGTGAAAGGATGGATCGCTGCTATAAACGATTCCTCTTGGTGCCATCCTCATCGATTCGGTTCCTTTGCTCCTCCAAGGGGTTTGACCAACGACGGAAGTGAGGCTCAGTGGTTTGTAGATGGGGAGGCAGCATTTGATGCAATTGCCTCAGCGATAGAGGATGCAAAATCTGAGGTAAATTGTAGCTAAGAAGAGAATTTGAAAGATTCTGGTGTTGCTTCTTTGGCAATAGCAGATCATAATCCATATTTGTATAGCCTCAGAATCTGAAACTTTCATTTCAAGACCCAAATTTTGATCAAAAGCTTATGTGTGCAGATATTCATTACTGGCTGGTGGCTTTGCCCTGAGCTATATCTAAGACGCCCTTTCGAGAGTCATTCTATTTCTCGGCTCGATTCTTTACTTGAAGCTAAAGCAAAGCAAGGTGTCCAGATTTATATTCTTCTATACAAGGAGGTGTCCATTGCTTTGAAAATCAACAGCTCTTATAGCAAGAGAAGGCTTCTCGACATACATGATAATGTCAAAGTACTGCGATACCCTGACCATCTCGCCACTGGTGTCTATCTATGGTACGCTATTGGTGGCTGGACATTCAGCAGAATCCGTTATTTCCTTGAGAATGTGCTTTCCTTATTTTTCTGTTGTTTTGCAGGTCTCACCATGAAAAACTTGTAATTGTGGATTACCACATCTCCTTTATTGGAGGATTAGATTTATGCTTTGGCCGTTATGACACGATTGAACATAGAATTGGCGATCATCCTGCTCACATTTGGCCAGGGAAGGACTACTACAATCCTAGGTTAGTTTGTGAATCTAGAAACCAGAGAAAATTCCATCATTTCTTGCTCCAACATTCCATTCATGGGTCCATGCAATGTTGTTTTGCTAGAGAGATTGAACCCAACTGTTGGGAGGACATGATGAAAGATGTGTTGGATCGAAGTAGATATCCACGAATGCCATGGCACGATGTCCACTGTGCGATGTGGGGTCCACCTTGTCGGGACATTGCCAGGCACTTCGTCCAACGATGGAACCATGCCAAGGTACGATATGTTCTTCACCACTTCTCAATTCAAATGGTATAATGTTTTTTGCCTCTCAGAATATCCGATTTGTTTCCTCAGAGAAGCAAAGCTCTCCACGAGCAAACAATCCCTCTGCTGATGCCTCACCACCATATGGTCCTCCCTCATTACTTGGGGAGGAGCGTCGAGATAGACATTGAACAAAATCATATGGAAGACGAGCAAAAACGAATGAACAGACTGGATTCCTTCTCGTCGTTATCCCCATTCGAAGACGTGCCATTGCTTTTGCCTCAGGAAGCGGATGACTTGGTCGTTCACTCTTGTATGGAGCAGAACACCATTGCTAAAGC
This sequence comes from Linum trigynum, assembly GCA_964030455.1. Classification (NCBI taxonomy): domain Eukaryota; kingdom Viridiplantae; phylum Streptophyta; class Magnoliopsida; order Malpighiales; family Linaceae; genus Linum; species Linum trigynum. Next base: position 26,535,437 of record OZ034821.1, on the reverse strand, counting down.
CACGGTTGATAGTCTTCCTGATCCCTCTGCTGAAGCAAAAAGACGAATATCGTTTTCGTTCCAGAATCCCATAGTTGAATCTACGTCTGCTCCTGATACTACAACATCGGCAGATTCCTCGTCCAATGAGCTTGACTTCATGGAGCTTCATGGCAACAACAAGCAGGTGTCTGATGAATCGTCAGAAACATCCGGCGAAGAAGATGGTCACCATGAATTTCCCTTTTGTGGTTATGAACAAGTTGGACCTCGTGTTGCATGCTCTTGTCAGGTTTAGAATCACCCTGCCTATAACCATCTTCCCGTTTTTGCCATAAATTACTACTTCCATCAATTATAATGCTGATTGATTATGTATATAGATCATAAGAAGTGTGAGTCAGTGGTCCGCTGGATCTAGCCAAACTGAAGATAGCATACACAAGGCTTACTGCTCTCTCATTGAAAAAGCAGAACACTTTATCTACATCGAGGTATTCGAATTTCATCTGCTTGATGTTCATCTGTTGCTTGATTAAACCATTTAGAGATTTTATAACTCCAAGATGAAATCTGTAAGGTTATGCTAAGGGTATCATTTGAACTTTTGTCCCGTTTTTGTTTTCAGAATCAGTTCTTCATATCAGGGCTTAATGAAGATGAAGTCATCCAGAATCGAGTACTTGAAGCATTGTACAGACGGATTCTGAGAGCACATAAAGAAGAGAAGTGCTTTCGAGTTATCGTTGTCATACCTCTTTTACCAGGCTTCCAGGTAAACTTCCGGGTTGGTAACTTGCTTTCTGGATAGACAGAACAGAACACCGAACTTCATGTTTCTCCTGTGATGTCTCATTGATAGGGAGGAATTGACGATGGTGGAGCAGCAACAGTTCGAGCCATAATGCATTGGCAATATCGAACAATCTCGTGGGAGAAAACATCGATACTGTACCATCTCAATGCTTTGCTTGGTCACAGAGCACAAGACTACATTTCCTTTTATGGCCTGAGGACATATGGAAGGCTTTCTGATGGAGGTCCCATTGCCACAAGTCAGGTGTACGTCCACAGCAAAGTTATGATAATCGACGATCGTGTTGCCTTCATTGGATCATCCAACATCAATGACAGAAGTTTGCTCGGATCTAGAGACTCTGAGGTATTGTTGCTCACATGAAAGATCATAGAGCTCAAGATTCTTCATCTTGGCATAATTAAATCTATCTGCTATTAGATTGGGGTGTTGATCGAGGACAAGGAGTTTGTCGATTCATCCATGGATGGACAGCCATGGAAGGCTGGGAAACTTGCATACAGCTTGAGATGCTCGCTTTGGTCTGAGCATCTAGGGCTAAACAAGGACGAGGTTAGTAATCATATGAGACCTACTGATTCCATCCAGTTACATTAACTGTGAACTCATGAACATTCGTATGATTCAGTTGGCCAAAATCTGTGATCCTGTAGTAGACTCGACATATAAGGACTTATGGCAAGCAACTGCTGAGGTAAGAACAATAAGAGAAAATCTAAAATGGTTTTACCCTTTCTCCTCTTGGCATGCAATTTATAAAAGATTGTCCCTTTTGTTGCATTGGAGCAGGAGAATGCCAAGATATACCAGGAAGTATTTGCTTGTCTCCCCAATGATCTCATCCATTCAAGGTATACTTTTTCTTGATTGATTTTGTTATATTACTGATCTTTTAACTTGAGGTTTGCATGTAAAGTGTTGACATTTTTTCCTTCCCAAAATGAAGGGGTTCTCTGAGGCAAAACATGAACTACTGGCGGGAGAAGCTCGGTGGCCACACCACCATTGATCTAGGCATAGCTCCACCGGAGCTAGAAGGCCACAAAAATGGTGAAACAAGGACAGTAATGGAGAGATTGAGATCGGTGAGGGGGCTTCTGGTTTCGTTCCCATTGGAATTCATGCGTCAGGAGGACTTGAGGCCGGTTTTCAATGAGAGTGAGTTCTATGCCTCATCTCATGTCTTCCATTAGACGACGACCAGCCATGAAAGCAAAAAGAAGATAATATGGAGAGGAAGAAACGTTTAGATGGTACAGTCCTTCCAGTTTGCAACTGTACAGAAGCTGGAGGAACAAGGTAACAGTGTTAGAACTATAGAGGCAATAAACTGTAGTAGACATAGCTTGACATGATTGATTCATTGAAGCTTAGGACATGTTTATTCTTCTTCTTATAAGATCATAGGTCGATAAATGGTTTGATATTTTCAGGTGTATGCATGAGCTCGAAATTTGGTCAGTCTTTTTCGCCACATTGGCTTAGTCATTTGTACAATATGCCATATGCTTTTAGAATCAGAAAAACACCACGGGCTTAACTTTCCTTCATCAACAACATTACGACTTTCTACTACATATGAGGTTAAAACTTCCAGTTGAACAGCTTGAAATATGGTTCAGCATTGCTCCGACATTAGCAATTAGCTATTTGTACAAAATTATATATGTCATATGGATAAGAGAACCGAGATCCAATCAAGTAAGCGGCTCCACTTCGTTGGGGGTGTCCGTCGCTGTCAAAACCTTTACCACAGAATGTGATCCAAGGTCTTAGCTGGGTGTATTCTTCGAGCCCAGATTCTTCTAGTGCCATTCTAGTACCTATTTTACTCAAAACAAGCCGCATCTGGGACTCAAAGTCGGGTGAAATCCGTCTGCTCCTTCACCAGATCAAGAGCAAGTTTCAGCCTCTTATGCACCTGAAACACAGAAACATATGTGCAAAAAAGTAGTTCTTTGAGACATCCCGAGGTAAATAGATATCCAAGCACATCTATTATACTGGAAAACATCACAACTTATACGAAGTAGGTAAAAACTTTTTCGTCACTTACGTTCAACTCTGCAAGCACTTCCTGTAGCTGCAAATTGTTTGCACCATTGGAGATTGCAGCCCCGTGATCGGCCAACCTCGAGAAATCAAACCTCCGTATGAGCTGTACATATTACGACGAAGTTCATAACTCTAATTTACGCATGAAAGAAGTGAAACTAGCATTGAAGAAAAAAGGTTGTTGAACATTTTGCTACTCAGAGTCAGAACAAAAGGGAAAAACAAACTCAACATAAGGCAACTAGAGATTGCGGACCACATCATTAAAGCCTTCATTAAATTACAGAACAAATAATGAACAGACGAAGTAACCCAAAACAAACTATTATTCCAGAAACAACTGCACCTCGATGAAAGGAACACGGTTCATGGAGATGGTTGATAAAAGGTCCAATGCGGTAGGCAAATTGGGACCGTCAGCCTTGCTGTATGGCTTGTCCTGCATAATCAAGAGAGGGTTATCATAGTCCAGCTCAAGGATATGAGCAACAGAGATGGAGAGAGATAAGCATACCTTGAGATGATCAACCTTCACAATAAGAGGATCTTCATTGACCTGTACACACAGAATCCGAAAACGAGTTTTCGGATTAGAGGGTAAGGAAAACGACACTATGGTCTTATGATATTGTGAGAAGAAAGAGGAATGGGGAAAGATGGAGTTTAATCTGTAATATACCATCTCTGTGATCCGAAGCCGACCATGACCAACAAGCTCATGACCAGCAATCATATCCCCACCGTTGTCATCCACAATCTGGCCAGCCACATTATACAGAATACAGTATCAACATCACCATTCCAAGTCCGTCCCCTGCTTCGACGACAAAAATGAGGGGGGAAAAGCCCAACTGAAATCGGATTAACCAAAATGTTGAAATGGAGAAGAGGTACCCCAGCTAGCGTTCCAACTTGGTGAAGACGATTCAAGAGATCCTTGCCCGTGAGACAGCCGGTGCTTTTCTCCGACTTTAAATCAGTGCTTGGCTCGTCTTTGAGCAGAAAAACACCAACATAAGGCGCTCGACTTTCCAATATTTCTCGATATGCTGGCTTCAGTTTAGGATAAAGAATGCCATGACAAACAAAAGAAGCAACGAACTCACTCGGTTGATAAAAAGCACGGAGAATTTAGGCAGCTACAATAGAATGCGCCTACCAAAACTCAACAGGGCAAGAATGTGAAATACCTTCTGCACATTGACAGATGTAATCATACTGGGAAACAGAGGTCTACCAGTCCATGGCACCGCCAATACCTGCCAACACAAAGTAAAAGATGAACAAAACGCAAAAAACCCTGACACAACAATACCATCCGCGAGTAACATTGCAGATCAGTGGCCCTTTTCATACCCTGATACAGATGCTAAAAAGAAACCTCCAAGTTCTTTTGTCATGATGGGGGGCACCATTGAACCATCCAGATTTAGTGATGAAGACGACAAACTGGGGAAAACCCCCAACTCACGATCCATTCTTTAACACTAATCCATATTAAATTGCGAATATGAGAGCTAATATATTAATTAACAATAAAACCCTAAAACCCAACAGAAGTATTAAAAAAACCCGGTTCCTCAAAGCTCAAACAGCATCCAAACAAAACACAAAAACCAGCAATGTAGAGCGTCATTCTTTACAAATACCAACCGTGGCATGGTCCTCGAGCCTAGGAGTGACGTAACCCGGGAGAGGGAAATCACTTTGACCGAGATTGGGGTTCAACGAACCAGAACTTCGGGCGGAGCTGGGAGGAGCTGCAGCTGGTCGGAGGAGGAATTGAGAAGCGAGGTGAGCGAGGCAGCTGCGGGAGGACCTTCAACATTGAGATGGAATGCAAATTGGCAGAATTGATTCTAGGGTCTTCGGTTGCAGAGAGAATAGAACGAAGACGACCGGGAGGGCAAGGTTCAGTAAAAACGAAATGATGATGATGAAGTAATAAAATTTGTACATGGATAATTTTTTTATTATTATTATTGGTGAAAAATACTTGGGTAATTTCATTTGACTTCAAGTAAAACTGAACAGGCTGGGTCCGGTTAAGGCTGTGGGCTAATTGGGCTGGTTCCTTTACATCAGTAAGCAAAACAACCATGGGCTTGAGAACATTTGGCCCACACAATAAATCAATGAGCACTTCTATGATATATAGTATGGCCAATACTATGGTGTCGCGGTTAAAAGTGCGGCACATTGGGTCACGTAGATGCTTATGTGGCTTGGTTATTACTCTCAAAACCGAGAAATTCTTTAGTGGTCCAAATCCAAATCGGTCACCCAACCCAAACATATGCAACTCTGACCGCTGACCAGGAATATTAACTCTCATATATGTTAGCTATTTGATACTTAATTCAATCATATATGTTAACTCTCAACATCATAAATATGTGTCTCGGAGATGGATGAACAACTCTTCCTGTGATGCCTTGCCCAGGTGAAGGGTGAAGAAGAAGAGGTGAATGCTGCAACCCAGAGGGGGAAAGAAACGTGGCAATGCCTGGAGAATGCAGCGAGTCTCAAGCCAATAACTGGAGACACTTGTATTCTAGTCAGTAGAAGACATCTGTAGGTGTGGCATTGTAGGATATAATTGACGTTGGTGTTATGGCAACGAGTTGGTAGCTCCTGATCTTGTAGTAATGCCCTGTTCGATGAGATGCTTAATGTTCCCTTTCGTAAGCTTATGAGAAGGGAAAAGAAAGGAGATATGCAATAGTTATTAGGTTCATTTTCAATTAGCTGTATTGTCAATAGAGTGCCCAGCCCATGTATGTATTCCTGTGCTCATTTCAACCTATTTTGTCAAGAGTAATCGATGACAATGAAAAAATTCTGATTTTCATCCTTCCAACCGATGTTACCATCATATCATGGATTGTGTGAGTAGTAGTGTCAAAAAAATGTAATAAACATTACCATCCTGTGTGTGCACAACTGCTAGTTATCAATGCTATCTTTCTGCAAACAACTAACTAATCATAATCCAACAAAGTACTACAGTGGTTTTGCGTCTTGTTTGCTTGAAAATCATTGTAAGCACGTGCCATCGGATTGGGGTTTTGACTCTTCTCATAGGGAGCTCGCAGAGGCAGGAAAATTCTCTTTCTATTTGGCTTGGGATTGTGTGGATCCGATGGCAGTGAAGCATTTCGACGGAGATTAAGTACCGGCCGAAACGAGCGGCGAAGAAATTAGTCGGAACTCGGAACCCGTGTTGCTGAGTCAACTTAGCCGGAGGCTGCAGAGAGACGACGAAATCTCTCCGTTGCTTTTCAACTTATGATCGGAAAACTGTACGATTTACCCCCCAAAAAAAACGAATTAAGAAATAATAAACTAATTCATGGTTAGTTGGGCGCGCGGGTTGCAGAGCATTGGGCCCGTTTCATGGCCAACGGGTTTGAGTTACGTTTTATAAAACCAACTAATGCCATGTCATTTTCTCAACATTAACGTGGACCAATTAAAAAGAGGCGGCACCGATGCCGCACTTTTAATTGTGGCACTGTAGTATTGGCCGTATAGTATTGGTGCTTTAATGTACAACTTGAAATTGTACCATAACATTAAATGTATAAGTTTAGGTTGTACCATAAAGAAATTTATACTATTATGTTATGATACAACTTTACAACTTGAAGTTGTACCATCACATAAAGGTACAAGTTCAAGTTGTATCATAAAAAAATTTGTACAAAAAGTATAGTTACAATATGAAGTTGTACCATAACGTTATAGGTACAATTTCAAGTTGTACCATAAAGGCAAAAACCTATAGTACCAATACTATATAGCATTGTAAAATTCCTCTAAATCAATCAAGAGTATCATTTATGAGCACTTCTACTATGCTATATAGTATTGGTGCTTTAATGTACAACTTTAGGTTGTACCATAACAATAAATGTATAAGTTTAGGCTGTACCATAAAGGAATTTGTATCATTATGTTATGGTATAACTTTACAACTTGAAGTTGTACCATCACATAAAGGTACAAGTTCAAGTTGTACCATAAAAGAATTTGCACAAAAAGTATATGTACAATTTGAAGTTGTACCATAACGTTAAAAATACAATTTCAAATTGTACCATAAAGATAAATACCTATAGCACCAATGCTATATAGCATTGTAAAATTCCTCAACATTTATACTGAAAGTTATAACTGCATCCCCAATTCAACAAATTCCTGGCCTTAGAGTGTTTTTCGACTTCTGACGTGGTTGCCCGTTTTGGCGAGAATTTTCCCATCTTTATCCCTCTGTCGTCGACTGCAAGCGGTCTCCCTCCCTTTTTTCTCTTTCCATCCCGCAACTCATTCCCTATATCCCCCTCTACCCTAATCCATTCCCGTATGAAACTGAATTAGAAGAGAAGGACGACAAGACAAGGGCTTTTCCGCTTCTTTTCTCTCTTCCTCGACGAATCGAAGGCCTAACAAAGGTTAACAGGAGCAGGTATGATCTTCTTGTCCGACAGGGTCATTCTGGACAGAGGAATAGAGATAGGGATGACAATGGGTCGGGTTGGGGCGGGTTTTGCCAAACCCGAACCCAAACCCATGGGTTTATCCGCCAAAAAAACCCGGGGTAAAACCCGCTGGGTTTGAAAAACTCAAACCCAACCCGCTGGGTATCCGCGGGTTCATGGGCACCCGTGGATTTTTGTGGTAAAAAATTTACAATAACAAATTTCTTTCAAAATAAAAGTCTAACATCAATTTTCTCATAAAAATTATCCTTACAAAAAACACTAATCTAGAGCATACAATACAAGCAAACCCGAAATTATCAATACAAATTGTTCAAAATTAAAGATAAACATCTATAAACAACATGATTAATTGAAAGCTTCTTCCTCCTTGTCAACTAAACTTCTTCACTCTCCACTCCATAATATCAACTTCATTGTACACAATTAGAAAGAATAAATTAGACATGTCTCCACAAACATAAAGAAGATTAGTTATTTAAGAAAGATATATTGCAAATAACCCGGAAAAATTAATTATATGAGTGTGGGCGGGTACCCATGGATCGGGTTTACCTAAACGCAAACCCAACCCGATAAATAGTGTAGCGGGTTTAAACCCAAACCCGGCCCCAAAATCCGTCAACACGGGTTTTACCCGCGTTGACCCGGTTAGGTCGGGTGGGTACCCGTGGGTTCGGGTTTTGTTGCCATCCCTAAATAGAGAGAGGCTGGAAGGTTTGGGGTTCGTTTCTGGGGTGGGTCGGCGACGAATTGAGGAGGTAACAGAGGCTGCTTGCTTTGGTCTTCTTCTCATCCTCTTTCCCCGTCTTTTATCTTTGTGGATTTGCTTTCTCTCCTCCTATCTATTTTGTTGGACAGCGAAGACGATGAAGAAGAAGTAGAAGGTTGCGAAGGAGGAGACAGGAGACGACGACAAAGAAGAATGGGGAGGAGAACTGAGAATCGGGCCAGATTCCTCTTCTAGAAAAGGAGAGGACGGAGAGGAACAAAGAAAATCAAACCTCTTCTCTTGCAAGAGCTGACCAGTAAGGTCTCTTTCCTTTTTTATTTTAGAAAACTCTCCTTTATCTTTAGCTTAATCTCTTAGGAATGGAAAAACGACCAACCCCATCCTCCATAGTGATGTTACTGCACAATGTAACCAGATCAAAGGGGTATCGTTGGACTTTCTATAACCAACAAGAAATTTACAGCGCTGGAGATGATTGACTATCGCGGCAGTTGATTCCTAATTTTCCCTCATCTTCCATCCACTTTCCTCCTTTTGCAGATGAAGAAGTTGTTGTTGCGGTTCAATTTCAGTCTGGTGATGCTGAAAAATTACAAGCTATTGTTTGATGATGGCGTGTGCGAGATTATCAATCAACAAAGCTGACAACTTCATGGTGGCTAAAGTCCTGATGACTTCCAACATAATTTTCTCTCTTGCTATGTCACAAAATGGTGAAGTAGCATTCAAGAGCGAAAATATGGATAAATCCTTACTATGGCATCTCAGATACGGTCATCTCAACTTCAAAGGCCTCAAATTGCTGAGGCAGAAAAATATGGTGGCGGGACTTCCCCAGATCAACAAAGAAGACAAGATCTGTGAATGATGCATATATGGTTTACCATTTCTAAAGACATCTTGGAGAGCAAAAGCTCCACTGGAGTTGGTACATGCAGACATATGCGGTCCAACGCGAACACAATCGCTCAGCGGCAAAAGATATTTTCTACTATTTGTAGATGACTTCACCAGAATGATGTTGGTATTCTTTATGGAGCAAAAGTCAGAAGTTTTTCCCAAGTTCCTTCAATTCCAAGCAGTAGCTGAGAAGGAAAGAGGCCATCAAATTAAAACTCTCCGAACAGACCATGGAGGAGAATTTATTTATACTCCGTTCATGGGAAATTGCCGCAACAACAGAATCAAAAGACAACTGACGGTCCGTTACACACCACAACAAAATGGCGTGGCAGAACGAAAAATCGCACGATTGTGGAGATGGCGAGAAGCATGCCCAAAGCAAAAAAGCTTCCCAATAACTTGTGGCGAAAGCGGTCAATACGACGATTTACATCCTCAATTGATCATCAACCAAAGCAGTTCGGAACAAGACAGTGATACATGCGTGGCACCGCAGGAGGCCACAGGTTGATCACCTCAAAGTCTTTGGGTGCATAGCTTATGCACATATCTCTACCCCAAACCGAGACAAGTTTGACCAGAAGGGAGAGAAACTAATCTTCACCGGCTATAGTGATGAATCCAAAGGCTATCGTCTTTACAACCCAGTAAAGAACGAAGTGATGGTTTCCCAAAATGTGGTCGTTGATGAAATAGCGGAGTGCAATTGGGAAAATCCAATTTCTCAATCTCCACCAAGTTATGAAATTCTGTAGGACTCAGCAACTCCAGAAGACCCCAGCACAGAACCGGATCCAGTTGCAAGTCCGGAAAGAAATTATGCACCTAGTGCAGAAGGAGACAACTTCAGAGACGTCATAACAGACTCGGATTCACCTCTGTCGAGAACAAGATCTTTGAGAGAAATTTATGAAATAAGTCATGTTGCATATTTTTCTTGTGAACCTCAAGTCTTTGAAGAAGCATTCAAAGATGAAATTTGGAACGAGGCAATGGATGCAGAAATTTCCATGATCGAAAAAACAAGACATGGAAACTTGTTGATCAACCTGAGGACAAGCCGATCATAGGCCTGAAATGGATTTACAAGGTCAAATTTAATGAAGATGGTACTATCCAGAAGTACAAAACTCGATTGGTGGCAAAAGGCTATTCACAACAGCTCGGTATTGATTTTCACGAGACATATGCACCAGTAGCGAGGATGGAGACCATCAGTTTAGTTCTCGCTCTAGCTGCTCAAATGGAGTTACCAATATACCAGTTGGATGTCAAATTAGCATTTTTGAATGAAGAACTGGAAGAAGAAGTCTATGTGAAACTGATGCAGCATGCGAAGCGGTATGGCTAAAAAGATTAATTTCTGATTTGAAGCAAAATAAAAATGGTCCAACCATTATTCATTGTGACAACATGTCAGCCATAGCCATGAAAAAAATCCAGTATTTCACGCAAGATCAAAGCATATCGAGTTGCGTCATCATTTCATTCGAGACCTCGTCAACGAAGGATTAATCGTGATGGAATTTATCAACACCGACGACCAGCCAGCAGATATCATGACAAAGGCGTTCACCCGTGAGAAGTTCGAGAAGTTCAAGAAGCTTCTCCAGGTTGCAAATTAAGAGGGGGCGTTGAATGGTAATTTGCAATTAACCTATCCCTAAACACTACACATGATAGGCCTCAACATTATCAACAATGGATTAATTATTGTTGTCTATTATGATAAATGTGAATGACCTATGGAACACGAGATGTTCACAAGTTGATGAGGTGATGTGAAGCTCCAGCAACCAAATAATGGGATTGAATTATCACGTACAACAAACGAAAAGGAGACAATGGAAGTAATGCATGAGACATATATATCTATATCTATCTATCTATCTATCTATCTATCTATCTATATCTATCTATACTATATATTATGGCAATTCAAAAAAAAAAAATTCTTGCCACATAAGCACTTGGAGGATGCACAATTTGCCAAATTGGACAACTTTTTTACAAACAAAAAAAATTAGTTATTAATATATTTATGGAGCTATCTCTCTCTTCTTTAATATTTCCATTTGTTTTATCTAATTATTCTTTTTCATTTATCCATTTATTCTTTTTTGCCTTTAATAATAAGTTACATGTTGATAAACTTAACCAAACACACATAAATAATAATTTTTTAAATAAACAAAATATAAATAAGAAAAAAGAGAGTGACATATATCACATTTATTTAAATAAAAAATATCTGATTAAACCTTATGAAATAAATTTTCTACTCATTTTTACTAAAATTCAATGATAAATTACATTTTGATGAAAAAATAAACAAACATACACATAAACAATTATGTTTTAATCGATTAAACCAAAATATATATGAAAAGAGAGAAAATAAACATTTGACATTCAATTACCTTTGAAAAATAAACTATATTACTTTATTTTTGTTGCAATGAAACACTCTCTTATTCGTACAATATATATCTATAAAATAAAACAATATTATTTAGCAAAATCTCAGAGTATAATCTTGATCGAGTAGTTACAGTTATTTATTTAAAAATTTCTTATTCATTCAGATCATGTTCTACCTTAAATTCCTCAAATGAAGAGGAATCGCATGTGCAATAATATGATAATGTGACCCAAGTTCACATTAACAATATTTGCTCTATATCATGTTGATTGAGCAAGCTCTATTGAGGTTCTAAGTCGTATGCAAAGAAATTTTCTTTCAGACTTGGAGTTATCTTCGACGATTATAAATCAAAATTTTCAAAATGACTTAAGTATGATTGTTGACGAACTTTGACTTCATACCCTAGGATGAGACACAAGATTCCTTGAAAAATAATAGATGTGAAGGTTAGAAAAATCTTTGTTCAGAATCTACGATAAACATCACATTTCATCAACTACTAACATAGGCATTTACCAAATAAAGGTTTGCAATTTTTAGTAAGATCGTCAATTGGGATAAACATATTTATCCAGCAAGCAAGTATTTTTATCCAATAATATCAACTCTCAAAATTGGTTTTCAGTTCGTCTAGACTCGAGAAAAACGAATTAATATATGTTGTATAAGATAATAAGTTAATGCAAATAATCAAATGAAATACACTGATATTGTTCAAATGATAAGACATTTTAAATGCACTTAAAATATGTGTGTATTGGAGACACTCTTTATTAATTATTAATATATAAGCGATGAAATCTTTGAAAATTACACATTCAACGACCATGTTAAGACCAAAAATAAGCGCTAAAATCTTTATAAACTTCAAAAATTAACAATTGATACATATTATATAATATACTAAATTTAAGTGTCTGGATAAAAAACAAACATCCAAAATGGAAATGAGTCAAGATTAGAGAATTTAGTCATCATGAGGGATACAGTGTGTGTCAAGTTTCAATATGGATGAATAAATCCAATAATGAAGTATCTTTACTAAGAATTTCTCACTAAAAAGTCGTAAGTTTTACAACATTGGTCGAGAGTTCGTCCAAACTCGAGGATCATGAATGTGTATTGGATTTCCAAAGGACCTAAAATCCCAATCCCTTTCGAGGGCTAAGTACCTCTGATCACAACCATAGGTGCTAAAGTAGAATGAAAAAGAAGCCAAAAAAGCAAAAAAGAACATAACCTCCGATAAGATGAACATAATAAAACCATATCGAGCTATGATCCTGTCATCCCTACCTTTTTATTCTCCATAAAGAGGTCAGCGGGAGAGGATAAGAAATAAGTAGTAGGATCTTAGTATTTGCCTCTTTATGTATATTATATATCGAACAATAGACAACCCCAATGGTTCTCTGGCGTTATGGGGGTAAAAGCGAGATCTATATATATATATATATATATATATATATATATATATATATATATATATATATATGTAATATCAAGGTATACTATACTTTTTATTTAACTCAAGATACGATAGAAGATAGGTATTACGAAGTATGTGCATAAATTAGAGGTTACAGAATTAGGGACTAGAGTTTACCTATTAGAGGCTAGGATATAGTATAATGCCCCAAAAAAAAATCCGGTTAATTCGGGTCTAAATAGTAAAACTCAATGGTCGTATGGTAGTATGAACGCAAGAATATAACGTACTCCCGGCGCACGCTAGCTTGAACTAATATATGTGTGTGTGGTTTAGGTTGGCGTACGCTAAATATTAGTGTTTTGGTTGACAAATTTTGACATAAGTTCTAAATGGACGTGACAGCGACATAATTTATGATTCGAAAACCGAAGCATCACAAGTGAGTGTGCTTAATATTGGAAATTTCAATATAGATATACTACAAACTCTGTTACAAAATATTTAGAAGATCCAAAACGATTTAAACATATAAATTATAAAATAAATCTCTCCGGCCAACGGGCCGGGTAAAAAGCTAGTATATATATAGGTGGCTACTTCAGCGCACTCACTTTTTTGGGTGCACCCACTCTAAAAGTGTCCATAATACATCAAATTTTGAACTTTAATTAGTACTGTCAATCTAATATGATGATATGACATAGAATCATAACAAATCAATCTATTACCCTAACCCCTTAACCTTCAATTTTGAATCTCAACCCAAAATCCCAAATTGTAAACCTAAACCCTAACCCTAAATTCCTAAATCCTTCGAATTAAAGTAAAATTTGAATGAATTTTTTTCAAATTCATGTGCTTCTTTTTCATAATATCATAAGCAACAATTGATACCGTTTTGACATGAATCTCGTGCTCAGAATGACAATTATGAGGCGGGTACACTGAGTACACCCAAAAAAGTAAGTGCACAGAATACACCACCATATATATATATATATATATTAATGACCATGTTAGTTTGTCATTCACGTTGCTGGAAAATTGAAGAGTATCTGATGGTTGATTGGTAGTTCATTTACAATTACTAGATTGTACCCCGGTCCGTTGACCAATACTTATATGATAATAAAAAATTATGAGTTTAAATTTCAGTAATATGTTCTTCTCTTAAATCCATGTCATGTTATATGTCACTGTCATGTGAATTAACAAATAGTCTTATCCATTTTACAAAATAGCAAGGTAGTTTGTTATGGAATGTTTGCCCTAAGAGATGCTTTGCAATGGTGCTTGACCTATGGCTTTGTTTTTGTCAAATTTCATGGGGACTCAGAACAATTGATACGACGGATGGCGGGGGATTATTTTGCTCATGATCGGAGTGGAGGTGTGCTCGAAGATGCTCGGGTCCTAGCTTCCCAATTCAGTTGGATTTCTTTCTGCTTTGTTTCTCGTCGACTTAATAGGGCTGCCCATCATGTGGCACAAAAAGCCCTCTCATCGGGAGTTCGACTATTGGTCGACTCCCGCGCTTTATTTATTTCCTCTGTATGACTGAACTTTTACCCTGACTTTGCCAAAAAAAAATAACAAAGGTTTCTAGTTCAAATTTCAAAAATCTTTCTCTCCTCTTATATTTGTGCCATGATTATATGTCAATATGTCATGTCAATTAACAAAAAATGGTAAATTTAACAACATAGCAATGTAGTTTCTTAGTTTTTACTATTAAGAAAGACAAATTATTCAATCGTTGATAAGAACATCCATCGTAGATAATACTACATTGTAATCATCGTCTTCTATGTAGATTTTGGTTGAAATTAAAACAATAGAACTCATGCAAGGAAATATCAACTCATGCTAAACTTAAATACACAATATTATAGGTATTCCAAAATGATTGATTTCAATTCTTTACCATAAAGATACTCCATCATCAACTGACATTGAATGAATAGTCTTTTCTCAAGAAACCATTAGGAGTTTAATCTCATTTTTATCATAATAATAATCAAAATAAAAAAAATTAAGTTTCATTTTTTAGTTTCAACATAATAAGAAAGATTTTTTAATATCTTAAGAATGTTACCTTTTGAGAAGTTCAATCAGTTTAGGAAAATTAAGATTATGTAGCACCAAGATAGCTCCAATTTATGTGAATAACTTTTCATCCTCAAAGGTGGCCAATCACGAATAGGTGATCAATAACATCTTAAGAACTAAACTAATAAATTAAGAAATATTTACCTACTTTGACATTCAGAGATAGAGAGGAATGAAATGGTCAATGAACATATAATTAATAGCTTTAATAAGAATTTTATTGAATTGAGTAACGTTTCTACTTCATAGAGTTATTTTCACAACACATCTCTTGTAACGTCTCTACTTCATAAAGTTATCTTAACACATCTATTGTACCCGAATTGAAACTTGCAACTTTAAGATTATAAAAATTGTCATTGGTGTGTTAAGGTTGCATAACACTGTTTAAAGAACTCAATTTGTTTATTAAAAGAGAAATCTGAATGAAAAAGGAACCGATGATAGAGATATGGGCAACGAAATGCACTTATATTACTATTCAGGACTCTGCGGGTAATGCATTGTAGGGTGTAATCGGCAACAGAGGTGAGGACTCATAGTTTCATGTAGATTTTGGTGTCATTTTGATCTGCTAGATTGACAATTTGGGGTTATAGTTGAGTTTTGGTTATTTATTTCTCTAAAATTATTTATGTTCTGATTCTGTGGTAAAAAATACTATTCGTGAACTACTATAGTCTTTACCACTAAGCAAATCTTCTAACTTTATTGAGCTGGAGATTGTACTTAGGTTAGGTTCTACTTGCTTTAATTTAGGATTTGTTTTGAATGGGCAGAAAATATCTTATTCATTTCTTCATTATCACTTCCTTTTATATTTTTTGGTCTACGTTTACGTTGATGTTACATTGTTACAACAATTAGGGCAGTAAAATGAGAGCGGAGAGATGTTACATTTTACTGTCTGATTCTACTTGATGCCCAAACTTTACATTCAAGATTGGAAATGAAATAGTCACGGAGTTGTAAAACTAAATGGATGTGGAATTTTTATGGGACTACCATTATCTTATTATCATCTTATATGTAAAAGCTGGCTACGCTTTATTGGCCTAAACTTCCAACAACTGTTTCATTATTTGTCGTCTACTGAAATAAGTCTTTGGGTCTCTCTTCCATCCCCCTCCTTCCGTCGTCTGCCCACCACCGCCGTCTCGCCTCCGCCAATCACCGCCGTGTAGCTGCTGCCAAGCCTAGGTCCAATCAACCTCTCTTCTTCCTTACGCGAAACCCATACCGCCTTGCCGCAAAGTCCGCGAATGCGGGTCGCCCTGCTGTCCTCTCTTTCTTCAGCACCGAACTCACCCTACCTCCTTCACAGAGGACCATGCTTTTCTGGTCAGCACGCCACCGCGTTTCTCCTCCACACGCTACCCCCTGCCAATTGTAGGTTTGTGTCTTTGCCCCTCTCGATTGTGGACTAGCAAACAAAGGTTTAATCTCCTCATGTTCCTCTTTATCTCCTCTCGCTTTCCTCTTTCTCCACCCTCGGTTTGCTCCTCCCAAAATTTTCTCCGCCCCTCCTCCCACCTTCGCTCTCCACCGTTCCCACATTCTGCGAATACTGTTTTGGTTAGCTTATTCCTCCGCACCGCGAGTCGAAGCCAAAGTTGGAGTCGTAACAGGTGCCGGTCTCAAGATAGGAGACTGAAGTCGTGACCCGAGACGTGGCCGTTGGCTTGCTGCAGCAGGAGTCTGCACCGCAGTCGTAGCTACATCAACTGCAGAGTCAAAACTTCTTCCTCGGGGAATGATGGGAGGTCTGGAGGAAATGGTGTTCGTCGAGATGTGGTACAATATAGTGTGGGTCCGGGGAGGATGTAGGTTTAAGGCCCCACAGCGGCCAATCGGATGTGTCCGAAGATTTTGGGGCAGATAGTATGGAATGGGAAATAAGAGGCTTTCACATTCCAATCTATAGACTACAGTGGGTGGGGGAGAGAGACGACAAAGAAGGAGAGGAAGGAAGTGGAGTATGTATGCTTAATTTGGGGTTTCAGTTTCTTATGCCAGGCTCTGCTGCTTTTTCCATTGTTGTTTTTTATTTCTGGGGTTTCAATAATGCAGGCCGTGTTCCTCAATGAAGGGCAAAACAGGTCATTATGTTCCCACTTACAACAACAAGTCAGCGTCATCGTCGACCGATGAAGGAAAGGGTCCAAATAGCTAGAAGAAGGAAATCCTCCAGAATTGGCGATGAAAAGATAAAGGAGAGGAAGAGAGATAATGAGGAGAGACTGCAAAGAAGAAGGACGATAAGCTTGCTGCCTAAAGTGAAGAAGGTTTATGTAATTTGGGGATTTTGCAGGTTTAGGTTGTAGAGTAGCCACTAGCCATGGAGGAAACGATGAAGAAGTATCAACTGCGATTCGGAAGTTTAAAGGATGAAATGGAGAGATGGGAAGCTCTTTAGTCCCGTATTCTTCTTCCATCGTTGAGAGTTTACAGGTGAACTTTTATCATGCTTTGCTTGCTGAATCTCTGGAAGCAAATTTGTGTGCTTGAGTTCAGTTCTTTGTTTATTTTCCTTTAGACTCATTATTTCTGTAGACGAGCAAAGGTTGTGATTAACTCCCACAAAATGATGTCATTCTCGGTAGGCTGCTCATGTTTGTGGAATGTCTGTGTATTTAGTTCTTGCTTTAGTTCATGGAAATGACATAATGAATGTTGGTTGGCTTCAAAACGATAATGATCGTTGATTTTGGTATTGGGATGTACATGCAGGTATTGTGTGTGGGTGTGTCAGATTCTTTATGGTTAGATTGAAGCTCAAGATTGATGTCTTTTAAGCTTCAAACTATGTGTTTTCCTTTTCTTTCTTGAAAAGTATTCGTCATAGAAGATACGTATAGGACATTCAATTAAGAATGTCTGTAATTGCAACAGATGCATAAACTAATTAATTGGGATTTGTTTGTACTAAAAGCAACAAGAATCTAAAGTTAAAGAACATCATTTGCTATTGATGTCTTTTAACCTTCAGACTATGTTTAACTAACTTCATATTCATAGTCAATTGAACCATGTGCCAAGTTTCACAGCAAGATTGTCGTTAAAATTTTTCCTGTTTTGTAATTTAATGGCATCAACTATTCTATTGCAGATCATCACCCATCAAACATCCAGAAGCAGACAGAGGAATATGAGGGTCTAATCATGGAAGAAGTCGATATTGAACACCATGAATACATTATTGTTAGGGAATTACATTCTAAAATTGGGTGTAAGTAATATGCAACAAGACAAGGTTTCTTAGTGGCCTGTTTCTTAATGCAAACAGATAGGCTAGAAATGCTTCTGCTACAATTTTTGGTTGCTCTCTATGATGTTTGATTATGGCATCGGTCTTTGACTACTACTTTTGCTTTGCAGCCTCGGCTATCCACTTTGCATTGTTGTACTTTACATAGGTTGTCATTTTTCAGGACCAAGGTAAGAGATCAAAGAAGAAAGATAGAGATGGACAACAAATCAATGATAGAGACCATACTTTCGAAAGCTACCATGGACGGCTGGAGACCCTAGGCGCTCCAGTGGGTTCTCCAAGTTATTGACGATGTGTACGAATGAAATTAGTGAGTTCTCTTTCTCCTATTAGTTCCTTCTGGGCAACGGTTTTCGGCCTCCCCGCATGTCGCTTGCATCGAGATCTTTAATTTCAATCTTTCCATATCTTCCTAGGGTGTGCTGTTGTAGGAAGTTGAATCCATGCAGCTTCATGACCACAGGTTCTCATCGTTCTTAGGATAAGATCCTTCATCTCTACTCTCCAGCATTTTTCCTGCTCCTTCACTCTGAATCTCAGTTTCTTTTCTGCACCAGGTGGACTTCATCTCATCTCGAGAAGTGATGACTGGATTCATGGAAGAAGTCAAGCATTTTTGAAGTTCACGGTATATAGAAGATTAAAATGATGAAAGATTCAATGCTCTTTGTTTCCTGGTTCTTTTATGATGAAGTGTTATTTTAATTTATTTGCCTTTTTCCTTCAGATATATATATATCATCCAATCTGGGTACTAACTGGGAAGAGTTGCAGGATCGTACCAGCAACAATATGCGAATAGCAAAGAGCATTTTTCAGTCGGTTCCAGTGGGATTGTGTGTGTTAGCTCTCCCGCCATTCTTCTTTTCCAACAGGTTACTACTTACTATTACCTCTCTTTGTTTGTGTTTTTTATCTGTCTTGCTCATGTATGTGTGATTTTTTATTTCTTACCGAGGCTGTTGCACTCAAAGGGGAGGCGAAATGGAGTTTCAAATCCTTTTGAATAAGAAATTTGGTGGTGATTAACATGAACATTACAGCTGGAAATATGTGTTTGCATGATATAATTGAATGGCTAATGCATGTATGCATAGAAGACCTGTCTTGAATGAAAGCCAATGTTGTATATGGTGGAAAGGGTAGAATTTCCTTTCAAAAGATGTCAAATATTTTGTTTGCTTGCCCCTACACAGGTCCGTACGATCGTACCTATCATTGATCTCTTTTCCCAACTACCAAATTGGAATTTTGGTTAATTGAAAGATATCAGCTGACACAAAAATGCACATCAGTTCTCTTAGTAGCCTTTTCAGGGGGGGTTTTATTAGTCTATGTCCTGCTAATGGATCTGTATGGAAAGGGAAATTTCAGCAACCCATTAAATTAATGTGGTGAATTTGAATGCAGGTGATGCTTGCTTCTGATGGACTCTTCCCTGAAGTTAATATACTATAGGCTACAGCTGATGCTCACCAATAGTGATACCAGAGGAGAGGAGGATAGGTTTATGTTGCCTTATTTTGAGAGAGTTTAGGTAAGGAAGGAGGCGGTAATGGTAAAGTGATTTTGTTTTGTTTTACTTCAGTTCCAACTGTTTTCAGCGAAGCTCTCTATTTGGTTAGTTGAAGCCATTAGAATTCATTATTAGGATCTTACTGCAGCGGGAGACAACTTCATGGAGTTTGATGGGGAATCGCCTTAGAAAAATAGGAAATAGAATCGAAGCATTAAACAAGTCGGTTAGAAAAGTTAATTAGGTAGTTAAACCACTTCGAGATCTTAGGTCTTTCAGTTTCCATTCCAACTGATGAATCATTACTGTCGAATGGATTCAGGATTCAATGCCTTGGCTTTATTTGAATCTTGGTCATTATGTTTCTTCATTAGGTTAAATGTACAAGTACACTGCCAATGTTAGTCTTCTTCAGATGTTGTTTAATTGGGTCAACTTCTGGATGGCCCAGTGGTGAATATCTTGCTAATTATGTTGTTTGGTTCAGTTCCTGAAGCTTTTAGTGTTTAATCTATTTGTTGGTATCACAAGATAGTGAGATACTGAGTTTGGTGGTGATACAACCAATTGTGACTGGAGGCAACCATTATATACATAGATTGATTCAATAGTTGAGTCATATTTCTTTAAGTGAATTGCTCAATGAGTTCTTATGGTTGGTTAGTTCTAGAGAAAATTTGGTTGTTCAGAACAATGGTGATTAGTAAGTTGAGTGCTTAGGTTCGTTTTTGTTTGTAGTGACTGGAGCTACCAGCAAGGTATCAATGGCTTTTCAATCCAATTGTGAGGGAAACATGAAATGTTGGGTGTTGTAAGTCTATTGCCTTTTTGTAAGACGTCATTTTAAAAGATATGAAGCTCCCACAGCTGGGAAGTTGTTGGGATTACAACAACATTTGTAGGGTCACAAACATGACTCTCCACCTCCTTACAGCAAAGCAAACTACAACAGTGTGGTTTGACCATAAACTAAACTGCCATCCATTCATCACGTTTTTGCATCTTAAGTCCCCGCGGCGCAGCAGCGGGCATTTTTTCTAGTGGATGTAGTAGTCAAGAATGTGTGTAATGTATTGATCATTATGTTTCCTAAGCAGCAACTTGCACTCTCCAGGGTTGGTGTTTCTGCCGAGTTACTCCATTGTTCTGCTGAAATTCAGGTCGTCCTCGTTGGTTATGGCTGACTGGCTGTCATGGAACTTGTGTATGTGATGGATTTATGAGCTGAGAGAAGGATCGAATAATTGAAGGCCAGTAGGATTCGGCCCATGCAAGGAGGAATGAGCCATTACATGGCTAGGATGAAGCCCATGCACAACTTAGGAACTGATGCTTTGCTTAGGAAGTAATTCAGTTAGGCTTTGCTTCTTTTATTCATTGATGGTAACTGGTACGATTAGCTGGTTATGATTTTATTATTTTTCGAATAAAGGAGAGCTTCTCTCCATAATTGCTGGTGGGATCATGATTTTGGATATCATGATGTAAATCCCACTTCTGCTTTTGGATTTCAGTCCTCTCTTAAAAGAGGCTAGGAAGCAATAAAGAGGAGCATATCATTTTTAGGGATGGCAAATTACCCACCCATGGGTAATTATACCCAAACCCAAGTAGACCCATTGATAATGGGTTGGGTATGGGTGAAGTGCATATGGGTTTGGGGGTTTATAGATAGGTTTGGGTTTGGGGCTTCCATAATCTAAATGGGTATGGGTTGGATATGGATATCCATTTACTTGAGGGTGTTTTAACTACACATGCAAAAATTGGACCTATTTGTAAAACTTGAAAAGTTTAGGTACCAAAATGCAAGACCAAAAAAATTTAGGTACCAAAACGTAATTTTCCACCGATATTTTGAGGACTTATTTGCAAAAAAAATTAAATTTAGGTACTAAATATGCATGTCTATTAAGTTTGGGTACCAAACTGTAATTTGTATTTGGCATGGGTACAAACCCAAATCCATTTGATATAAACCCAACTCAACCCAAAGTAAATGGGCATGGGTACAAACCCATCAAACTCTACCCATATCCATTTATTTGGATTTCATACCCAACCCAATTGGGTTGGATATTAAGAAACCCATGGGTATGGGCAAAGTTGCCATCCCTAATCATTTTCCATAAAATCTCATACGTGAAGAGCATTTGTGGATAAATGAGCTTATGCGAAGTTAGTCAAACTGGTTTAAATTGTTATGTCGGTTCCATAAGTCCTATAGTCTGATTGGAGTATAACCGGTTTATGTCGATTTTAATAAAACATATGTGCAAAGTGAGAAGCCATTAACACTAGACGAATCATGCATATTTAAATAATCTATCTTTGAACGATCAATCTATAATCAACATTCATAATTAAATAAAATATTTCATTATAAACAAATATCAAAATAAAATATTTAAATGCAACATTTTACACTTAGAATACAAAAAATAACATCAACAACAAAATGCTCATACTTTAATCCAACAAATTATTTTCTTTTTCTTAATTAAGTCAGCCAAAAGGATATCATTTTATTCATGTACTGAAAATTGGTCATTCCAATCGAACCACTCTTTTCCAGGTTTGAACGAACTTTATTATTTTCTCAGGTTTCTCAATTAAAAATCGCTCAACACAAATTAACATTCCGGCCAACAGACGGGGTATAAAACACACGGAAAGTAGATGCAGCAAACCAAACTCTGCCTTCATCCGTTCATCGTGGATCTTCCAACATCAACAGCAATACAACACAAGTTTGCTCGGCTCTAGGTCCATGAGTGGAGTGCTTGAGATGGTATAAGCATCTAGGCCTCGAACGCAGATGAGATTTCTGACACTATTGAGATGAAGAAGCTCGGATACACGACCTTCGATTAACGCACTGCTCCGAGGGGAGAGAACGCGGCGAAAATGGAGCAGTGGGAGCAATGGAGACACCAAGATTAATGAGGCAGCATTTGGTGTCCTTGTTTGAGATCGGTGTCAATGAGGTACAAACGTCCTTCAGTTGCAACTGGACAGAAGCAGCTAAAGGAAGGAACTATAGGTAAGCTAACACGAGAGTTGCACTGGGAACAAGAAATGTGCAATACCTCGACTATGCATTCGAAATTTCATTGTAACGATATCATTTATCCGTTTCTAGTACATCGATTACTAACGAAACCGACTCATCGATTATCCAACTCCTTGAACATCAAACTGACCATGATCCTTCAACATGAAAACTTCCACAACTCAAAAAGTTCAACATTCCGATTAATAAGAACAGAAGGAAATGGAATGAATGCATTATTTGGTTCCTTCCAACAGCACCAGCCAAGCCAAAAACAATGGTGAAACACTGAGTTACTATTCAGAAGATAATACTTCACAATATCAACTATCTTCTAATACAGGAATGGCAAGGATGACCTGCACGGGCATCGAACAAACCCTAGAATCTCAATTCTTCAAACTACATGGGAAAATCTTTGCAGTTCTCCCAACAGGGACAGTAAAACAAGTAAGCTAAAGATTGCGACCATCAAAATCCCTTCGCAGTGCAAACACCAAACTAGTGTAGCCATCCAACCCAATATACTAACAAGCACATAGAAACCAAAGACCAATGCACAAAACTGTAAAGCTAGCTTTTTCTACCCATTTCAGTAGAGTAGCTTGAATTAACAGAGATACCACAAACCTAACCTCCAAGAAAATGGATGATCACTGCCTCCTTGCGTAGATGAAATAGGCCACAGCAGCTGCAGCAACAACAATAGCGCCTGTTGATCCAATGACCACCGCCGAAGCTGGCCACTCCACAAACTCTTCTTTATCCTCTCTACCATCTGTCTCGAACCCATTCACGGTTTCGACAGCTTTCTGTTTCAGCGCTACAATCACTTTCTCGGCATCTTCAGCCTCCTTCTGCAGCTCCACCATCCTCATTTCTACTTCCCTGGTCCTGCTCTCTGAAACCCTAAGCTTCTCTTCCAGTTCGGCCTTCTTGGCCAACTCGTTCTCCAACTCCTCCACTCGCTTCTTGTACTTCACCAGCTCCTTCTCCTTCTCAGCAAGTCTATCCCTGGTCTCCTCTTCCAACCTAATCTTCTTACTCTTCTCCTCGGTTTCCTTCACCTCAAGAACCCCAACTTTCCTCTCCAATTCCCTCACTCTCTTCTCGTTCTCTGCCTTCTGTTTCTTTGCCTCGTCCAGTTTCACCTCCATGTCTCCGAGCACCTTCTTCAGTTCAGCAACTTCGGTAGCGTAATCCTCACCTTGGCCCATCGACGTAATCAGATCGTGCTGGAGCCTCGAGACCTCGATCTCCAGATCCCCAGCCCGAGCAGCTATCGAATCCAGCGTGTTTTTGGTCTCTTCCGACTGCTCAAGCTCGTTCTCCAACTCTTCCAGCCTCTGCATCATCTCCGATTCCTCCGATTTCAGTGATTCCATCTCCGCTTGCAACTTCGCGACCTGGTCCTTCAATTCATCGTTCTCCTGAACCAGCGACCCGTTCTGAAGCTCCAGCGCTTCAATCTTCTGCTTCAACTTGGCGTCGCCGTCGCCGCGGTGGTCGGGGGTCGAAAAGATCTCCACCTCACGATCCTCCTCAGTCGTAGTAGCACCATTAGTATCAGTATCCGCCATCAATCAAACCCTAAAATTAACCCCAAGGAATGAAAAAACGAAAGAATCAGAAAAATCGAAATCGCGGAGAAGAGAAAACGAAGATGACGCTGGATTGAATTGATTACTTCTATGACGGAAATTGAGTTTTCCCGAGAAACAATCAAGCCGAGAGGAAGAACTGAAGAAGCAGAAGGTTTAACAGAGGCGGCGGCTAAGCAAAATGGAATTGTTTGGGGGTGAATTTTCCGGGAAAGTGAGGATGAGAAAAGGAAAGAAAAAGGAATTCTTACCTTCGTTTTCCAGCGTAACTGGGAAGTTGGGGGAGCGCTGAAAATGCGGAAACTACTGGAAAAATGGAAATATTTTAGGGTTCTCTAGCGAATTTGATTTCTCCTTTTCTATCTTGGTCACTTGGGGTGGGGGCCCAAGTTCGAATGGGCCGTCCAGTAAGTACACTTGAATTGGGCTGGTACAAGATCCAGCCCCTTTCCTACAAACTGGAACAATTTATTAATTAATCACATTTAAGTTTGGTTAATTGCAAGGTTGGTCACTGAGTTTACTAAAAACGTTCATATTTGGTTACTAAAAATATTTAATTCCATTCGTGGTTACTAAGATTAGTCACACATTTCAAATTTGGTCATTCTCCGTCTAATTCTGTTAATTTTGTCTGATGTGGCAGTCAACTTTCAAAATTGACAGCTAACTGAATGACGTGGCAATTAAAACATAATAAATAAATTTTAATCTTTTAAATTTCAAGCTCATTTCATAATAAAATAAAACTGAAAAAAATTATTAGAATTATCGAGATCGTCGACATGCTGCGGAAGCACACCTACGATGACGAGCAGGAGCAAAGCCGTCGGAAAGGGCAGGGGAAACAGAGCAGCAGGTTCAATTCCAACGGTCACAATGTCGGATCGGACCGACTTGTGATCCCGAAGCAACACGTCGAGAAGCATTTCCTGCTGCAAAGCGGCGGTAGCGTCGGTTTGAGCAGCAGACTGCTGAATTTTGAGGATGCGGCGGGGAAAGTGTGGCGGTTCTGGTACTCGTACTTAGAGGTGGCAATTTTAATCCAATCCACCAATCCAATCCATCAATCCATTAAAAATATCCACCTAATCCAATCCATTTAAATCCAATCCATTTTATCCAAATCCAATTGGATTGGTGGATTCATGGATTGGATCCATGGATCATTGGCAAATTACGGTTTAGTACCTATAATTTATATTTTTTACATTCTGGTACCTAAAATTTAATTTTTTATACGAAAAATATCATTGGAAAATTACGTTTTGGTACCAAAAATTTCATTATGACATTTTAGTACCTAAACTTTTTACATTTTACATATTGGTCCTTGGGTGAGGATGTCATTTGGATTCATTGATAATCCACCAATCCACTTGATCCAATCCATGAATCCACCAATCCATTAGATCCAATCCATTTAATCCATGGATCCACCAATCCAATTGTTTACACCATAAATTTTATCTTGTACCACATTGGTGAGTTACAAGATAATCAAGGAGTTTATAAGGCCACACTCATTATAACAATTAATGTTGTTTAAATTGGGCCTTATGGATATTGATTTTAAACCCAAGTCACTAGCTCATTAATGAGCACGGACATGATTCAATAAGGGACATGGGCCTCTCGTAAGAGGCCATGCCATGCCACGAGATGGCATGAAAATTTCTAAGTATGAGAAGTCCATGGCCATGAATGAAGAAGCCATGCCGCCTCATAACCAAGACCAAACGACACAAAAACATGTCCATCTAGAATTTAGAAGCACATGCCATCTCAAGGAAGACCTCGATACGGTCAAAAATATTCTAAGTCTCGAGAAGGGCATGCCACTTCACGAAGAGACCATGCCGCCCCATGACCAAGGCCTAATGACTGAAAAATAAACTAATTCTGGAAGAGGTACATGCCACTTCAAGGAGAAGCACATGCCACTTCACGAGAAGGGGCATGGACGCAAGAAAAGATACTAAGTATGAGAGGGTCCTGCTGTGTCACGAGAAGGGCCACAAACATGACTGAGAAGTCCATGGCCACGAATGAGGAGGCCATGTCGCCTCATGATCCAAAATATACTAAGTCTGAGAAGGTCATGCCGCCTCACGAGAAGGGTCATGTGCATGATTAAGAGGTCCATGGCCGTGTCATGTGATGGCCATGGACGCGAAGCAAGAAGCGTTAGAAATGATTGAAAATACTAAGTATGGAAAGGCCATGCCGCCTCATGAGAGGGGCCTTGTGCATGATTGAGAAGTCCATAGCACTTCACAAGAGTGGCCATGGACACGAATGAGAAGGGCGTGGTGGTGGAGCACTATATCAATAATGACTAAGTCCCAAGTGGGCCATGGACATGGGTACGAAGTCCATGGCCATGAGACAAGAGAACCATGACCCCCTTTGCGAGACACTACATGCTCGTCAAAAGACTAGCATGGCACGAGATTCAGAACAAGACCAGGCGAGGCAAGCTACACTCCAAACCCACGACGGTTCCAAGAGAGGCACCTAGGCGGTTGAAGGAGTAACCACCACTCCGAGGAAGCATGGAGCAGTTCTTTTTGGGAGTTATCCAAGAGGCGGTTTTTCCACCGAAGAAAGAGGAGCGGTTCTTTGTAGCAGTTATCCAACAAGCGGTTTTCTAGGACGGTTACCTCCTCAGGGCTATAAATTATAGGAGGGGTCGACAGAGACAGAGGTTCCAAAACCAACACTCTGACACACATGTCAATTTTATCCTTTACCTTTTCTCTATCATGTAGCCATAGATGTAGTTCGTAGTTTGGAGCTCTCGCCGAACCTCCATAGGAGTAGAAGTAATTTAATTTAGATCTCGTTCCCAAAAACCTTCAATCAAACACCCTCGTTCGAACTTTGTTTGAAGAGGTTTGAGCCGTGTCTTAGAAATCGTTGTCCATAGAAGTCAAAGGTGCAATCAATCTCAATTCAACGCAAGAAGTTTTCTCGCCGGAAAACAAATTTGGCACACCTGGTGGGACCTTGTGTTTGATATGATGGCTCCACGACTTAGACAACAAGATGAAGATCTTCTACAAGTCTTTGTAGAAGAGGATCAAGTGACTAGCTTCAAAGTTGGTCGAGTGGACGTTGTTGCCGAAAACAATGGCGGGATGAAGGCTCTGCCAACACCGGCGACAAGTTTGGATGAAGCAGCTTCCATCACTTCGCTCCATCAATCCATTGAGGAGGGTATGGTTGACCCCCAACAGGTAAACCGACGTTTAACTTCTCATATTAAGCGCCATGCTTCTTTTATTGAACGTATCGATTCTCTCATTGAACGTCATGATTCTCTCATTGAGCGTCATGATTCTCTCATTTCTTGGATGGATACATGTCAATATAATTGGTTTGGCAACTTGAACAAGACTCAGAGCCATTTTTATGAGTCTAGACATGTCTCAAACACATTTGTGGTTCAATCAAGGACTTTGCCAATGAATAGCAAAGATCCACCACTAAATAGTGTTACATGGAGTGAGAATTTTTCTTCCACTGTTTGTCAAAATGGTCGACCATGGGTAGGAACCTTGCCGACATCGGTGACAAGCCAACTTCCTTCTCAACATGGGAGTTGTGGCCAAAATTTGGCTTGCACGTTCAAGAACCACGATGGGGATTTTTCGGTACAAAGTGGAGTTCAACCGCCCATTCTAGATATAAGACCATCTAGGATCCATGTCGATGACGTAGGTGGTTGCATTTCATTGAAACTGAACCAAATATCACATTCTGCTCGCCCACCCCCATTGCCACCCCTAGTGAGTAGGCAAGGAGCAGATTCTAATAGACTCAAACCACCTAGAGCCCAGCAAGGGGGCATGTAAGTTTACCACTCCACAAGATGAAATCGAGAAGACCATTTGGGGAGCATGTGATGTTTAAGAGGCCACATCAATCACAAGCAACACATGCTTGTGCTAAACATACTAATTTGGCCAAGTTCGGAAAGGGGGGCATGCCACCAACCACTTGTAGTGGACATTGGGACATATCTAACAAGTCACAACGCGAGAAAGCCATAAAAAGTTATTGTAGATTTGAAAATTTGGCTAATTATGGACAACACATGTCCAAAAAGTCATATGAAGTCCAAGCCACACATGTTTGTGATAAGCATGCTAGTTT
Source organism: Linum trigynum (assembly GCA_964030455.1). Taxonomy (NCBI): domain Eukaryota; kingdom Viridiplantae; phylum Streptophyta; class Magnoliopsida; order Malpighiales; family Linaceae; genus Linum; species Linum trigynum. The sequence goes on along the minus strand of OZ034821.1, from coordinate 26,506,884 downwards.
GGCTAAGTCTGGATATGGGGGCATGTCAGTGTCACCCATCATGAAGTATGAAGTAGGGGGCATGTCTTGGAAGACACAACAGCCCCAAGCCACCCATGAATTTTATAAGTGTAAAACTATGGTTAAGTCTGGACAAGAAGGCATGCCACCAATCATCAACAGTGGACATGAGGTCAAGTCCAACAAGAAAAGATGTGGGAAAATCAAAAAGAGTTCTCGTAGTCTTGAAAATTTAGCTAAGTATGGGAAAGGAGGCATATCACCCACCATAAATGATGGAGTAGGGGGCATATCCAAGAACCTAAAAGAATTCCAGCCTACACATGCTTGTGATAAGTACACAAGTTTGGCTAAGTGTGGACAGGGGGGCAAGTCCATGTCCATGAGTAGTAAGTACATGCCATCAATCATGAATGACGGACATAGGGGCATGCATAAGAAGGTATCATACGCACAAACCAGACATGGCCTCACAAAGAACCAAGGATGGTCGTGTGCTAAGGGTAGGAGCCAACAAGGTTTGGAGGTTGAAAGACAAAGTCAAGTGGGCCACATGGGTGGTCGCCAACTTTTCAAGACTGGACATCGTCTCCAACAACATGAGGAGAGTAAGCATGTCTCAACCATGAGGAAACCAAGACAGGAAAACCCATGGTCGTCTTGACATGTCAAGTGAAGTGGCTAAAGCACATGAGCATGAGACCCCATGCAAGGCCACCAAGGCTAGACATGCTGATCATATACCACCCACTGGTAAGCTAGAAAATTCAAAATTAATGTATGGAGAATCATGTTCCATGGAGGAAAAGAAGCATGTGGTATATGGATGGCTTGCATGTTTTAATCCATGGACTTGGCAGTGGGTGTACACCTTTGGCGCATTAGTTGTTGCCAGAGGCGATGGAGAGCAGTGACGTTTGTCACTCCTTGTTATCTTAAATAAATAAATATCATATATATTAACTAGCTTATAACCTGGCCCGTTGGCCGGAATGTTTATATTTGATTTTTTTATACTTTTTATGTTACGTTAAAGTCTATCTACCCGTTTAATTTTATTGACAATCTTTCAATTGAGATGAAATATAAAGAAAGAATATATAGGTCGAACATTCAGAGAAATATCATCATCATTTGAGAAAATAAAATATAAAAATGTATAAAACATCTCATTTTCATAATGATAATTAAGCCCAGTTAATATGCTATTAGTTAGTTGATTGTTAAGAAAGATAGAGTATAAAAGCTCACTGGAATTCCCACACGACCCATAGATAGTTTGAAACTGAATCTAAAACCTCACAATCCTACGTAAATGGTTCAATGCTCTCATTTTGGGGGCAATATGCCACTAATAAAAAAGAAATGGAGGGTTGTAGGTTCAAGTCAACTATATACTAACAACTCAGCTAAGAGAGGACCATCAAAACTTGAGAGCAAACGACAAAATTGGATTACCTCCAATATACTAATAGACTCGATCAAAGTAATATGACGCAAAATTAGACAGTCCTTATCTATCAGTTCCAACAGGCTGAATAAAGAATCGACCTACTTCATTAAATCAATCAATAATTACTCGTTTTAAGATAGAAATAGGTTGTGGTAGCTGCAAAAACCATAAACCTAATGATCCAATAGCCACCACTCTCCATTGAACGACCAAATTTTTATCTACTCTATCTTCAATCTCAAGAAGCATATGTTTCAACCGAACATTAACTTTCTAATCCTCCTTCTGCAACTCCATTTCTGCTACTTTGATGGACCTTCTCTCTGCGGCCCTCAATTTCTCTTCCAATTGGGGTTCTTGTCAACTCGCTCTTCAACTCCTCAATCCCCTTCCTGTGTTTTGCCAACTCATCTTCCTCAGGGGCAGTTCTAATAAGTTCGCTAAAACCAAAACTCATCTCCAATTCCATAAATATGCTCATCTCCCCCCTTGCATGCCTTCACCTGCTTCAGCACACTTCCATGTCCTTCAATATCCTCATCATCTCTCACTTCTCTCTCTTCAACTGCTCCAGTTTTGCTTCCGCGTCTTTCAACACCCTCCTCAATTCGATCACAAACTGCTACAGTTGAAATTTTCTTCCCCCACCACTCTCATTCTCAAACTCAATCCTAACTCTTCTACTCCAAGTTCAACACCTCAAACTCCTAGATTGTTGCATGAAAGCTCAATTTCTAACTAATTCTAAAACAATATCAAAATTTGATTAGTGAGTTGGACCATAAGAATAAAAATTAATGAGGAAAATTATGGTTGCGGAGAACATTAGTTATCACAAAATCAAATATGAGTGAAAATATTGTAATTGAAAAGAAACCTTTTTTCTAATTTTGATCTTATTTTATTATTTCAATAGCTAAGCAAAGAACAAAAATAAAGTATCGGAAACAATGAACAAAAAAGTAGACAGGGCTCTAGGAAAGTACAACTGCCCTGTTCTACACAAACATCTCTTTTGCTTACAAACAAATATAGTACCCAAACCATCGTTCAAATTCATTTTCTATATTTTATAAAAATCATTCATAAACAACAAACTTAGATAAATCGCGAAGGAAATAATAGCCTACCAGTTCAAGTCGATGAACCTTATATGAAGATTAACTGTTTGCTTATCCCCAAGCAAACCTAACTCAAACCAATGCAGCTCTCTAGAGCTCTATAGCAACATACAACCCCGATCTTCGGTAGAGGATTTCCTAGATCATATAGCAGCTTACGAGGTCAACTGGTCTTCTAAGACGTTCCCTATCTCTCTCAATGCGAGTACTAGACTCAAGCCAGGATCATGAGAAAAAGTAGAAGTAAGACAGTCAGTTCATGGATAAAGGGACTCACACCATTCACAACCAAGGATTCGTTGTACCGGGGTGCTCTTTCACTTCATTTCACCGTTGGAACCCCTTTTTCTCACTTTCATTTACATTTTTTCTTTCATTTGGTGGGGTTCCAACAGCAGTCTTTTGCACGGTCGACCCTTATTAGTCGAGCAAGAGCAATTTCTGTACATCTGGAGCTCGCCAGAGTACTTCTTTTAACTCCTTTTCCTCAACTCGTGTGGAGGGTCAATGAAATTAAGGGGGTTCGGAAGCTCTATCCGTGCCCTTAAAAACACATCCTCAAGTAGGCAAACCGTTCAACGGGTGGAAGTTTTACTTGTACTAGAGACAACTTAGCTTCACCTTGTAGGAGTACCCCACTAAGGATCACTAAAATCTCTTCCAAAACCCGATTTTGTGCAATGAACGGTGCCGCACACGTTGGGCTTACCCCATGTTTAAGATTTAATGATTTTGACATGGAGGACCAACTTCTTCCCATTTTCCATATGAGCACCCTGTTCGATACACGAGTCCATAACATAATCCAAACAGAGTCACCATTACCACATGAATTCAACGGTCTTAGCTCCACTAATTCACAAAATCAACTGGCACAACAGAGAGCTAGATAGGAAAAATCTTATACTTCAACATCCTCCATAGTGCTACACTACCTCCCTAGGTTGCACATTACTATAGAGACTGTCAATTCAAAGCATACTAAGAAGGCAATTTGCAAGGAAACACATACTTGGAGCCCTCAAATTTAAAAATTTGGATAGTGAACTAGGCTCCAAGCACACAAACAGCCAAACATTCACCTGCATACATAATCGAACACCCCCCCACACTTAAGCATGACATTGTCCTCAATGGAGGAAAGATAAGGAGGGTAGAACGAAGTTACCAGATCAAGGGTGAATGATGATGTACGGGTCAGGCAGTGCATTCCAGGAAGAGAGAGTAATCAGAACACAAACACCACGCAAAATCTCACAAAGGTTGAGTTATTGACTCTAAAATCAAATAACAAAACTGACTCAACCGAGGAGAAATAGAGAAAGAAATGCAAACCGACTGGTTGGGTTGCCTCCCAACAAGCGCTTCTTTCACGTCGTGAGCCGGACGATGGCTCTTAAGTTTTGGTCCATGCTAGAACCTCCTTGAAGTTGAAGTTCTCGTCGATGAGGTGGAGTCTCAAGTCACGAGCATGTGGTGTGGCAGGTGATGAAGGCTCATGTACTTGATGCAGATGAAGTCTCCACCCTCGAGACCTCTTCTTCTCTTCTCTCGTCTCATTGCCCCAAACCAGATATGACAGCATCGACCGACCACCATTGCGTCCACCAAGAGGGACCGATGTCGATGTGGCCTTGGTAAGGCAAAGAGACACTGCACGTGGGTCCTTGCCAAGCAGTTCCTCAAAGTTTGGTGGGCATATTACTTGCAACTCATGGCCGGTGCATGCCTCTTCCACCTCAACTTCATCCTCAGCCTGGACGCCAATTGCTTCCTCAACCCCCCTTCCTTCTTCAAAATGTGGTCTCTCCCCTGGGAAAAGATCAAGAACCACCTCTTCTTTTCTTTCTTCCTCATCATCCACAACTTCCTTCCTCATCCTTGCTCGCTCTTCTTCTTCTAGAACAGATTGGAGAGCAAGTCGCCAAGCAATTTCTTCAATGGGATCATCTTGCATCTCCTCGCACGGGCCCAGCATGTTAGAGCATAAATGAGGAAAGGTGTGGTCTGCAACCAAAGGACTTTCCTAATCATGGTTATCATGGGAGTTCTCTGTGATAACTTCTGTATGCTCCTCAACGCTCCCATAGCCTTTGTCATCCTCCACCTCTTCTAGCGTGGCAGCAGAAAGGTGATCTTGAGCAAGATGTGAGCAAACTTGCTCTAAAACACAACACCTAACAATGGCCAAGTGTAACCAATGAAAGGGACTGTAGTATAGTGGCACAAGTAATAAATATCGAATCCACGGGTCTCTAGAGTTACTATTACTCAGCTTCAGTTCATTATCTAGCAAACTAGATTAAGGATTGATTAACTAAACTACTCTACTAACTAAACTAAGTAAAACTACTAATTACAGTTTGGGAACTCACTTAGGTATGATTCCCCCTAGCTCCTCAATTAGATCCAAGTTGTAATTCCTTTTGGTTGTTTTACTGTTGATTAAACTGCGGAAGATCCGACAGTAGCTTGGAATCTCTTAAGCTGACCAAGCCCTCTCAGTCTAACTATCCGGCAGACGACTAGTCTTCACCGGGATAGAAAGCTGAAGCAGTAAGAACAGAACTCCACTACTGGAATTGGATTCCAGTACAAAGCAGTAAACTGGCTAACTCTCGTATAGCCAATCTCCTACTACCGAATGATGAGACTCTAGCAACCTAATCAGATTCTATCTATCTCATATTGCAGCAGGAATCAGGAAAAGTTGATCAGACTTCAATTGACTCAATAAACATGCATCATTCGATTATAATCAAACAATATAGCATCCAAAACTTCATACAAGAAAGATCCTAACTCATGGAACTAAGGTTCCTCAAAACCTAAGTGAAGGGACGTTACTCCATAGAGAAGAGAGAGACTGCAGAAATCTAATCTAGATCTTCAATCTCCATCTCCAAGCTTGATTCCCGAGCTCCAATGGCGAAGAAATCCTCCAAAATAGCACCAAGAATGTTCCCAAGTCGCTCTCTCTCTCTCTAGGGTTCGTCCCTTGGGTGTTTGGGGTCCAAAACCCAGCTCTCCCTCTTTCCTTTTGCTGAAAATCGGGTTTTAAACAGCAATTCCCGACTCACACGGCCAGGCCACACGGCCGTGTGGCTTTCCCAGCTGCCCGTGTGAAGACTCGGTAATTTCCACACGGCCACATGGCCAGGTCACACGGCCGTGTGGGTTGTGCCCGTGTGGCTTGCTCAGCCTCTGTTTAATGCTTCGTTTCTCCCTCGTCCGGACTCCGAATCAGTCGCCGTTTGATCTCAGACGCTCATAGTCTCGTCCTCTTTATTTTCATGACAAGCTTGCATGATTATTTATCCATAAAGTGAGGTAGAAATCCATTCTTCTTCAGGTCATACCCGAGTTTCTTCTCCCGAATCGTCAATTGATCTCTGATTGACTTGAAACTTGCGCCTATGCTTCACTTTATGTGCTAGGACCTGAAATGTGACAAAGGAACACAACCTAGCGTAAAATAGGCCAAAGACACGATAATTCAAGCTCAAACAATCAAGAAACAAAGGGGAAAACATGTGCAAATACCGAGTCATCAAAGATAGAAACTCATTGAAGTTGAAACCTAATAACAGAAAGAGGAGAAATGACGCAGGAGATCCCCCGAGCTTTAAACATCGTATCAGGCAATAAGATCAAAAGAAATAGATATTCTGCATGTTGTGCTCATGAGACAACGTGAAATAAAAGTCGTTTTGTTATTAATCAGAAAGATAAAACCATGAGACATAGAGAAGAAATGAATGACTTACATGTGCAAAGCGATTAACCTTGGCCAAAAACCGAAAACCTATTAAAGGTCAATGCCTGGTATAGGAAGATGAGTAAAGGCGAAAGGTATAACTGATCAAACATTGCCTTCAGCAATAGAAGCAATAAAATAGTTCTTCTGGTAGTACATCGAGGAGAGACAGAACCATTGGGTGATGCCAATGCAGAGGAATCAAGCGAGATAATCAAGGTCAGGCCATAACTACTTGATTGAACTCCATTCTATTCGCCATGGATTGATATGAGAGTTGAAATCTTCTACTTGCCCAGCCTAAATTCCCAAGAATAAAACTCCAGTGCCAAGAGATACCCGAATGTTGATTTTCAAATGCTCCTTATACTGGGAAGTGAAAGCACGCAAACTATTGCACGATGGAGGGAATTTCGGAGAAAATTAGAAAGAGATAAGAACAAAGATAAAAAGGCACAAAATTTAAATTTATATTGAAAAATGCAAGGACACAACACGTAATAAAGGAAATAGTTTCTTCCATGTTAGCCAATTACCAATATACCTTTAGCAAAACATTGAGAGAGCATGAATTCTAAAGATTGATAAAATTAAATGAAACTCTACTATGAAAATTGAAGTATTAAGCACCATGAAAATACATATGATAGACTTAGTGCCCTTGTTAATCATGATGAAAAAGTTCTCTGCTTTTCACAGTTTCAATACATGTATGTTTTGTATTAAAAAAGGAAGAACAAATACACTTAGTATAATTGGTTATGACTGCTATCTTTGTTTAAAGAGATCCAGGTTCAAGTCTTGGTATTGATATTTTTTATGAAATAAATAATTAATTGTAAAGACAAAAATATCCTTCCTACTTTCACTCTCATTGGAGGAAATTTGAAATGGAGAAAATTTTACAAAACTCTACTATATATTAACGGAGGATTAATAAATAAAATCCAATCATGGCTATATAAGAAAAATAGAGAGAAAATAACAAAGTGGAAATTTTGAGTCGAAGTTATTAGACTTTGATGTGAAGATTTTACCACCAAGTCGTAGTGATGGCTTGGCATACCGAGTCGTAGATTGCGTCTTGCCATGCTATGTCGTCTTGTCCCAAGTGGCCACAAGTTTGGATGTTGGCCACGACCTAAGGGCATCGTGGCTTGGAGATGAGTGATGGCCAACTTGATCATGTACAATAAGAAAAGTGTAGGGGCCTCACTGAATTGTTGACGAAAATCCAACAAGGCAAGGGTTTCTCGTGGCTACACATGAATGAAGACAACATAGGCGGCATAGCTAGCCACTTGAAAGACGTAGGTATCATGGTGTTGTTTTAGGGGGGAAAATTTCAAGTTTTATTGAACCTGTGGTCATGGGTGAGTAGAGACAAGCCTTGTTACTCGAGGACCAGTTAGAGAAGGGATATAAGTGGTCAAGTTGGTCTCAACTACTTAGTCCATAATCCTTATGCACTAAGTAGTTGGGGGGCATTTGTTTACACCATAAATTTTGTCTTGTACCACATTGGTGAGTCACAAGATAATCAAGGAGTTTATAAGGTCACACTCATTATAACAATTAATGTTGTTTAAATTGGGCCTTATGGATATTGATTTTAAACCCAAGTCACTAGCTCATTAATGAGCACAGACATGATTCAATAAGGGACATGGGCCTCTCGTAAGTGGCCATGCCATGCCACGAGATGGCATGAAAATTTCTAAGTATGAGAAGTCCATGGCCATGAATGAAGAGGCCATGCCGCCTCATAACCAAGACCAAACGACACAAAAACATGTCCATCTAGAATTTAGAAGCACATGCCATCTCAAGGAAGACCTCGATACGGTCAAAAATATTCTAAGTCTCGAGAAGGGCATGCCACCTCACGAAGAGACCATGCCGCCCCATGACCAAGGCCTAATGACTGAAAAATAAACTAAGTCTGGAAGAGGTACATGCCACTTCAAGGAGAAGCACATGCCACTTCACGAGAAGGGGCATGGACGCAAGAAAAGATACTAAGTATGAGAGGGTCCTGCTGTGTCACGAGAAGGGCCACAAACATGACTGAGAAGTCCATGGCCGCGAATGAGGAGGCCATGTCGCCTCATGATCCAAAATATACTAAGTCTGAGAAGGTCATGCCGCCTCACGAGAAGGGTCATGTGCATGATTAAGAGGTCCATGGCCGTGTCATGTGATGGCCATGGACGCGAAGCAAGAAGCGTTAGAAATGATTGAAAATACTAAGTATGGAAAGGCCATGCCGCCTCATGAGAGGGGCCTTGTGCATGATTGAGAAGTCCATGCCACTTCACAAGAGTGGCCATGGACACGAATGAGAAGGGCGTGGTGGTGGAGCACTATATCAATAATGACTAAGTCCCAAGTGGGCCATGGACATGGGTAAGAAGTCCATGGCCATGAGACAAGAGAACCATGACCCCCTTTGCGAGACACTACATGCTCGTTAAAAGACTAGCATGGCACGAGATTCAAAACAAGACTAGGCGAGGCAAGCTACACTCCAAACCCACGACGGTTCCAAGAGAGGCACCTAGGCGGTTGAAGGAGTAACCACCACTCCGAGGAAGCATGGAGCAGTTCTTTTTGGGAGTTATCCAAGAGGCGGTTTTTCCACCGAAGAAAGAGGAGCGGTTCTTTGTAGCAGTTATCCAACAAGCGGTTTTCTAGGGCGGTTACCTCCTCAGGGCTATAAATAATAGGAGGGGTCGACAGAGACAGAGGTTCCAAAACCAACACTCTGACACACATGTCAATTTTATTCTTTACCTTTTCTCTATCATGTAGCCATAGATGTAGTTCGTAGTTTGGAGCTCTCGCCGAACCTTCATAGGAGTAGAAGTAATTTAATTTAGATCTCGTTCCCAAAAATCATCAATCAAACACCCTCGTTCGAACTTTGTTTGAAGAGGTTTGAGCCGTGTCTTAGAAATCGTTGTCCATAGAAGTCAAAGGTGCAATCAATCTCAATTCAACGCAAGAAGTTTTCTCGCTGGAAAACACCAATCCACCAATTCAATCCATTTGCCACCTCTACTCGTACTGGAACAGCATCCAGAGACGAAAGGGTGGAGTTCGTGAAGGAGAAGGGCTTGAAATCCGACAACATTGTCAACTTACAGAGATCCACCGCCGGGCAGCAGCAACGACAGCAGCGGAATGTGAAGGTGTCTGATTCTCATCTCTCTATCTCTATCTTAATGGAATGTGAAGGTGTAGCAATCATAACCCCACTCTCCGCCGATTTGGGTTATCCGATCACGGCCAAATCTATTTTGGTTAGTCGACAAGGTAAAGTGTCCTGGATTTGTCAGCGGCTTGTTCTCTTTCAATTCTCGTTGAAACCTGCTTGTAATTGTGTTTTTTGAGGTGACCCTTTTTCATATTCTGGGCAGTCTCATATGTTCTTGAGACTGGTTGATTTTCTTACGAAGTCTAGTAGTTGGCCATAAAACTTAAAAGAGACCCATGGAAAGCAACGACGACCCACTTTTGTGGCCCAATTTACAAAACAGAATAGAATCTCCAATTTTTGTCTCAAACCATCTTTGTGGCGGCAAAAGGAGGAGGTGTAGGGGGAGAATGCAAGAACAAGCAAACAGCAGAGATGTCATCCATGGCAATCCCTCTCCTCCGCCGCCTCCAGGCCTTCATCGCGGCCTTCACCAGGCACTTGGCCGCCTTCGACCGGTCTGTCACAGACGATACGATCTGCACGGCTTCCTGGTTTGACACCACGTCCCACACTCCATCCGTCGCCATGATCACGAACTGGTCTTTACTGGAAATGTGCCTCTGGGTCACTTCGGGCACGGAGATGAGACCGAAATCCTTGATGCAGTAGTCTCCGAAAGCTCGAGACATTGCAAGCCCTGGCGATTCTTCATCCGGTAGCCAGACCCTATGGACCCCTGGCTCGTCGCCGAGGCAGAACACTCTGCCCTTGCATTCCACTATCCTCTCTGCCTCTTCTGCAACAACCCAAGACAATGGGAATAACGGCTTTTCAGACATGTATTCAATAATCTGTAAACCCTAGAAGAAAAAATATAGAGGCAGAGGCTGAGAAGGCAGAAACTAACGAGGTAGGCTGGGCTTGAAATCTACAGTCAGCTGAACAGGCACCAAAATTCCATCTTCTGATGTGGCCAAAACAGCTCTAGAATCTCCCACATTGGCTATATAAAGCAACTCTCCCTGTATACATAAGGAACAAGGACATAGTCTTAGAACTCTGTAAACAAACAAACAAACAAAATGGTAACATGAAACCGGCATAGATCACTGAAATCGGTGTTAAGATGTCCAACTCGGTGTTTTAAATGTCTCGATATCGCGATTTTGGAGACCAATGGGATACATAAAGACGATTCGTTGATGACCAGCTAAGTGTTTTATCGAAAGTATGAAAACCCATTTCACTTGCCTGTCTGACGATGGTCAAGGCGGTGGTGCCACTGTGGAAGGAATCAATCCTGCGGTGCTGCTCCAGCTCCTGATCCACAGCAGCACATGTCTTTAAGTAGCAATGCTTCCACATGTTGAATCTCTGGAGCTTTTTATCAGATCCCAAGTCGATTTCGTCAAGAAGATAATCGACCGAAGAGGATTCAGCAGCAGCTAAGGCTTCTTGCCAGTTGCACAGCAGGTGTGATGGCAGTGATTCCCTAACTTTCTTGGCCACAAAATGTCCCCATGGTCCATGCCCGTCGAATATCCCGCAGAATGTCATGTCCTCTTGGCAACCGAATTCCTAAGACAAGAAATGTCACACTTTATATCAGCAAAAGAAGAACCAGATCATCTCAATAATGTCTGAGTCGGTGTGAGACTTATCTATGTCCTTAGTAAAAAAAAACAAGTCTATCAAAACCTGATATCCGAGGATTATCAGGATTTGAACGACAAACAACCTAGATCATCAGAAATCTGAAAGTTCAATCTTAAACAATCCATTGATTATGTTCAATGTAGTACGCTGAAATATTCGAGACTAGATCTTATACTACACTGTTAAAAATCCAGACAATTAGAAACAGAGAATTTTCACTAACCTCCCAAACGATGAAGCAATCCTGATTAACACCCTTCTCTCCCCTCTTCGAGAATAACGAGGCCAAGTTATTGGAACCAGCAACATTAACACAACCAGACGATCTCAAGATCAACTCATTCTTCTTAGCTTCTTTCTCCATGGCTTTCGCGGCCTCTCTGCCACCACCTCCACCATTATCCTCATCCCCACAAAAGTTCTTGCTTTTCTTCAGAGAGAGAGACCGTGCAAGCTTGAACATTGCAGAAAGATGCCCCATTTTGAGAGAAATTGAACTGCTGATCAATAATGTATATGGTGTCTCCTTTTATACACCTAATACAAAGCACAAGACGTTATCTGAGTCAGAAGATTCCCAGTGAGTCAGAAAGGTGAGGATCTAAGAATTTTTATATGTAAGTCTGAAAATCTTGTGACATACCCGCTAAGTCTAGTATTAGTACTATAGATCATAGATCGAATATTCAAAGAACAGAAATTCTCCAATGGTGCAATCCAGAATGTTTTGGAAGCAACCAAATGAGGTAATGACAAGAGAGAAATTAATAAAAAGAAGAGGTTTAGGGTCTTCAACCTCTACAGCTAGGGATGGAGACTCTTGCCATTTTCCTAATTAGCAGTTTCCACTTTCTGGGGTTTGTTTGGTTGCTGAGAGAGAGAGAGAGAGAGAGGTATGGCAAATTGAACTGATTAATCAACCCAACAAACACAAGTGGGTCCTCAAGTTGGATTGCCATTTTCTTCTCTAATCTATGTGCAAGTTGGTCCTGGGAAGAAGAGGAATGAAGGATGGCGGAAAAGCTTTTTAATTTTGCTTCTAGTTCCTCTACATGTGAAAGTAATTATCTTCCCAAGAATCTAATTTCTCAGCAACCAAACACAATCCAGAAGAGAGAAGTGAAGCAAAAGGTATTTAGACCACAAAAATTCCCCCGGCTTCCTTTCCTTCCTCTTAAAAATCTTTTTCTCAGATACCAACCAAAACCCAGAAGGGAAAAGACGTAGACCACAGATATAAAGATGATGACATCTTTTATTCTTGTCGTTAATTCCCATCTTCCATAAACATGAACCAAGATAACAAGAAACAAATGTAATTGTAATCACATCTAGAAGAACAGAAAAACGGAGGAGGTACCAGCAAAAATGAGCTCTGGGCACAGAATTGCCAGCTGAGAATTCGAGGGAGATGAGAACTAGAACACACAGATCATCAAAACCCCATATCCAGAATTTACTGAGAGAGAAAGAGAGAGAGTTACGTACAAGATAAACAGCAGAAGCCAGAAGCTTTAGGGGTAAAACTAACTAGCTATCGTAGCTAGCTGGAAATGGATAAAGCTCTCATCCTTTGTTCCTATATAGAGCGAGACAACTCCTCTTTCTCTTCCCCCAAAAGGAGTAAAAACCAGCCAAGATCGAGACTTTTTCACAGTGGTGTCGGATTGTAACTATTTAACTCGATACCCAGCTGGGATTTATGGTTTTAAAAGTCTGGAAAATGGGAGAGAACAAACGGAAGGGGAAAAGGGTAACTTTCTCTCCCTCCTCTGTTTTTTTCCTTTTCTCTCTTCCTCTTTTGCTGCAATCTGCCTCTCTGTTTCAATCGCCAGAGTTTCTCTTCTTTTTCTATTTATATGATGGTGATGGTGATATAATCGCCCCGCCCACACGGATTTCTGTACGCCACTACTTACGACTAGTATTTAGGACCTAACAACACAACGGCTTACTATATAAGGGAAATTTTCAAATTTAACTCTGGGTTTTTGGTTGGGTTTAGGTTTTTCTTCTACTTTCTTTCTTCTTTTGACGCAGTTTCTACTTTCTAGGACGGTGTCTCTGTCTATTCACAGTTCACTGGTGCTGACGTATGTATATGTGTGTATGTATGGGATGAAAAGCTTTGGGTTGGGGCAGGTCAACTATGGTTGTTTGATCCTTTTCAGCTGGACTATGACATGCAGAGCAAGTTGCGGGTGATTAACAAGATGACCGAACACATTGAACCATAGTCTTGATAGAGTTACGATAGTTACACCTTAGAGAGATCGAATATACTACTTTAGTCTAGGTCATAAGTTTACGAGTCATTAAGAACAAAAACATAACATGGTTATAAGTTAGAAGTTAAGATGAAAGTCCGATCGCCCCGAAAGGAGTTCAATTTGATTTTGAGGTAGTTGCTTTAAACTTTCTTGTTATATTTACGCTTTATCTTAGAGTGAGTGATATTGACCTTAGTATACGAATGTTTATGTGACTTTATATCTAGTTGCCTTCTAGCAATGCAGACGTCATGTTAAAAGTGTGATTAACGATTGAATTTTTATTGAGTGATGATCATGTTATTATTATACGGAGTTTGACAAGGAAACCTAGAAGAGGTCTTATCTTGGTATTCAAATGGGAGAATATTGGTGGTTGGAGAACACTTCAATATATGTATACCATCATCCATTTAAAACTTGAAAAATGATATAATGCATGTTTGTCATTAAATGTAACAACATATTTTGGACCCCATAATCATAAATAAAAAGAAAATAAATGTAATAAGTACTAAGGAACATATGTTCCCATCCCATCCCATCCCATCTAATTTATTTTATGTAATAAATAAATAAAATGCCAATAAGGAAGTAGAGAAAATGAATTTTGTAACATATTTTCGGATATAATTTTGATCTTCTGACATCTATATATATCCTGATACTTCTCCAAGGATCTTGCCACGTTGAACATGTGCAACTGTTCATTGCTATATATTTTTGAACCAATTGAAGGTTGATTCAAACCAAAACACAACCCATATGCCCTTGTCTTGTCTTTTGAAATATATATTTTTGTTTCCTTTTCTAAAAAAATGCTAAAATATATATATATATGATAATTGCTGTCCTAAATGATGGGATTTTGGCAAGGAGAGACTGGCCTTATCTCTATTATGGGAAAGGAGAGAAAACAATTAGTATTGTTTTGTAAAGATATATTAATTGAATATGAAATGATGATATCTCTACCAAAAAAAGGAAAAATTGATGATAAGCATGGTAGGGTTAGTAGACAATTAGAAGATGTCTACTCAAACAATTACCATTAAATCAAAAGTGTAGTAATCTTGATCGATCATACACCAATGCATCGAAAATTTCTAAATAATATTACAATTCATTCATCTACCGGTTAGAATTTAATAACGAGTGATTCGTTTGTGTCGGGATAATTAAACAAAAAAACTCCTAAAACATTTCATCTAAAGCAATAGCATATTTTTAAGCTAACAACTCCAATGGTTACCAAAGTATTAATGAAACATATCATCTACGAATATAAGACTTAGAATAAGATATCATCTCATCAAACACCAAAGGGCGAGGCTGATTAAGAAGAGGAAGAAATTACGTGGCAGCATAACTATAGTCAGACAGCTTACTTATTAATTATTATCATCTCCATCACTAATAAAATTAGTTTGTTTTGTCAGGAGACTAATTGATATAATAAACAAAAGCAATTTTGTAACATATTGTCGACACTATGGAAAGGAGATATTTTGGGTAACTTAATGATTAATATATTTTGGGTACATCAACCTAAGAAAAAAAGAAAAGAAAAGATTAACAGGGCAATAATATTGTATTATGAAAAAAGATTATCAGCTGGACACATGGCGATAGAATAGCCATACATAGACTCCTTGTTTGCACATTGAGATTTGAATTGCTTAAATAACACCGATTAGGTTTCTTTCTTTGTTTCCCAAGTTTATGAATTGTTATATGTTTTAGTTTATGAAACATTTAGTTCAAATGACAATGCATGAGAGTTTGCATAGTGTTTTAATTACTATGAGTTTGACATTTACTGTTTATTGTTCTAGTAATTCTTTGTCGATGATGGATAGAGATGTATGATCGAATCATCAGCTTTCTGAATTTTTCTGGTATTTATCTAGTTTGAAATATATTTGTCGGGCTTCTCTGTCATTAAGAAAAATAAGTTTAGTAGTCTTCCGCGCGACTACCACACCACCATATTGTGTTGTTAAGAAGTTGGTGATTAATAAAAGTGACATATAATTAGAAAATGTAAGAGGTCGGTGGTGAAAATTGACAGATAAAATTAGAATAATTAAGAAGCCACGTTTGGTGGTGACTGACGGTTGCTGATAGCTGATTTTGGTTTTGTTTTAGCGATGCAAGTTAATGAAGTTTCCTGAAAACGAGATGCAATTTTAATATACAAGAATTGATAGTTTAGGAAAAATGGAGGGACACGGGGTGTGTGAAAACTACAATTATGATTGAAATTGGAAAATATAAAACAGAGAAATGGATCTTTCCTGAAAATGAAGGAGATTTTATTAAATAACTCAATGCATGTCCATCAAAGAAGTAAACTCCATCCATGTATTGTTGTATGTGGGGCGGTAGCATTATCAGTTCGTGATATCAATTCACAATTGTCGAATGTAGTGTGTATGAATTATTTTCGAAATTATTATCTCGCACTTTCAATACTATGAATTTTAAAAGCGATACGCGATGACATCCTGATGTCAATATTAAAAGGATGTTAATTGAAATTATATTAAAATCTAGAATATTCATCATATTCTAGTTTTGAACTTTGAGACTAACAACCAATCAACGGGGGAAAGCAATGGCAAGAAAGGGGAAAGCAAAATGAAGCTTATTATTAAACAAAATACAACTCCCCATGCAAACTATAACTAGCTAGCATCAATGTATATATATTGCCTGCCACCTTTCCCAAAATGGAGAAGAAGGCATCTTAATATAATATTAGAGGGATTTAATCCAGAAGATTAGGCATTTGAAATTAGCTTTAATTAGAAAATAGAGAGAGAGAGAGAGGGTTAGGTGTAAAAGTAGAAGCAGAAAACACCAGAAATGGATGATAGAGTGATGAATTTGATGGTAACACGTATAGAGGGATAGAAAGTGGAAGACAAAGAAATCTAATGAAAGCTAAAGCATACCCTAAAGTGAAGTGAAGTGAGGCGCCGATGATTTCTGGCCACATACGTTTCATTTTGAACATCACATATCATGGAACTCGTGTCAAAGTGAAGTGGCACAAGTTTCTGGTTCCATTGCACACATACTACCACTTACACATTGTGAGCAGTTTATATGTTACGTTGCACAACACGTACAATGGGGTTCCTTCCATATCATGACTGGTTCTGCTTGCTTGTAACGCAAATGCACAGAGAGAGAGAGAGAGAGAGAGAGATATCGGGTAAGATTGAGATCTGTTTCTTCTTCCCTCTTGTTTTGGAAAGGGAACGGTGGTTTTTTCTTAAACATGTGAAGAAAGAAGACAGAAAAATGGATTCATTTCATGGTCGGCCGGATGAGCATTGGAATTGGACCTTCCTTTCTTATTTGTTTGTTGGGGAGGTTAGCCCACTACCAGGAACCAACATTGATGAGTTGATTGTCTGTGTATTGTTGCATATGATTTGATTTCTCTCTCCACCTACTTTGGATTCCAGATTAAGGAAGCTCAATTACCTACTCTTTACCAATTACCCAACATTTGTACTCGTTAATTACATTACAAGGATGGTTTTTGGCTGGAGCTGTTATTAGGGCTTTGTTCTTTATTGTGGTTGGATCATATCAGTTATTTGGTTTGTGTGGTAGACAAAATGTACAGAGATGATACAAAATACGCCGTGTTCACAAATATACTAAGGTGAAATAAATGATGACGATTTTGGTTCGACTTACTTATAAAGTTTGGTGTGTTTCATTCATCTGAACTATGTATAATTTTCACTATCTACTTTATAAGTATGAAATATTTGATTGATATTATTTTAAATGAACAGCTCCCGCATATATTCTTTCGAATTTGTTTTTGGTGCATTATAGCACCCGTGGGCCTTGGTGCCGAGTTGGGCTTAGTCGTTAGGGTATTATTATTAGTTAATTGTCATGTTATTGTGATTATTTAGGGATATTCGTATTAGTTTATTGTGTCTTGTTGAGTAAGTTATTAGTTACCTTGTTAGAGTGGGATAGCGTTAGCTATTAGGTTTTCTTACGTTTTCCTATAAATATGTACATTGTTCTTTGGGTTTCGTCAAGAAATGAATAAGAGTAAAGTAAATTAGAGTAATTTAGCTATCTTTATCACGTTTCATTAGTTTCGTAGAAGAGTTCGAGTTCCATGATACGTGAGATTCCGCCATCACGCGTCAGTTTTACGCATTTCTCTACACAAATTTAATTATGGAAAAATGATTTATATAAACCCACCCTCACATAAAAGTAGAGAAGGGGGCAGTGAGCCGATTGGATGTGTTTTTGTTTCAATCCCCCAACAGTTTTTTTTTTTTTTTTTTTTTTTTTGGCATGTTCATACATTCATCCATCCAAACGGTAGTAGCAGCAGTGTTAGGTTTCATTACTGTGACCCACGGCATTGATTCAACCAAGCTAACCATTATTCTTCCACCATGCAAGGAACGGAACAAAACAGCTACAGATGATCGATGATCTAAATTCTAAACCCTAGCCTAGATAGATAGATTACGACCATGGAAAGGAAAGACTAAAGAGGTAAACTCACTGTTACCCTTTTGATGTCGGCTCTTGGACTCTTGCTGGTGATTGCTATATATGCTACCTATATATACCGACACGTTACTGAATAGGCCACACTTTGAAACCCTAATTCAATGAAAGAAACAGCTAGGTTATATTATACATGTGGACTCGCCTTTGAACGGAACTTTTCAATGCATCGCTGGACTTGTTTGCCTTTTTCATCGTCCATCAGTCAGTGTCCCATTACTTTCAGGTTGCCGTGTGGAAACAGGGGACTCCCAAAATGAAATGGAGGGGAAAGTTCATCAATTGGAAGCATATCCAGATTCAATGATGTACAGCAATGGTATATATTATATATATAAGTACAACCTTTCATTCCCATTCCCACATCTTGCCAACACTAATCTCTCTATTGTGAGCAAATTATCTTTGATGAAAGCCCTTTACAATATAGTAACTAAGTTAGTTACGTGCATGGATGGATCGGAGTTGATTCGAGCAGAGACAAAAAAAAAAAAAAAAAAACAAATGAGAGATGCTCTCTCCTCTCTCATCGAAGCTTGCTGGCGGTTGCCCTCCGACTGATTCTTGACCAATGTCGATTCGCCAGCCAAATTCTCTCCTTCATCTTTCAAAGGATGATTGCAGTATCCTTGGTTAATCGGGGGGTGAAGGATTGTCGGTGGAATCTGTTTCCAAGGGCAAAGACTGCTGTTCGACTTGGGTCGGTCCCCCAGTCTTCGGCCGAGAGCTTGAATCGTAACGGCGGCCGTAATAAGGACCGTCGACAAAATCCAAACCCCTGCAGTTTTCCTGATCATGGGTTCCTTAAACGCAAAATCGAGTCATCCACGCTGATTGGAAATGATTTTGCTGCTCCCCAAAGGAAACGCTTGTGACGAGTGAAAATGAATAACCCGACGTGGCGATTTCAGTTGCCGTCGTCCTTGGAATTAGAGTGCGAGGACGGGGCCTCCCCTGCTCCTCTGCCCCTCCAGGTTAATAACAAGAGAATACCTGGTAACAACTGTGGCACCTCGACCAACCCAGACCTTAGATCCCGATATGGGGCGAGGTCTCTAAACCAACTTGGTAAGAAGGAAATGCCCGGACAAACTCCCTGGATCCGACCGACGACGTTCTGCTGTCGGACGCCAAGGTGGGTTTCAAGAAAATTAGATGCAAACAAAGGCATCTCGTACCCGCCGGACCTCCCACCCGGATCGGAGGGAAAACCTCCCGACCAGAATGATGTAGTGGCAAGTCCCAGGTACCCCCGTTGCTCGGGCCGGCGGCGTTCTGCAGACCGACGCCGATGGGGTGTTTTTTGAAAAAACTAGATCCCCCGAACAAACTGAAAATCAGGGGGAATATCCAATCCCGAATTTTGCGCCCGGGCCGAACTGATTTCCTGGTTATACCTGCCCTTTGACGGTTTGGGAAATCTGGTAGTCCCCATCCAAAATCTCCTAGTATCCTTCTCTCAGTAGTACAGCAACTGTCACGAGTCTCTTATGGCTCTGCCTCCCCTTTAAATTGCAATCTTTTCCCAACGAAATTCAATCAAATTCTACGAGGAAAGCGATTGGAGAGGCAACGTAGGTCAGCCCAACCACGACAGCAAGACAACTACTCTGGTACGTGGGAGAATTCCCTCACGGGGACATCTCTGCTGATCTGGTGGAGGCGAACCCCTGTCTGCAGGGTCCCTTTTGTTGTTTCTTGCTTCCCCTGGTCAGTTCTTGAGCACCTTGATTCTGATATGAAAAGGAATAATGTTGGTAATGCGCTGGTTTTGCAGAAACACAAAATGGCAAATATCTCCAGTGATCAAGTCGTCCACTTCTCTCTTGATGAAGTCCAGTCGGACAGATTCTGCAACGCCAGGACTCTCATTGGGAGCTTGTTTACTGATAGCCGAGTCTCGGCTGATGAGTTGCTCGAATCAATCAACAAGCCATGGCAAGGGCAAGGCCGAATCAGAGTGAGGCTGCTTACTCACAAGCTCTTTGAGTTTGTACTCCCCAATGAAGCGGTCAAACAATGGGTTCTCAAGCAATCACCCTGGGTGATTTCGGATAAAATCCTACACCTCCGACCTTGGATTCCCAACATCACACAACGCACCTTCGACGAGCTTGCTATTGCTCCGTTCCGGGTCCAGCTGTGGGATGTCCAGGAGGAGTGCTGTACTCAACGATTTGGACGGACTGTGGCGAATGCTACACTCGGTCGGGTATTGGAGGCAGGGGTGTACTCGTGCACAGACTCGGGGCATCGGTTTATTAAAATCAAAGCCCTCATAGACTTCTCCAAACCCCTTCGCTCCCAAGTTATGGCTACTAATGCAGAAACAGGCGAGTTCTGGATTCGGCTTAAGTACGAATACCTCCCCAGCTTCTGTTACAGATGCGGCCGGGTTGGACACTTACGCCAAGACTGCTCATTCGATCCCCCCACCCGGCAAGAAAGGTTTGGCCACCACATGTCCACCAAAAAATTAGGGAGGAGGGTTTTCGAAGAGGAGGATGGTGTGTCAGCATTCCATGGCAATCCCAAATCGGTGTGGGTTAATACTGCCGCTCAAACCCGTCGGGGTACGCCGTCTAGGATGCCTCTGCCTTCGGCGGACTTGAATAGGAGGGAGGCTGATACTGGGCTGCGACCTGTGAGTGAAGAAAAACCGTTGTGGATGGGTACTTCGACCCAACCTTTCATGACGACGGAAGCACGGAATCGAGTGGGGAGGAAACCAATTCGAGTCCAGATCACAAGATCTCCAAAGATTCGCGTGGGCAGGCAAAATCGTCGAGGCAAGCTTAAGAAGGCGGGTGACCGAGTCCCAACAGAGGTGTGGACTGAGGCTGCGGAGCCGCAATTGAGTGAGGCAATTCGGAATGCAAAGGGTGCTGAAAAGGCAGATGCTGCTGGCGGCTCCCATTCCTCTGTGAGACACCCTGTGTCAAAAATTAAAAAGGGGAGGACTGGGAAGGGAGAGATGTCCCCGCTGAAAGTGCCACGAAAGGCGAAGTCGACTGACCGACAGCTACGGACGAGAAGGGGGGTCACTGCCGTCAACGGCAGCTCAAGTAGTGCCGGGCAGAAGAGGACCGAGATGGTGGCGGCGGAATCGCCAGCTCTGGTGAAGCCCTTGGGTCCCCAACCAAGCGAGGCAGTTCATGAGGAAATGGATTTGGCGGAATCAGATGCTGAGGAGCAAAGTTTTGTGATTCGCCACCGGGAAACGCTGGGAAAGGGCAAATTCAAGCGGCTGGCTGAAAATTCCCGTGTGCGGCAGGTTGTGCAGGCTTTTGAGGATGGGCTCACCATGAGTGATCTCATTAATGGGCCAGGATTGCTATGCCCACTCATTTTGGATGACACGGCTGTGACTAAGGGAGGGCCAAATGAAAATGGGCCTAATGACAAGCCCTTTAACGAGTACGGGTCCAATTTGGGTGACCCTGAGGTGGAGGGTAAGAAACGCCGAATTGATGATATTGATGGAGATATTGCTGAATCTCCATCACCAAAAAAACTGTTTTTGGAAGATAAAGATGAAATGGTAACGGTGGAGGTAGCTAGCTGGGAATGGCCCCATCCGGATAAATGAGGCTTCTTGCCTGGAATGTGAGAGGACTTGGACCAGCCCTCACATTTCAAACTGCCGTTGGTTTAATTCATTCCAATAAACCGGATCTCGCGTTTTTTTCGGAAACACGATCGAGCCGGAGAGTAGTTGCCCGTCGCATGCGGGGCTTAGGTTTTGATAGTCATTGTTGTTTTTTTGTGGATGCGATTGATGCATCAGGTGGTTTAGTTGTTTCTTGGTCCCCGGAGGTTGATGCCTCGATTTTTTTCCATTCAAATTTTTGTATTTGTGTTCGAATCAATAAAAAGGATTATTCTTATGCGGTGGTTTTTGTTTATATAAGTTGTAATGGGATGACTCGTACTTCCCAATTGAATCAACTGATTGACATTTGTGCGGATATCCATCTTCCCTATGTGCTCATTGGTGACTTTAACGTTACTCTTAATGCGGGGGAAAAAGATGGTGGGCTTCCTTGGAATGCTGCTCACGCCCTGAGCCTTCATGACTTTGTTCAAAATCTGGGTCTGCATGACCCAGGGTTCTTTGGTGATTAGTTTACTTGGACAAATAAGCGGATGGGTACGTCATGCGTTCGAGCTAGATTGGATAGAGCTCTATGCTCCCAGAAATGGGTGGATCTGTTCCCAGACACCCTAGTAAAGCATTTTACGGACCAGGGTTGTGACCATCGAGCTCTTCTTCTCTCTGACAAACCTTATGCCCGTAATAGCCGTCCCCTGTTTTGTTTTGACGCTCGATGGGCGGATAATCCGAAAGTGAGGGCTATGGTGCAATATGTCTGGCAGGAGGAGATCCAAGGCAGTCCGATGTTTCGACTATGGGAGCGCTTAAAGAAACTCCGTCATTTACTGTATGACTGGAGCAGGGCTGGCACTACTAATTCTTTATGGAACATCCGAACCCTCCAAGCTGAAACTTATCGGATTAAATTAGTCCACCCTATAGACTGGGAGGAGGTTCGGCGGCTGGAGAGTGAGTTAAGTAGGCAGTGGGAGGCGGAGGAAGTTTATTGGCAACAGAAATCTTGGGTTCACTGGTTGAAAAAAGGAGATAAGAACACGACTTATTTTCATACGGTTACCAGAGCTCGTAGGAAGCGTAACTATGTGGCGGGCCTGCGGAGTGAGGAAGGTGAATGGGTCACGACGGAGAATGGGAAGGCTAACATTGCCAATGCTTTTTATCAGACCCTGTTTACCTCTGAGGATAGGGTGCCGAATATTTCGGCTAGAGTGGCCTCTCTCCCCATTTCCCACTGTGTTACGCCAGAAATGAATGCTGGCCTCACAGTAGAAGTTCTCCCCCAGGAAGTTCGGGATACGGTGTTCTCAATGGGCTCTAAACAAGCTCCAGGTTCTGATGGTTTCATTGGGAAATTTTTCAAAGCCTTTTGGGACATTGTGGGGAATTCAGTAGTTGAGGCAGTAACCTCTTTCTTTGTGACAAGTAAACTGCTCCGGAGCTTTAACCATACCTGGCTCACTCTGATCACTAAGGTGGATAATGTTGAGTTTATGAGGCAGTTACGTCCTATCAGCTTATGCCAATTTGTGTACAAAATTATTAACAAAATCATGGCGGGGCGTTTGGCTGCCATTCTGCCTCAAATCATTTCTGAGGGTCAAAATGCCTTCATTCGGGATCGCCAAATAGTGGAAAATATCCTTCTCGGACATGAATTGATGCATTACTTGAAAATCAAAACGCGAGGTAAGAAAGGGTTCATGGCTCTAAAGGTTGACATGGAAAAGGCCTATGATAGAGTCGAATGGCCATTTCTTCTTGCGGTTTTGGACAAGATGGGTTTCAATTCGGTTTGGAAAGGATGGATCCAGGAATGTCTCCATTCCACCTCGTTCTCGGTTCTGATGAATGGTACCCCCTCTGGCTATTTCGCCCCCTCCCGGGGACTAAGGCAAGGGGACCCCTTATCTCCTTTACTGTTTGTTATATGCATAGAAGGGTTTGCGGCGCTCTTGCGTAAGGCCATTTCGGAGAAGAAATTGGAAGGGATTAAGGTGGCTCCTCGTGCTCCCAGGATCTCTTATTTATTCTTTGCTGATGATTCTTATCTATTCATGCGTGGCTCGCTCCAGGAATGTGAGAATTTTCCTGAATGAATATGAGGAACTCAGTGGTCAAAAGGTTAATTTGGCAAAATCAGCAGTGTGCTTTAGTAAAAATATTCGTTTGCCGGGTCAAGAGTTTTTGGCTCAGATTCTGGGGGTGGGTGCGGTGGGAGTACATGACAAGTATCTGGGCCTCCCTACGCTCTTCTCCCGATGAAAAATGGATACCTTCCGGTACTTGGAAGAAAAACTGCTTGAGCGGCTTCAGGGATGGAAGCAGCGGACGTTGTCTTGGGCAGCTAAGGAGACTCTGATTAAGTCAATAGCTTTAGCGCTTCCCTTACATGTTATGTCCTGCTTCAAGCTTCCCCTGTCTCTTTTCTGGCTCCTTGACAAGCATGTGGCTCGCTTCTGGTGGGGGGCTGTTGAGGGGAAGTCATGGATCAGGTGGATATCCTGGCGGAATATGTGCAAAAGTAAGCATGATGGGGGGATGGGGTTCCGTCACTTTGAACAATTCAATCAAGCTTTGTTGGCAAAGATTGGTTGGCAAATTCTTAATGAACCTCATTTCCTAATGGGACATTTCTTAATGCAACTGCGCGTTCACGCCCTTCTTGGGGGTGGCAGAGTGTCTTATATGGGCGATAATTACTGGAGGAGGGACTACGATGGCAGATTGGGGAATGGAGGACGGCGTCTCTGCTGGAGTCCAACTGGGTCCCGCAAACCCATCCTTGGCCCCTCGTTTCCAACCCTCGAGTATTGCCGGAAGGGGGGGACCCTAAGGTGGAGGAGGTCATATGTCCGGGCGAAGGGCGTTGGAATGACGCCAAGCTAAGCCAGTGGTTTGACCCGGCTACTTGCGCGGCAATTAAAGCTATTCCCCTTCCCAGGCAAAGCGTGGAGGATCGCCTCATTTGGCATTACTCTCCTGATGGGAGTTTTACTGTAAAATCCGCCTATCACCTTGCGGTTAATCTTGATAAGAAACGAGGTCGTTGGCGGTCTTTGGTGAGTTGGATGGATAAGGCCAGTTGGATTCGACTTTGGGAGGCAAACGTTCCGCCTAAGCTCAAAGTCTTCATCTGGCAGGTTTTCCATCGCATCCTCCCTACTACAGAGGCCTTGCGGGAAAAGGAGATTCCGGTGCTCCCTCGTTGCCCAGTTTGCTGGGCAGAGTCAGAAACGATGGAACATTTATTTTTAGACTGCCCAGTGGCGAGAGCTTTGTGGGAGTATTCGGGATTGGATTCTCTGGGTGAAGGGTTGTCGAGGCATACTTTCCCACTGTTTCTCAAAAATTTACTCTCTCGGGTGAGTGAACCTTCTATGCTCATGGCAGTGGTAGCCGTCCTCTGGAGGATCTAGCGTTCCAGAAATTGGGTTGTTTTCGAAGGGAAGCAGTTTGGGGTCCTTGTGCTCCTGCGTCAATTCCATCAGCAAGTGGAGGAGTGGATCTGTTTGCCAGTTGAGCCAGTTCCCCGGTCCTCGCTTCCCGTACCCCGGATTTCCAGGTCTGTTCAGGCTGGCTCAGTGGTGTGTCAGTGGGATGGGGCTACTAGTCATGGGAAGCATTCGGCTGGAGGATTTGTAATTTTCAATTCGGCTAGGGAGGTCCTCTTTGTACAAGGAATCCAATTCCCTGGTGTGAAGGACCCTGCGGTGGTGGAGTTACTAGCCCTGAGAGAGGCGCTCTTGGGATGCTTAGGGCACGGGGTCGAGGATGTGAGGTTTGAAGGAGACTCGAAGACTGTCATTGACAAAATCAACCAGGCGGACTCCAGGGATAGCCGGATGGGTGATGTGCTTGAAGAAGTTATTCATTATTTTGCAGCTCATCCTGGGTTTTCGATTAGATTTGTAGGTCGGCGTAACAATAGGGTAGCCCATTTAGTGGCTCGAAAGGCCCTCACATTGTATCCGGCTACGAGTCGGTTCTTTGACTTTCAGGCCTGGCTTAATTCCAGGATGTAACTCTTATCTCTTATCAATCTACATGATTATCTTTTGTCAAAAAAAAATCTTTGATGAAGATAATCCATTATCTCACTTGACTAAGGAATTGTTGGGATTTTGAATGGTGTGAATGAGAATGAAAGGGGAAAAACATCAAGAGAACCTCTTGAAGGACTATATCGGTAAGATGTGAGAATGTGTGGTCTCGAATTCGGTCGATTTGTAAATATGTTGGTAATCGGTTAGAATGGTTTGTGTAACCAGCTCGAAGCAAACCGAGTTGAATCTAACCAATCCAATGTGGTAATTGGAATAAACCAATCGGTCCAACCACCCTAGGTCAAACTTATACAATGTTTGACAAATTTTAATTTTTAAACAAACCATTGCAATTGTAGGGGGTGTAACCACCCACCCGAAGATTCGCCTCTCTTCGCGCGCACACTTTCGTTTTCTATAAATAGCACCCAACTCTTCAAGTTTTGATATAATATTTTTTTTCCTATATCGAACCTCTGCCAAAATTCAAATTGATTTTTCTACATTCTTTCCAAAAGAAAATTCGAGTCAAGTATGCTTCTCACCGATTCGTTGTTTCATGGGGTTTGAGGTAACGCCAAAAAATGTATGTTATCTCTACCCTAAGAGGAATCATTTGGTAACCTTTTGTGCTAGAGGGGAATAAGATTTCTTAAGAAGAGCCAGTGCATTTTGTCAGGTAATACGATTGTATATGTGTTTGCATGATTTCATGATCTTATATGAGACTTATGTTGATTTTCACGATCTTGTGCGTTACTTGTAAAAAGAAATGTAGCACACGTGTAATGATTTAATTGAAGTTGCTAGGCATTTATGATAGTTGGATGATACCTCTCTAATTATGTAGGACAAATGGAGTTGACCACCGTCTACACAATGACCTTCATTGTCAAAGACTCATGGTGAACAACTTAGGTACATGGCTTTGATATTTTGGTAAAACCCCATAGCTGTGCCTGTGCGCCCAATCCATGCTTATAGATGGAAAGTGGGTGGTGGCGAGGCACGAGGATAATGGATTTCCATGGAGCGGGGCCCTTTCGAGGACCGGCGGGAGACTTTTAGCGACCACCAACAATACACCATGCGGGGCGGTGCACCGGGACAGCGACGGCGAGAGAATGCGTCAAAGTTACTGTGTTTGTTAGTGAGTGAGTGGCATGGGTTTGTCTTCTTTAGGGATGGCAATTTCGACATGACGCGTTTTACCCGACCTGTTTAATCTGCTTTGAGGCGGGCATGGGTACCTCTCATCAACCTAACCTGTCCCGACCCACCTCATTATTGACCCGTTCTTGTCTAAATTACATATAATCTTAGTAAAATTATTTATGATTTTCCTCTTATTATCTCATATTGTAACTATAATAAACTTGTAAATAAGTGAAAACCTTAATTTCTCCAATAATTTAACTACATTTCATAATATTATGGTTTCTTTCTTGGCCTTTTAATGAAAATAACGAATATTTCTAATATTTTTCACATAAATTAGATACCCATTGAGTCGGCCTGCCCCGACCCACGCCTCATAACAAATTATCCGACCTGTCACAAAGCGGGTATGGATATCGAGATACCCGCTCCGGACCCTGCCTATTACCATTCCTACTCTTCTTGTTAGGACTTTGGACGGGGATGGAGTCGGGTCGGGTCACAAGAGTCCTCCCACAAAAGTCATCTCGACTTTATAAAACCAATCATGATCGTCATGATACAAGAATCTAGAGAGAGAGAGAGAGCACGGCAAATTATAAAGGAGAGGGGAGAAATCAACATTTTTCTTGATGGTATCTTATCGGGTTCTTTCCTTTTAAACATGTTGGATTTCGGGTTGATGATTCCACAAGTTTGTAAGATTTGGAAGGATAAACGTTTAAGTTTTACTTTCTCTTTACGTAAATGGAACTATAATTAGAAATGAGTGTGGAAAAACATGTTCTAGGCAAATTACAATATCTTACAAATCAACTCATGAGGATTGATTAAGTAGTAGAGTGATCAGTTAACTTTATAGGCTAGAATAGAGGAATGAGAATGTGACTATTCAGGATTGATTTCAAGTACCTTAATAATAATATATGTAGATGTCTCAGATTCTTAAGTTAGATCGGGTACCGGTGATCGAGAAATGAATACCTACGCGAGCAACCTTTTTTTAGCATGGAGCTCAATAAAAGTCGATTCTGAAATCCAAAATACTTTTTGAAAGAAAATAAAAATTGTAAACATGACTATACCGATCGGTCGAATGGAAAATATCGGGTAACGATTCCAAATCAACCGATGATTCGGCAGTAAATTACGATTGAAACAAATTAAACTACGATTTTAGTACAAAATACATTCCTATCGACTTTTCCCCGAATAATCATTGATATAGTTCGAGTACCCTTTGTGTGAGGAATAATTCGCCTACAAAACTTCACTAAAGTAATCATAGCCGGCTTTATTAGGCCTTAGTGATGTTATAAAGCCATCCTATTGGTTGAGGTGTGGGTGGCGGTGGGGGGTCAACAAATTGAATGATTGATTGTAACACTTAGTAGACGAATATTTAGGGGTAACTACTACTAATTACAATCCAAACTTTATACACTAAATTGCAATGATAATTATGTTTATATGAGGACAACGGTATCTTTCGAAAACTATTGCATTTTGATTTGGTGGGTCATCATAAAATATATATATATCAAGAAGAGGTAATCATAGGGTTTAGATGATGAAGTGTGCATAATGTTGTTTATGATTTTCCATTCCTCTTTCTTCTTTCCTTTACGAAAGAAGAAAGCTCGCTACAAAATTTGTTAATGGACTTTAGTGTCTTATCCTTCTCGCAACTCAAA
Source organism: Linum trigynum (assembly GCA_964030455.1). Taxonomy (NCBI): domain Eukaryota; kingdom Viridiplantae; phylum Streptophyta; class Magnoliopsida; order Malpighiales; family Linaceae; genus Linum; species Linum trigynum. Next base: position 26,478,354 of record OZ034821.1, on the reverse strand, counting down.
TTGAGACCACAAATTCACAAAGGTCGTAGGATCAATTAAATTCGTTTATATTCACTCATAACAACTCATTTATTGTGTCATCGTTGATGTCTAATGAGAAAGTATGAGTTGTGAGAGACAATAACGATGTTGAACAAATATTTGATAGGTGTGACTAGAAAATTGCGCAAATTAAATACCTATCCAATATATCTTCTAAGACTTAACAATTTCACACAACAACAATATTCGTCTTATTTCTCCACCGAAATTCCAAAACTTTGAATTCCTCTTAACCCGCAACTTGTACACTAGTGTACTTTAACATTTACCGACCAACCTCGTAGGTTTCAAGTTACGGACATTGAAAAAATATTTTCATAGTTCCTTCTTAATTTCATTAGTATCAATTTGATCGAATGATTGTGAGCCCGGATTTTAAAAAGGTGAACAAATAACGTTCGCCTATATAATCTATGTAAATTAAATATCCCAAAACATTTCCCCCCTATAGTTTGATGCAGTAAGGCTAGTATATCTTGGTTAAAAACCCAGTCAAGCAGAACACATAGCGAAGCACTAAAGAACAATTTGCGAGCAGCCAGAGAAATTAAAACCCTAGACAATGTTCCAAACTACAAAGGACCATAAAATATGGATCTAATTCTAATCTTGTTTAATAGGGGGTTCAACCTGAGCCAACAGGAGAAACTGTAGAGTAAGGTTCCTTTCGTCGCTTTCTTCCACGGGTAACACAAACTGCTAGAAGCTAGACATAGAGTCAAGGCACCCAATTCTCAGCTTGTCTTGTATCTAAAAAAGACGTCAGATGCCAATATCCATATAACTATACAGCGATTAATAAGACAAGACCACCAACAGGCTAATCTTTTTATCTTCAGTCTTTCCCATGATGATTCTCTTGTTCTAATAGTGTTAGCAATTACCATGTTATAGGTTAGACGACAAGTAAAGCCTAGGATATGTCATTGGAGATAAGAGAGCGACGCTACTGAGAAGGGTTTTCCACATTCATCGCTAAAGTCTATGCTAGAAAATTGCAAAAAGGTGAAGGGGTTTTTCTACAATCGGGTAGGGCAACAGGTTAAAGACAAGTAGATAACGATACACATTTTGAGAAGCCGTTTGGTGGTGTACCTTTCTCTGGCCAGATACCCTTATGAGAACTTTCGATTCGGGTTTGAGTCACGATGTTCAAGCCCTGATGTGGTCAGCTTGGAACTGCCTCAGTAACTGCAGAGATTGATGGTAGAGGTTAAGGTCAATTCCATCGACATTCCTTCCAACCCTTGCCTGCAGAACTGCCTGATAAAAACAGAGACAATACCAAATGAACTCATATGACTTATATCAAGACGTTTCGAATAGGATTGTTTCATCCAGCCTTACCTCGTTATCAGGATGTATGAGGAGTTCGCCAATGAACTGGAAGATCGAGCCGGTTCGAAAGCTCAGATCCCTAAGATGCTGGGTGTCAATCTTGAGTTTGGAATCACCATCCACAACTGTAGCTATAGCTGTCTCCACGCTATATTCTTGTATCCTAAGAAGGATGAAATGGTGGACCTTTTTTTTAGGATACTCAATCATTACCTGGTTATAATAAACAACCAAGGCCCTTACAGCTATAGATAGTTGGAGAAGAATCAAAACTTAATTATGATTATTGATTGAACTGCTCCTAATCATTAGCACACCAATAGCATAACACAGGAAATCTAGTGAGAACTTATTGTTTACATAATGTCCAAAGTCAACTCCAAGGTAAAAGGTGCATGATTAATATGGTTTCCTCAGAACGATCAGCACCTGAATGACAATAACGAGTACTACCCATTACATCACACAACCTCGACCAATGGTCTAAAAAGTTACTTTTGTTCAGACTCCATAGCATAGATCATCTGAAATGAAAGAGGAATTGGCAGTGTTCTTATACATGCATGGCAGACGACGCGATGCAATGTGCATTGCCCAACTATTTGAACTCGCACCGAAATGGAGTCGCTTAAGATAAGTATCCAAAACCATGTGCAACTATAGCTAATATGTTATGCAGGACAGAACGGATTCAAATCACTTAAACATGATTTCCCTTATGATTTGATAATCCGGTAAGACCTTATGCTCCAGACCCCTAATTTCATCTGACATCAAGTCAGATCCGATCTGCAGCGATGCAATAGCCATGAATGAATCCCAGTTCTAGCACACAAGCAAACTCAGCCAAGGTCAAGAATGTTCCAATGCCGCGATGAATTTACCTCCCATACATGATACAGCCAAAGTAGCTATCTCCTAATACAGTCACATTCTAACTACATAACCGCATCAGCTCCAGAAGAAAGAAAGAAAGAAAAAACCCTAATCTGCAACGTCCCATGAAAACAAATTAAACCAAGAGGATTGTAATCGAGCATAATCAATAGCTGAAAAAACAATCACAGCCACTAAACAGCTTCCCATCCTTACACTTCCCTAGTCAATCTTAGCAACAAGGCGAAAACCATTTCCCTAATTCGATTTCACAAACTACCATCGCAAATCCAAAATGAAGCAAGCAAACAAATGGCGCCGGGAAGTAACTTACTTTCCAGTGACTCTAAGCGAAGCTCCTTCCTTAAAGAGCGGTGATTCGGGGCGCAACTCGGCCAGAGTCACCGGCGTTCCAGATTGGATCCCAGCCATCGCCGCCTCACCAGCAGATTCTTTCGCGAACTGCATCTCGGTACCAAGGCAAGGTTGTTAAGAAAAGAAATCCAAAAATCGTGGTTCAAGCGGAACGAACTTGGATTCGAAAGGATCAACCTGAAGGCGAATGGTCGGGCGCTAGCTCAACTTTCCGGCGCCGCTTCGATAAGCTTTCTCTTCTCTCTGCTATTAAGGCGGTGGCGCTAAATTAGCTTCAAACAAACTTCCCGAGAATTTGAATATTTGTCAATAGTTGTGACGCGGGCGGGATTGAATTCAATTGGGCCGAGATGTATCCAAAATATTTAAGGCCTTTCTGAATGACCCAGCAAAAATCTGGCCTAAAATGAATAGAAATACCAGGGCCCAGGCGGTTGTTTGAAACCAGGATATTATAAAGCCTTCTTGCTTGCCTATCTTCACTTGGATGTAGACATGTAGAGCTTGGACAAAAAACTCAGTAATAAAAATTTCATTTCCAATTCTATTTCATTATTCCATGTTTGAAATGGTAAGAAGGTTGGTAAATGAATTTTATTGAACCCAAATATTGGAAATTAGAATTCTTGTCAAAAGTTATAAAAATTAGGTTTATAGAGATGGAATTAGTGGGACCCATTCATATTTATTATTATTTTATACTCCACTATCTTTTTCCTCTATTTCTCTCTTCCTAGTATTTCATTTCTCAAGATAAAAAAAAAATCTACTAACCGCCTGTTTGGATAGACAAAAAACTCAGGAATTGGAGTTTCATTTTCAAATCCAGTTCCATATTTTATGTTTGAAAGGATAAGAAGGTTGAGAAATGAATTTCATTTGGGCTAAGTTTTGCGAATTACAATTCCTATCAAAAGAGATAGGAATTGAGTTTATGAAGATGGAATTAGTGGGTCTCATCCCTATTTATTATTATTTTATTAACCAACTATCACCCTACTCTCTTTCTCTATCATTCATATTTCATTTTCCAAGATAAAACAAATATATTATATTATTAATTATTGTTAAAAGTGCAATTCATTTCTATAGTTATAGGAATTACACCAAACACTAAAATTTGAAATGGAATTCTATAAAAATAGGAAATGGAAATAGAATTCCATTTCCATTTCCATTTCCATTTCTTCCTGAATTGTATCCAAACATGCTGGTAGGCTAGCCTGTATAGTATAAGTACCTTGGAATCTGCAAGTGTGTTGTAGATGAGTAAAGCAAGACCTGGACTGCAAGTTCGTATGCGACCTTGCTCACAGCGATTAGGAGGAAGTTAAGCTAAGACCGGTAAGCATCACTCATGTATATCGGAAAGGGAATAGAGTCACGAACTGGCTCTCGAAGGGCAGTATCGTCTATCCCTAAAGTATACATGAGCTTGCAAACCTACTCCTTGAACTAGCTTCTATTCTTCGAGATGATACTATGAGAATAACCTTTGAGCGGCAGACCGCTCTATCACTCCTCCCCTCTTCCTCCTCCCCTATGCACAAGTAAATTTTTAACATTCTGAAGATTTTCCTGATAAGATATTGTCTGTTTTTAGTTTAGATTTTCACGGATTTTACATTGAGCGAGATGTATATTAAGTTATGAAGGTGATTTTTCATAAGATCACACATTCTTTCATTGCTTCGTAATGAGTACGTTTAACCTCGAAATTCTTACACAAATTCTTCCATTTCACCCAAATCATGTCTTGTCATTTAGAGATCGTTTGGATGTGGAAATGTAATGCAGTAATTGGACCCAATTACTACATAATGCAGTAATTGGGTTAAAAATCCATGTTTGGGGGAGCAAAAATGGTATGGAAATCGAACCATGGAAATTGGCTTCAATTACCACATTCATGGTAATTGAGAATACTACACCTCCCCAAGTAATTTGACATTACCACGTTTTCTTACTTCTTTTTTCAAATTCCACACCATCAATTTCCACAAAACTAAACTCTATCCAAACGTAAAAAAAATTTCAATTTCCACAAGTCAATTCCTTGGTTTTGTAAAACATGGAAATTCAGACAAATTTCAACGTTTTAAAATTTCCACATCCAAACGACCCTTAATGTCGATTTGTACAAAACAAGTCGAATTATCATCCTAACTACGTACACAAAGGTAGCTGAATTTAGGTAAATACGTATACTGATTATTTTGGCTATACAATTTTTTTTTTTTCATTGGATTTGGAAAGAAGTGTCAAACATAAGAATAATTGGTCCGTTGAACCAACGTATGGAACGAACAAACATCTCATGTGGAGGAACAAAGTGCCCCCCCCCCCCCCTCCTTTTTTTTAATGATTGTCCATTGTTGTTTTCTTGAGCACGAAATAGAATTATTCCAGAACCCTTTTCTAAACCCATTTTTTCTCCAGCAAATGACTTTTTTTTGTCACATTGTACCCAAATGTTATTTGTAAAAAAAAAAAATCCAAATGTTACCGGAAAAATTAGTGAAATGATATCTAATGGCGGCAATTCTGCAGTGCCGTCAGAATTTTCTGCCCGGTTCAAATAAATTGGTTGGGTTTGTAATCAATGGGTGGGTCTAGTTTAACTAATAAATTAATAAAACCAGAAAAAAGTTATAAAAAAAAGAGAGGCAAGCAATGGGTCTCTTCCGCTTCCACTCTTTTATTCTTTTCTCCGAACTTTCGCAGTGGAGTTCCTCCGTCAAAGTCTCACCAGCATGCAATCCACCACTATCATCGATGCTGTCGCCGGTCGACCATCACCACCAAAATCTCGAACCTCTCATAAATTGAAATAACTACCTTCATCCGCCTGTCGAAACCGTCCCGTCCGGGGGTCCGTATGTCGTCGCGTCGGCTTTTTTGGGAGTCGCCATCGATCTTACTTGGAGTGGATCGAACACTCTTCGGTCGGCTCTAACCTTAGGTCAGAACCGGGGCTTGGTCTGCGAATTAAAGATATAGAGATCTAGGTTCGGGAGTACGGTTACGCGTTGGGAAGTTAAGCAACACCCCCACAACGCCCTGAATCGGTACTACTTAAGTCGATAAGTTTCATACGAATTGGGTGTATTTTTAGTAATATTTTTAAAATTTTAGGGTCCCACTGGACCGTTTAATGATTTTATCGTATTAGTTTATTATTAGGTATTTTAGGTATTTTTAGGGCTTTACCAGACCACTAAAGAAATTAAATTGTATTAATTGTAATTTAATTATACGCCCGGTGACGTAAAAATGAAAAATGGAATTAATTGGTTGGTTGGACTCGAACGTTATCGGTTGCCTACGTACCCGTTAGACGGGATTAAAGTCCACGTAGTTCGTTAGGACTTTGATAATTTAATTGTAGTTTTACCACGTTCCACTGAACGTAATTCTCGTAATAGAATTTTATTGTTAAAATTTAGATTGACTATTATTAGAATTTTAATTATTAGGATGTATCTTGGTGTATTAGAAAAAGAAATGAGACAAACTTAATCCGCATTTCACATTTCGTATTAAGGATTCTAAAAGAAATAAAACTGAATGGGATGACTATATTAATGCATTACGGGCCGGTATCCCAATTGGCTGAAACGCCAGACCAGGCTCGTGTTTGACCCGGAGGTCGTGGGTTCGAAACGCGCCGGTGGAGAACTTTTTTTATTTCTCGTTTTGATGTAGAGAAGGGGGAAGGGCATTCTAGTAATTTCACGAAAACGCGGTGGCAGGGCCGCGTAAATAGAAGGAAACCCTAGGGTCATTTTGGTCATTTTAAAACTTGAGGTATATATAGTCTCTTACAGCACAAAATCAGACCCTATACTATTTGACCTAGCGGCCGCTGCTCAAACTCTCTCCCTCTTCTCTCGGCCAGAGACCAACAAACCCTAACCCCGATCCAAAACCGCCGCCGCTCTCTTCTTTCGGCCCTCGATATGACGAAGGTTGCTAAAAAATCGAGCGGGAGACCTTCGATCTAGGTAAGATCATTGCATGCAAGTTTGTTTTTTTATTTCTGGGTTTTTGAGCGAGATTCTAACCCTTTTTCTTGTTTTTCTTTCGGAGATCGATCTAAAACCGAGGAGGAGGTCTCGATTTACCTTCTACTAATCTCGATCTACCCTTTCTAGTTGGAACAGAGGTGACGACGAGGAGGTTGTACCCTCAGATAAGCTCCATTTTACATGCATGTCCTTTTTTATTCAATTTAACAAACAAGATTGGGATTTGGCTTGTTTTTTTTTTTTCTTCTTGTTCTTGATTTCGGACTTCGGCTGAGGGAAGGAAGGGAAGGGCGGCGGTCGCCGGCGGCGCGACCAGCGCCAGAGCCGACGACGAGGGTTTTGTTTGGGGTAAGTCCTTTATGGGTTTGCTTTCCTGTTCAATTTTCGTTTACTTCGATTTGGGTTTGTTCTGGTCCTTTATTATTTCTTTTTGCAGCTAAAAATACAAAGGCCAGATCTGGGTAAGGTTCCCTAAACTCTGATTCTCATATGCTAAAGGGGTTTAGCTAAGAAAAAGTGGATGATGGATTGTATGGTTTAGAATTAGCTACATATCTATGGTTTGGAAATATGTTCTGTATATGTTTGACGATCTTTTATTTTTATGCTTGATGGCTTGGTGGATTGTTTTTAGATGTGACTCTCGATATGCTAAAATTTGCCAAGTTTGACGAATATAGATCACAGCCTCTGCCTGTGATTTGCTAAAATATTGACCACTAATCACTGTTTGTGTTTGTGATTTTATTAGATGTATGATTTTTGATTTGATTAAAGAACTGGTAAAAGTTTGTGAATCAGAAATTTATTATGTTTATGGTGTTTTTGTTGGGGGTTTGGATTTGGATCTGGATCTAGATCTTGATCTAAAGAGATCAAAAGTTTATGTATGATAATATTGTGGTTATCGACTTTATAGCAAGAAGGGAAATTAAAACTAGGAAAATTTGGCTATAATAACTGCTTGTAAAATAAAAAGCGGAGTCATGATGTATGCTAAGCAAGTATAGTCAATAAATAACTAATTGCTAACTATAAAGAGCAATAGTAATTAGTGAGCCTTAAATGGAGAGAAGCTGAAATGGATATTAGATGAAAGAAACTAATATGATAGAGACACTAGTAATTAAAAGGATCTGGACAAGTGATTGATCGTAAATGGTTCTACTTGTATTATTATCGAAATAGACGAAAGAGTACAAATCTCTAACCTTGGACCTCAGGATCCTTTGCTTTTGCCTCTGGCTCGCCCACCTCGCTTGTAAAACGAAAATGAAAGGTGTCTGTCTATGGATTCTCTAAGAAAGAACGGTGAAATCTGTGTTTTCTCTCCTCTTTTTCCTCCACCTCAAACAAAGAGCCCCAAGAGTTCATTTATAGCAAAAAAGCTGTCCCACGTGTCTTTTCTTCATTGGTCGATTTTGAGGCCCATTGTGAGGCCTCCAACACAGTTGGTCGGTTCTGCCTGGTCAGGATAGGGTTGGCAGTTGGCACACAGTTTTAAGCTGAAATGGCAGAGCTGTGGGCCTGTATTTTGGGCCGACTTGGCCTTCGTTTGGGCTTGGATGTTTGTTGGGCCGAGCTCTGGGCTTTGAATCAGGCCTTGATCTGACTGGTTTTCTCTTATGTTGCAGGTCTCCAGGGCTGGGCCTAAAATGAGGGGCTGAAGAAAAGAACTAGTCTTTCTGTATATGTAGAATTTGTAATGGCCCATGTAATTACATTTTCCTTCAATGTCGATGCTAATTATGATGTAAGAAATCAATTAGCAAAGTTTATTTTAGTCTTTACTGATTCGTGCTCTATATATTGTAATTTGTATCAACATCCAAAACAGGAAGCATACTAAATTCCTAATCTCAATGCGTAGAACAATAATTGATAATCATTGGTTCATATCGACTTGCTACTGCTAGTCTCAACCAATTCACTTCAAGTTATCTTTCCAAATATAATTGTTAAGCAATGTTACATCGAGTTATTTTTTAGTAGAACGATTACCCCGGACAAAATGTGGTGTCTACACCGCCCTCATGTTGTCGCCTGGTGATCACCAATAGCTTCTCCGCCGCAAAAATCCACCACCCCCGTTGCGGTCGTCGTCGACCTGTCACTACCCAGATCCCAAACCAGTCAGTCGAAATCACCATCGTCATCAGCCCCTCTGGCACCACCCGATCATCTACAAAGAATTATTGGGTTTTTCGTTTATTTTAGGTTTGATTGAGTTTTCGTTGAATAAGAAAAATAATAATTATATTAAAAAACTTAGCATTAATAGCAGGTTCAACCAAATATAAAGGTTCAACCATTTTGGTAAGTAGTGATTATTAATCAACAGCCCTTATTAATATGCAACCAATCCAATGCCCAAGAAATAGCCGACATTAGTGCCGTGACGGTACTATAGAATCCGCCTATCTAATGGTATGATTGTGGTTTAATCGTTAGTATGTCGATATGATGTTATTATTAAAATAAAAGATAAGTAGCAGTAACTACGACGGAGCTAGCATGCAAAATGGGTCATTGACAACAGGGCACCTCTTGTTTTGGGTTGGAACAGAAAATAAATTGGTGTAATATCATACCTCGGTGAAGTTTCAAACATGAAAATTGCGTCAACTTGTGTATCTATAGTTGATCAATATATGTTTATGTTAATGCATTCTATTGTATATATGTATCGGCACTCAAAAAAAAAAATTACGCAGGGTAAGTGCTGAAAGAGCACTTCCAACAACGAGATATGTGAGAAACCTTGTTTGGGATCATACAAGTTACTAATTAAGTCAATGATTTTTCTGCTGGGATACGGTGACATGTTTGATAGTTTTAGTGGTACAATATTTTACAGACTTTTCAACTATGAGAACACTTCGCTCGCTGGTCATTGTAATCAAAATTATCACTTCTATGCAACACATTTCGCTTGTTGTAAAGCAGATTGTCCCCTAGTGAACTAGCATAAAATAATTTAACACTTTCAAAGGTTGATTTGGTATAAAACGGGGTGGTAATATAGAACACAATATGCAAGGTAAGGATTAACGTGGTTATTATATCTAACGGGGTGAAATTCTTTCTTTTCTTTAAAATAACATAATAAATTACTCATCTTAACCTTTGTAACAAGATCACAAGATATACGCTTACATGTTTAATATATTATCGTGAGTAGAAAAAGGAGAATCATATGCCCCTCCCTGACATCATGGAGAGGGTAAGTTTAAGTTGCCGGCAACTTGCACACTAATAAATTTAAGTGACGAAAGGGTTTGAATTATTATTACATACCATGTAGCTAGCTAGTATGAAAAATTGGAAATTGAAAATCATGCCTATGCGAAATGGGGAACAATAATGGTGGCGTGACATGTGACTCCAATTAGTATATATCATCCCTTCCCTTCCCTTCCCTTCTCTATCGTGTGTCACATGTATGTATGTATAATACAATGTTACAATGACTTTTAGCATCCACTTTCCAAGACACACACAAACGAAGCTTGGCTATGTCTCTTTCATTTTTTATACAGGAATTCAAATGTTTTTATACATAAAATCATATTAATGAGATTCTTCAAATTGACATCTACTTTGATATATTTTGAAACAAAAGATCGAGATATATATTACCACTCTATAACATGATAGTAAATGGTAATACATAAGATCATACATATATGAAAGTGTGCCATAGTGATATGGATATATTGAAGTGTAGAATGATTGTCTATATGATAGTAAGTGGTATGGAAACAATTTTATCAAAATATATCTAAGGAAAAAACATAAGAAGACACATATCGATTAAAAATAAAGAAAAATAAAAATCTTTTGATCTCTTTTCTTAAACCAACCGCACTCAAAACAAAGACTAAATATAGTTACGTACATAACATAAGTACATAACCAAGTATTTTATTCTTACCGCTTTCGTATGCGTTAATTTTTTTTTTTTTTTGTCAAAGATATTCCCAAAAGGAAAAAGCTAGATACGAATTGAAAGCCTTTTCGTATGCATTAATTAATAGGAAAATAATTTAGAGTGGCAAAAACATGAAAGTGGAAGAGAAACAGAAGCGTCCGTCCTGTCCAACTAACAAGAATTGCATTGGCCGATGAGATAGATGAAATATTGAATACGATACTCTCCGCTCCCTCTTGTTGTTGTTTTTTTATAGACTCCGCTCCCTCTTGTTGAAAACGAAACTCTCATTAATAAATAAAGAAATAAAATACAAGTCAGCGCGTAAGCTTCACACTCCATAAAGAGGCGCTTCGGGTATAGTAGTCTCAACGTGACAGACAGAAGCATCTGAGATGCTCTACTAGAGTCTATGGACTAGAGTAAACTAACCACGTTATCCGCGAAAAAGAAGTTTTTCCCTTTTCAAAGAAAACGATTATTCATAATTTCATATTCATTAACAAAATGATAGGCAGTATTAGTTCGGTTCTTAATTCTGAAATTTCTTTCATCATTGAATCGCGGTTTTCAACCTGACCGAACTAGATGAGATGGTAAATTTGTGGCTGGGAAAAAAAAACCCACTCTCGCGATCGTGCTCTCCCTTTTCGGTGGAGTGGGTCGGTAACCGCCTTCGTGCGCTTATGCCCATCGGGCTTTCCGCCGTCGTGCGGCGACGAGGCCTGGCTCTCCAGGGCGGCATGGCTATAAATCTCTGGCCGTTGGGGGGTGGTAGTGTGCGGATTACAATTACCTACCCTCACTCGGCGTCTTGCTCTTTGATTTGGCTTTCTTCGACCATGCCAGTGGTTCAGTTCGATGACGAGGATTTGGCGGCCGGGCTTGCCCGGGGGAGCTTTCCCTTATTGGCCGACTGATTAGTTCCCCACCGCCGCTCTATGCACTAAGGATGATGCTGGGTCGAGTGTGGCGGTACAAAGGGGACCTCACGATTTCCACCGTTGAGGAGGGTTTGACCCAATTCCTCTTTTCGCAGAAGGCTGACCTGCACAAGGCGGTTACCAAATCCCCCTGGATCTTCGACAACTTCATGTTGGTTCTGGCACGGTGGGAAGACCCAACTCCTGTGGTGGCCGATCGTCTTCGCTGGGCTCCAATGGCGGTACAGATTTGGAAGGTCCCGTTCGAATGCTTCACTGAGAAAATGGCCTGGCGGTTGGGTTCCTCTCTTGGGGTGCTTAATGATCCTCCCACGCTTCACCGCTCGGATGTTTCGGGTGGGCTTTACGTTAGAGCGGCTCCAGTCCTTGATCTCACGGCCCCTTTGCTGGATGCCATTGTTGCTGGTCATGCCGATCAGACTCGAGGTAACTTTGTGGCTTCGGTTAAAATTGAAAAGGTTCCTCACTTTTGCTTCCTGTGTGGTGTCATTGGGCATATTGGAGAGAACTGCCCGAGGAAGGAGGCGTTCACTGGAGTTACCCCAAAGTATGGAGTGTTCTCAGTGGCCACCGAATCAGGGTCACCAGTGACGGAGGATACCCTCTCCAAGCGAAGTCGGCGGTTCACTTGGATCCGAGCAGCCAAGACTCGCCCATCTTCATCAAGGAGTAGCGGCCCCTTCAAGGAACCCCCTCCACGTCAGGTTCCTTTCCAACTGCTGTTAACCCAGGAGGGAGGTGCTGCTGAGGAATGGCGGGATACTCGGCGCCCCTCACCGCGTCTGATGGGGGCCAATTTCCAAACTCTTGCGATTACCCCGTCGAAGTCGGATCCTAGTGAGGGAGCAGCAACTCAATTGCCGGAGTAAGCTACCTTTACTGAAGGCGTTGTCCCCAACTCGTCTTCTCCTGCAGCCAAAAGAGCCCGGTCAGGTCCTCGGTCGGCGGAGACAATTTCTTCTCTTCATGAAAAGGCGGTGGCATCCAGCCTCAACTGGGCCCAACCTCACCCATGAGTTTTATGGTGTGGAACTGCCAGGGGATGGGCTCCCCCTTGACAGTTCCCTCTCTCGGCGGAGCCGTGGCGAGGTTCTTGCCTAATCTGGTCTTCCTCAGCGAAACAAAAAGGGAAGATGAGTTTGTCAAGTCCAAATTTGCTAGTCTGGGTTATAAATCAGTAAGATGTTTTAGTGCGTCTAATGGGAGTGGTGGGTTGGCTGTTGGTTGGGGTGATCATGTGTCTTGTACAGTGCATCAGCTTTCGTCCTTTCATTGCTTTGTAGAGTGTGTCGTTCCATCTGTAGGGAACCTAGTTATTGTGTTTGTTCATTTATCGTGTGAAGCTGTTGTTCGACAGGGTCAGTTGAATGAAATAGCCTATTTACTCTCGTCGGTGTCTTTACCCTCCTTTGTGGTGGGGGATTTTAATTGTCTATTGTCTACAAATGAAAAGATGGGGGGAATGTGCCTTCTTTTGCTGCCTTAGATCAGCTTAATGGCTTTATACTATCTACTGGTCTGGTTGATCTAGGTTTTCAAGGATCCCCTTTCACATGGTCGAATCGACGAGCAGGTGGGGAACACATTCTCGAGCGGTTGGATAGGTGTCTTGGGAGTTCCTCGGCGATGGCAGAATGGTCGGACTTGAAGGTAATTCACCTTACTGACTTGGGTTCTGACCATAGGATGCTCCTTGTGCAGCTCACTAAACAGGAACACCACCGACATACCAGGTTCCAGTTTGATGGGAGGTGGAACTCCAATTCGGAGGCAATGGCTGTAATTCAGTTGGCATGGGAAAAACCCATGCGTGGGTCTGTTCAGTTCCGACATTTTAATCAGCTCAAAATGGTCCGCCATGATCTGGTGGAATGGGCGAGATTGGGGACTTCTAATTCGGCTCGGCGCATCAGGGAGCTAAAGTTGGCAATTGAGGATCTACGCGAGGCAACAATGGTGGATTGGGATGCCATTCGGCAACTAGAACGGGATCTATCGACTGCCTACATTGAAGAGGAATGCTTCTGGCGGCAAAAATCGAGGGTCGGTTGGCTCCGGGAAGGGGATGCCAACACCAACCTCTTTCACCGCACGGTTATCCAGCGACGGCGCTTTAATCGGCTAAGAGGGTTACGGGATGAGGCCAGATCTCTACAACATGACGAAGAGGCCATGGCAGGTATAGCTATTCCATACTATCAATCAATTTTCACATCTAACAATGTAGATGCCTCGTCGTATGTGGACTCTTTGGGTATTTCTAGCAGAGTCACGAGTGAGATGAATGCTGCTCTGATAGCTCCTGTGTCGGGGCTGGAAGTCAAGGAGGCAGTGTTCCGGATTGGCAGCCATCAGGCCCCCGGGTCTGATGGATTCACAGCAGCGTTCTTCCAAGTGCACTGGGAGGTGGTGGGGTCGTTGATCACGGATGCGGTCCTAAGCTTCTTTAGTTCGGGTCGGCTCCTTCACAGCTTTAATCACACTCTCATTTCCTTACTGCCGAAAGTCTTGAATGCCGAGTCAATGCGTCAAATTCGGCCCATAGGTTTGTGTCAGGTATTTTATAAAATCATTGCTAAGATTATGGCTGCTAGGCTCAGTATGGTCTTACCTGATGTTGTGAGCTCTACTCAAAATGGGTTTGTGCGTGGTAGGCTGATTACTGACAATATCCTGATTGGTCAAGAAGTTATGCAATTTCTGAAAACTAAAGTGCAGGGCCGAGACAAGTGGATGGTGCTTAAACTAGATATGGGAAAAGCTTATGACCGTGTGGAATGGCCGTTCCTGTTGCTGATAATGGAACATATGGGATTCTATTATGAATGGCGGCGTTGGATTTCTGCTTGTATCTCCTCTGTCTCCTTCTCGGTTCTAATTAATGGGCATCCCCACGGGTATTTTAAGCCCCAACGGGAATTGCGTCAAGGTGATCCTCTCTCGCCCATTCTCTATGCTATTTATTCGGAGGCTTTTTCGGCTAAACTGTCTAGTGAGATCATGGCTGCGAATTTACATGGTTTGCGGGTTCATCGGCATGCGCCCTTGACTTCGCATTTATTGTTTGCCGATGATACTTACCTATTCTTGAGAGCCTCATTACCGGAATGTGCTAACTTACTGTCTTTGCTTGACGAGTTGGAGAGGGTTAGTGGTCAAAGAGTTAATTTTGCTAAGTCTTCTATGTGTGTTAGCTCTAATGTTTCTGATCAGGAACGATTGGCCTTGGGTTCCTTTCTAGGGGTGGCTGCTTTGAACTCGATTGACAAATACCTAGGGCTGCCAATTCATATTCAAAGGTCTAAAACTCAGACTTTTAGATTTGTCGAGGAGGGACTAGCAGCTAGGATCAGGTCGTGGAAAACTAAAGCTATGTCCTTGGCTGCGAAGGAAACGGTGATCAAGTCTATTGGTTCGGCCTCCTCCATTTATACAATGTCTACTTTTAGATTACCCTCCTTCACTTGTCGCAGGTTAAATGGCCAGTTATCAAGGTTTTGGTGGGCTGATCAAGATAAAGAAGATGGGATACACTGGCTTTCTTGGCAGGAAGTGTGTCTCAGTAAATTTGCAGGGGGGTTAGGCTTTCGAGACTTTGAATGTTTCAACATTGCACTATTGGCGAAGCAAGCATGGCGAGTGCTAATGAATCCGGATTCCATGTTAGCGTCTCTATACCGAGCGAGATATCATCCCCATACCTCATTTTTGGAGGCAGCATCGGGTCCAAGGCCGTCCTGGGCGTGGCAAGGCATTCTAGCCGGGAGGGATCTTCTGTTGCGCGGCCTTCGTTGGCGGATCGGGGATGGATCTACTGTGCAAGTGTTAGCCGACAACTGGCTCCCATCAAACCCTCCGTCCATTCCTGTGTTACTGGCGCATGTTACTTCCTGTCCGATTTATGTTTCAGACCTCATCTGTCCTTTTTCCCACTTCTGGAATGTCGAGCTGCTGACTAATCTTTTTGTGCCAGCATCGGTGACTTTAATTCTCTCTTTTCCTTTACCGATGCAGGTTTCTCTGGACAAGCTCATTTGGCACTATTCTCCAACTGGAGAATACACTGTAAAAACCGGGTACCATGTTCTCACCGATGAGTTGCTGGCTGCTCACCCTCCCTCCTCGTTACCTTATGATTGCAGGTTCTGGAAGGTGCTGTGGAGTCTATCACTGCCACCCAAATTGAAATTTTTTTGGTGGAGAGTGGTCAGAGGCTTTCTTTCAGTTCGAGCTATGCTTCAAATCAAACAGCTGGTTACAGAGAATGTGTGTCCGGTTTGTTCGGACAGGGCTGAGACTATTGCGCACTCCTTTCTCCACTGTCGGGTGGCCATGGAGCTATGGGAGCTTACTGGATTGGGCAACTTACGAAGGAGGTTAGAGGGTTTGTCGCCTTCTGATTGTTGGAATGATTTATTCTTTGAATGTCATTTGTCCAAGTCTGAGATTGCTGATGTTGTTTTCCTTTGTTGGCGAGTGTGGAAATCACGTTGTTGGGCAATACATAAGCACATTCAATACTTGGGGGAACCCCTGTTTCGTCAGTATCGCGCACAGGTGGAGGAGTGGCAACATGCGTCCTCGCCATTGACCCTACACAGGAAGGGGGGTGGGGCGCCTAGTTCACGGAGGCGACCGGGTTAGGGAACGAGTAACTCGCCGCCGGCAGGGTTGTGTCCGCCTGATGGTGTCCTTGTCCGCTTCGACGGAGCTTGGAAGAAAGAGGCGGGTGGCGGAGTAGGGTTCGTCGGATTCTCCAACACCGGTCAGCTGCTCTTTGCATTCGGCCGATACTATCCAGGTGTGTCTGAACCTTTTTTAGCGGAATTATTAGCTGTCCGAGATGCGATTAATTGGTGTGTCATGCATGGCTTTGTTTCGGTCAATTTCTGTGACGATTGCCAGCCTTTGATTCGCAGGATACGGACGAGGGATGTGGCCCATGGAACTGGCGGTGCGATCTTGGAGGAGATCTGTTCGGCGGTCTCGTTGTTTAATTTCTTTGATTGTAATTTTACTCCGAGATTGTACAACAGGGCTGCCCATTTAGTGGCTTCTAGTGCCCTTTCATCGACAGTTCGGCTATTTGTCGACTGTCGCCAGTGGTTATCAAGTGTCCTGTAATATCTAACATTCCCTATCTATGACAAAAAAAATGATAGATTTAGGGCTGATCCAAAAACTTATCATCGTGGATATTCGTTTTAAATCTAAACAGATTTAATTCGGGAAGACTCGATAACAACTAGGGTGTGAATTCAATCCGTAATCATGGGTACCCTACCCGATTGTAACCGGTTAACAAGGGTAATTACCCGCTTTGACAGGTTAAGGGGTGGGTACGGGTAATACTCGGTTTCAAAATAAAGGGTAGGGTACGGGTATGGTCAATAATACCTGCCCTGTTATATCCACCCCGCTAACCAAAGGGTCAATTTCCCTTGAGAAATTGAGTTTAGCTACCATTATTGATGAAGAAGATGTAGACGATTATTATGTTTCTGTGGATTGTAGAAGCAAGAACAAGTATTATGTGTTTGTTGTTTTTATTTGGGTGGATTGTTGAAGCTAGACAGTTACAAGTATTGAGAATTTTTAATGAACAACAGTATGTATGTGCATATATGTGTATAAGTTCATAGTTTAGAATTCGTACCCATGGTTACCCGAATACCCGTGGTTACCCGGTGGGTAGGGTATGGTTATATAATTTTCATACTCGATGGTTATTTGATTGGGTATTTTATAAGGCTCTATCCGGCGGGTTAGAAGTTGGTACAGGGTAAACCCGCACCCGACCCTACCCATTGCTATCCCTAATAACAACAAACTTTAGCGAGGGTATGATGGACAAGAAACACATACACCAATTTTTGTCAAGTGTACGATAGAGCCATCCATATATATATGAAGGCATCTTCGTTGCACCTATTTTTTTGTGCATTCAATGCACTCACTTCATAATCGTCGTTCTTAGCAGGCGATTCATGTGAAAATTATGTTAATCATCACTTGTGGTATGATGGACAAGGAACACATGAATATGGTGACGTATTCAACGCACCCACTTTTTTGGGTCCATTCAATGCACTCGCCTCCTAATCGTCGTTTTTAGCAGGCGATTCATGTGAAAATGATGTCTATCATCACTTGTGGTATGAATATGATGGACAAGAAACACAAAAATTTGCACAAAAATTATTCAAGATTTACTTTAATTTGAATGATTTAGGATTTAGGAATTTAGGTTAGGGTTTAGGTTTAGAATTTGGGGTTTTGGGTTGGAATTTAAAATTGAAGGTTAAAGGGTTAGGGTATATATATATATATGTATATATATGGTGGCGTCTTCGGTGCACTCACTTTTTTGGGTGCATTCAGTGCACTCGCTTCATAACCGTCATTTTAAACATGCGATTTATATCAAAATGATGTCAATCATCACTTATGATGTATGAACAATAACGCACCTGAATTTGCACAAAAAACATTGAAGATTTACTTTAATTTGAAGGATTTAGAGTTTAGAGATTTAAGGTTAGGGTTAGGGTTTACAATTTGGGGGTTAGGGATAAAACTCAAAAATGGAGGTCTAGGACTTAAGGTAATCCGCTAATTAGTTGTTATCATATATTATATCATCCTATTACACTAATTCTACAAATTAAAATTGAAAATCCGACATCTTAAGACTAGTTTTTGAGTTGGGTGCATTGAACGCACTCATTTTTGCGAGTGCACCGAAGTAGTCACCATATATATACGTTAGGCACATTGTACGGCTGTCGAGTTTTACTATTTACAACACGAATTAACCGAAGTTTGAGGCATTATATTATACCCTAACCTCTAATGGGTGAACTCCAGTCCATAATTCTCTAATCCAAACCACAAGATTCATTTAATCTAAAAAATAATAACCAACGGTTCTAATTCAGAGAAATATATTAAATAGCAAAAACAAAGAGAGTTATTAATTAACACCCTAAAATTGAAAAATCAACGGCCTAAAATAAACAAAAATTACATATTTGCATCCACTTATTCCTAATCCCCAAAAATTATGACCAATTTTCCTCCCTAATACTCCTCCCTCTGCTGCTCAATTGCGGAATCTCGTCACTGCTCTGCCCGTCTCAACCGCCACCTCTGTTGTTGCACCCTTTCCCCTCTCCAGTCTCCCTAGCACAAACACTGACCCGCCGACAATCGTAGATCCAAAGCGTCGGTCGAGGAGTAAGGAGAAGTCACGCCATCGCCGAGAAGGAAGAAGCACGTCGTTAGGTTCTGCCCCTCCCACTGTCGTCGCTGCGCACCTCTGTTGCTCCTGAACTCGAGGAGGAAGAATCCCGCCAGTCTGGGTTCTGCTCCTTCGTCGCCGCCTACCTCTGTTGCTGCTGAGCTCGAGGAGGAAGAAGAAGGAAGATCAGCTCCCGGCCTGTCTTGATTCCTCCGGCGAAGGCTGGTTCCCCGCCTGTCCTGATTCTTCCGGCGAAGTCGAGTAGGATTGAGTCGGGTAGCTCGGAGAATTTCGATGGAAGGATGAGGAGGCGGAGGTGGAGGCAGAGCACCGGAGAATTTCAGCAGCGACAGATGAGCTGGGGATTTTCGTTCAGAGAGAGGAGAGCGGGAGGAGGTCGTCGTCGAGATTTAATATCGGTGGAAGCTTCCAAAATGTAGGGACCAAAAACGGTCGGAAAGAACACCAAACTCCGCTGCACCCATCTCCTCCGTCGGCCTGGAAGATAATACGTGCGGCGGCGACCGGACATCTGAGGAGCAGAGCGAGGAAATTGTCAACAAATTGGTTAGGGATTAGTGATAAGTTGGGGGCATAATTGTTTGTTTGAGTTAGTTTAGGGCGAAAAATTTTAAACATTAGGGTGTTAAATAGAAATTAAAAAACGAAATGCTAGTCTTTGGTATATATATGAGATTTTTTCAATAATAGCACCTATTAAAAAAAATTACAAAAATAGCATCCAGCCCACAAAATTTACAAAAATAACACCATTTTTATCAAACCGCACCTCCAAGGTGCATTTTATAGTTAAACCGCACCCTCCACGTGCGTTTTATGTATAAACCGCACATTGCAGGTGCGTTTTGCGCCACGTCAGATTGGAAACCGCAACAGGAAGGTGCGGTCTGTGTTTCCTCGGGAGCGGGCTAGGAGACCGCAGGATAAGGCAACGATCCAGCGGCGGACCGCTTGCCACCTCAGCGATCCTTGCCACGGATCGAATAACATAAATCACAGTAGTTCAACTAATATCATAAAAATCACAAATCACAATAAAAAGTAATACAAAATAAACTTACGAGTTAACGTTAACCGCAAAAACACTAGAGAAATAGGGAGCTACAATAGAAAATTGAAAAGGGAGAAGAAGAGGTGTGAAGAGAAGAGATTTCCCGGGCTGCCTTTTATAGGCATATCTAAGGTGCGGTTTTCATCTGCCATGCAACCCCACGTCTGTCAATATGCATGGTTGTATGTAAGATGTCGGAAAATAGTCGACACACAAACCGCATGGGGTGGGGGGGGGGGGGTGCGGTTTGTGTTGCCAAAACCACACTTTGAGGGTGCGGTTTGTTTTGGAGAAGCAAAACTGCATCCCCAAAGTGCGGTTTTGCTAGGTCAAGACTAGACCGCACCTAGGCCATGCGGTTTGGTTAGGTCACACCGCAAATCGCATGGCCAAGATGCGGTTTTGGCCCAGAAAGCTAAACCGCAATACAAAATGCACCAGGGGGTGCGGTTTACATGCAAAACGCACCAGGGGGTGCGGTTTTTTAAAAAGGGTTATTTTTTGTAATTTCTACGAAATGAGTGCTACTTTTATAAATAAAAAATTAAAGGTGCTATTTCTGGAAAAAAAATCCCTATATATGATCATTACCATATATTTAAGTAAATAACTAATTTTGTTAATACACACTAAACAACCCGCCCTATGCGGATTGCGGTGAGATTCCAAAAACGGCAAGACATCAATTTTTTTTTTTTTTTAAGGAAGACATCAACTTCTGAACCAACTTTTTGCGAGACTCTTGTTTTTGCTTTTGTTGATTTTTAGGGGGAGGTAAACCGCACTACAACTTCAACTTGCACCCGACGCTCCGCATCACACGGGGTCAAGCGCGTGGACATGAAACAAAACAGAGAGAGAAAAATAAAAATAAAACAAATTAATTAGAGAGGGGATTAGAAAGAGAAGGTGTATGGTATGAAGGTGTGGCAGGGCAGGCATCTAGAACTAGAACCGTACTTACTTTGTTTGCTTTTTTGGAGCTAACGTTATGGGCCTCACATTCGACGAGACATCTAACCCAGCACTATCGCAATACGATATCATCTTTTTTTTTCTCGGGCATGAATATCTCGTGGGTTCAGACGAGAAGATGGATAGGACGGAAAGAGACGTAACGGTACTGACAATGTGGAGAAGGATGGGGAGGCTTCCTTTTTTTCTCAGTTTAATATTATTATTATTATTATTATTATTATATATTTTTCTCTAACATATTTTATATTTATCATATAAATATAATTTTCTTATGAAATTGTGTTGTTTTAATTAATTTCTTCAATCTAGTGAATTATTGTCGTACTTTTCATCTTACGTAACGTGAGAATACGTGTAAATATTAACATATTGATTGGAATTATAAAGAAAAACTATTACCCATGGATAACCGTGGATACCCGAAACCTGAACGGGTATGGGCATGGTTTGGTTTTTCTACCCGTTTCTTATGTGGGTATGGCCATGGGTAAAACCCGAACTAATTTGGGTAGGATAACGGATATATACTATCCGTCCCCGACCCGACCCATTGCCATCCCTACCGGGAGCAAAGTAATAAATAAAAGGCTGGTGGGGACGTCCTCCCAATAAAGACACATCCGATCTCACCCTTATCGGTACAAACAAATAACTAGGATCAAGATAGGGGCTAAAGTTACCGTGGGTTATGCAAGTAATTAAATCTTAACCCTTCATTTAGACTAGCATTGGCTCCGGCTGTTGGCCGGTTTTGTGTAAAACTCTAGAGAATAGAGGATAGATTAAGTAGCATAATTTGTAGTTAAGTGCCAGATCGGTTGGCTGAATTGTTACTAATTTTTTAACGTAATTTATTTATGAATTGCATCCTAATTTTATTTAGTTATATTAAACTTAGAATGCATATATCATTCCAAATATGTTAAAATCCATCATGAATGTAACCATCAAGACCTGTATATATTTGCAGACCTGAGGCACTAATAAAATTATCGAGTTGTTTACAATGGAAGATAAAAAATCATATTAGGTATCATTATAAAAAAATCATATTAGGTATTGAGAGATGATGATGTACGTTGTTTATATTTTACATACAATGTGTACTTTAAACTCTAACTCTGTTTTAATTGTTTCGTTTAAGTTCTTTACTCCTATATTATTTGACCGATCTTTTTTGGATATTTTTCTCTAACTCTGTTTTCATTGTTTCGTTTAAGTACTTTAAACCATAAAACTATCATTAATTAATACAGTTAAGCCAACCAATCTAAATGCAAACTATAATGGCTGCATCCTGTAGTTGGTGTCCTACATATTTGAGTATAAGCCAATAATTGTAAGCAACAAATAATGTTTGTCAGCAAAAGCAATTAAACTACAATCAAGCAACTATATATTTAGCCAAGAATTGCAATTATCATTTCCTTCGACCAATTCTGATAATCGAAAACAACTTCATCAGGCATAAACCAAAGCTAAGCTATTAAAAGAAACCTGCAACAAAGCCAATAACAAAAGAGAGTTATGTACTTTTTAACATCAAATAATAAAATGAAGGCAAAATACACTTGTATAGCCAAAACTTTCGCGTTTGTGACAACAATAGCCAAATTTGAAAAAATACCACTTATAACCACATTTTTTAAACTTATTTGACTAATTTAGCCATTTCCGTCAAATACTTTAACACCGTCAACATTTTCGTCAATTAAATGGACGTTAGGCTGATGTGGCCGCCATCTAGACGACACATCATTTCCACGTAAACTCACCATGCCCTAGGACTGCCACGTCACATTTTAAATTAAAAAATATTTCTTAATTTTTTCCCTTATTCTTTCGCTTCTTCTTCCACCTCTTCGTCTTCTTTTTCTCCATCTTCTACTATGCCAAAAGAATTAAGCATACAAGTCTCCATATGAAAGCACACTTCCTCACCACCACTGGCACTAACCATACATATTACTCTTTTCTCATGGGCCAAAAGCCCTCTTTTTGGCTTTCATCATTAAAAAAAAAAATATTGAAGAGGCCGTGCTAGAAAAAGCTGAAGAACAAACAACAGTACCAGAGGCTTTAGCCCATGGCACAGATGATCTTCTGGGTTTTATGAGATTAATGACACAAATATTGTTTTTTTTAATTTACTACTAATATTGCAAATTAAAAAGTATTGACACAGATATTGTGTTTTTTAGTAAGGTTTGGGGCGGGACCACCTGAGACTCAGGCGGGACTGATTTTTTACCCAGTCCTGGGCGCTGGCGCCCCAATATCAAGCGGCCCCGCCTCAGACTCAGTCCTAGGCGCTGGCGCCCGAGTCTCCAGCGGCAGCGCCCCACCCTCTTTTTTTTTTTAAAATACCGACCTCGGGCCCCTCCCACCTTATCTCCTCCTCTTCTTCTTCACTCCTCCACACCACATATCCCACATCCCCCCCCCCCCCCCCCCAACCCCGAACCAGCAGAGAACCCACATCTCCTACCAGCCTCCTGCCGCAACCGCTGCCGCCCAAGACTGAGGCGCCGCCGCCGCAGAGTCGGGCGCCGCCGCTGCCGACTGGAGTGTCGCCGTCGAAGACAGAAGCGCCGCTGCCTTTGACAGAAGCGCCGCCGCCCTTGACTGAAGCGCCGCCGCCCGAGATGTCCTCCGACGAAGAACCTGTCGCCGCCGGCAGAGGCAGAGGGTGAGACTCTCGTCGGCGAGGTCGTGGTAGAGTCGGCGGCCGTTTGCGCGGTGAGACTCTCGTCGGCGGCTTGATTTTTTTTTAATGTTTTGTTACTTTGTTTTTGCAGTTCCTAGGCTTATGGATCCTTATTCGATGAGATTATCGCCGACGACAATTGATCCAAGTCCAGTCGATCCGACACTTCTTTGGGGACATGGCCAACATCGTATCGACTCTGTTTGGACAAACGAGGTAAGTATTTGATAATTATTCATGTAAAGTTAATTAGCTAATTAGATTATTTTAGGTTGTGAACTGAACTGTTAGGTGAAATTAGTATAATTTGAATTAGTATAATTTGAAATTAGTATAATTTTATGTTAGATAAGACAGATTAGAATTTATTAGGTGAAATTAGAATTATTACGAATGAAAATGAATTAATATAAGTTTTGTGCACTATAGGCTGGTGATCGATCTTACCATGTTCGAGGTACGACCATTTTAGTACCTTACCATGAGCTTTATCGGCCATATCTCGAAGAGGCAGGCTTGTTAAGTGTCGTGCCCCTAGTCCCTATGAACCCCGATGCGAGTTTGATTACTGCGCTCGTAGAGAGGTGGCGCCCCGAGACGTCGACCTTCCATCTACCGTGTGGTGAGATCACGATCACGTTAGAGGACGTTGTTACACTGTCCGGTCTGGCGATCGGCGGTGATGCCGTCGTAGTTGATATATCGGATGAGGAGTGGTCGGTGATCTGTTTGAGACTGTTAGGACGGGTTCCGGCTGATCTTGTAGGCGGTGTCGCTGTTGTTAGGATTGTTTGGCTGAGGGTTGAATTCAATCATCTGCCGGAGAATGCATCACAGGAGGTTATAGAGCAGTTTGCACGAGCTTATGCTCTATCTCTGCTTGGAGGTGTACTTTTCCCGGATCGGTCTGGAGGTACGGTGCACCTACAGTACCTACTTCTGATTGAGGATTGGAAGAGAGGTGGACGATTCGCCTGGGGAGCTGCTGTTTTATCCTACCTCTACCGTGAGATGGGTAGGTCGACTTTGCACATTACGCATACCAGCACTTCTCTTAGCGGTGACCTTGGTGGATGGGTCGCCCTACTGCAGTTTTGGGTGTGGGAGCGATTCCCACATCTGGCACCTCGAGATTCCGAGACGAGGGCACAGGCCATTGAGGATGCATCTCCACGTGGTCTTCGATGGCTTTCGGCCAACAGTCGTCAGTATTGTGACCAGCTATTCCAGTAC
The DNA here is from genome assembly GCA_964030455.1 of Linum trigynum. Taxonomy (NCBI): domain Eukaryota; kingdom Viridiplantae; phylum Streptophyta; class Magnoliopsida; order Malpighiales; family Linaceae; genus Linum; species Linum trigynum. Next base: position 26,453,590 of record OZ034821.1, on the reverse strand, counting down.
AAGCTGTGGTTTGACGCGATGGACACCATGGTGGTTAGTATATAACATTTCATTTTATAGAATAGTTTTCATTTGTTTTATTTTTTTAGATTTAGGGATAATAACGTTAATTTTTTTTTAATGTAGTGGCAACCTTATCTTGAGAGAGCACTTCATCTCAGAGGTAGTGTGATACAGTCTGAGACATTTCGAGCAGTAGTGCCACTTATCTGCTTTTCATCGGTGATGTGGCATCATCCAGACCGCGTGCTCCGGCAGTTTGGCATGAGGCAGCATGAGCCTCATCCGCCACATCCTGAGGCTGAGGTTAGGTTTTTTCTTCGCCAGGCTACTCGTGGGCCATCGCGTGAGCAGCAGTTGGTACACGCCTGCAGAGAGTCGATTGCTTTCTGGAACCGTCGACACGAGTTTGTAGCGACGACTCCATACACTGATGAGGAGTTAGCCTACCACTCGGAGCATATGGAGTGGTATAGAGATGTCACCAGATGTTCCGGCACACGGAGAGGAGCTGCAGCAGAGGCATTGGTTAGTTATTTGATTAGTTTGCTTAATTTGTTGTTAACTGTGTGAAATATCTGACATTTTGTTGGTGTTTTTTAGTACGACACTATCGAGCATGCTGAGGTGAGTTTGCGTGACGGTGTACGGGCTGGAGGGCTGACCCCCGACCAGTGTGAGGACTTGGCCAACTTTATGGCATCCGGGGTTGCTACTCTAGGGTTTGAGCAGCGTAGATACCCTGATCTCACAGTACCTGTACAGCGCCATTATGAGGAGCCCGTCATGACTGCCTGGCCAGAGCGTACTGATCCGACACCGGGCTGGGTCATCCCAGAGCCACAGTTCAGACAGGAGCATAGGCCACGTAGACAGCGACGTGAGCATCGTGATGCACCTAACCCATTTCGGGTTTCAGATCGACAGCGAGCACAGCCCATCCGGCCTACATCGAGGAACTTCCAGTTTAATCTGCTTCGGTCGCAGTTTCAGTCAGATCCTTCCTCGAGCTTTCAGCCGCCGCGACGGCAACAGTTGCAGTCAGATCCGTCTTCAAGCTTTCAACCGCCGCGACGACAGCAGTTTCAGTCAGATCCGTCTTTGAGCTTCTATCAGCCAGAGGATAGCTTCCATACACCGCAGCATGCTACGATGGGAAACATGGCCTCAGGTGGTGATACTAGAGCAGCCTCGTCTCCCGACCTGTGGGGAAACCTAGATGAGCATGAGGCGTTTCGGGAGACGATGTGGAATTATGAGCAGCATGTTCAGTCTCAGCAGCATGGTGGCGGTCAGCCTGAGGAGCATCTTCAGTCTCAGTAGGATGATATGTTCGGTACACAGGATCAGGATGGTGGTGTTGAGGAAGATGAGCCCCAGGAGTATGATGGTAGACCAGTGCGTAACAAGGTGCCTGCTAGGTGTGGTACTGGCGGCCATCTAGCGGTGGAGCATGGTGGTCGTCGTGGTGGTCGTCGTGGTGATCGTCAGTGAGACTATTATTATTATGTACTAATTTTTGGATTGTTATTATTATGTACTTCCTTCAGACTATTATTTTTGGATTGTTATTATTTATGTACTTCCTTTAGACTATTATTTTTGGATTGTTATTATTATGTACTTCCTTCAGACTATTATTTTTGGATTGTTATTATTTATGTACTTCCTTTAGACTATTATTTTTGGATTGTTATTATTATGTACTTCATTTAGACTATTATTTTTGGATTATTATTATTATTAACTATAAAAAAGATAACAACAACATACCAAACAACAACATCTCAAACAAACAACAACTTTTACATGGTAAATCAGCGTAGATAACAACAACATCTCAAACAAACAACAACTTTTACATGGTAAATCAAAAGATAATAACAACATCTCAAACAAACAACAACTTTTACATGGTAAATCAAAAGAAATACAACAACTTCTACCACCTCTCAGCCACGTCTATTACCTCTACTTCCTCTTCTACCACCTCTCGCACTTCGTTGGCCACCACTCCCTCCTCGGTTGCTCCCACTCCCACTAGCTTGGCCACCGCAGATTGATGCATTATGTCCCGTTTGGTTACAGTTGCTACACACTTGGTGTGATGTACCCTCCCTTGGCCAGTCCATCTCGTTGTGAATCCTTGTAACTCGTGGCCTCCCCGGCTTCCTAATCATGTGCACATTAGGATGGAGAATAGGACCATTATGCTTCTTCCAACCCTTAGGTTCACCAAGAGGTGCGAAACTTGTCCCATAACAAGCCATCACTGTTTCCAGCTTGTAGACATCGTTGACAAACCTATACGCATTAGCCCCCATTCGGTTGCAAGCTGCAATGGCATGAGAGCAAGGAATTTTATTTCCTTGAAATTTACCACAAGTGCAAAATCCTGCCCGGTTTTAATCGTCAAAGTGAACTGTGAGTGTGTTTGACCCCGTCATGTTGAAATTGTTGGGAGGAGTCTGAACTACACAGATGCCTTGACTTCGATCAAGAGCTGTCACAGAATGTCCAATTGCCTTTTGTGACCTGTACTTCATCAGCTCTTCGCACTTGGTGGAGTACTGTGAACCGCCACTTCTAATTTCTGCTCCTGTCTCCAACCTTTACTTATCGAATTTCTCCACCAATCGCCAATAGGTATGCTGCACAAGAGAAGCTATAGGAAGTGCACGAATACCTTTGAAAATACCATTGACGCTTTCTACCATGTTGGATGTCAGGATAGACCAACGACCCCCACCATTGTAGTTATCATGTGCTAAACTCCAACGAATCTGATGTTGATCCACCCAGTTATCACATGAAATATTTCTATCAGCGGCCACCTTTTTAAATTGCTCAACTTGACGATCAAACTTCTCCAACCGTTTTTCTCCGGCTAACAAAATAAACCACAACACGGGTTAGATAAATTCATGACAAAATTACATTAAAACAAATAACAAAATTAAATGAAGAAAGCTTACCGACTCGAAATAGTTGATTATACATAATTTTGCTTTTAGTCTTCCTTTGCAAATTGCTTGCATAGTGTCGCATGCACCACCTCCACTCCCAACCTCTTCCGATGTTATTCATGGCTTCATAGAGTCCTGCATGTCTATCTGAGATGATGCATACATCATTTCGATCAGTCAAACCCTGAACCTTCCTCATGAACCATGGCCAACTCTCAATATTCTCGTTCTCCACTATGGAAAATGCAATTGGAAAATTCTTCTTCCGGCCATCAAATGAGCTCGCCATGAGTAGCACTCCTTTATACTTCCCAGTAAGAAATGTTCCATCCACAACCATGACGCCTGGACAATTCTTGAATCCATCTATACAAGGTCCATAAGCCCAGAATACTCGCTGAAATATTGAATGACCTGGTTGAGTCGAAGGAACTCTTACCCAATCAATCACCGATGTTGGCATTTTTCTCTTGACCACCCGCAAGTATGTTTGCAAAAAATCGTAGGATTCTTCCCAATTTCCATGCAACTTCTCCAATGCTCTTTGTTTCCCATACCAAGCCTTCTTGTAAGTAACTTGCATATTAAACTTATCTTTCAACTCGGCTTGAACAGTTAGAACACTCAGATTTGGTTGGGCGCGTACCAAATGTTTGACGGCCTCAGATATCATGTCGACATCAAGATGGCGATGATCCGTCGGTTGAGTCGTACTGCTACAAGAATGCACCAACTCAGCCTTTCTCACAGTCCATTCGCCCCCAACATCTCGACATCCAAACCGCACCATCCAAGGACAATTTTCATCCTTGTGCCTCAAGCATCTGACCTTCCATATTGAAGGTGACGACTCCACCACGCCATATTGAAAGTTGCGTTGTAGTGCGTGGTGTTTAATCGCCATCTGTGCAGCTTGTTTCGAGTGAAATATCTGCCCCTTGTAGAATTCTCCTTCAAAACTATCAACAATAGGCATTGGAATTACGCCATATGAATCAGCAAGTGATAATTCTTTGTCCTCTTCATTACCCTGCAAGTAAAAATATGGAGGATAATTAAGCTGCTCTCCTTCCTCCTCCTCCTCATCTTCCTCCTCTCCGTCATCACCGTCATCATAGTCATGATCGGATGGCACGCTCCATGTATCATCTTCTTCCTCTCCACCCTGATCCTCACTGAGCTCAACATGTATCTCAGCACCCAAACAATAAGGATTTTGTGCCATAAAATTCCAAAGCACATTCAAGCTATCATCATCCACAATAGGTATCGCATAATGAAATAAAACATCATTCTGCCATTCTGGAAGACGGTAAGTGAAACCTGTGATCACATCACTATCTTTTACTGCTTTGTCTCTGCGCCGTATTCTCGGAATTAGATTCTCACAAAGTTTGTGATATGTGACTCTGGATGGAACCGTCAATTGAAAACTACTACCACCAACGAATTTGACGCCCAAATTATCCTCTACTTTCTCCGATTTCCACCAAACAACTAGTTCAAATCTTCTAAAATCACTACAAAAAGACAAACTCACTAATTAAAAACTAAACACAATCATAATAGCATTTGAATAATATAATTACAAAAATTAATGTGTCTCTTACCTATTAGCCATTTTTGCAGCAGCAACCAGAGCTCTCTCCTCTATTTTGGACGATTTTTTTGTGGTGTGAATCTGAAACGAAATTGTCTGGGTTTTATAAGGTGGGTGGCCAGCAATAAGCCAGCGGTGCCGCCTCAGTCTCGGGCGCCACCGCCTGGGATGATTTCCCACCTACTCGCCTAGGTCTCAGGCGGTGCCGCTTGAGTCTTGAGCGCCGCCGCTGCCAACTAAATAAAACGGTCGAAAAACCAAGTAAAGTGGCAGCACCTGAGTCTCAGGTGGCCTCGCCGATTCTTATCTCTAAAACACAATATCTGTGTCAATACTTTTTAATTGGCCATATTAGTGGTAAATTAAAAAAAAACAATATTTGTGTCATTAACCCGGGTTTTATGAGAGAGATAAATTTAAAAGTAGCTGAGCTAGACGAAACCAATGCTTTAGCCCATATCCTATTTTCATCTCCTCGACGACGACAGTAAAGGGATCGAAATTGGGGGCGAAATAGATAGAAGCAAAGTACACAAAGGAACCGCCACGCCAGATCCGAAGGATGCTCCTCATTCTAAAAAATTTCAGATCTAATTCCTCCATTGGTTTGCCATATTCGTCAAGTATGCAATCTTTGATGGAGCTTTCCAGATCTACGATTTGCTCGCCAAATCGCACATCTAGAATCATTATGGCTTCATCTTCTGTTTTCTTTGTCGACTCTGCTGATACACTGCCATCATTGGAGAGAAACGAACACTGAACCCATAACCATGAATGAATAATGGAGGAGGGGGAAGCGATGTAATTGCTAACTGGAAACCGATTGGGAAAGAATTTAGGGTTTTTTTTGTGGAATTTTCCATGAATATTTGGGGCAAGGGTTGTAGTGATGAACTGGGAAACGATTTGGAAAAGAAATGATTTTAGTTTTTGTTTTAGATTTTTTTTTTGTGGTTCATGCATTCTTTGACGATTGAAGAAAAAATTAGAACATTTCCAACAAGGCAAATCCAGGTGGATATTTACGGGCAAAATTGGCTGAAAGTGTTCGCCACGTCAACATCTTCGTATGTCCAATCACACTTAACACTAGCACCGTTAAAGAATTGGACGAAAGTGGCTATAAGTGGTATTTCTTCAAAATTGGCTATTATTGTCACAAACGCAAAAGTTTTGGCAATACAAATGTATTTTTGCCTAAAATGAATATCAATCTATAAGATCTGTACGTCGAACACTTATTCCAATTTTAACAATTAATAACCGGGTTGCGATAGAAATTAAATAACTCTCATTTGTGCATAATGAACTGTATTTAAACATTTCGCATGTGCAAATTTTCAAAGCCACAACTAACCAAGCACATTCAGAGATGATATTTCAGTAATTATTGTTGTTCTTTCGACATACATTTTCTTCTCAAGGTTTGAAGCTCTATATATAGTCTGTTTTACTCTACCACTACAGTTCCATTGTTAAACAATTATTTCAGTTTGAGAAAAGATGAAACCGAGGAAACATTGACTTTTATGGATTGAAGCACAATTACAATGGCAAATTAACAATTTTGGAGGTAAGAAATTAATTAGCTATTCTTATATGAATAAGTTTGATCCTTTGAAAACCACTAAGAGCAACGCCCATGAACAATTATCTATCTGTCATATTGAAAATCCTCATATGCATAGCCAATAAACGAAGAAGTTTGATCATTGAAAAACCACCAAGTATGAGATTTAGATAGCTGATCGATTGTCACAATAAACTTCTAATGGTTGAGGATGTATGATGTTGAGCTCTTGTAGAAGTCTTTTAACCCACACTACCTCGCAAGTAAGCTGAGCAAGGGCCCTGTACTCTGCTTCCGAGGAGGAACGAGAGACTGTTCCTTGTTTCTTTGATCTCCAGATGATGAGTGCTTTGCCCAAAGAAATGCAGTAGCCTGTGGTGGAACGTCTCGTGTCAGGGCAGGAGGCCCAATCGGAATCGTTGTATCCTCGTAATTGAAGGTCAGAAGAGCATGGAAATAAGAGACCTTGGCTTGGAGAATTCTTTAAGTACTTCAATACTCTGTATGCTAGCTGAAGATGGGTAGCAGTAGGTGCATCTTGATATTGGCATAGTTGTTGGACCGCAAATGTGATGTCTGGACGCGTGATAGTGAGGTAATGGAGTCGTCCAACAATCTTGCGAAACAAGGTACTGTTATCAAGTAAAGGGCCATCATCAGCAGACAATCGAGTTTTCATGTCAATGGGGGTGACAACTGGTTTGGTATCTGCAAAACCTGTATCAGAAAGTAGATCAGTGCAATATTTCTTCTGGCACAGGTGAAGTCCCTCCGATGATCTGGCAATCTCGATCCCAAGGAAGTATTTGAGATGGCCGAGATCACGAATCTTAAACTGAGAACTGAGAAACTGTTTGAGGGCTTGAATGGAAGCAAGATCATCACCAGCTAGAATGATGTCATCCACGTAGACAAGCAAGATGGAACTGCCAGCACTGCTATGATGAGTAAACATAGAGTAATCACTGCTGGATTGTTTGTAATTGAAGCTTAGAAGAGCAGTAGTCAACTTAGCAAACCACTGACGAGAGGCTTGCTTTAAGCCATAAAGAGATTTCTTCAATCGACACACCATACCAGGCTGAGAGAGTCCAGGGGGAAGCTCCATATAAACCTCCTCATTGAGGTCACCATTGAGAAAAGCATTGCTAACATCAAGTTGGAATAGATGCCAGTTTTTAGTAGCTGCAACAGCAAGGAGAGTCTTGACAGAATTGAGTTTGGCAACAGGTGAATAAGTATCCAGAAAATCCAAACCATATATCTGAGTAAATCCTTTAGCCACAACTCTAGCTTTGTGACGTTCAATACTGCCATCAGGAAGAAGTTTAATCTTGTAAACCCATTTACTTCCAATGCATCTCTTGTTAAGTGGCCTAGGTACAACATCCCATGTTTGATTGGCAATGAGAGCATCTGATTCAAGTTTCATTGCCTTGTTCCAACAATCATGCTGAGCTGCCTCTTTATAGCAACTAGGTTCAATAGTGGAATCAAGTGCCATGACATATTCTTTGTAACCTGGTGACAGATTATCAAAGGAAAAACATGCATCCATGGGATACCTAGGCTTGTCAATGTTGGAATCTACAGAAAGCACATAATCAGTAAACTTGACAGGAGGTCGTGGGACACGAGAAGGTTTCCTGATGGCAATAGGTAGAGAAGAAGAGGGACTGTCTTGAGGAACAGGGGAAGGTGAAAGTGTTTCAGAAGGTTGTGGTGTTTCAGGAGAGTGTGGAATGGGAGATTGTGGTTCAGGAGAAAGGGTTAAAGGTGATGGTGAGGGAATTGGTGATGGAGAGTCCATTTGTGCATCAGTGGAAGTTGAAGGAGTTATGTAAGCATCTGGTGATGATGCAGGTGGGGGGAAGACTGAAGAATCATGTTGCAAAGGTGGTTCAGAAGAAGAAGTGGAAGGCATTTGAGATAGATAAGGTAATATGTTTTCATGGAACAACACATCACGAGAATGGAAGACTCTGTGGTAATCAAGGTCTAACAATTTGAAACCCTTAATGCCATGTGTAAAACCTAAGAACACACATTGTTTAGCCCTTGGTTGGAACTTTGTACGATGGTGGCCTAAGGTGCTAGCATAGCATAGACATCCAAACACCTTAAGGCTAGAAAGGTCAGGTGGGCAACCATATAAGACTTCAAATGGAGTTTTATGAGCTAAAGCAACTGTGGGAAGTCGATTTATCAAGTAAACAGCATGAAGAATACAGTCAGACCGAAATTTCAAAGGAAGACCAGATTGGAATTTAAGAGATCTGGCTACATTGAGTATATCCTGATGTTTTCTCTCCACTCTAGCGTTTTGCTGTGGAGTTTCAACACAGGAGAGGTGATGTATGATGCCATGTTTAGAGAAGAATTCTGGCATATGAAACTCAGCACCTTGGTCTGATCGAATGATTTTAATATCTTTGTCATGCTGTATTTTAACCATAACACAGAAGTCTTGCAGTAACTTTCTAGCTTCACTCTTGTGTTTCATAAGAAAGACCCACACAGATCTAGATTTGTCATCAACAACAGTAAGGAAATACTGAAAACCATTGTATGAACAAACTGACAAAGGACCCCAAATATCAACATGGATAATCTCAAAATTGTTCTGTGCCACAGATTGGCTTGAAGGAAAAGGTAAGCGTTTCTGTTTGGACAAATGGCAAACTTGACAATGCTGAACTGACTCAATACAGATAGAAGGAATAGATTTCTGCAACTCCTTGACTCTATACTGAGATGGATGTCCAAGCCTCCAGTGCCACAGATTGAAAGACTGAGGTATTAAACTGTGTGTGGTAGTGGAATTGACATGTATGGTATGGTCATCTTTGTGTTGAATGAGTTGGTATAACCCTCTAATCTCTTGGGCAGAACCAATCCTCTTCATGGTGATAAGGTCCTGAATATAACAGAGGTTGGATTGGAAAGAAAGAGACACAGGAAGGGATTTAGTCAGTTTACTGACAGAAATGAGATTAAAGGAAAAGGAAGGAACAAACAAGACACCATGGATGACCAATCCAGACATCAATCTAACTGTCCCAGAATGAGTAGCTGGAGTTCTAGTGCCATTAGGTAAGGTGATAGATACATTATCAATTGGCTTACTATTCAGGAAATGATCAAACAAGCAAGTAACATGATCAGTAGCCCCTGTATCTAGAAACCAAACATTGACAAGCTCTAATGGATGTTTAAGATAGTATGTAGTCAAAGTGAATTTACCTGCATAGTTAGGACTAGCAGATATATGTTTGCTCACAGAATTCACTTGAACATGCTGAGAAGTTGTTCTTGGTGTAGACCCAGAAGATGAGGTGTTGGGAGATGTGGGAGACTGTAGTGGACTGAACTGTCCAAGAAGCTTCTGTAGTCTATGAACATCCTCAATAGACAGCTTAAGATTTGCATATCCATCTCCTGTTTCATGGGCATTCTTTGAATCTGGTTTACCAAGAATGCTTTCACCTCCTGAATCTACTCCTTGTAACTGACCAGCAAAACCACCAGAGGTATGTCCTGATTCTTTGTTCTTTCTCTTTAGCTTATAGCAGTCTGCTATAACATGACCATCCTTTTTGCAGTATCTGCAAAACAGATTACCTTTGGCAACCTCTTTCCCTTTTCCTTGGGAACCTGATGAGGCAAGAAGTGCTACTGAATCAACTGTGGATTCTTGACTTGACTTGGTTGCAAGCTGCCTTTCATGTTGAATGGCAAAATGAAATGCAGTCTCCATTGGGGGTAATGGACTCATCATGAACAAATTAGTTCTTACTCCTTCGTAAGAATCATTTAACCCCTTGAGAAACCTCATGACATACTCATTGTCCCTATACCCTTTGATGGCAGCTTCAGTCACACATGGGACAACCCTAGCTTGAACATCACCACACAAACATCCTGGGATTGGGAGAAATTGATTCAACTCTTCCCAATAGCCCTTTAACTCAGTATAAAAATCATTCACAGACTTGTTTCCTTGTTTCAGAGTGTAAATAGCAGTCTGTAAGTCACTGATTCTTATATTATCAGCTTGACCAAATCGCTGTTTAAGATCGTTCCAAACAACTCGAGAATTCTCCATGGAAGAGACAGAATCAACCAAACTAGGATGTAAAGACCCAAGAATCATAAAGAGTACTGAGGTGTTACTCTGTTCCCAAGATGGGTAGGAAGCGTGAAGTGGATTGGGAACCGGAATAGCCCCGTTGATAAATCCCAGCTTGTTCTTGCTTTTGAGGGCAACACGAACAGTTCTGCTCCATTGATTGTAGTTGCTAGTGCCAGTGAGCTTGATAGGGAAAACGAGAGCTTCATTAGGGTTGACATAAAATGGATTTGTCACTACAGGCGGCTGTGTCTGAGCTGCGAGAGTGTTGTTGTTGGTATCTCCAGTGCCTGGGTTTGCAGCTTCAGCTGCGTTGTCGGCCATGGCGGCTGGATCTTAGATGAGGAGGAAGAATGCGGATAAAAAGGTATAGAAAACCCTAGTTCTGACAACCAGGCTCTGATACCATATGAGATTTAGAAGAAGACAAGATTGGAGGGAAACCCGCAAGGGGTCTTTGCCTCAGAGGGCCTGTATATATATGAAGAAGATCTGTACAGAGAGCTAATTACACCGTTACAACGGTAAACAAAACGGTTTAATGAAACTAACTAATCAGAAGCAAACACGTTGCACTGTACAGTAAATCCGGAATGTGACTTGGCGCCTAATGGAACGACGTCGCTCTGATCTGTGCCCTTCAGTTGCTTCATAGAAGAATGACGTCGTATCAATGGGTCCAAGGAGCCGAGTCTGGTTCAACCCTTCAGTCCTTCAATCGATCCAGTCCTGTTACTCTGTTACCAAGAGCACAACAGCCCATTAGAAGTTATGTTTCATATTGAAAATACATATATCTTACCATCAAATCATTCAAAGAATGTTCTTTTTTAGAAATGTTATCTCTTAAACCAACCTAGTATCAAAATTCACCACTCATAGCCACCACCCACCGGTTATATAAGTTATAATTTAACAATTTTATAAATATTATCTTCAAATAAAAAAAAATATTGACAACCAAAGCACCGCATACCAATCTATTTTCTCACTTCCATAGGGAACGGATAAGGTCAGTAACCTTATGGTGAGTAATCATGAGTAACTCGTCCACATTAGCATGACATCAGCATCCCTCTCTCTCCTAAAAAGCTTTTAATTTTCCTCTCCTTAATCTTTGACGGACGATTTCTCACTCGTTTTAAGTCAAAATTTGATTTTTTTGCACAGTTAGATCAAATTAATTGTGCTCTTCAAAATGATATCCACTTTAATATATTTTTCGAAAAAAATTGAGTCATTTTTTACCAGTCTATACCATATGGTATTGACTAGTATTGAAATAAGAGCATACTTATGGTTTGAAAAGTGTATCATGGTGGTATGAACAAACCAAGGCTGTAGGATGGTTGAATACATGATAGTAGAAGTATATTAACCGTCATTTACGACTTTTAACATTGTGTACCACAAGATACCACCCCGTACCAGGGTGGTATTGTGTGGTATTTTTTGGTCCTGTAATTTATTCACCCAGAAATTTGTAGATCCAATAGATCATGATGAACTCGTTCATTCTGTGCAAACGTTTTCAAAAACGAATTAAAAACGAAGAAGATACCATATGGTATGCAGTTTGTACTGAGAGACAATAATTGTTTTTCTAAAAAAATATTGAAAATGTATCTCATTTTGTAGAGCACAACAAACTCGTTCCATCTGTGCAAAATAAAATTAAAATCCAAGTTAAAACGAAGAAGATATGAGCCGATTAAGAAAGTTAGGGAAAGTAAAAATGACCTTTAATTCTCCATTCTTAGATCTGGATTTTTCTAAATGAAGGATCCAGATTTAGTTATTGATGGGTGCATAACCATTGGTTATGCACCCTAGTTGAGCCCTTTCATTGTCCATCCACTTTATTGCTTTCTTTTCTCTTTTTCTTTCCTCCCCAATCCTTATCTCTCTCCCTATTTCTCACTTCTATCTTCCAAAACCAAATTCAAGGAGTTGTGGATGAGACTAATAGCATGGATCTGCCTCGTCGATTTTCTTTTTTCGGAATTTGTTTTTATAGTTGGAAATTGATTCATTAAATGAATGAAAGGTGAACAAATATTGGGCCAAGACCCTAAGGAAGGAACAAAACACTTGAAAAGAGCACAGGCATGAACCCACAACAGTGAAGAGCAAAGCCCACAAAACATATAGGCTTGAGTGAAGAAGCCCTAGCAACCTAATCAATCCTCCGCACAAGAGAGCAACAACCGCAAGGAGGACCCACAAAAACGACGGCGACGAAACCAATTCCAGGTTATTAAAAAAAACGACTAAACCAATTCCACATGAAGAGCAGCAGTCGAAAGGTCAATTTCCTTTTCCTTGCACAAATTTGCAGACGCAATTTGAGTGGAAATAAATAGAATAAGGGTTCAGGAGAAGATGGGTATGTGTAAAATTCAACATTGTCGACGACGGGCACACCATCGGAATCCATGAGTACCGATGAGACAGCAGCAGAGCGGGATGGAGCAGAGAGAAAGCCATAGTGAGAGAGAGGGAGAGCGTCGAAGAAGTTATTTCACCACATAGCAAACGACAACAATCACGACGACGATCGGAGAAGTGCAGGGAGGGAGATAATGGGCGATTTGGATTTCGGATTAAGGGTAGAATTTTTTTAGATCGGAGCTGTGGTGAGCAGAGAGGGCGATGGGAGAGATTTCAATTTGGGATTTTGCATGATAATAAGGATGGTGGGAGTCTCGATTTCAAATTCTGGTTGGGAAGAGAGGCGAGAGAAGTTCGCTGTCCAGAAGGAAAGAAAGCAAGGAGAGAGAGAGAGTTTCTGAATTGACGATAACAACCTTCCGAACTGTGCGGGCATTTCAGGATAGGCTGACGTGGCAAAGGCTGCATGTTTACATTGCCTTATAGTAATTTTTAGAAAATTAAGATCTAAAGATGGAAAATTAAATGTAACTTTTATTTTTCATTGTTTTTTAATCGGCTCATATCTTCTTCGTTTTAACTCGGATTTCAATTTTTGTTACAGATGGAACGAGTTCGTTGTGCTCTATAAAACGAGATCCATCTTCAATATTTCTTGAGAAAAAAAAATTCTTGCCTCTCGGTACAACCTGAATACCATATGGTATCTTCTTCGTTATTAATTCGTTTTTGAAAATTTTTGCATAGAAGAAACAAGTTCATCATGATCTATTAGATCTACAAATTTATGGGTGAACAAAATAGAGGACCAAAAAATACCACACAATACCACCCTGGTACGGGGTGGTAGCTTGTGGTACACAATGTTAAAAGTCGTAAATGACAGTTAATATACTTATACTATCATGTACTCAACCATACTACATTTTTGGTTTGTTCATACCACCATGGTACGCTTTTCAAACCATAGGTATGCTCTTATTTCAATCCCAGTCAATACCATATGGTATAGACTAGTAAAAATTTACTAAATTTTTTTTTTGTTCCCATCAAAGTGGATATCATTTTGAAGAGCGCAATTAATCTTATTTAACTGTGCACAAAAAAAAATCGACTTAAAATGAGTGACAAATCGTTCGTTAAAGATTGAGGGGGGAAAAATTAAAGGCTTTTCAGGAGAAAGAAGGGGCGCTGATGTGGCGGATGGTGATTGGGCTATACATGGTTATTGACCGGATCTGCTCCCCTTAAGATAGGGTGCATAATCTTAGGGTAAAATATCTCACTTACCACTTAAGTTTGAGAATTGAGGCAGACATACCAATTAAGTTTGAATAGGGCATCGTGTACCACTGAACTCTATTATTTGTGCACCTGATACCACTTAAGTTTAATTTTAAGTGCATTCCTTTAAAGTTAATAGAATATTCCAAAAATATTCTATTTTCTAAATTTCTTAATTGGTCCTTCTACTTTTCTTATTGTAAAAAAATCATTTTGACTTATGAAAAACATCAATTTTTATTATTTAGTTGGTATCCTCTTTTGAAGACTTGATACCAGATTAATTATTGAATAGAAAATTTAGAAACAATTTTCATTATAAGTATTTTCAATTACCATTATGTGTGATAATAATTGAATAATTTGTTGAAGCAAATATATCCTATGAATTCTATATCGATATAAATAATGTGAGGATATTGTATTTAATTCTTGTACATCATGCTGATGTTGTATAATTTTCTATGTTAAATATTCTTGTAATTTTCTAATATTATATTATAGATGTTCTATATTAATTAAATTTACTAATTCTAATTCTCTTCCTATAGTCGTATTTTCTTTTCTAGATTTGTTACAGAATATTGTAGCTTTTATTTATTTATTACTTGGTTACTTTCGTTCTCTTTCCTTTCTAAATTTTATTCAATTACGGGAATATGTTTAATTCTTTCTGATTGTGTTCCATTTATCCTTCTTTGGCCTTGATGTATTGATGATCGATTAGATTCTATTTTAACTATTTTTAATGGTATTTCTAATTGAATTAGCGATTTAAATAGATAATCTAATATTGATTTTAAATATTTATTATTATATTCTCCATATTTATTCTTCTTCTTGATATTTGTTTATGATTTTTACTAATTTATCTATTTTATTGACAATTTTGATTAGTCATTTTAGTAATATTATGTTTAGAAGGTTTTTTAATTTCTGTATTAGATAAAAACTTGTTGAAATATAGTTTTGGATATTTTTAAAAGTTGTGGGTACCAAAGAGTAATTAAAATTTTGGGTTGGATGGAAAACTAGACGGATGCATATTTTGGCGACTTTAATGGTACCCGACGCCTTATTCAAACTTAAGTGGTATGTCTGCACCAATTCTCAAACTTAAGTGGTACCCGATGTATTTTACCTCATAATCTTAGGGTGCTTAAAGGGTTGTAAATTAAATCTGGACCATTCTTTTAAGTGGTTGCAGATCTAAAGGGTTGTAAATTAAAGACATTTTATTTCTCTTATTTTTCTTAATCGGATCATATCTTCTTCATTCTAACTCTGATTTCAATTTTTTGCACAGATGGAACGAGTTCGTTGTGTTCTAAAAAATGAGATCCATTTTCAATATTAATTTAGAATTTTTTTCATACCTCTCGCTACCAACTCTATACCATATGGTATCTCATTCGTTTTTTAGTCGTTTTCGGAAATTTTTGCACAGAAGGAACGATTTAATCATGATCTATTGGATTTCAAAAATTTATGGGTGAAAAAATTTCATACCATACTATATCACCCTAGTATGAGGTGGTATTTTTCATACCATATGGTATGCACTTATAGTCTTATTTAATATCAGTTAATACCATATGATATAGACTGATAATAACTGATTCAATTTTTTTTGTTCCAAAATATATCAAAGTGGATATCATTTTGAAAAGCACAATTAATATGATCTAACTGTGCAAAATAAATTAAATTTCAACTTAAAACGAATGAGAAATCGTCCGTTAAAAATTAAGAGAAGAAAAATTAAAGGATTTCCAGGAGAGAGATGTGGCACTGATGTGGCAGATTCTGATTGGGTTATGCATAAAGTTATTGACCACAAAGTTATGCACCCGATCCGCTCTCAAATAACTATGGGTGCGTGAAGGACATTTTTGGGAAGCTCGGAAAGAGTCGTTTTACCACTTCAAAATTGCAATTGAAACATCTATTGCATTTGTAATCAATGAAATGAATTATGAAGTTAATAAAAAATTACAATTCACAATAAGGTATCGATCACTTTAATAATGATGGTTGGGTTGTATGTATTGAAAAATATTTGAGTTTCAAAATAAGCGATACATGTATTTCATAAATTTCGTAATATAGAAATTTATTACTCTATGTGGAAAACAATAAAATTGTGCAATCTAGAATTTCTGAGTCTACCGCTATCATAATGTGGCTCGGCCACTACTCATCGTGACTTTAGTGCAAGTGGCATTCTTTTATAAATAAATATATTGGTGCGTTTGTTCAAAAATTATTGGAGAGCATACTTAACGTTATAGGTTAAGATGAGACTGTTTAATTAAATGCATGACAATCCAATTCACAAATATAAATTAATTCATTTCGACGAACAAATGATTGATCTAGTAGTGATGATACTACTAATTTTAAACTTGTTGATTTCAGGTCCGAATTGTTTAAGTAACCGCTAACTAAAAAATAAAATTATATCTCAATTATAAAAAAAATAATTCTTTTCGATAACATTGCTCACTCTTCTTTGTTCGCACCCGATTTGCATATAGTAAGTATTTTCCTGGGTTTGACAAAGACTCGAGTTAGTCTACGAGAGCCAACTTGCTTTATCTGTATATTACAGATTCATACACTGAAAACTCATGTATCCAGCACAATATTATCACCATGTGACAACATGCATCTATTAATGACAAATGTTTTGGTTGTTTTGTTCCATGAACAAGGACATGTATCTTGTTTTTCGTCTGTGAAATCATATGAGTTAGAGATTGAAATCAATCTGCCATAGAGAGTTGACAATTAATTTGTTACCTTGGTTGCGTGTGATTCGATTTGTACTTGTGATTAAATTATCTAACTCGTAGTTCGTTGGGGACTTGGGGCAGTGTATGAGTATTACTTTCATCCTGTCCACATTCTCGCTCCATTTTCTATTTTTTTTATCTATATTTTGCTTATATATCTACTTGTATTTTTGAACTTTTCATAAATAATCTTTTGACTCTTATAAAATTATGAATAAGTGTAACATTCTTATCTTCTAACCAACTAAACTCAGTTACTCCACCTAAATTTCTCTTTTTTTGTTTCGTTCACATATGAAAATTTACCCTTTAGTATCAACGAATACTAGCCCTTCACTGTTTTCTGCACATAACTTTTTTCCTTCATTATTTGCCGAAAACCGTATTGTTTTTCAGCATTTCTTCTCTTTCATTTCGACTTATTTGACTTTTGAGGTTTAATGTATTGTTGTGCAGAAAGATACGTTTGTTTTCTCCATGGAGGAATTCTTCAATAACCTTGGTCACTAAAGAAATTGTTTTGTACACGGAGGAATTATTTCATAACCTTTTCTGGCTTCCGAGATTTGACGTATCGCTGTGCCAGAAAGAGACGTTTGTTCTGCCCATAGAGGTTCCATAACCTTGGTCACTAGAAGTCTAGAAGAGAGTAAAATTCTTGACGAAAAATTACTAACTGCAATTAACTCAGATGGTGTATTCTTCATTATATAATTGTGTTAATTGTGTATGCGTGTTTTCATATAAAAATCATAATATTATCCATTATACTTAGACAACAAAGAGCATGTTGATTCCAATTTCCAACACTCACTTTTATCACCCGCCCTTAGGACTACAAATTTGGTTTCGGGTTTTAGGTTTAATCAAAACCGAATTTACATGTCCATATTGGTTACAAACCGATATGTTAAAACCGAAAAACCTGATAAGAAACCAAAACTCATGAAGTTGCCAAAAGGAATTTATTGTGCCAAACTGATTAGATTTTTAATTTCTTAAAATCGAACATAATTCGTTAAGGGGCTTAACGGTTTTCGGTTAACATAAACCACTAAACTCTCCACGGTTTCAGTTCGGCATCAATGGAAATATTATGTGAATGTTAGGATTTGGTTTGGTTAACCAAACCGAACCGATATCCCACTCGTACTCAGCCTCTATTAAGTTGGTTCAACCTGTACATCTACTGTTAAATGACACATTCCTTAAAGACTACTCATAGATTTGGTGGAAATAAACGACTCAAGGAAAATTTGCATAGTTGATGTCGGCAGCAAGCTAAAGAGCGGGAAGTTGCTTATATCAAACGTCAACACATGCATAATTGTCCTTTTATTTCCTATTAATATTTATAGCGATATATAATAATTGTCTTGTTGAAATTACTAATAATTAACACGATTAATATATATACTAGCGTCCGTATATGTGAACATTTGGGATGACAATTTGAACACGCCCTCCGGGTAATACTCGATCTGACCTGCATTAGTGTGGGGCGGGGTATGGGTATCAATTTCCGACCCGACTCGCCCTGCCCCGCCCCATTCTTAGCCCGTTCTAGGTCAATTTTTTACCTCATCTATATTCATATATCTTCTATTTTGGCTTTTATTCAACTAGTTAGACTTGATCTTTCAACTAAATAGACTCAATTACTTATTATATTATCACTATTATTCATTCATCAAGTCTTTTCCCCTTCGTTTTATCATAAAAAGTAAAATTGTGCGTATATTTTTCTCAAATAGCATGTAAGAGTGGGTCGACTCGCACCGCCCCGTATCCGCACGGGTATTACCCACCCCGACCCGTACCCTCCCTGCCCGACCCATTGCCATCACTAATGAACATGTTTGATTGTTTCCACCCAAAAGGTATAAACACAAAACAGTTTCATTGGGTCGATTATAACAAAGAAACGAAGGTAGATTGATTGATATATATGTACGTGACCGATGCCAAAAATCTCTCTGCCGAAGCAACCACCACCACTAGTGCTTGTGACTGCGACATACCCCATATTTATATATTCTTGTTTAGTTCCCTCCCAATGACGTAAATGGACTTCAACCTTAAAAGTTGGTGTAATCTCTTAATTATCACCCACTAGGCTTAGCTTTATTGCCCAGGTTGTATCTTTCTTCTTTAACATGATTCACTTCTCTAGTTGTCTAATTAAAGACCACTCCATGTCCATGTGGATGTTTGGCCAATATTCCCACGACCCGGTGACTAATTAAGAACACCATAGCAAAATTAAACATGGCAAACCCGGGTTCAAACTTTTAACATCAGGGTTGCTGAAAGTCGTTGTCTTATGTTTCTATCACCTTAGATAATTAATTAGTTACAAAATTGGCTTCACGGTAGAAATAAGGTTACGTTAGACGAATATCAGTCATTTCAAAGACATAATTTGATAGATGTGAATTAATATAAGCCATCGTATACAGGTCACAGGTGTGTGGTTAGCCCGCTAGATTAAATATAGATCAACAACAAAATCCGTATATGTAGAATTTGTACCATATTCCCCCAAAACCAGATTTCATACCATATGCA
Source organism: Linum trigynum (assembly GCA_964030455.1). Taxonomy (NCBI): domain Eukaryota; kingdom Viridiplantae; phylum Streptophyta; class Magnoliopsida; order Malpighiales; family Linaceae; genus Linum; species Linum trigynum. Next base: position 26,434,284 of record OZ034821.1, on the reverse strand, counting down.
GATTCCCTACAATATTTGTAAAAACCCTATCGTATCAGCGGGCCGAACGAGAAAACTTCTTATTAGAGTTTATAGCGGTAGACAATTTTTAACGATATATATGAAATGGTTGAACTACGGTTAAATCATGATTTCAGTATAAAATATTATACCACTAACCTTTTCAATGCAACATCCGATACGGTTTTACAATTCTTAATTACTACAAAGTACAACTCTAGTAGTAATGTTTTTACCTCCGATATTGACATTCAACACCTTTTGAATTGGGATTATAAAAAAAACTTACTAAATTGGGTGAACTTTCATTGCGAAACAGAAATTTAGAGCGAAGACGAGGTAACTAAGTAGAAAAAGATGCAGTAGTATATATATGGATTGAAAGTAGATCTTGAAATAGAGGATCTCTAGTCTATCATCTTGCATATTTTTAATTAAGTGTGTTCAATATGTGAACGCACATATTATAACATTAGATTAATGAAATAGTAGGTTGTAACACTCTTATGCTACTCATAAATCATAATATATCGATCTTTTCTGTAACAACTACCAACAGTAGGGATCGAGTCTATAATGTAGTAGTTATATCCATCGTTATTAACACTTAGATTCATGCTCATGATTTGTGATACTATACTATACCACGATCGAAAAAAATATAAATTGTCAGCTTTGCATTATAATACAAATGTCTGTTTTAGCTAGCAAATTTTCGTCAAACGATCTATCCGTAGTATAGTTTTGGTAAGCATTACCAGTTGAATAATTATCTTATTTTTTTATTAATTTAACAACTAGAACATATCAGTACACTAAACCTTATCCAAATGCTACTTAATCCATATTTGCATGCTTACATACCATTTTGCTTAATAGTGTGGCGCAAATCTAAAAGTCGGTTTGTTTGGTGTATTTTCAGTACGAGTTAATTCTTTAAATATAAACATTTGAGAACTATAAATATTTGGTACTTTAAATATGATTAAATGTTTTGTTTGTTTAAAAGTTTGTAGATGGGTCATTCTTAAATGAATCATTTGTGTAATGTTAGCATTTCACCCTTATATTTAATATTTTTCATTATCTTGTTTCATATTATAATGAATCAGCTACCTAAATAAAATCATTTTAAAATCAATAAAACCTATTGTTTGGGTACAGACCTAGTATAATACTACTTTATAATTTTATGAAAATTTTCCTTAAAAATTATAACCGTTTCGAACTAAATTATTTAGCAGGCCCACATAACCTATAGTTGAAACCGCTCTCTAAAATAGTAACATCTGTTTTAATGAAAAATAATTGAAAGTATTATTAGAAAATAATTAAAAGATATTATTGGAATTAATTGAAAAATATTGTATTTATAAAGAAAAAATAGGATAATTAGATAACTAGATAAAGTCTCTTGAGAGTTCCATTGAAACCAAATAATTGCTCGCATACCAACCAAAGGAGTTCAAATGACTTTACTTATGCATTATTAAAAGGCAAAATACACTTCCATAGTCATAACTTTACACTTTGTGACAAATATAGTCAAAATTTGAAAAATACACAGAAATAACCATTCTGTCTATTAATTTAACGGAACTGTAACGATGGTTGACTGGACAAACGGTCGTCTGTGACCGTGCCTACCTTCGTCTACGTGGCATGCCAGGGTGGAATTTTAATTTAATTAAAAAAAAAGAAGAAAAAACTACTTTACTAAAGTGTTGTGTTCTTTCCCTCTTATCCATCCACCCCCATTTTCTCTCTTCCTCTTCGCAGAAACCCCACTTCCATTCGTGATCCTTTCCACCTCAAAGCAAAATCACCGGCGACTCTCCCTCGACGACCACACTCAAATCTAAATTGCCGATGACTCTCCCTCTATCTGGTCTATCTCGCCTCTGTGGTCCGCTCCTCCAACTCCCCTCTACCAAATCAATCGGCGAACAGAGGTAGCCTTGCATCCCGCGGGCGAATAGATGGTTGATACCCACTCGTCTCCCGCGAATCGAAAGAGTCGTAACCCACTATCAATCCCGGCGAGAGATGAACCATCGAATCCGACAAAACCCATAAGCATTCCTGCTCGAAGCCTAAATTCGGCAAACCCTAGCAAACTTGTTGTCTCGCTGTGTTTTGGTGAGCACTCCTCGACTCTGTTACTCCTCACCTCTGTTTGTGTTGTTGGAATGGGAATGATGAACCTCTTAATTGAAGGGCTGTGTGGTATCCTTTTATAGGTGAAACCAAGCTGTAAAGGTGAGAAGAAAGCGACACAACAAGGGTTTGAAGGGACCACAATGAATCTGTTTGTCACGAGATTGGCCCTACATCTTATGATAAGAAGCTGAAAGTTCAGGATACAACTGTTAATGTACTTAGACGAATTCGTTGCTTTGAGATGAGTGAACCAAATTTCAATTCCTTATTACCATGTTGGTTGACTGTGTGTGATTTGTTTATTAGTAACTAATGGGTATGCTATTAAGCTTAATATATTAGTTTAGTAGATAATGACTTAAAGGTGGACTTGTGAATAGATGGCCCATTCTTAGGACGAGAATGATCCAAATCAGATTAGGAATGAAGATGTATCACTATCAACAAACAATGATGTAGTTGCATCAATTGCACAATATATCTACCACAACTACGACTCTGATGATGCCATGACTTCCGATGATGAGTACTACGAAGCTAGAGCCCAACTACGTTCTTATGGGGAAGGAAAGAGGAGGAAGGTGAACGCAAGGGCGGTTGTCGATGAGGAAGAGGTAGATTAGTTTGAGGAGTTAGAGGAAGATGAATCTGAAGACGAAGAGGAGGAAGCAGAAGCGGCAACCGATGGTATTGCGAGATGACAACACTCCACTTCTCACCAGAATTCACATCCACCTCCACAGCAGCCTCAGCAAGCTGGCGGAGAGGGATCACATCATTCGAGTTATAGAGGATCTGAGGAATCTGACCACGTCAGGCCGAACTTGTCAGACGAAGAAGGTGGAGATCTGTATGATGATGCACCACAGTACGATCCCACATGTGATCACAAGACACTGCAATTTGTATGCAGAATGAAGTTTTCTAGTCCAGAGCAGTTCAAAGATGTTGTGGTTAGGCATGATGTGGCAACTGGTACATGCCTTCGATGGGTTCGAAGAAATCCCACAAGGAGGGAGGTGAAGTGTAAAGATACCAACTGCGGTTGGAAGCTGTATGTTAGCTGGTTCAGGAAGGACAAGTGTTTCATGATTAGGAAAGTTGGGCTACTACATTCCTGTGCACGAAGTCTCCGAGTTAATCAAGTAACTCCCAATGGGATAGCTTCTGACATGCTAGAGAGGTTCAGAATTAACCAACTTGGGCTTTAGATCAGATTATGACGGAGGTCAAGTTAAAGCACAACATGAATGTCAAGAGGAGAACTTGCTACATAGCCAAAGCGGCAATTATTAAGCTGTTAAGTGGGTCATTGATTGACGAGTACAAGGGGCTCGTAGTTATGTTGCTAAATTAATGAAAAGAGATCTGAGTGGACGATTTGTGATGGAAGTAGATCTGCATCCAGAAGGTGATAAGTGTTTTTTTCGACGTTTGTTTATCGGCTTCTCGAGCTTGAGGTATGGATTCTTACTTGCTTGTCGACCAATGTTTTGGGCTGGATGGTTGTTTTCTCAAGGTATGCTTCTTTCCGCCGTTGGGAAAGATGGAAACAACAAAATGTTTCCAATTTCCTGGGCCATAGTGGAAGGACAAAATACCAGCTCCTGAATGTGGTTTGTTGGCCTTATAACTCAAGAGTTATCTATGAGAGATGGAAGAGGACGGACAGTCATTTTAGACCAACATAAGGTACAAGTAGTTGCTGTCCAAAATATATAATTCAGTATGCTTTATCTACTTGTTACATACTAATTGTAATTGCATTTTACTTGTTCACCGCAGGGTTTGGTCGAGGCTATACATGAAATTTTACCAGAAGCTGTGCATCGCAAGTGTGCCAGACATATATATGCTAATTGGAAAGCAAAAAAAAAAAAAAGACTGATCGGGTGAGGAAGTTGTTCTGGAAGGCTGTGTATGCTTGTGATGAGGTGGATTGGAAGAAAGCCACCACTAAAATGGAGGAAATTCAAGGTAATGGAGCTGATTCTACCCCCTACACTGATTTCATGGCTGCTGAACCAACACAATTCTGTCGAGCATTCCTCTCCTTAGTTCCTAAGTGTGAATCGGTTGAGTCTAACATTTGGAAGACATGGAATGAGAGCATTGTGAAGTATATGGGATTTCGAATCTTGACATGCTAGAAGGCATTAGGGGGTACATGATGGATAGGGTGGTTATTAAACACAAGATGTTGCTAGAAACTACTGATATGCTATGTCGTAGGATTAGGAAACGTTTGGAAAAGGATAAAGAGTTTGCTAGGCTGTGTGTGTCTAGACATGCTTTGCATGATAGATGTGAAGTGAGGGGTATATTCGGGATTTGAGTACAAAGGAATGCACGTGTGGCTACTGGCAGCTGAGTGGGCTGCCATGTTGTCATGCAATTTATGCAATCATCCACTTGAGGAAAGAGCCTGAGAATTTCATGCGTCCACTTTACCATGCAATGAATGTGTCCTAGGCGTACAAGGTTGGCCTACCTTGTCTTGATGGTTGGCAAGCATGGCCAGTAGCTTCCGGGTATCAGATACAACCTCCTAAGGCTAAACCCATGTCAGGCCGACCCAAAAAAGAATAGAAGAAAGTCTGCAACTGAGTTGGAGACCCGACAACAAAAAGGAGGTATTGGTGAAGAAGTGAGTAGGAGAGGGACCTTGATTCGTTGCTCCAACTGTGGAGAGGCCACAATGCAAGATCGTGCAAACAACTTGCTGCTGCCCGACAAGAAAAGGTATGTTTATATTGTCGTTTTTTGTATTCTTCAGGAAAACGTGGTTAACCAATTCTAATTGCGATGGTGTAAATTTTTATTGTCAATGTTTTCTAGGTAAACAACCCTCCGCGAAGAGGAAAGCGTGTTGCTGTCCAAGAAGAAGGTAACAATGCGAGGCCCAGATGTGGCAAACACTGCTCCAAATGTGGACAACCCACATACAATGCGAGGACATGCCCATTGAATAGTGGTTTGAGGATACATGTAATTCTGCTAAACCTAAGTTTTTACTACAAAACTATGGTGAATTTTATGTGGTATCTATTTCATTCAAGGATGTGAGATTGAATGTTGTTGATCGAGTTACGGTTGAAAGGGAGTTACGCCGTGCAACTCAAGGTGTGAGTGTTTATGTCGATGAGAACACGGGAAACCAATATGTTAGGGTGAGTTTGTTTACTCTTGTCGCATTCAACACCGTAGACTTGTTGAAAATCCTTGCCTCTTTACTAACTCGTTTATTGTAATTTTGTTGCAGTTGAATGGGGATCGTGGGAGACCTCATGGAGATCCACTGCCAGTTCGTGCAACTCAAGCTTTAGTGGTGGACTGGCATGGAAGCCAGCCACCAACAACTCAGCCTTAGATTCAATATGGCATGCACATGAGTCGTCTTTGGTACTAGCCCTACAATTGAGGTTGTTAGGTGCTATTTTTGTCGACTTGTGTAGTGGATGAATATAATCCTTAAGTATTAGGAACTATTTTCTGCTAGGTGTAGTGTAATGGCTATAAGAAGCCTTAACTATCCGTGAACTCTTTTCTGTTAGGTGCAATGTAGCTGAATGACAAGTATTTCATGTTAGTATGATGTTATGGGATGGAACAGAACTATGAGTAATGCATGTTAAGTAATGTCAACTCTCGTGTCAAGTGATGCAAACTCTTTTGAGAAGTAATGCAGGTTGAACATCCAATATTAAGTATTGGACAGGTTGAATAATAAACAGTCACAATCCTTCCTCCAAAGTACATACGAAATGCAGGTTCAACACCAAATTACATGCAAAATACAGGTTCAACATAAAATTAGATGCCAAATTCAACAACGAATTAAAGGGGACTTCAACACCAAATGCAAATTTACCACAAATATTACATGCCACAATCCTTCCTCCACATAATTACAAACAAGAACACGTTCATAAAGAAGAAAGCAGTCAGCATATAACTCATGACCCCAGATCTCTTCAACTAATCTAACTTGGCGAACTAGCATCCAATGTCTTAGTTCTTCGGCCATTAACTTATTTTCTTGCTTCCTCTTCTCTGCTTAGGTCTCGGCCAGCCTTAAGCTCTCTTCCAAGTTCATGATAACACTTTCCATCTCATGGTTCATTGACTCAAATTCATGCTCATTGTCGTCCACCCACCTAAAAAATCTACATGCTTTTCCATCCTGCCAATCATCCCTCCTCAGCCAACAAACATTAAACATTCAAAATCATAAAATTTCCATTAAATTGCCTTACCTTCCAATAAGGACAACCATAGAACTGCCTTCCTTGGTTTAGCTTAGTCCCAGAGATATTAATCACAGTTGGGACATTGTGCTTGCAAAGGATAGAACATCCACTTTTGACGCTCGCTGAACCCGAATCAACGTCATTCTTGCGAGCACTCCGAGCACCCCTTTGTGATATCAATCGACTGGGAGCTACGGGCTGCAGCGAGCGGGAAAGAGAAGTCGGCGTCGGAAAGATGGAAGCGATGAGGGGAACTTGAGATTGGAGAAATCAGCGACGAGGGAGATGGAAGCGACGAGGCGAGGGGAACCATAGTTGGGGAAATCGACGATGGGGGAGAGAGACAATCGATGAGTCGGCGAGGGGAACCACTGGTGTCGACGGCGCCGAAGGATTTTGGCCGGATTTCGCCTGTCGCAGTCGGTGGGAGGAAGATGGAAGTGTTTAGGTTTAGTGGGGGAGAAGACGATGGGTTGATTTATTTGCCAGGCAACCTTTTCTCTCTCTTGAGAATGACGTGGCGCGGTGGTGGCAAGTCTAGTCTAGTTGACGACGACGTGGCGGCTAGTTGGCGACGACGTGGGTCCACCTCAGCGACGCGAACAAGTAACTGACGGAGTTAGATTTTCTGACAGAAATGGCTATAATTGTCAAGCTAATTTCAAATTTGTGGCTATTTATGTGTAGTTTACAAATATTAATTATATTTGTCACAAAGTGTAAAATTATGGCTATAAAAGTGTATTTTGCCTTATTAAAAATAAATTACTTGACTTATGCAAACGACCGTATAATTGATTTCCAAGCTATGGGCCCGTTTAGTATTGTTGCTTGTTTTTGTTTCCTGTGGTGTTTTAAGAAATTTGGAAAACCAAGAAAAAAAAAGCGTGTTTAGTTGGGTTTTTATTTTTTTGTTGTGAATCAGAGTTGCACAACAAGGTCCAAATATGAGAAACAACAATTTATAGCTTTGGATATGATTCTTAAACATGTTGCACACGGGATTCCTACTGGTTGAGCGCTTGATTTCATTAAAACATACAAGTTTTCGAATCCCCACAGAAGCAAAAAATTCTCTTTTTTTTTAACACGTACCACCCCAAACCCTACTTACTTTCAGCCGCCCCCAACCCCTCCATTTTCTCTCTCGAACGAGAGGCAACACTCCCCAGCCATACCGGCACTGCTCTCCCCACTCCATTCCCGTCGGCGGCCGCCTCCGCCCTCTTGACCCTCCGCCTCAGCGCCGCGCGCGACCAAGCTCCGCCTGCCCAGCCGTCGCCACCTGTCTTTTTCGTCCAGCCGTCGCCGCCCGACCCTGCCGCCACCGCCACTCCGACTCCCCTCCATAGAAGCCTCACTCTGACTCCCCGCAGCAGGTATATTCTTGGGTCTTTAAAGTATTATGTTAATCTATAATTTTGTGAATATGTTTATGAATTTGGCATGTATGTAGTGATTGCTAGATTAGTTATTTGTGAATCTGGATTGATTGATATGTTCTTCGTTTTGTGTTTTACCACAGTTATGGAGAAAATTGTTGAAAATGGTGATGTTGATTGTGTGGAGATTCATAAAAATGATAATGGGGAGAGGGATGATAGCAAAATATGGGGTGATAAAGCTGAATCTGTGTTCATTTATCTTTTGGTGGAAGAAGTTAAAAAGGGAAATCGTGTTACTTCAACCTTTTCACCAACTGGATTCGCCAATCTCATTGCAGGTTTGAAAGAGCAGTTGAAAAGAGACTATACTAAGACTCAAGTTAAGAATAAGTTTAATGGGTTAAGGGGTAGACTCAGAGCTTTCAAGTCATTGATTAGTCATACTGGAGTGGGATATGAAGCCTCAACTGGTCTTGTTAGTGCAGAAGAACATGCTTGGAAAAGTGTTATCAAGGTAATGAATCAATCTCTTTTCAATACTAATAATACTAATTAAAATGGATATTAAAAACTCAATTTACTTAACTTGCGATGATTTTATTAATGAATGTAGGGTTCAAAGTTGCATCTTAGATTCCGAAAGCATGGATGTCTGAATATGACAAGTTGTGCTACATATTTGGTGACACTACTACTTCTGGAAATAATGCTCGCCCTTCAACCAAAGCTGCTTCTAGTAGTAATGAGGAAGAGTTGGCTGCAACTAAAAGTGTTGAGGTAACTAATCTTGATGGTGAAGAGAAAGAAATTGGTGCAACTCCTGTTGTTGGTAAGGAGGATAAGAACAAAAACAAAGGCAAGGGGAAAAAAAGAAAGCGAGATAAGATTAACTATGCTGAGTCCATAGGAACATTGTTGTCATCCATGGTTGAGCGAGAGAAAATGAAAGTTGAGCATGAGGCACAAAAGATGGCTTCTTCATCTGTGAGAGGAGGTGAAGTCTCCTCCAAGCCAAGTGATGATGGGCAACTTATGGAGTGTGTCAAGCTTTTGGATGAGATGAAAGTTAATGGTGCTTTATTTGCATCAGCTGTGAAGTGTCTCCATGATTCTAAAGAATATCAAATTGTGTTCTTGAATGTGTCCGAAGAGAGGAGGCGTGATTTGTTGCAGCTTTGGATGTGATGGATGCTTTGGCTGTTTTGTTATGTTTAAAACTCTCTTGTTCTGTACTATTTTGGATTGTTATCATTTGGTTTGAAGTTGGTTTGTAATGAATATTTGTATGAATGTTGGATTTGATTATGATTTGTAATGAATGTGTTGTGATGTTATTTCTATGGATGTTCATTACTTTACTTTGTATACACAGATAAATGGATACTTTTTCAGATTCATCATCAGACTCTGATGACGATAAATTAGTAGTAATAATGCTAGCATTGATGGAGGAGGAGAGGAGGAAGTCGTCATCTAAAACTCCTTGTAGAACATCAGATAAAAGATGACATGATTAGGTGCAAGAGATTCTCCGTGGACATCTAATTCGAATATATGAGCAGTTAAGGATGGATAAAAGGACATTTGTTTCTGTATGTGAGGAACTAAAACGATATGGAGGGTTGTAATCAACAAAGAATGTGACAGTTGAAGAACAAGTTGCAATATTCATGAAAGTTGTTGGACACTCATGGAGCACTAGTGATGGCGCAGAAAGGTTCCAACATTCCACATCCACTATATCAAAGTACTTTGGCATAGCGTTGAAAGCAGTCAACAAAATTGCAGTAAGGCTAATAAAACCACCAGATATGGGTGTGGTTCCAGAGCAGATCATGGATAACTCAATATTTTACCCGTATTTTAAGGTTAACTTCTTATCCTTTATTTCATATTGCACATGTTTCATATTATGATGATCCTGATATAGGTATATTGTCTTACATGATGCTGTTGGTGCTATAGATGGAGTGCACATTGATGCTGTAGTTCCAACTGATGAGCAAATCCCCCATCGAGGACGAAAAGCAAAAACAACACAAAATGTTTTGTGTGTTTGTTTTTTTCATATGCTATTTACTTATGTAATAGCATGATACGAAGGCACTGCGAATGATGCTAGAATACTAATGGAGACAATAGCAAATCCAGATAATGATTTTCCAATGCCACCAAAAGGTATGATATCAACATTTCATTCATTTATTAATACAATATGAGTGATAGTGAGATCTTATTAGTTTATTTTCAACATATTCATTTAGGTAAATATTATCTTGTGGACTCTGGATTTCAAAATATCCCTGGATTTCTAGCACTATTTCGAGGAGCTACCCGTCATTTTCAAGAGATGAGGCGTAGAGGCGGACCAAGAGGGCGTAAAGAATTATTCAACTTTCGGCATTCAAGTCTGCGTAGTGTGATTGAGCGTTGCTTCAGAGTTTTAAAGGCAAGGTTTCTGATTCTAAAGTTCATGCGGTCGTATAGCTTGAGGAAGCAAACAAGTATTGTCATTGCTTGTTGCGCCTTACATAATTTCATCAAGATTCATGCCGAAGATGATAAACTATTTCATGAATATGAAAATTATGAAGATGAAGAAGGTTCGACTTCTGGGGTTGAACTACCACTCACTGAGTTCAATGTCAGCTATGCAGCAACACGTGAGATGACCGAGAAGCGTGATGACATTGCTAACCAGTTATGGAGTGATAATCATGTTTAGTATTATTTTTTTGTAAGGAACATGAATGATGTTAGGTATGTTGAGTTTTGTGAGACTTTGCTTAATATTGAGGACATATCTCTTTTTTCTGGTTTTTAGTTCTTATAGTAGTAACTAAACACGTTTTTGTTTCTTGTTGTCAGCTTTCATGATTTTTCAGATTTATCAACTAAACAGGTTTGTGTTTTCTGTTTTTTTCCTGTTGTGGTTGTACATATGTTTACACAACACCACTGCAACTAGAACTAGCATCCAATTTCTTAGTTCTTTGGCCATTAACTTATTTTCTTGCTTCCTCTTCTCTGCTTTGGTCTCGGCCAAACTTAAGCTCTCTTCCAAGTTCATGATAACACTTTCCATCTCATGGTTCCTTGACTCAAATTCATGCTCATTGTCGTTCACCTACCTAAAAAATCTACATGCTTTTCCATCCTGCCAATCATCCCTCCTCAGCCAACAAACATCAAACATTCAAAATCATAAAATTTCCATTAAATTGCCTTACCTTCCTATAAGGACAACCATAGAACTGCCTTCCTTGGTTTAGCTTTGTCCTAGAGATATTAATCACAGTTGGGGCATTGTGCTTGCAAAGGATAGAACATTCACTTTTGACGCTCGCTGAACCCGAATCAGCTCCATTCTTGTGAGCACTCCGAGCACCCCTTTGTGATATCAATCGGCTGGGAGCTACGGGCTGCAGCGAGCGGGAAGGAGAAGTTGGCGTCGGAAAGATGGAAGCGACGAGGGGAACTTGAGATTGGAGAAATCACCGACGAGGCGAGGGGAACCATAGTTGGGGAAATGGACGATGGGGGAGAGAGACAATCGACGAGTCGGCGAGGGGAACCACTGGTGTCGACGGCGCCGAAGGATTTTGGCCGGATTTTGCCTGTCGCAGTCGGTGGGAGGAAGATGTAAGTGTTTAGGTCGAGTGGGGGAGAAGACGATGGGTTGATTTATTTGCCAGACAACCTTTTCTCTCTCTTGAGAATGACGTGGCGCGGTGGTGGCAAGTCCAGTCCAGTTGGCGACAACGTGGCGGCCACCTCAGCGACACGAACAAGTAACTGACGGCTTAGATTTTCTGACAGAAATAGCTATAATTATCAAGCTAATTTCAAATTTTGGCCATTTCTGTGTAGTTTACAAATATTAGTTTAATTTGTCACAAAGTGTAAAATTATAGCTATAAAAGTGTATTTTGCCTTATTAAAAATAAATTACTTGACTTATGCAAAGGACCGTGTAATTGATTTCACAAGTTATGTTAATGGTCACGCTCGTGAGTGGTGACTCGTATCGTCTCCCAGTTGGAGAAAATATCAAAATGTTTTTTCGTTGAATAAAATAAACGCGCGCGTGGAACAACCAAATTGCCAATGCAAACTCATATCGCCAACCGAGACGATATATACATACATAAATATCGTGAACGAGAAGAAACCCGGAAAGCGACAGTAGAAAGAGAAGGAAAAGATAAAGAAAAAAAGAAAACTAAAAAAGAAAGCGAGGGGGACCAACTGGACGTGTGTACCGAATATCCACCAGATTTGAATTCCTGGTTTCGCATCCGCTACACCACCTCGTCGATAAGCAGATCACCAAACACCAATAAGTTATTTTACTTATCAGAAAGCTCGCATTACTTATCACTGATAGGTCAGTAGCAGTAGGAGTAGGAATAATAATAAGGAAGAAAGGAAAGCAAAAAAGCAAAGGGCAGAAGAACCGCATCGAAGATAGCGAGACCAAGTCCGCTCTTTCTTCTCATCTCGACGCACGCAGCCTTTGGAAGGAGTTGGGGGTAGAGAAAAAAGGGTGAGAAAACCCTAAAAGAGCTCCGAGCTCGATTTGCGAGTTAGCTTGGCTTAATTTCTGGCGAATTCAGCTTCAGATTTAGCGGGGCTCTGATTCCGGGCGGGTCGGGTTAGGCAAGGCGCCATGACGTCGTTGAGCAGGGAGCTGGTGTTTCTGATACTTCAGTTTCTGGAAGAGGAGAAGTTCAAGGAGTCTGTTCATAAGTAAGCTTCTCGATTTCCCTCTCTCTGTGTGTGTTTCTTTTTTTCCCCATTTTGGCGTCTCGCTCTGTTTTTGCGGTATCTGTTTCGAATTTCTATTTGATGGTTGGGTGAGGAATTGGGATTTGGAATGTTCTGTTTGGTGAATTGTTGAGAGTTGATTGCTGGTGCTCCTTTTTTGTTTGTTTGTTTGTTTTGCTGGCTGTATGTGGAATTGGAAGGTAAATTTTTTTGGGGAGATATAACTTGTTGTGAATAAGGAAAGAGGGAACGATGGAGAAATGTTGAAGGAAATGTGAAGAATGGTGAGTAACATGAGAAAATTAAGCAGTCCTGTGTTAACTTTGTTCAGTGATGTTCGTGTTTTTAATGGATTTGTTTGACTTATGATTTGGTATAACAGCGGGAATTGAGTGGGGTGCGTTGTTAAGTTGGTGGATTTGGGGGAAAAGGGGGGAGTGGGGCTTGAATTGATGGTTGATTCAGAAATAGGCGAAGCTGAAAGTTGCATGATCGAAATGTTTGTTCTTTTCTTCCTTGTTTTGGTTGCTTAGGCTTGAAAAGGAATCTGGGTTTTACTTCAACATGAAGTACTTCGATGAGAAGGTTCAGGCTGGTGAGTGGGACGAAGTGGAGAAGTACTTGGCAGGGTTTACCAAAGTTGACGACAACAGATACTCAATGAAGATATTCTTTGAAATCAGGAAGCAGAAATATCTTGAAGCACTTGATAAGTAAAGTCCGAGCCTTGTTCATGTTGCTGCTGCTTCTGGAACAGAGTAATCATTCCCCTGAAGGAAGCATGACATTTATGTGGTTTATTCTTTTCCAGGCAGGATAAAGCGAAGGCTGTTGAAATTTTAGTCGGTGATTTGAAAGTGTTCTCCACTTTCAACGAAGAATTGTACAAAGAGATCACACAGCTCTTAACGCTTAACAATTTCAGGTAGTTGAAAGATTTTTATACGGTTGCATGTTCATTTCCTTTTAGGGTTTTTGGCCAGTAAGGAAATACATTTGTTTAGGTGGAAAGAACAAGCATACATAAGAGCAGCTGTTTTTATAAGTTAAATTACTTCTCCTTAGTGAGAGGGGATTTGTTTGTTATGCCTGATTCATTTGAGGTGCTCTTATGTATGCTATGTACTTTTCAACTTCTGTTAACAATGCAGGGAAAATGAGCAGCTCTCCAAGTATGGTGATACTAAAACAGCTCGCAGTATAATGTTGATAGAGCTGAAGAAGCTTATTGAGGCAAATCCTCTTTTTCGTGATAAGCTTGCCTTTCCTAGTTTGAAGGCATCAAGGTTGAGGACTCTCATTAATCAAAGGTAAAATTGTTTCATAAATGCATAGTACAAGAAGCCTTGTATTTATTTTTTAAAAAATTTGTCGTGTTTCTGTAGAGGTATCACCACGCAATTTGCCGGCACTGTTTAGTGTCTTTGTATTATATCTGACGTCTGGCATTTACAGCTTGAATTGGCAGCACCAGTTGTGTAAGAATCCGAGGTCGAACCCGGACATCAAGACCTTGTTCATTGACCACACATGCTCACCTACAAATGGTCCCCTTGCGCCTGGACCTGTGGTCAATCTTCCAGTTGCTGCTGTTGCCAAACCCGCTGCTTATACACCTCTTGGGGCTCACGGTGTATGATTTCTGGTCTCATTTCATAATTATTTAAGTTTTCCTTATACTATGACTAGGTTGGCTACTAAATATTTTTATGCATGTTTATGTATAGCCCTTTCCGCCCGCAGCAGCAGCAGCTACTCCTGGTGCTTTAGCTGGGTGGATGGCTAATGCGTCTGCTTCTTCCTCTGTACAAGCTGCTGTTGTTACAGCATCATCCATACCTGTTCCCCAAAATCAAGGTCAGTGGTTTAATCTCAGTTGGTTTTTGGTGTTAGGGATATTATTCACACTGTAGAATCATTTCGAGCCTTTTTTCACCTACTAGCAGCATTCCAATCTTTGGTTAGCTGCATCCTATTGTTTTCACTTGTATGAAAAATTGGTCACCTGCATACTGTTTCTTTGGTTTCAGTTTCTGTTTTGAAACGTCCGAGAACGCCAACAGCAACACCTGGTATGGTTGAGTATCAAGGTCCTGATCACGAACTAATGAAACGTTTAAGGCCTGCTCAATCTGTCGAGGAAGTATGTGTTATTCTTATCACGCTGTTATGGAAGTTTTGTTATTTCAATTGTGTGTAGACTGATGTTGTGTAGAAATCACCTTTTCAGGTTACCTATCCAACATCTCAACAACAATGGTCTCTGGATGACTTACCAAGAACTGTAGCCTTAGTAATGCATCAGGGTTCTAACGTCATGAGCATGGATTTTCACCCTTCTCACTACTCATTACTACTTGGTATGAATTCAGACAGACTGCACAGTAATACCGCTGAACACATTGGTAGTTGTACTTTTTTGTTTCTCTAATCCATCATGCAAATTTGAGCAGTTGGTTCTGCTAATGGAGAAATCACACTATGGGAACTCGTAGTCCGTCAAAGGCTGGCTTCAAAGCCGTTTAAGGTGTGGGACATGCAATCTTGCTCATTGCAATTTCAGGTGATATATTTTTGCCTTTTCAAGAATTTTTGTCTAGGCTATGTTTTGAGCTCTATTTTCCTTGTATATCCATGAAAGAATATCTTGGTATGTATTATTTGGAAATTTTTCGCAGGCTTCCATGGTCAAAGATACAGCAATTGCTGTCACCCGTGTTGCTTGGAGCCCTGATGGAAGTTTTGTTGGTATGTAACTATTTGATAGAGCACTAGTACTGTTAATAACATCTGGTATCTTAGTTTTGTTGTTGCTGCAGGAGTGGCATTTAGCAAGCATTTAGTTCACCTGTATTCTTTACCTGGACCAAATGAATTACGCCAGCATTTAGAGGTAAGTAATCTATATATTATATACACTTTTTTTTTGGGGGGGTGGGGGGATTCCATGATAATGATTTTCATTGAATTGCTTGTTTACCTCAGCTTGATGCTCATGCTGGTGGGGTTAATGACTTGGCTTTTGCTCATCCAAACAAACAACTATGTGTTGTAACATGTGGAGACGATAAGATAATAAAGGTAAGTAGTTTCCCATCAGTTGTTTGAATATATAAAAGCATATTCTAATGAAAGAAAGTGAACAGGTGTGGGATTTGACTGGGAAGAAGGTATTTAATTTCGAAGGCCATGAAGCACCCGTGTATTCTATTTGCCCACACCACAAGGAGAACATCCAGGTACCTCTCTAAACAAATATAGAGGTGGCAAATGGGTTGATTTTGTGGGTTAGGTTTAAAACGAGTTGTGGGTTGTTGAATCAGTGACATTCTTGATGGTGTTTGAAGGGTATCACTGTTTTGTCCCTTGTCTGGTGTTAGGGCTACTGGGTAGAGTTTCAGAAATTTGAATACTAAAGTGTAAATTGGTTTTTTATTAGCTGAAAGATGGATATTATAATGTAATTTTCTGATTTCTGGAATGAATTGGCAGAATAATTGGGATTTAGATATCATAATGTAATTTTCTGTTTTTTTGGAATTAATTGGCAGAATAATTGGTATTTTATCTAAATGAGTTGGGTTGCAACTTGCCACCTCTGTAATTAGCTCAGCATTATAGTTTAGCAGTCTGTAATTGTTAATAATGTACATTGTATTCAAGTTTATGGTTCTAATTTATTATATTCCCTGTATATTGACTCTCCTTGCTGTGAACTTGTGTAGTTCATCTTCTCAACTGATGTCGACGGAAAAATAAAGGCTTGGCTATACGACAACATGGGATCCCGGGTTGACTACGATGCACCTGGGCGCTGGTGCACTACTATGCTCTATAGTGCTGATGGAAGTCGGTAAGATTACGGGATCCATGGTATAAATGTCAACTCTTAGAAAATTTCTTCTTATTTTTGTTTACACTGTTTTCTGCTCTTAGGTTGTTTTCTTGTGGGACAAGCAAAGAAGGGGAATCTTATCTTGTGGAGTGGAACGAAAGTGAAGGAGCCATAAGGAGGAGGTATTCTGGGTTCGGAAAGAAATCAGTTGCAGGTGTCGCGCAATTCGACACCACGCAGAACCATTTCTTGGCTGTTGGTGAAGATAGTCGGATTAAGTTTTGGGATATGGATGATACTAGTATGCTCACCAGCACTGAAGCTGACGGTGGACTACCGGTTAGTTTTCTTTTTTCCTGGGTGGTTTCTAGCACTTCCCGTTAGTAACGGACAACAAAAAGAACGGATTCATTTCCAACACTTCCCAAGTATTTTTTATTTAAATACCAGGCCCTTACCGCATATTTAATATCTCCAGGCTGTTCCTCGGTTGAGATTCAGCAAGGATGGAAAGCTTCTAGCTGTGACAACTGCGGACAATGGGTTCAAGATTCTTGCTAACAACGCTGGGTTAAGGTCATTGAGAACAGTGGAAAATCCACCCTTCGAAGCACTTCGGTCACCTATTGAATCTACTCCTGGCAAGGTGTGTATGCTCTTTCCTTGTAGTTCCTTATGTACTGAGTTCCTTAGTACTTGTTTCCCAGCATTTATGAACCTCTTTGGTTGTTATTAGGCTTCCGTAGCATCTGGTATTCCAAGCGTTAGCCCAGTCAATTTGAAAGTGGAGAGAAGCTCTCCTGCTCGGCCTTCTCCAATCCTGGTATGTCTACTATGTAGCTTTTGTTGTTGCGGTTACTTTAGTTTCATATCCGAAAATTTAGAAAAGATGGAACAAGAATCCGCATTTTTTTTAGCCAGTTGGCACAATTTGGGAGGGTGCCTCCGGTTGATTAAATAACTAGCTTCTTAATACTTTCAACTTTTTCTTGTCTATGGTGCATGAATTCGACTTTCTTTCTTCCAAATTATTAATTGACCCTTTTCCTTTTTCTTCGGAAGAATGGTGTTGATGCAATGAACAGAAGCTTGGAAAAGCCCAGAGGTGCAGAGGAGGCCATTGAGAAGTCAAAGCCCTGGCAGTTGACTGAAATCTTAGAATCTAATGACTGTCGATTAGCCTCCTTACCTGACAACGCAGACACTTCCAGCAAGGTCGTCCGGCTTCTGTATACAAACTCGGGCGTCGGAATTCTGGCACTGGGCTCAAACGGCATTCAAAAGCTCTGGAAATGGGCCCGAAACGAACAAAACCCTACTGGCAAGGTAATACTGTGGAGTGTGGAGTGTGGAGAGAAAAAAACCCAAGGATTTCGGGTCTGTTTGAGATTTCATTGTTTCACTGAACTTAAGTTTGGTTTTGATTTCTTAAAGGCCACTGCCAGTGCAGTCCCGCAGCATTGGCAACCGAACAGCGGCCTTCTCATGACGAATGATGTATCGGGTGTCAACCTTGAGGAAGCCTTCCCCTGCATAGCACTGTCAAAGAACGATTCATACGTGATGTCAGCAGCTGGAGGGAAGGTGTCGCTGTTTAACATGATGACTTTTAAGGTGATGACGACATTCATGTCGCCACCTCCCGCCTCAACTTTCCTCGCCTTCCATCCCCAGGACAATAATATTATAGCCATTGGCATGGAGGATTCGACCATTCATATATACAATGTTAGAGTAGACGAGGTAAAAAGAATAACTAACTCCTCTCTTGTCTACGTCATGTTTTAGACTTGCTCGCTGATGGACTGTTAACACTTTCGGTCAGGTGAAATCAAAGCTGAAGGGTCACCAGAAACGAATTACAGGATTGGCATTCTCCACTAGTCTCAATGTCTTGGTCTCGTCTGGAGCCGATGCTCATGTGAGTATTAGCACAAGTGGTGTTGAAATTTCAATTTAGATATTGAAATCCCACTATTATTTGCTTTATTTATCCGTAATTGTTTGATCCTACATAAAAATATGACGAAATGACGCGATTTCTGCACTCTGCTGCAGCTGTGCATCTGGAGCATCGATTCATGGGAGAAGAGGAAAACCGTCGCGATCCAGGTCCCACCTGGAAAGCCACCCACTGGAGAGACACGTGTGCAGTTCCATTCGGATCAGATTCGGTTGCTGGTTGTCCACGAGACTCAGCTCGCGATATACGACGCATCGAAGATGGAATGTATTCGTCAGGTTTGGGAATTACAAGACTCAGTACATTACCAGAACCTGTGTTTAAAAACTTTCTGCTGTTATCTAATCTTCAAGCTTTCTGCAGTGGAAGCCACACGAGGGTATCTCGGCTCCTTTATCATACGCGACATACTCCTGCAACAGCCAGTTGATCTACGCCACCTTCTGTGATGGGAGCGTCGGTGTGTTTGATGCAGATACTCTGAGGTTAAGATGCCGCATTGCTCCATCGACTTATCTACCTCAATCCGTATTGAATGGGTACGTTTCTTTTACATAAACGTTTACTTAATGTTGTAAGGTTAGAGCAACTTAACGAACATACCATTGCTTTGTCTCTCTACAGAAGCCAACCAGTCTACCCGCTCGTCATAGCTGCCCACCCGCAGGAACAGAACCAGTTGGCCATTGGGTTGACCGATGGGACAGTGAGAGTGTTGGAGCCTGTAGAGTCAGAGGGGAAATGGGGATCGTCGCCTCCAGCCGATAACGGGATCATGAACGGTAGAACTACATCATCTTCAACAACAAGCAACCACACTCCTGATCAGTTGCAGAGGTGAGACGAAAGAAGATTGGGATATATATATTCTGCTATTTATAGATTGTTATTTTGTATTTTTAGTTTGGTCTGTGTAGGTTTTGCCCCGTTTGTTAATTTTCGACTCACAGGAAAGGTAGGCTGGTAGATGTAATATACGGTATGTGAAATGGAATGAAAGGTCTGTTATTATTTACCAAAGTTAAATATTTCACAATGTCACACTCACATTCAACAACTCCCTAAAATGAAAAAAAAAAAATTTAATTTATTTATACAACGAAATAAAATAGTGGGGTGTTGCGAGAATCGAACTCACGACCTCTCGCACCCGAAGCGAGAATCATACCACTAGACCAAACACCCTTGTTGATTATGGGAGGTGTGTTGCAAAACAAGTCTTAGTTCATATACTTTAAACAAAATATGTCTTAACTTGGGGCCAACATAATCGATCTAGTTATTAAAAATATGTTACGTATGCATCTAAAATTAAAATCGGTTTCACTACGATGTGGTTTAGCATACAACATTTAAACTCCTAAAGATGCACGAGGCGATTTGTGTGATGCTTTGATGTCATGGTGGATATAGACATTGATGCGATATTGTGCATGATACTTGAGCTGTTAATGATGTATAAGCTCAGTTGTATGGTATTTGGAAGTTACTATAGTGAATGTTAGATATTGAACGAAATCTTGTTATTGTTGTTTTTACTCAACATCCACAATTAAGTTTGGATATGCCATTTACAGTGAAATAATGGCTCATATTTAAGTACTCTAAATCATTCGCATCTCTCATATTTGCTAAAATTGCTGTGCTACACACAGGAACACATAAAATCCCTTACATCGCATGCATTGCTCGATTCATTTGAGTGTAGCAGTCTGTCCGCTCCTTGGCTATCTATCTATTGAGGTCTCTTTTGTTAGTTGTGGCATACTCTTACCTTCTAGGAGTCGGCCATACTTTAGCTTGTTTTGAAGGGTACCGTAAAAAACAAAAACATGTAATATAAGATAGAAAAATATGCACATAGATTCACAAAGAGAGAAAGAACCAAATGTTTTCATTGCCTAATGTATAGACATTACAAAGATGACTATCTATCGTCATATTAATATGTAAAAGATTTTAACAATAAAATAAAGCAATGGGGTGTTGCGAGAATCAAACTCACGACCTCTTGCACCCGAAGCAAGAATCATACCACTAGACCAAACACCCTTGTATGTTGTTGACAAAAATAGAAACTTAACTGCAAACTTAATATGCTCACTATTTAAATCATCAAGGCATGAGGTGGGGGTGGGGGACATGGTTATCCGGATTTACTATGATACGATATTGCACACAATGTTTGAACTTTTAATGTTGCGTGAAGTAAATTTTGTGACAAATTGTACGTGGTAGTGCTTGAACGGTGTTATATTATATATGGTGGATGTCATTGTAAGGATTGAAAGTAATAATCTTGTTATTGTTGTTTTACCTCAACATCCACGTTTAACTTTGGATAGGATGCACTATATGTAGTGAAATTGTAACCCATATTCAAGTCATGTCAATTATTCGCATCTCTCATATTTGCTACGTACACACTCATTTGATTGTTGGATTTCCCCCTTAGCTTCCCCTTTCACTGTTTGTATCTGTATCTGTGAGTCGATCGGGACTTACTCTTACTTCAAAGGAAAGGAACCCACCATATACTTTTATAACTCCTTGTCAAGAGTTCCATTCCATAACATCTATATATGTGATGCTTACTCAGATGAGATCCAGTTAAGACATATCTAGGAATAAATGTCCTCTTACCCAAAGACTATGGAAAACTAAGAAAAATATTTAATGTCAATACCTAATCCATTTATACTGAATCCAACAAATAAGATCAATATTTAACTTCTAAATTCATAAAATAAATTATAAATTAACTTTTATTAATTAAATTCATTGAAACAACATGTCGTAACCGATCGTGCCGGTCATACTAGTGGTGTTCACGGCGCCTGTCATGCCGGCTGAACCAGGCTCAACCGGCGGGCGCGCCACCACCTTGACCATCCTATCGATTCATGTGGTCGAGCAGGACGACGAGAGCCACCACGAACGCGAAAATGGTCCTTCCCCAGCAACAAGCTCTTGGCCGTGTGCATCCGAGCAATGACGGAGCCAGCCGGAAAAGCTCCCTAGCTTTCACCCTGAAGTCGCACGCCTGCTCCGCCGTCGCGCTGGCGGCCAGGAACACGTCGATCTCGGCCTTAAAATAAAAGCCAAGAGAGAGTGCCTCTTGGTGGAGAAGATGATCAGGTCCTTGGGGTCCGTGCTGTCTCCCCTGAACGCGTGCCACCTTTATGATTCGTTTCACCGTTAGTCACCGGTAGAGGTGGCAAATGGATTGGAAGTGGATTGGTGGATTGGATTGGTGGATCCATGGATCAAATGGATTGGATCTAATGGATTGGTGGATTCATGGATTGGATCAAGTGGATTGGTGGATTATCCATGAATCCAAATGACATCCTCAACCAAGGACCAATATGTAAAATGTAAAAAGTTTAGGTACTAAAATGTCATAATGAAAAATTTTAGGTACCAAAACGTAATTTTCCAATGATATTTTTTGTATAAAAATTAAATTTTAGGTACCAAAATGTAAAAAATAAAAATTATAGGTACTAAACCGTAATTTGCCAATGATCCATGGATCCAATCCATGAATCCACCAATCCAATTGGATTTGGATAAAATGGATTGGATTTAAATAGATTGGATTAGGTGGATATTTTTAATGGATTGATGAATTAGATTGGTGGATTGGATTGAAATTGCCACCTCTAGTCACCGGCAGTAACACTCCGTTAGATTTGTCCTATGTGGCAGTTAACTATAAAGTTTGACTGTTAACTAGATGACGTGGAAATTATAAAAAAATAAAAAAATTTATTTATTCACCACATCATTACACTTACTCTATATATATGATTTATCATATTACTTATATAATAAAATTAATTAAATTACAAAATAAATAATATGATTGATTTATCATATTCGTTTCGTTCACACGCGCAACCTCCCGTCCACCTCATCACTCACCAGCGCCGACAGGGTCGAGGAGGGAGGAAGGAAACGGGTTGCGCGGCAGGGAGGAGGGAGGCTTGGAGGGGGTTTTGGAGAAGCAGCGGCGCGAGGGAGCGGGTGGCATCCGCGAAGGATTAGGGATTCGGCTAGATTGGAGTCAGGCGGCCTGGCAGAGTGTAGGTCATGTACTTGTGGTGGAGGTCTGGGTGGTTGTGGCAAGCGGAAGCGATTGGGGAGAGGCTCGCGTAGAGGAGGAGGAAGCTGGTGGCATTGTATGGAGAACAGAGGGGAGGAAGTATAAGTAGGTGGCACTGGATGTGGGATACCTTGCTACTGGCCGAGGAGGACTCCTCGGCATAGTAGAGGGTCGTGTGGTGGTGGTGGTAGTTGCTTCTCTCCTTCGTTGTCGATACATTGAGGAGGTCAGGATGTAGGATTCTTTGTGGTGGTACTCAGTCATCAATTAGTGGTCATGGATCGAGGCGTTCGTTATCGATGTCTGATAAAAGGAGGATTGCGTCGAGAAGTGCTCAGGGTGTTCAGCCATTGCTGGCTGGAGGCAGAGGTGGACCATCTCTTGGTAATTCTCAATTCAGTCCCTTTCCTTGCGCTAGCTATGTACTAAATAACATTAAGATACTCAATAACAGAAGGCAGGCTTTGCTGCGTGTTTAGAAACTAGTCCTGAAAATATTAAAAGTTTGAGCCTGTTTACCCATAATAATTAACCTTGTACCACATCGGTTAAAAACAAGGAATTAAATGGCTTTATAAGGCCAACTTAATCATATCAGTTTAAATAAGTTAAGTGGGCCATGAGGATTGGGTTTTTGGGCCCATTACTCCGTGCCACCACGCGCGCCATGCATATCCAAATTTGACTAAGTATGGGAGCCACCCCCATGACACGCAGAGGGGGGTGGGCATCATGCCACCACCCCCATGACGTGGCAAGGGCGTGGACATCATACCGCCACCCCATGACATGGTGATGGGGGTGATTGTCGAATTTGGCTAAGGCAAGGAGTATGGGAGCCACCCCAGGACATGCCAAGGGGGGTGGCCACCATCATACCATCCCCCAGGACATGGTGAGGGGGGTGATGGCCGAATTTGGCTAAGTCAAGGAGTATGGTAGCCACCCCCCAGGACGTGGTAAGGGGGGTGGGCATCACACTGCCACCCCCAGGAGGTACCAAGGGGGGTGACCACCATCATACCACCCCCAGGACACGGCAAGGGGGGTGTGCATCATACCGCCACCTCCATGACATGGTGAGGGGGGGGGGGGGGGGTGATGGCCGAAGTTGGCTAAGGCAAAGAGAAGAACGACGCCCCCATGAGGTTGCCAGGGGGGCTACCAAGACACCACCCTCATGAGGTGGTCAAGGGGGGTCAGGTGGGCACGTGGTCTCCCTAATCCCGTAATGGTGAAGTATTTTTCCATTTTTGACTCAAGTGATTCGAGTACCCACCCATATGTGGCACGTGGTATGCCTTCATGCCTTAGCCATTTTTTCTCTATAGACACGCAAAGCTACGGAGGAGATACCAAGAGCATGGAGTGAGGTCTAAGAGGAGAGGCCAAGATTGGTCTACATCCAACGTCAAGGTAACCGTCAAAGCAGTTGAGAGGGTAACCGCCACTCCACGTCACCAGAGCAGTTTCTTGGGGCAGTTACTTCTGGGGGCTATAAATAGGAGGTGAAGATGACAGATAAGGGGTTCGCCAAAATCACACCAGACAACACAATGTCAAATATTATCCTTTTATCTTTACCTTTTCCTTTGCAAATGTAGTCATAACCATAGTTGTAGTTTCGGAGCTCTCACTGAACCTCCATAGGAGTAGAGTTAATGTAATTTAGTTTGCCTCGTAGATCATCAAGAACATCGAACACCCTTGTTTGAACTTTGTTCAAAGAGGTGTGGACCGTGTTTGTTAATCGTTTGTTTGGAAGTCAAAGGTGCAAATCCAATTCTGTTCATCTTTATTTTTCTCGCCGGGAAAACAGAGCCAAAAGTACAAGCCTGTGTTGTTTAGTGAACTAATTGGCCACAGGATAGTTGTTCAATCGCTTATGAATTCTGTTTCTGGGAGTAGGATTGCCCCGGTCTATCTTTTCTAGGGACCTCGCGGAACTGGGAAGACATCAGCAGCCAGGATTTTCAGCACTGCTTTGAATTGCACCTCTGACTGATGTAACTAAACCTTGCAGGTACTGCTCATCTTGTGATGCTTCGTTTTTGGAAACAAGAGATTTATGTGGGAATTTGATGGGACAAGTAAGCAATGTACTGACAGAATGAGATACCTTCCCAAAATGGTTTCTCAAGCTCGCCAATTGAGCTCTTTGCATTATCAGGTGTTTCTGATTAATGAATGCCTCCTGCTTCCATCTAAGTTGTGGTTGGCGTTCCTCGAGGAGACACATCGGGTAGTGGTATTCATATTCATCACAACAGATACGTCGGGATTGCCGGTTCGGACAAGTCGGTGTCGATGGTGGTGGAGGAAGGCTGGTGTCGGGTGAGGTGGTTGATGGTGGCGCGTATGGTGTTGAGCTGGCGGAGGAGGTGGTCGGGGACAGGTTGGGAGGTAGCGACGAGTGGGACTGGAGATTCACCAGCGCCGACGGGAGGTTGTGCGTGTCGACGAATATGATAAATCAATCATATTATTTATTTTTGTAATTTAATTAATTTTATTAAGTAAGTAATATGATAAATCATATATATATATATAGTAAGTGTAATGATGTGGTGGATAAATAAATATTTTTTTTAATTTTTTTTTGTAATTTCCACGTCATTTAGTTAACGGTCAAACTTTATAGTTGACTGCCACATAGGACAAATCTAACGGAGTGTAACGGCCGGTGACTAACGGTGAAACGATTCGTAAAGTTAGTGGCAAATAAGAAATAAAAGTAATTTGAGTGGCAAAAGTGAAAGATTTGTTTAATTCGAGTGACCAAATGTGTAATTTAGCCTAAATAAATGCTTACGCCGCGTAATTGTATATATTTGACCGCTTCCGTTGATAGAAGAAAACTCCGCCGCCGCTAGAATTCTGATTTCGTGTTTTGACTTCTCCTCTGCCACTTCATTATGAGAGGAACACGACTTGGGATGTACGTGGTGGTGCCGTGCCTTTGGTTATTCAAATGTCTGTAAGAGGATCTTGTTCACATCTTTGAGAAGAGCTTTCCACTTTTTTTTTTCCCGGTTGAATTTCCACTTCTTTTTTCTTTAAGAGCTTAAGGGACAAGTTTAGAGCAAGAAAAAAAAAAGAAAAAAAAAAGAGTTTTCAAGCAATTTGATCTAGGAAAAGTCGATGTGGAGAAATGACGATGCCTTTTATCTTGTCAGCTTTCGATAGATGTCGAGCTCTTGATTGTTTGTTGGTTTTGTGAGGAAGACGTGGAAAATATACTCATTGCATGAGGTACGACCAATTTGGTCACGTACCATCCACGTTATGAGCCGTATCTCCAGGAGGCCGGTTTGTTTAGCGTTCAGCACTAAGCAGGGTCCCTATGACTGTTGCTATTGATGCATCTTTGATTACTGCTCTCGTAGATTGTTGGCGTCCTGAGACATCGACCTTCCACATGCCGCTTTGTGAGGTTACGATCACTCTGGAGGACGGTGCCACACTGAGCGGTCTACTGATCACTGGTGAGGCTGTCATAGTAGACGTACCAGATCAGGAGTGGTCGGTGACGTGTATGAGACTGTTAGGACATGCTCCTACAGATCTTTCCGGCGGTGTCGTTAGGATTAGTTGGCTCAGGGAGCAATTCAATCATCTGCCGCCAAATGCATCATCAGAGATTACAGCGCAGTTTGCGCGAGCTTATGCCCTATCTCTGACGGGGGGTATACTATTCCCCGATCAGACTGGATCTACAGTATCTACTCCTGTTGGAGAATTGGCGGAGAGTTGGAGGCTACGCTTGGGGAGCAATTGTTTTAGCCTACCTGTACCGTGAGATGGGTAGGTTGGTTCTGCAGATGACGCATGCCTCTTCCATAGGAGGTGACCTTGGTGGCTGGGTTGCCTTACTGCAGCTCTGGACGTGGAAGCGATTTCCATTGATAGCACCACGAGATACAGTGAAGGATGAGCCTATTACAGAGGACGCATACCCACGCAGTGCTCGATGGCTTCCGGCCATGTCTCATCATCATGGTGACCAGTTCTTCAGTTATAAGTTGTTGCTCAACGAGCTGTCGACAATCGTGGTTAGTATATAACATTTCATACAAGAATAGTTCTCATTAGTTTGTTTTAGATTAATGAGTAATAATCTGACCACTTGTTGTGTGTAGTGGCTGCCTTACTGGGAGAGAGGCGATCAATTTAGGGGTTCTGTGATCCAGTCAGATACCTTTCGAGTAATAGTTCCACTGATCTGCTTTTCAGTAGTGATGTGGCACCATCCAGATCGAATACTTCGACAGTTTGGCATGATGCAGAATGAGCCTCATCATCCAGCTCCTGAAGCCGAGATTAGGTATTTCCTTTGCTAGACAGTTCGTGGGCCATCGCGAGGGCAGCGGTTGATACATGCCTCAAGAGAATCGACTGATTTGCGTAGTCGTGGACATCAGTATATAACGACTATGCCATATAGTCAGGATACTCTAGCCTACCACTCAGCGCATCTGGAGTGGTATCGAGATGTTACTAGACGTGCAGTCATACAGAGAGTAGCAGGAGTTTACGCAACAGTTAGTTATTTATAGTTTCAAAATAAAATTTTAGTTGTTTGAAATTCATAGTTGTGTGGAATATTTGATATATTAAATAAAATTTTGAGTACAACACCATGGAGTACGCTGAGCTGAGGTTACGGAATGGAGAGTTGTCCAACGACAATAGGATGGAGTTGGCCGACATGATGTCGGCAGGGGTTGCTGATTTAGGTTTGGATTCTTGTCGACATCCTGATATGATGGTACCTGTACAACGACAAACATCTGAGAGCAGCTTTGCCAGTTGGCCAGAGCGTACGGATCCGAGACATGAGTGGGACGTGCGAGGGCCACAGTTCACAAAGGAGCCTAGGAGGCATAGACCGTGAAGTGAGCAGCGCGACGTACCTCACCCAGTGCGGATTTCAGATCGTCAGTGAGCACAACCTGTCCGACGTACTACAACCTTCAACTTCATGCCGCAGTTTCAGTCGTTCTCTTCTGCGGGCTTTCAACCTTCTCAGACCCAGTTTCAGGCAGGACATCCTTTAGCATTTCATCAGCCCTATCACACGCAGTTTCATGGGGAGCCTTCTTCGGGACTTCAGCCACCAACCGATAGCTTTCATACACCGCCGCAACATGTTATGATGGGTGGCGGATACACATCCTCAGGTAGTGATACTAGAGCAACCTCACCCTATAGATGGAGAGACACCCTAGAGGGGGACAATACTTTTATGGAGGCGATGTGGCACCATGAGCAGCAGCTTTGGGGGCAAGGGTTTACCACAGGTGCACCAGACGAGCATCCCAGTCTCAAGTAGATGGTTTGTTCGGTACACAGGATCAAGATGACATAGTGGACGGAGACTCAGCACGATGAGGGCAGGCCTGTACGGGACATGCATACACCGTTGTGTGGAACTAACGGTCATCTAGTGGATCCTCGTGGTGGTGGTGGTGGTCGTCGTTAGTGCTACTATTATGTATGACTATGTATTATTGTGGACTATTTATCATGTCATGATGTATTATTATCTATTATTGTGGACTATTATCATGTCATGATGTATTATTATGTATTATTTTGGACTTTTTATCTTACTATTATTGTCATGTATGATGCCAATGTCTAGAATGAAAACTTAAACTATAGAAGTAACAACAACGCGGGGCATGCCTTCGAAAGTTCCAAAACCCAATTGGCACAATCGATCGTTCAGACCATAACAACATCAAACAATAACAACTACGTCGAAAAAAATAACAAAAATCAAACAATAACACACTCGATCGTTCAAACCATAACAACATCAACCAATAACAACTACGTCGAAAAACAATAACAAACATCAAACAATAACACACTCGATCGTTCAAACCATAACAACATCAACCAAACTACATACCACGTCAATTATCACTACTTCCTCTTCTACCACCTCTCGCACGTCTACCACTTCCTCTTTGCGGGCTCCCACTGCCACTTGCTCCTCCACCAGAAGTTGATGCATCATGTCCAGCTACTTCCTCTCTTGGCCAATCCATCTCGATGTGAATTCTTGTTGTTCGTGGCCTCCCCGGCTTCCTAATCATGTGCACATCACGATGGAGAGTAGAGCCATTATGCTTCTTCCATCCCTTAGGTTCACCAAAAGGTGTGAAACTTGTCCCATAACAAGCCAATACTGTTTCCAGCTTATAGATGTCGTTTACAAACCTATATGGCTTAGCCCCCATTCGATTGCAAGCTGCAATGCATGAGAGCAAGGAATTTTATTTCCTTGGAATTTCCCACAAGTGCAAAATCCCGCTCGATTGTGGTCATCGAAATGCACTGTGAGTGTGTTCGAACCCTCCATGTTGAAATTGTTGGGAGGAGTCTGAACTACATAGATGCCCTGACGTCGATCAACCCCTGTCACAGAATGCCCACGGCTTCATCAGATCTTTCACATGGTTTTGTGTACTGTGAGTTCCCACTTCTGATTTGTGCTTCTGTCTCCAACCTCATCTTATTGAATTTCTCCAATAATAACCAATAAGTATGTTGCACAAGAGAAGTTATAGGAAGTGAACGAATACCTTTGAAAATACCATTGATGCTCTCTGCCATGTTGGTCGTCAGCATAGACCATTGATACCCACCATTATAGTTATCATGTGCTAAACTCCAACGAAGTTGATTTTGATCCACCCAGTTATCACAAGAAATACTTATTTCGACGACCATCTTCTTAAATTGCTCAACTTAACGATCGAACTTCTCCAAGAGTTTTTCTCGGGCTAAAAAAATAAATAACCACACGAGTTAGATAACTTCATGATAATATTAAATGAAAATAAATAATACGTCAAAAATCTATAACAATAACGATGAAGAGAATTACCAACTTGTTGGTTATATATAATTTTGCTTTTTGCCTTCTTTTGCAAGTTGCTTGCATAGTGTCGCATGCACCATCTCCACTCCCAACCTCTTCCGATGTTACTCATGGCTTCATAGAGTCCAGCATGTCTATCTGAGATGATGCAGACATCGTTTTGATCAGTCAAATCTTGAACGTGTCTTATCAACCATGGCCAACTATTAGTATTCTCGCTCTATTCTATGGCAAATGCAATTGGAAAAATCTTCTTCCGACCATCAAATGAGCTTGCAATGAGTAGCACTCCTTTATAATTTCCAGTAAGAAATGTTCCATCAACAACCATGACTCCTGGACGATTCTTGAATCCATCTATACAAGGTCCATAAGCCCAGAATACTCACTGGAAGATCAAATGACCTGGTTGCGATGAAGGAACTTTTACCCAAACAATCACTGATGTTGGCATTTTTCTCTTGACCACCCCCAAGAATGTTTGCAAATAATCGTATGATTCTTCCCAATTTCCATGCAACTTCTCTAATGCTCTTTGTTTCCCATACCAAGCCTTCTTATAAGTAACTTGCATATAAAATTTATCTTTCAACTCGGCTTGCACAGTTAGAACACTCAGATTTGGTTGGGCACGTACCAAATGTGTCATGGACTCAGATATAACGTCGACATCTAGATGACGATGATCTGTCAGTTGAGTCGTACTGCTGCAAGAATGCACCAACTCGGCCTTTCTCACAGTCCATTCGCTTCCAACGTCTCGACATCCAAACCGCACCATCCAAGGACAATTGTCATCCTTATGCTTCAAGCATCTAACCTTCCAGATTGAAGGTGACGACTCCACCACGCCATACTGAAAGTTGCGTTGTAGTGCGTGGTGTTTAACCGCCACCTGTGCAGCTTGTTTCGAGTGAAATATCTGGCCCTTGTAGAATTCTCCTTCCAAAACCAGTGACAATAGGCATTGGAGTAACGCTATATGAATCAACATATGATAATTCATCTTCCTCTTCATTAGCCTGCAAGTAAAAATATGGAGGATAATTAGGTTGCTCTTCTTCCTTCTCCTCCTCATCCTCTTCGTCATCATAATCATGATAAGATGGCACACTCCATGTCTCATCTTCACCCTGATCAGCCTGTCTAATCTCAGCATGTATCTCAGCACCCAAACACTAAGGATTTTTTTGCCATTAAATCGAAAAGCACATTCAAGCCATCATCATCCACAATAGGCATCGCATAATGAAACAGAACACCATTATGCCATTCTGGAAGACGGTAAGTGAAACCTGTGATCATATGACTATCTTGTACGACTTCGTCTCTATGCCGTATTCTCGGGATTAGAT
This sequence comes from Linum trigynum, assembly GCA_964030455.1. Taxonomy (NCBI): domain Eukaryota; kingdom Viridiplantae; phylum Streptophyta; class Magnoliopsida; order Malpighiales; family Linaceae; genus Linum; species Linum trigynum. Next base: position 26,403,569 of record OZ034821.1, on the reverse strand, counting down.
TCTCAGAAAATTGCTGATATGTCACCCGACATGGACACCCAAATTGTCCTCTAATTTCTTCGATTTCCACCAAACATTAGTTCAAATATCCTAAAATCACTACATAACAAACAATTTCACTAATTACTAACTAAAGAAAATTATAATAGCATTTTAATAATATTATTACAAAAATAAATGTGTCTCTTACCTAGCCATCTTTGCAGCAACCAGAGGAGCTCCTCCCTCTCGTTTAGTTTCGTATTATTTTTTGGTGTGGTGAGTATATTGAAACGAAGCAAATGGAGGATGATATATATGCTGGAGTGGGGTAAGAAAGGCTGCGAATCCGCATGAGACTAATGCGGGTCTGTTGGTCAAAGTTAAGGGAATCTGCCAGCGCACTTTAAAAGAGAGACAGCGGCACCACACCAGTCCTACGCGGGCCCGCTGTTTTTACGTCAAAATACATATATCGCGTGCCCGCATAAGTCTGATGCGAATTCGCTCTCCTTCCCCCACATAAACACAATATTTGTCAATAAATTTAAAACCACCATATTGGTGGTAAATAAAAAATAAAAATATTTTGGGAATTTACCCATTAGTCATCTACAAACTATATAATAGAGATTCATGAGTTGGATTTTCAAAATTTTGAATTTGCTGGTCTGGGAGGCTTTTACGGAAAGACAAGAAATACAATTTACCTGGTCACTTAATTAAGCTTTGCATTTTGATTTTCCTCCACTGACCCTTCATTCCGTTCGTGTAGTTTGAGGCCCTATAATTTTGGTAACTTCTAACTACAATGTGCCCAAACAGATGTGTTAGGCCAGCTTTTTTGGACAAAACCATATCTTTTGGCCCATTGACATTGAATGAACTAATTGAGTGGTGTCATTTTGTTCTGCAGTAGAAGAAATTCAAACATTGAATATGAGAGGATGGAATGAACATTAAGCAGAGATTCCCAGCAGCATTAAACAATTTGATGAAAGATCAACCCCAAACATTTCCTTCGTCTTTCGCGTAATGAGAGTTAGAGAAGACATAGTAAGTAGCCACAGAGGAATCCCCATTGGAACAACAAATCCCACTTTGATATATTAGTTAGAGTAAAAACTAATTATTAGCTAATTTTTTTTGCATGTTTAAATATTAGTCAAACCTATCAAAATACAAATAATTAGCCAAACGTTAATTCTCCGTTCATAGTTCCATTATTAATGCTGACTAGGCTTCCCACGTGGCGGTCAACATAAAATCATTTTCAATTTTTAATTTTATAAAATTTAAGGATAAATACAATTTATTAGCCAAACATTTTAAATTATTAGCCAAGCCTTTCAAAATACATAATAATAACCAAATCTTTTATAATGTATCAAAATATTAGTCATTTTTGTATTACCGTTAATAATTTTGTAACCCTTTTCTTAGTTAAAATACTAGAGTTTTGAAATGTTGACCCCACGTGTCTCTTTCAAGTCATTATCATATTGTCAAGTTGATAATAGAATTTTTATTTATTAATTTCTAACGTGGATACTAAGGTGGAGTACCGTTAAGAAATAATTAACAATACCAAAAGCTAATACTTTGACGCGTTACAATACCTTTGACTAATTATTTGTATTTTATAGTTTTGACTAATATTTTAAAATACGAAAAAGATTTGACTAATAATTAATAGGGTATGCCTACGGTGACATGCATGTCACTGTAACATGGATTATTCGGTCGACCTAATACTGATGGAGGTCGACCGAATTGTTTAATTTGGGCAGCACATGAAAGCATCGCGGTCGACCTCAAAGATCATCTGGTCGACCGTACTTAGTTTAAGTTGTTATTTTTGGTCGACCACAATAAAACCTCGGTCGGCCATTTCTCTGGCGTCAGAAACAACATGGTCGACCATAAAGGTATATAGGTAGACCACTTGATGGCAGTTATTAACAACATAGTCGACCAGATACAGAAAGAGGTCGACCAGATAGAAGACAAGTGTTCTATCAATTTGTCCAATCATTTGACGTAAAATGAAGATCAAGTGTTGGTTTCGAGGTCAACCTAATCCGGTACGTGGTCGACCGAATACAAGAAAGTCAACCTATGCCCCGTGTCTTTTTGCTTATGTATGTCGATTTGTGTGGTTCTTTTGCTCGTACAAATTGTGTTTCAAACCATCATAACTAGTCATAAATAATGATAACAAGGACACATCACTTCATAGCATAACAACTAAACAAACTAACAAGAAATACAATAAAACAGAAATCATAATTGTTCACATATAAAAAAAAACTAAAACAACAGAATAACAATCTACAATCGTTTTGACCACTTAACAATAAAAACACACAATCTAAAATCTTCGAGTTCCTACTCATGTCCCCTCTCAACCTCATCCACATTTTCTTCATTGGTGTTGCTAGCATGATGGTGGTCGGATGTGGTGGGATGCATGTATCTTCCGCTGAAAGATTGCCACTCATCTCGCATCTCATCACGGTCACCTGCATTGTGCTCATCTGGGCGGTCATTTTCCCCATGTAGTCGTAGATGCTAGTCATTTGGCTGGAAATCTGGCTCATGTACTCGTACATGCCATCCATGCCACATGTTCTAAGGTGACCGGTGGAGTTGAACTCTGTGCCTGCGACATTTGCTCTTCTTCGGCTCCTTCATCATCATCACCATCACCATCCTCATCATCATCATCATCATCATCATCATCATCATCATCATCATCATCATCATCATCATCACCACCACCTTGGGCACCATGAGCATTATTTATTCGGACATACTCACCATTACGTAGCTCAAAGCCCATCTTTTTCAGGGATGAAACTGTATAGAACTCCTGCCTTGAGATTCTTAACCCCACCTCACCATTTAAATTCACATGAAAATGCTCAAATAGCAAAGCCGGGATCATCCCATAGGGAAGATCATGTTTGAAATTTCTGCAGCAGTAAGCATGTGGTTAAAGATCAAATATGGCAAGTTCACCTTCTCGTCTAACAGTAGGTTGGTGAGGAGCTCCATGTCGAAGTAGGTGACTGTCTCCCGATGTCCACCCTTTGGCATAATGTTGTAGGCAAGCATGTGGTGAAGAACGCTGGCTTGAACTGTCAGGTGGTTACTCGTTGGCCTACTGCGACCCTGAGCATCTTCCTCTTCATCAAGACCGCATACCGTCTGGATTTGCTTGGCTCTCGAGAAATGAGTTTCATTCCAAGCAGTGTGATCGCCCGTGACTAACACAGGAAAAATAGGCAAGGGTACCTATCGCTCTACGATAGTATAGCAGGAAGCAAGGTCGTATCCACAAAGACTTCGTGTACTAGTACTAAGCTTTTACCTATTATCTAATCAATCGTTTTTAGTTGATTTTCGTTTAGAAATAAAAACACACGCAATAATAAAATACAATAAAGTAGTTTTCAAAGTAAAATCAAGTGGAGAAGGCGTTGTCCCGGAAGTGAATCCCCCTAATATGCATTTTACAGACAAGTTGAATTTAACATAGACGAGTGTTAATATCTTAGACCGTGAAAATTCCCAAATCAGTGTTAACCCGTTCGCACATGTATTAACACCCTTTCGACTTAAGAATCAAGTGAAACCGTGGCTTACAAAAATCTTAAACCAAAGCAATAACCAGATTTATGAATTTTCGTATTAGGTTTTTAAGCTAATCCAGAGGAACTACGTGACCCCATCGCCGGTGGTTCCGATCAATTCCCTCTTTTCACGAGGGATCGTACATGCAAAACTACCTCGCAGTCTCATTTACATGTATCAAACAAAATATACAATAGACGCGTACTATTGATACATGCACATGATAAGTCGAAAAAAGATCGTAAGAACGAGAACAACACGTCTATATCAAAGATACCACTCAATCAATGTAAAACATATTAGGGTTCATCAAATCCGGAACAACTAGAAGATTAGCCGGACATGATGAGATTTAGAAAGATGAAGTTTGAGAACATTACCATGATGATGACGACGACGAAGAAAGAGGGGTTGAGAATACGGTATGTATATTGAGTTAATAGATTACACCTAGCAAACTTCCGACGGGGGAATAATCGTTGGGCGAAGACGGTGGAAACCGACCAATCTACCACCACAAATGATTATCAAAACCCCACAAAATAGAAGCTCACTTCGGTAATCTCAATAACGCAATATACCACGGTATTCCAAAATACGAACACAAACATAAGAACCACGATGGATGAAATACGAGATATGATTAACGAAATGAAAAGAAGTAACAAGAGTTTGGAATGAAAATGAACAGAGTTTCGGCTAACTTCAAATACAAGAAAGGGAGAACAAAATATAGAAGTGATGTCCATAGTGTTTAGGGTGTCCCTCTATTTATAGTATGAACTTGGCATCATTGTTGATTTGATTATTTCAGCAACTTGCTTCAGCTACTTGCTTCACTCATGTCCAAGAGAAAGGCCAACAGCTTGCTTGTGCAATTAATTCATGCACCCAACCTTTAGCAGCTTGCTTCCGTCTCATTTCCATGGCTGCCGAGATACACCCACCAACAGCACCCCCATTCAATACAGCTCATTCTTCAGCTACTTGCTTGACCAGCTAGCTTCCATATCTCCACGTAGCAGCAAGCTTCCATTTAAGCAACTTGCTTCCCAATAATGACCAAAGCAGGCTTGTCCATTTAATTCAAGCAAGCTGGTCCATTTCCATTTCTATGCGCGTAATGCCCACATGATCAGAAGCTAGCTGGTGTGCCCACATGATCAGAAGCTATCTTCACCAGCCAGCTTGCTCCAATAAAGTAACTAGCTAGCTTGCTCCCATTTAACGTCACTTGCTTCATCTACTAGCTTCCCACCATGTCATGCATGAGAATGCCAAAATGCTTCAGCTGATTGCTTAATCTTCCATGTAATAGATGACACCCCACACGAGCCAAATGCTTGTCCCTTTCATGCATATGTACTTGATGGTTTGTTCACTCTTTCTTACTTGAAAATCGTGCGGCCAAGCATAGATCGTTGATCGTATATTGATAACAAAAGGGGACACGGCCGGAGTGGTACGACTCTTTTCCCTCGCCTGGGACGTCGCGGGCTCGAGTTCTACCGACGCCAGATTTCGAACCCTAACCATCTTTTTTTTGTTGAATTGACTCATTATTCCGTTCTTATTGGATAGAATACCCTGAAACATGACTCAAACAAAAAACCAAGCATAAAATTGGGAAATCGAATGAACTTCGTACAATTTAGGTCATTTTAGGATGTAAAAGTGTAGGTGAATATATGTATAATTTAGGTGTTATCAAATTCCCCCACACTTAATCCTTTGTTTGCCCTCAAGCAAAGCACAAAAAATCTAAGTTCAATCAAAACCAATTTCACAAGAACTCTAACCGTGAGTTGGGAAAATGTGAATTTCAAATGATTGCTAAAGATGGTGCAATAGGTAGCGAGTTATGGATGCGTTCAACCACCACAAAAAACATTTGGTCGTAATACTCCTGTGACATTGGCTACTCTGACTCAGATTTATAAGAACATTCTTCTATCTTTATTAGTCATTATGCACAATCAATTGTTCAAGCATAAGGTTCACAAAACATAGCATGAGAGATCGAGCAATAGATCTTACGTGGGATTTTAGAATTTGGAAAGTCTCTCTCACTCGACCAATGGGGTCAGGGTAAATGCATGTAGCATGTAATTATCACTCTTTCCCTACCATCTCTCTGCCATGATCTTATTGTTCGAGTCTCCAAAGTTGTGTCAGCACTGACTTGTCCGGTAGGTCTTTGATCGGGTGTCAAATGGGGTTAGGGGGTACGGACATGTGGAAGTACTTTTGATCTGGTGGTAAGTTCAAGGTTCCAAATTTTTTTTTCAAAAGCCATGACTTTTCTGCTTATCTTTGTAAGATGAAAATATAGACAAGGAGAATATTTTGAGGATTAATAGGAGTTTAAAATGTAGCCAATGTGGCTTTTGAAGAATGACTCCTATTTATCATAAGTGCATGAAAGATGGTGGCCAACTGATCACTTTTTTTTTCTTCCTTTTTTCTTTGTTAATTTTTTTTTCGAGTGGCCAACAATTCCATTTTTGAAAAATGCACTTACATAAATCGTTTCTCCCTATCTCAACTTTTGTATTTAATAAATGAAGCAGAAAGTCATTCGTTTAAACCATTCACACGGAACCTTGAAAAAGGGTTCAAAATGAATTGAGGCTTGAAGAACAGGGATTGGATTAAAACAGGTTGTCACCGAACAAAAAGGCTCGTCTCAACGGGGTTTGACTAAGGGATATGATGTTTAGGGTAGTCATTTTGATTGTAGGGGTAGAACCTATTGCCTCCGTCAGTCTTGTCAGTGGTGTCATGACTCAAACATGTATAAATCAAGCATATCATCATGCACAGAGAGGGATCTAACACACAAGAAAGAAACGATCATGCTCAAGTCTCACGTGGTTTACTATATGCTCAGTTTCCCATGCTATATTTCTCAAAAATTATGCAAAACAATCAAAGATGATAAATTTCTTTTTCAAGATTTCAGATAGTTCTTTCTATCAAAGAATGAGTAGCACGAGAAAAATTTGTTTTAATCCCTCAGTCGTCATTATAGGTTGACATGCATCCAAATCGCACTATTCTTGTACCAATTTTAGACAAAGATGTGACTCAAAACAAAACACTCTTTTTAGTATTTATTTGAATTTTTTTTAATTTTATGATTTTTCAAACTTTTTTTTTATGGATGATGAGATTATTGAAAACAATCACAATGATTCTTTGTCAAAACACATGAAAACGAACGAATATACCCCCCCACACTTGAATTGGACATTAATGGACGAAAATATAGGGAGTAAGGATTCGAACTGTTACCATTTTCCTTGTCATGGGATATAGTGGCATGATGTTCGATGATTGTGGTTCCACTTGGCGAGTTCTTTGGTCGATGTTGCATGGCAATTTTTATTCTTGAAATTGAAAAACTCAAAGAAAAATAAAATAAAAGAAAGGGAAGGAAAATGCAAATCGGCATTGGGTTGCCTCCCAATAGCGCTTCTTTAACGTCGTATTAGCTGGACTGTAGTGTACTTCGTCAAGGTTTTTGAAGATGAAGTGCCTCGGCATTGGGGTCGAAATTGCCACCGAGGTATGGTTTCAGACGATGACCGTTGACTTTGAAAGTTCCCCTCTCGGGATGCGAAATTTCAGCTACGCCGTAGGGAAATACTTGTGTGATCACATAAGGACCGGTCCATCTGGACTTGAGCTTCCCAGGAAACAAGCGAAGACGAGAGTTGTATAGCAAGACTTGATCTCCAACGTGGAAGTTTTTGTCTTGCTTTATCTTGGAATCGTGGAGTCGTTTCGTTCGTTCCTTGTATAACTTGGCGTTTTCATAGGCTTGTAGGCGCATTTCGTCAAGCTCATTGATTTGGGCCAGACGATGGTCCTTGGTAGCATCTCCGTCGAGGTTGAGGTATTTGAGCGCCCAGTAAGCTTTGTGTTCCAACTCGACGGGGAGGTGACAGGCTTTGCCATACACCAACCGATATGGTGAGGTGCCGATTGGTGTTTTGTATGCCGTACGGTAAGCCCATAGTGCAGTGTCGAGCTTTGTTTCCCAGTCCTTTCTTGATTGACTGACTGTTTTCTCCAATATCCTTTTGAGCTCACGGTTCTGACCACTAGTTTGAGGATGGTACGCTGTGGAGACCCGGTGAGTTACACTAAATCGTTGGAGAACTTTGTCGAATTGACCTTGGAAATGGGTTCCTTGGTCGCTGATGATTGCACGCGGTGATCCAAACCTGGAAAACAGTTTATGCAAAAACTTTCCAACACTTTGAGAGTCATTAGTTGGCAAGGCTTGTGCCTCGGCCCACTTGGATACATAATCCACTGCCACGAGTATGTATTTGTTCCCGAATGAGGTCGGTAAAGGTCCCATGAAGTCAATTCCCCAAATATCAAATATTTCACAAACAATGGACATTGTTTGTGGCATTTCATCACGTCGGGAAGTATTACCTGACCGTTGACACGCATCACAGGTGCGTACATATGCATCACAATCTTTGAAGATTGTTGGCCAATAAAATCCACATTCCAATACCTTTCGCGCTGTGCGGTTGGCTCCGTGGTGTCCTCCGGTCGGACCTTGCTGGCAATGAGAAATTATGCTCCATGCTTCGGGTTGCGGGATGCATCGGCGAATGATACAATCTGCACAGACTTTAAACATATATGGCTCTTCCCAAAAATAAGATTTAAGGTCAGAAAAGAATTTCTTCTTTTGTTGGTACGAGAGCCCAGTTGGCAGAGTCTTTCCCACCAAGTAATTGGCAAAACCAGCATACCACGGGGTGTCAAGTTCAACTCTTCCTACTGTGTAGAGTCGTTCATCTGGACATGTTTCATTGATTTCATCCGAAACATCATCTTTTGGATTTTCCAGTCGGGAAAGGTGATATGCTGCCAAATTTTTTGCTCCTTTTTTATTTTGAATTTCGATGTCGAATTCTTGGAGAAGAAGAATCCATCGAACAGACGAGGTTTAGCGTCTGTCTTGTTCATTAAATACTTCAAAGCAGAGTGATTAGTAAAAACAACGCATCGTGATAAAACTAGGTATGATCGGAACTTATCAAATGCAAACACCACAGCTAGTAATTCCTTTTCAGTTGTTGTGTAATTTTCTTGAGCATCATTTAAGGTTTTACTTGCATAGGAAATTGGTTTGAAATGTTTGTCATACCTTTGGCCGAGGACAGCTCCTACGGCGTAGTCAGATGCATCACACATGAGTTCGAACGGGAGGCTCTAGTCGGGACCCACCATAATCGGGGCGTGGGTCAGTTTGTGCTTTAGTGCCGCAAATGCGTCATTGCATACCGCCGTAAAGTCAAATGGAGCATCCTTCTCGAGAAGCTTTGTCAATGGTCGAGCAATTTTGGAGAAGTCTTTGATGAAGCGTCGATAGAAGCCGGCATGCCCAAGAAAACTCCTTATTGCTTTCACATTGACTGGTGGTGGAAGGTTGGAGATGACGTCAATTTTTGCTCGATCAACCTCGATGCCTTGTGATGAAATTTTGTGTCCAAGTAGAATGCCCTCGGTCACCATAAAGTGGCATTTCTCCCAATTGAGAGCGAGATTCGTCTCTTCGAATCGGATTAGAACTTTTTCGAGGTTGTGGAGGCATTTGTCAAAGGAATCTCCGAATACTGAGAAGTCATCCATGAAGACTTCCATGATATCTCCCACCAACTCGTCAAAGATGGCAATCATACACCGTTGAAAGGTTGCTGGTGCATTGCACAATCCGAAAGGAATGCGCCGATACGTAAAAGTGCCGTACGGACAAGTGAATGTGGTTTTCTCTTGATCTTCTGGTGAGATGGGAATCTGAAAGTAGCCAAACATCCCATCGAGGAAGCAATAGTAATTGTGGCCGGCCAATCGCTCGAGCATTTGATCAATGAATGGGAGTGGGAAGTGATCTTTTCTGGTGGCATCATTCAGGCGACGATAGTCGATGCAGACTCTCCAACCGGTGACTGTTCTGGTGGGGATGAGCTCATTCTTTTCATTGGTGATGACGGTCATCCCGCCTTTTTTCGGGACTACCTGGACAGGGCTCACCCATGAACTGTCGGAGATGGGGTAAATTACTCCAGCATCGAGTAACTTGATCACCTCAGCTTTCACTACTTCCTTCATGTTCGGATTGAGTCGACGTTGGGGCTGGACCACCGGCATATAGTCATCCTCCATCATAATTTTGTGCGTGCAAAATGAGGGATTGATTCCTTGAATGTCCGAGATCTTCCAAGCCAAGGCTCGTTCATGACTTTTCAGTAGTTTGATCAATCTCCCCTTCAGCTCCTCAGTTAGGGCCGCGTTGATGATGACGGGGAGCTTGGAGTTCTCTCGAAGGAAAGCATACTCAAGGTGGTTTGGTAATTGCTTCAGTTCGAGAGTTGGTGGTTCTTCGATGGAGGACTTGATTTTCTCCGATTTAGGGAGTTCTACCACCTTCTCCTCCTGCTCCAATTCTTCGGATTCCTCCAATAGTGCAGCTTGCTCAATTTGTTGGACAGATCCCGTTGTTTCCTGTCCTTGAGTAAGGCAAACCTGTAAAGCATCTGAATGAAGAATCTCAGAAACAAAGTTAGCAGTCTCAGCATCAATTATATCCGAACAAAAATTGGCATCATCATTTTCACGAGCATATTTCATGCTTTCTGGAATTTTGAATGTCATTTGTTCTTCCCCCACTCTCAAAATCAATTTTCCATAATTCACATCAATTAGAGCCTTTGCAGTTGCCAGAAATGGTCTACCAAGAATTAATGACACATCGACGTCCACATCAATATCTATGATCACAAAATCGACTTGGAATATGAATGAGCCAATTTTAACAATTAAATCTTCTATGATTCCCCTAGGATGCACTATGGAACGATCAGCCAACTGGATGCTCATTCGTGTAGGATTAGGTTCACCTAGCCCTAAACGTTTAAACATTTTATATGGCATAACATTTATACTTGCTCCAAGGTCAGCTAAAGATTTATCAATATAGACAGAACCAATTAAGCAAGGTATAGTAAAAATCCCTGGGTCTTTTCGTTTCTCCGGAAGCTTGTTTTGGAGGATGGCCGAACATTCCTCATTCAGCATCACTGTTGACAGCTCCTCCAATTTCCGCTTGTTGGTGAGGATTTCTTTCAGGAAGCGAGCATACTTTGGCATTTGAAACATGGCCTCCACAAATGGGATGTTAACATGAATTTGCTTTAGGAGGTCCAGGAATTTGCCAAAGTGTGCGTCAAGGCGATCCTTGTGGATTCGTGATGGGAATGGAATTTTTGGCTTGTATTCTGGCATCACGAGCTTTTGGGGCTGAGTGGTGTTCGCATCTTTTTCAAGATTTGTATCTTTGTCGGTTTGAGGGGTGTTTCTCGGTTGCAACTTTTTGCCGCTCCGGAGTGAGATGGCCTTCAAATGTTGCTTCTGCTTCGGATTGATATCGGTGTCGCTCGGCAGGCTGCCTTGATTTCTCTCAGAAAGTAGCTTGGCTATTTGCCCAACTTGTGTTTCCAAATTATGCACAGAAGCTTGAAGATGTCGTTGGCCCGCTTCAAGGTTTTGGAATCGATCCTCGGAGACGGAAATATATTTGTCCAAAGCTTGGAATTTGGAGTCGGAGGTGGAGATGAACTTGCCAATCATATCTTCGAGACTAGATTTCTTTTCTTGTGGTGGGAGTTGTTGATGGTGCTGATTGGAATTGCTTGATGATGCTTGATTAAATCCGGGTGGAGCTCGTTGATTCCCTTGGTTGGACCAAGAGAAGTTTGGATGGTTTCGCCATCCTGGATTGTATGTGCCGCTATATGGATTTCCGCTCCTCTGAGGATTGTTGATATAATCAACATGCTCGGTGGTAGATGTTGAGGAGATCAACTTGCACTCGGTAGTGTTGTGGTCACCAGAACACCATTCGCACTTGAACACCTTGCCAAATACAGTGAGCTGGTTGAACTTTTTGTTGAGGTTTTCAACTTGTGCGGCCAAGGCTGTAACTGGGTCAACTTGGTGTAGTCCGACACTTCTGGTCGGCGGTGGTCTGCACTTGGTTCGAGGGGAATACCACTCATAGCTGTTCATTGCCATGTCTTCGATTAGCTGCTCTACTTGGGGAGGTGTTTTGTTATTGATGGTGCCACCCCCTGCTGCGTCAATTGATTGTTTCGTCTCTGGATTTAGCCCATTGTAGAAAGTTTTCATTTGCAGCCAATGGGGAATCCCGTGATGAGGGCATCTCCTGAGGGTGTTCTTGAATCTCTCCCAAGTTTCGTAGAGAGTTTCAGAGTCTTCTTGGCGGTAGGCGGCGATGTCGTTCCTCAGCTTTGCCGTCTTGCTTGATGGGAAATATTTGGCTAAGAATTTTTCAGCCAACCCGTCCCACGTTGTGATGGAATTCCGTAGCTGACCATCAAGCCACTCCCGTGCTCTGTTGTCGAGAGAGAACGGGAATAGTCGAAGGTGAATAGCATCGACGGATGCACCATTGATTTTGACGGTGTCACAGAGCTCCAGAAACTTCTTGATATGAGTGTTGGGATCTTCGTCGGGCATCCCATTGAATTGCACCCGATTTTGGATCATTTGTAGCATCCCAGTTTTGATTTCGAAGTTGTTGGCTTCGATATTGGGCCTTCGGATGCTTGAGTGAGTTCGGTCATCACACATGCTCTAAGGTGACCGGTGGAGTTGAACTCTGTGCCTGCAGCATTTGCTCTTCTCCGGCTCCTTCATCACCATCACCATCGCCATCACCATCCTCATCATCATCATCATCATCATCATCATCATCATCACCACCACCTTGGGCACCATGAGCATTGTTTATTCGGACATACTCAGCATTACGCAGCTCAAAGCCCATCTTTTTCAGGGATGAAACTGTATAGAACTCCTTCCTTGAGATTCTTAACCCCACCTCACCACTTAAATTCACATGAAAATGCTCAAATAGCAAAGTCGGGATCATCCCATAGGGAAGATCATGTTTGAAATTTCTGCAGCAGTAAGCATGTAATTAAAGATCAAATATGGCAAGTTCACCTGCTCATCTAACAGTAGGTTGGTGAGGAGCTCCTTGTCGAAGTAGGTGACTGTCTCCCGATGTCCACCCTTTGGCATAATGTTGTAGGCAAGCATGTGGTGAAGAACTCTGGCTTGAACTATCAGGTGGTTACTCGTTAGCCTACTGCGACCCTGAGCATCTTCCTCTTCATCAAGACTACATACCGTCTGGATTTGCTTGGCTCTCGAGAAATGAGTTTCATTCCAAGCAGTGTGATCGCCCGTAACATAGACGAGGTTTAATATCTTAGACCGTGAAAATTCCCAATTTAGTGTTAACCCGTTCGCACATGTATTAATACCCTTTCGACTTAAGAATCAAGTGAAACCGTGGCTTACAAAAATCTTAAACCAAAGCAATAACCAGATTTATGAATTTTCGTTTTAAGTTTTTAAGCTAATCCAGAGGAACTACGTGACCCCATCGCCGGTGGTTCCGATCAATTCCCTCTTTTCACGAGGGATCTAACATGCAAAATTACCTCCCAGTCTCATTTACGTGTATCAGACAAAATATACAATAGACGCGTACTATTGATACTTGCACATGATAAGTCGAGAAAAGATCGTAAGAACGGGAACAACACGTCTATATCAAAGATACCACTCAATCAATGTAAAACATATTAGGGTTCATCAAATCCGGTACAACTAGAAGATTAGCCGGACATGATGAGATTTAGAAAGATGAAGGTTGAGAACATTACCATGATGATGACGACGACGAAGAAAGAGGGGTTGAGAATACGGTATGTATATTGAGTTAATAGATTACACCACAAATGATTATCAAAACCCCACAGAACAGAAGCTCACTTCGGTAATCTCAATAACGCAATATACCACGGTATTCCCAAATACGAACATAAACATAAGAACCACGATGGATGAAATACGAGATATGATTAACGAAATGAAAAGAAGTAACAAGAGTTTGGAATGAAAATGAATAGAGTTTCGGCTAACTTCAAATACAAGAAAGGGAGAACAAAATAGAGAAGTGGTGTCCATAGTGTTTAGGGTGTCCCTCTATTAATAGTATGAACTTGGCATCATTGTTGATTTGATTATTTCAGCAACTTGCTTCATTCATGTCCAAGAGAAAGGCCAACAGCTTGCTTGTGCAATTAATTCATGCACCCAACCTTTAGCAGCTTGCTTCCGTCTCATTTCCATGGCTGCCGAGATACACCCACCAACAGCAGCCCCATTCAATACAGCTCATTCTTCAGCTACTTGCTTGACCAGCTAGCTTCCATATCTCTCCCGTAGCAGCAAGCTTCCATTTAAGCAGCTTGCTTCCCAATAATGACCAAAGCAGGCTGGTCCATTTAATTCAAGCAGGCTGGTCCATTTCCATTTCTATGCGCGTAATGCCCACATGATCAGAAGCTAGCTTCACCAGCCAACTTGCTCCAATAAAGTAACCAACTAGCTTTCTCCCATTTAACGTCACTTGCTTCATCTACTAGCTTCCCACCATGTCATGCATGAGATGCCAAAATGCTTCAGCTGATTGCTTAATCTTCCATGTAATAGATGACACCCCACACGAGCCAAATGCTTGTCCCTTTCATTTCATGCATACGTACTTGATGGTTTGTTCACTCTTTCTTACTTGAAAATCGTGCGGCCAAGCATAGGTCGTTGATCGTATATTGATAACAAAAGGGGACGCGGTCGGAGTGGTATGACTCTTTGCCCTCGCCTGGGACGTCGCAGGCTCAAGTTCTACCGACGCCAGATTTCGAACCCTAACCATCTTTTTGTTGAATTGATTCATTATTCCGTTCTCATTGGATAGAATACCCTGAAACATGACTCAAACACAAAACCAAGCATAAAATTGGGAAATCGAATGAACTTCGTACAATTTAGGTAATTTTAGGATGTAAAAGTGTAGGTGAATATATGTATAATTTAGGTGTTATCACAGTGTAAGAATTGATTCTCTTCCCCTCGTTTGGAGCCTTAGTACTTGCGCCAACACATTCTTGCTGATGAGCATCTCCACCCCATTCACATAGGTTTTAAATGCATGAATGGATCCATTTGCATTACGCTGGTAGACAATGTTGTTGTAGAAGTACTGTACCATTATTGGGTAGTATGGTGCATTTAGAGATATCACCTTCAGCCACTCTTGCTCGACAAAGGGTCCTAGAAACTCGTAATTCTCGAAATGAGAATATACATCCGTCGTCAATGGCCTTCCAGGAGCCACCCTGCAGTTGTGCATTCTCCTCTCTTCAAAGTTGTCACTTTGCTCCTTGGTCTGGAACAGAGTGGGCTTGAACTCTTTCCATTCTGAACTTGAGGCAGCAGCTTTTTGTGACTTTCTTTTCTTTTTGTTGCCAAACATCCTGCGATCAAACAAGCGACAACACACGTTAGTTAAATTTTCGAAATGAACAAAACTCGGTCGACCTCTCCATAAAGTGGTCGACCTAAAACTAAACGTATAGATAAAACAGAAAAACGTTAGGTCGACCTCTAAAACATCATAGGTCGATCTAATACACACCAAATGTCGAACACAGAAAATCAAGCACAAATATGGTTCGAAGATGGACAAAATTAGAGTGCAAAACATCATAGGTCGACCTCCCAATCAGACATGGTCGACCTCAGTTAATTAAAAACGAGAATGGGTCGACCCAAAACCGTAACAATTAGAGTAAAGAAACATAGGTCGACCTCAGCTAATTACGCACAAATATTGGTCGAACAAGAGGGCTAAAACTCGTAAAAACCGTCAAAGGTCGACCTCAGAAACATCATAGGTCGACCTTGGCAAATAGACAACGTGTTTGAATAGGCCCAAATGCTTAAAATATTGAGTGCGAAACAGATTAGGTCGACCTCAGTTAGTTTCGCACAAATAATTCGTAGAAGAATGGCAAAACTCGTGTTTTTGCCGTCACTGGTCGACCTCAGAAACATCATAGGTCGACCGCGGCAAATAGAAAACGAGTCTGAATAGGCCCAAATGATTAAAAAGTTGAGTGCGAAACAGATCAGGTCGACCTCACAATCACAAGAGGTCGACCGTAGTTAGTTTCGCACAAATAATTCATAAAACAATGGCAAAACTCGTATTTTTGCCATCATAGGTCGACCTCAAAAACATCATAGGTCGACCTCGGCTAATAGAAAATGAGTCTGAATAGGCTTAAAAGCTAAAATTGTATAGTGTGAAACAGATCAGGTCGACCTCACAATCACAAGAGGTCGACCGCAGTTAGTTTCGCACAAATAATTCGTAGAAGAATGGCAAAACACGTATTTTTGCCGTCAAAGGTCGACCTCAGAAACATCATAGGTCGACCTCGGCAAATAGAAAACGAGTAGCAATAGGCCCAAAGGATTAAGATTTGGAATGCAAAAGAAAATCTGTCGACCTCAAATCCGGTCAACCACGGTAAGGAAAAGGTCGACCGTATCTGACGAACACAACACAACATACTTCATTTTCCAGCTTTAGATCCTTTTAAAAACCCAAAAACTTGTACAATTTTGAGAGGAAAACGTCACAGGTCGACCTCAATAGCATCACAGGTCGACCTCAGTTTATGAAAAACGAGAATGGATCAAATACATACGTTTAATATTGAACTGCAAAATAAAAACGGTCGACCTCAGTAAAATCACAGGTGACCGCAGCTTCGGTCGACCACGGAGATGAATAGGTCGACTGTGTCTGACGAACAGAAAAGAAAATCCATCTTTTCCATCTTTAGATTTTTTTAAAAACAATCTAATTTACAAATGAAGAAGAGAAAACTCGAACCAAATGAAATGAAGATTGAAATACCCACCTTGTTCTTCTTCTAAGTAGATGAGGATGAAGGGAATGGAGGTTTTGGTTCTTCTCCTTTGATGTTTTGAAATTGGAGAAGAAGAAGAAGAAGAAGAAGGGAAAGGAGAGGAAGAATGAGTGGATATGGTGGGATAGGAAGATTGTGGTGGAGAATGAGTGGGGGAGGTTTCTTAAATAGAGGATTGGAGAATAGGTTTGGGTGGATGTTGTCATACAAACTGGTTTGGTCGGCCGAATTAAATATGCGTTCGATCGCGCAATTGGTTAGGTCTACCGTCTATGGTAAGGCGACCGTGTTCTTTATGAAGTCGACCATTTTATTGTGTTTGTTTATTTCAACCAACAATTAACTAAGTCATAAATTATTAAGGTAATTCGAAAAAAATACAATGCAATCACAGTTACAAAAAAATAAACTCCTAAAAAACAATAGAAGAAATTTAAGATATTTTGTTGGGACTTTTTTTCGGGAACTTTGGGCGAAAATGACCATATTTCCCACATTTCGAACACTTTCTTACGCTTTTGCCCGATGCAGTTCGTGCTGACTTGAATGTCCCCTTGGTCTTCCCAATTTTTGGATCTTTCACACTTCTAAGGGGTGCTGGAGGGTTTGCAGGTGCAGTGTTGTCTGTTCTCTCCCTCGAGAACTCAATTGCCCATTGAGTAAGGTTATCCAACGACTTAGAGACATGATTAAAAGCAACTTCACTACAACACGCGATGTCACACAAACACTTACACTTTAGAGACAATCCTCCATGTCTTATCAGTCAACCAACTTTCTCTCCTACATCACCTCCAACTCCAGGATGATGATTTAGTGTCTTCGCATTTTGGGTCCATCGAAGCTTGAACCACGTGGAGGGTAGTGCGGTGTATCTCATATTTTTTTATTACTGTAAGCATATGTCTGTATGGAAACCCTTTGGATTCAAATAATGCACACTCACATTTTAGATCTTGATTGGTCATTGTAAATGTTAACCTCCTTATCCGATCCGGGTTCATGCAGTTCTTCAGAATGAATGTCTCTGTCCTATCTGATTCATTTCTTCTCTCCGCTAACACATAAGAAGCTTCATTCTCTAGTTCAGACTTGAAGATAGCAAATGTACGATGTGTGTATATACTTTTAGCTTGCATTTCCCATGTGCGAAGGGCATGCTTGCAGACCAGCCTCGTATGCCTAGAAGAATAATCATCCTGCACCTCCGTGAAACGCATCCCCTCCAGTGCTTCATCAATGCCCTGAACAAAACTTTGCAAGCTGTATTGAGTTCCCACATACCCATTTATCCAATGGTTACATGACTCACATAGCGAGGTTGATTGGAGTTCACCGAAATAAATATCCTTAAAGTATGCCTCTGCCCACAGTAATTTGTCAGCGTACAAATCCTGCAACCACTTATTTGGAGACAAACCATGCTCACTAATCAAATGCTCCCACGCCTCTCAAACTCCTCAATCGATATACGTGCTTTCGCCAAGTAGGTGAATGCGCTAACAAACTCCCTATTGTGAACGACCTTTTTCGCATTTGTCTCAATATGCCAAATACACAGATGGTGAGGGTCTCCAACCAAAACAGTAGCAATGGCCACACACATAGACTTGCATCCGTCTGTGATCACTGAAGTCGGCATCTTAGAGTTCATACACTCAAGAAAAGTATTCAACAACCAAACATAGTTGGGGATCGTCTCGTTATCCAACTGGGCAAAACCATATATGATGTTACGGTGGTGGTGATTTACACCAACCATCATAACAAATGGTTGGTTGTACACTTGTACTTATTGCGCTTGTAGCATGCATCGAACGCCAAGACATCCCCAAAAAAATGGTAATTTGCTCTAGATGTGGAGTCCGACCAGAAGAGATTGCTTAATTCACCTTCATTGTTGGTTGTGTACTTGAAGAAGCTGCCCGCATCAGAGGTATGTTTACTTTGCAAGTAACCCAATGTTCGGTTAACATATCATATTAGATCGTCGTCAACTGTTCGGGATTTGTGAACAGCGTTATCCAAATCCTTCAGATTGTACCCCAGATTCTCATATCCTCCAACTTTATTCTTCATAAACTGAACAATGTTGCGTTGTTTTATTCCTGACTGTCGCATCCCTATCGCCAGAGCCTTGTCTCTTTCACTCACATTTCGATGAGACCGAAGGAATTGAGTTTCTTCTTCATTGCAGCAACGATGTGAGTGCTTTAAACTTAATTTGACCATCTTTTTAAAGCTGGTCAAAAATCAACTCCGATTTTGAAATATCACAGGAATATTTCCTAGATTGAATTGGAGCACGATTGGATTTTCCACCTTGTGATTTGCCATCGGCCTTGGCTAGAGAAACACACACATATGGCTTCCCCTGCACAATCTCGGCCAAGTCAACTTCAACCTTGTCAGCATCGCTGCCGACGTGATTCACACCATAGTCTTCAAATTTTGGAAAATATTCTCCTCGAGATCCACTTCTCCTATGTTCTTCTTCATGGAGAAGAGACTCGTATCTAACGGCGCAGGACATCAATTGAAACAGATTTGAAAACTCCCTATCTTGAAACTTTTTACGCAAATCAAAATTCAATCCTCCTTGGGCAAGTTTAACAGACTCGTGTTCTGTCAAGTTTACAAAACAGCGATTTCTTGCATTTTTAAAATTAGTTAAGAAGTGTTCCACAGTTTCTCCTAGCTGCTGGCTCATTCATGCCAAGTCTGCCATAGTCACTTTTGGCTCAGAACGGTAGAACTGAGCATGGAACATCTGTTCCATTTGCTTCCATGTTTGAGCCGAGTTCGATGGCAAGTTGACGTACCACGCAAATGCAGGACCACTGAATTTTCAAACAAATGTAATTTCAAGAAATCTCTTACATCATCGTACTGAACAGTGAATTGTCCAAAGTGCTCGACGGTGAACTGATCTCCTATTCCATTGAAAGTGATGAAATCAGGTAGGCGAAAACCACGTGGGAATGGGTAGTACCTATCAACCCAATCCGAATGGTTTTCTGTATACTAGCGGCATCCTGGGTCTAATCCCAAAACAAAATTGATCTGCCAGCATTTTTGCTACCTGATATCAGATGACGTTCACGTCATGCCCCCCGAGTTGCCCCCCTTATGGTACAAATCCACCAGGATCCATGCCATACACATTTGAAGGAGGCGACACGTTTTGTGGGTAGCCTCGTGGCGGAACATGATCATTGTTGATCGTTCCTCCACCAACAACACCGCTCATCGGAGCCACGTAGGGTCTGGCCTACGGGAAATTTTGTGGACCCCCACCGTGAAAGAACGGTGGTTCAACGCAAGTGTTAGCGGCAACACTAGTCTCGCCAAGATTCACTCTCAAAATTGGTGGGTTCATCACCGGTGTCGGCAGAACTCCCTGTCTCAGAGGACTAATTCGAGCACTATTGTTTGAAAAACCAGTTTTGTTGTTTAAATTGTTTTCACCGTTTAGCGGAAAATCCCTAGTTTGCATTACTGGTTTACCCAAAAGCTCCCGAATTTCATTCATATCACATAGATTTTTATCCACAAAAACATCAAACTCATGTCTGTTTTTAGTCACAACTTCAAAGAGTTAGCCTAAACGCCTATCAACACGAGACTCAAGAGAATCATGTCGTTGGTGAGGCTAGCAATTTGAAGCTTAAAAAGTCATTGGTGAGGCTAGCAAACATGTGATGGTTCTCCTCCATGAAATGGAGGATTGACAAATCCTTAGTCGGCCCAGCTGTGGATGGCGGTTCTCATACCCGCGATGTCTTCAGCACCGATTCCTTGGCCACCTTCAATGCTGGCCCCTGTTCCTCCACGAAGCCGGGCGAAACATCACCTTCCTGATTCCTTCGTCGCGGAGGCATAACGAACACACGGGTCCCACCAGGTGTGCCAATTTGTTTGGATGGCGAAACTCGCGTGTTTAATGCGGCTCTGTTCTCAATGAAAACAAGAACACAGATAAAATTAATCAAACGATTGTTATTCGGTTCACCACCTCTCCAAACTACATTCGAACGAGGGTGTTCGACGAATAACAAGAAACCGAACCAGGAGTGTTCTAAGTTACGTTACCTCTACTCCTATGGAGGTTCCTCTGGAGAGCTCCGCGACGATGACTACAAGCTACGACTACAATCTATCACTCTGCAAAGGAGTTCTTTGACAGAGCAGTTCTACGAAACTAGAGAGAAAAAAGGATAATTATGCGACGGTGCAGTTTGAGATTTGATTTTGCTGTCTCGAGCTTCTCTCTCTTACTGATATTTATACTCCTTTATTCTTTCCGTATCCATCAACCGCCTCCGCTCCGTCTTTGTCTCCCATATCCTTCATCTCTCACAACCGTGCGGGTAACTTCCTCCACGTGATGTGATACTCACGTGCACACGAAACCGCTTCGCTACACGGAAACTAGGCAAAACGACATTGGGCCATACTCTATGGCTCCCCACCATGGTTCGATCCTCACAACAACCTTGTCCATCAAATAAAAAATTATGTCACTTCACTTCCACAATGTGGCAAAGCAGCCGTCTTTCTTCATCGTCGTTGTGGCAAACAAACTCGTCATCTTGTGTACCACGTGGTTAGAAAAAACTCGTCACATTAATTTCAATATAAAAAGCTAATAATGTAATCAATATCGTGTATCTTTATAACAAAAAAGCGAATATCTACCATTATTATTAATATTTAGAAAAAATTTGGGAGCAAGGCGGAAAAAATTGAAAATGCTTCCCATTGGGATTGAACTTATGACCTTGAAGGGAAACAACAACGAACTACCACTGGACTAAATACCTTTTCTTATCACTAGTTTGCACGCTGATTAATTTTGATAACTTTTTAAATATTTTACGTACAATTCCGAACCAATTATACGTAACTTTCAAAATTTTCGGGGGTGCCCTGTTGTAGCTCCGCCCATGTACTTAGACAATATGTCCATGATCTTTTTTTTTTCAAGTACGATTAACTAAGGCAAATGTATCAGTCATTAATAGTAATATAAAGGAAAAATATTGTATCACATAGAGACAATGACTGCTAGTAATTAGGTATATTTTCTATTATCTATTCAAGTCTTTTTATTAATCGTTTAAGATCGAGCTCGAGATAACTTAAAAGTATTTTGGATTTTGGACTGAAGGATCCTACGTGCACAACAATCGGACTACAGAGAGCGAGAGAAAAAATGGAAAAATTGAAATTGTCAAAGGAGAGAGGGACATATTTCGATGCTTGAGAGATCAAGAAGATAGTGATTTGGGTTCTCGCAATCCCGTCATTTTGGATTTTGAAATTGTGGTGTAATACTTCTTTGTTATATGACACTATAATCAATACCCACGGCTACGCCGCGGGGAGTATATTGCAATTGCAGATTCAATTGTGTTTAGTATATTTTAAAACAGTATAACCATAACAAAAGAAAAGAAAAGGTTAGAAATCATATGTAAAGAATACTAAACTTGAGGGAGGCCAAGCCTCACAAAGTCACAATAGCAAAATGGTATGAATGATCATCTTCAGCCATCTCTGTTCTGTGTAGTTTCACCTTATTCAGAGTTCACAGTTGTCATGAAATCAAATTAAATTAGCTTAACCCTCAGATCCTTATGCTATCTACTGCTTCTTTGAACTGAAGTATAGTAGAGAGCAATTGTAACATCACGTTCCGGCAAAACTCATATTTCGATCGCTATAAAGTTCGCGATTTAAAATCGAGCGTTTTGATAGTATTTCGACGAAAATTGGATTATCGATCGATCGGATAAGTATACGTATTAATTATATATATATATATATATATATATGTGGTCGGGGCCGCATATATATAATCCCCGTCCATTTTTATTTCATCATCTTCTCTGTTCCATCAAATTGGGCCGAGAGAAACCGAAAGCAGAGCGAGCAGGGGAGCTCGACAGAGAATTTCCAAAGCTCAAATTCTTGATCTCTAGTGATCCAAAAATCCCGTAAGTAATGCCTAATTCATCCATACATCGTGATTTATCGATTTAGAGTTTTAAAACGAGTTTTTGGTTCAGGAATTTCTTGAATTCCCGATAAGCCAAATTAGGGTTTCGGAGTATCCGGAAGCCGGATTGAGCCCAAATTTCATATACGAGCTTCCTGCAGCGAGGTAATCAATCCTCTAGTTCTAATCCTTGAATTTCGGCAATTATTTAGGTCGGGGTCCAAACCGCTGAATTTAGCTCCGGCCAGGGTTTGATGTGTTTTTATCAAGAATTTGACCCGGAGTCTAGAACTAATATTGACGGGGATACTGCAGGGGATATTAGGACGGTCTCGAATTTTAATTCGGAGTTCGTTCGTGATATTGACGTTTTAGTACGGGAAGGTTAGATGTATGATAGGGGTATGCTCTGTTATGAACTCACGATGCTATGATTATCTCACTCAGCTATGAGCTGACCCTCTTTTATTCTTCTTCTCTGCTTATGCTATGTGTGAGCAGATCATCAGCAGCAGCAGTAGATATGTGTTAGGTGGGAGAGGAGCTAGAGTTGAAGCCAGGATGAGGTATGGTCTTCAACTATTCTGTGCTTGGATGACTACTCGGGATTTTGGCCAGTGATCCACACCTTTTTGTAAAAATGTTTTGAGAACGTTTTTCATGTGCATACTAGCTTCTTAGGTAGTGTGCGATATCCACAGGTGTGGAAAGTTGATGATATGTGTATATGATGTGTAACTGTGTAAGTTGTGACGATTATGGTATGTATAAGTATTGTATGCAGTTGTGGAGTATGAAAAGTGTGACTATGGCTAAGAAAAGGCAATGCATATGGTTGTGAGTATATATGTTTGTGATGAATTATTTTGCAGGATAAGTTGCAAGAACTGTTAGACCATTACGTGAGTAACTCATGTCAAAATTTTATTTGGGTAAATTTTGATAATTAATGTAACACCCGAGATTAATTCCGCTGCAATTGTATGAACAATATGATTAGGCAAAACATATAGGGTAGGGTGTTACAGTTTGGTATCAGAGCCCGGTTCCCTCTTTTTGTTGTTATGATGTACTATGCCCAAAGGGAAGCTAAATACTTCTAAGGAGGGGAGTACCCCATAATGACTTAAACTGGGAATTGAGTTTTACATGATTATGTGCATTGGTATATTGGATGAAATTACCTGCATCATGGTTTTCAAATTGAGTTTTGAATTTATTGTTTTCAAGTAATTATTTTGGGAAAATTTTGTTTAAACCAAGTGAGAGATTTGGTGAAGAATGAATTTTGTGTGGATCAATCTAAGGCCAATATTTCCTTTTAGCTCGCACGGAAGTTGTGAAAATGTTCCTACTGACCAGTCGAGAGGAGTGGGGGCGCTTGATGCAAGACCGCCAATATTAGACTATGCAAAGATGAAGAGTTTGGGTGGTAGTGACTTTAAAGGAGATGTGAGTCTAGATGCTGTAGTAGAGTGGTTGAGAGAGATGGAAGATGTGTTTGAGTATCTTTATGCAACCCCAGAGGAAAAAGTACAATATGTTGTTTTTCTCCTAAAGGGGTACGCGAGGAGCTGGTGGTCCTCAGTCTCTAGAGTTAATGGTGAACGAGTTAAGTTCACTTGGGAGGAGTTCTTGAAGGCCTTTAAGACAGAGTTTCTTCCCGAACTTTTATCAGGGCAAAGAATAATGAATTTGCCAACTTTAAGCAGGAGAACATGACAGTTACTGAGTATACCATCAAGTTTGTTCGACTACTCTACTTTGAAAATGGGTTGGCGGATACTGAGCATAAGAAGAAGATGAGATACTTACATGGTCTGCGCCTAGGGTTGAAAGAAAAGATCCATAGGGTTGATGAAGAGAGCATGGCCACAATCAAGGAGGCAACACTTAAGTATGAAGCCTATGAAGTTGAGGGTAGAGAGGAACACAAGGCTAAAGAAGAGGAGAAGAAGAGGAAGTTTGGAGTGAGTTATTCTGGACCTCGTTACCCATCCAAGAGAGGTCCCAGCGGTTTTGGGAGAACACCGAGTCAATCTATGTCAGGAACATCATACAAGGCACCAGTTTCCTCAGCCACACAGGCTCCAGTTTGTCAAGTTTGTCAGAAGAGACACTTTGGAGAGTGTTGGTGGTTTTCTGGAGTATGCTTTCAATGCGGCCAGCCGGGTCACATGATGAGGAACTTTCCTTATAGGGGAGGAGGAAGACCTACTCAGTCCGAACCTTCAGTGCACTTTAGTAGATCCCCAACCAGAGGTGGTTACCAGGGAGACCGTAGTGGATTTCAGAGTGGTCGTGGTGGTTCACAGGGTGGTAGAGGTGGTGGTCGAAATCAGCCATCAGGAAGTGGTACGCAGGGTACCAGAGCATAGGGAGCACCGAGGGTTTATGCAATGACTCGAGGTGAGGCAGAAGTGGCACCAGAAGTTGTGACTGGTATGCTTTCTATCCTTGGCAAGCAATTATATGCTTTGATCGATACTGGTTCCTCTCACTCATTTATGGCATATACGTTTGAACATATGCTATGCTTAGTTCCAGATAAGCTAGGTTATACCTTATGTGTTAAAACACCTGTGGGAGATACCTTGAAGGTAGACTCAGTTATTAGAAGTTCCTTCATTTGTGTGGAAGGAGCTTTCCTAGCAGCAGATTTAATTCTGCTACCTTTTGATGAATTTGATGTCATCCTTGGAATGGACTTTCTGGCAACACATAGAGTTGTTGTGGATTGTCAAAAGAAAGAAGTGTTATTCCACACACTAGATAAAGGTCCTGTTGTATACTGAGGCATTAAGAAAAAGGAGACTCATAGTTTTCTTTCTGCCTTGGAAGCTTTTCGATTAGTGAATGAAGGTTGTGAAGCCTTTCTTGCTCAAGTTACTGTTGTAAATGATAAGAAGGTTGAGGATGTAGAGGTGGTAAGGGAGTTTCCTTATGTATTCCCCGAAGAACTTCCCGGCCTTCCACCAGAAAGGGAAGTAGAGTTTGATATTGAATTGGTACCTGGCACAACACCAATTTGAATGGCACATATAGAATGGCACCAATTGTGCTGAAGGAGCTTAAAGAAGATTTGCAAGAATTTCTAGACAAGGGGTTTATTCGACCTAGCATCTCACCTTGTGGTGCACCGGTTTTGTTTGTCAAGAAGAAATATGGCTCCATGAGAATGTGCATTGACTACCGGAGGTTGAATAAGGCGACAATGAAGAATCGTTATCCCCTTCCAAGAATAGATGATTTGTTTGATCAATTGCAGGGTGCATCTGTCTTTTCTAAGATTGATTTGAGGTTTGGATACCTTCAACTGAAAGTGGGAGATGGAGCGACCTCAAAGACAGCTTTTAGAACAAGATATGGGCATTATGAGTTCCTGGTAATGCCTTTTGGACTATCTAAAGCACCAGCGGTATTTATGGCTCTTATGAACAGAGTTCTCCATGAATATCTTGATAAGTTTGTGATTGTGTTCATAGATGATATTCTCATCTATTCTAAAAGGGAGGAGGAGCACAAAACTCACCTTAGAATTGTGTTGCAATTTCTAAGGGAGAAACAATTATACGCAAAATTCTCAAAATGTGAGTTTTGGTTGAAGGAGGTAATATTTTTGGGGCATGTAATTTCTGGAAGAGGAGTGGAGGTGGATCCAAAAAAGGTGGAAGCAGTGGTGAGTTGGGCTCCACCAAAAGATGTGTCGGAGTTGAGAAGTTTTCTTGGCATGGCGGGTTACTATCGGTGGTTCGTAGAAGGATTTTCTAAAATTGATGAACCATTGACTAAACTGTTGAGGAAGAATACCAAGTATGTTTGGGATGAATCATGTCAAATGAGTTTTGATGAACGGAAGAAGAGATTGACCACAACCCCAGTACTTGCATTACCTTCGAATAAGGGAGAGTTTGTGGTGTATAGTGATGCCTCGTATCAAGGATTGGGTTGTGTGTTAATGCAAGATGGAAGAGTTATTGCATATGCCTCTAGGCAATTGCGTCCTCATGAAGTAAATTATCCCACTCATGATTTGGGATGGCAGCGGTGGTATTTGCTCTGAAGATTTGGCGACATTATTTGTATGGTGAGACTTTTAAAATCCTCATTGATCATAATCAGAAGGATTTAAATAGTCGCCAGAGGAGATGGAATGAAATTCTAAAAGATTATGATTGTACAATTGATTACCATCCAGGTAAAGCTAATGTAGTTGCTGATGCTCTGAGCAGAAAAGGCAAGAAGAATATAACGGATCTGGTTAATTTGAGGGCAATGAATGTTGATTTGGAAGTGGATGGTGTAACAGGGTTACTAGCTCGGTTGAACATTCGACCTTTGTTGCGCGACAAAATTCGTGAGAAGCAGAAGGAGGACCCAGAGTTGGCAAAAATCATTCAAGACATTGAGGAAGGAATAGAAAGCCCATTTGAAATGGTAGATGGCATGTTGAAGATGAATGGAAGAGCATGTGTTCCTAATGTTGATAACTTGAGGAAAGAGATCCTCGATGAAGCTCATTCTTCTGCTTATGCTATGCACCCAGGAGCAACTAAAATGTATCACACGATCAAACCATATTTTTGGTGGCGTGGGATGAAAAAGGAAGCGGCTGAACATTTTTTCACATGTTTGGTATGTCAGAAAGTTAAGGCAGAACATCAAGCTCCTGTGAGAAAACTGCAACCACTTCCAATTCCAGATTGGAAGTGGGAAAGAATCATAATGGATTTTGTATATGGTCTCCCATCATCAAGGAGAAAAGATGAAGTATGGGTTATTGTGGACCGACTGACTAAATCGGCTCACTTTTTACCCATTAGATGGAAACCATCACTGGAGACCTTGTCTCAACTATATATTAAGGAGATCGTCAGATTACATGGTGTGCCGATTTCTATTGTCTCTGATCGAGACGCGAGCTTCACATCTCAGTTTTGGCAAAGTTTACATGATGCCTTGGGAACTAAACTGCATTTTACTTCAGCTTATCATCCTCAAACAGATGGGCAGAGTGAACGAACCATCCTGACCTTAGAGGAGTTACTTCAATCATGTGTAATGCAATGGGAGGAATCATGGATTGACCATTTTCCCTTAATTGAGTTTGCTTACAACAACCAGTACCATAGTAGCTTGGGTGTTCCACCATATGAAGCACTTTATGGGAGGAAATGTAGAACACCATTATGTTGGGATGTTGAAGGAGCAAGACAAATCTCAGGGCCAGAGATAGTTCAGATCACAGTTGACAAGGTCAAGGAAATCTGGGAGCGTTTGAGGGTGGCTCAAGATCGACAGAAATTTTATGTTGACACGAGTAGGCGTGAAGTTAATTTCGAAGTGGGTGAGAAAGTATTTCTCAAAGTGTCACCATGGAAAGGAGTGATGAGATTTGGTAAGAAAGGAAAGCTTGCACCTCGATATATTGGACCATATGAAATCACAGAGAAGATTGGACCAGTGGCTTATAAGTTGGCATTGCATCTAGAACTATCTCAAATCCACAATGTATTTCATGTTAGTATGCTTAAGAGGTACAAAGTGGATCCTTCCCATGTAATACAATCAGAGGAGATCGAGTTAGGCCCAGATTTGACTTTTGAGGAGGTTCCCGTTCAGATTGTTGATCACCAGATTAAGACTCTTCGCAAGAAAGAAATCCCAATGTTGAAAGTGATGTGGAGAAATCAAGATAGTGAGAGTGCTACATGGGAAACTGAAGCAAGTATGCGGGAGAAGTACCCTGAGTTAGTAGCAACCTACTATACAGGTTAACAATCTTGCTTAGTAAGTTATGTTTTGAACTTGTTGATGTGATTTTGTTGTGATAGCCCAGTATAGGTTTTTGAAACCTAAACATGGGAACTTGAGGTGTTATGTGTTTAGTTATGTAATTCAGATCTCCTAACCTAAGAGTTAGGTAATGGTTTATCTACGATAGACCATGTCAAGGGTAAGTAAGTAGACTTAGAGTACAACTCAAGGATAGATTTCTAGGACAAAATCTTTTAAGGAGGGGAGAATTGTAACATCCCGTTCCGGCAAAACTCATATTTCGATCACTATAAAGTTCGCGATTTAAAATCGAGCGTTTTGATAGTATTTCGATGAAAATCGGATTATCGGTCGATCAGATAAGTGTGGCAACCGTCCCTCCGGGGGTCCGATGTTGTCACGTCGGCATTTTGGGAGTCGCCATCGATCTTTCTTGGAGTGGATCGAACACTCTTAGGTCGGCTCTAACCTTAGGGTCAGAACCGAGGTATGGTCTGCGGTTAAGAGATATGGGTTCGGGAGTACGGTTACGTGTAGGGAAGTGAAATCACACCCCACGACGCCCTAAATCGGTACTACTTAAGTTGATAAGTTTTATACGAATTGGGTGTATTTTTAGTAATATTTTTGTAATTTTAGGGTCCCACTGGACCATTAAAAATATCAAATCGTATTAATTGTAATTTAATTGTATGCCCACTGACGTAAATGCTAAAGTTAATTGGTTAGTTGGACTCGAACCTTATCGGTTGCCTACGTACCCGTTAGACGGGATCAAAGCCCACGTAGTTCGTTGTAACTTTGATAGTTTAATTGTATGACTTTAAACCATGTTCCACTGAACGTAATTTTCCTATTATAATTTTGTTAATAAAACTTCATTTAGATGATTATGAGATTATAACAACAAATGCGAGGATTTTAGTTATTAGGAAGTATTTTTGACGTATTAGAAAAGAAACAAGAGGAACTTAATCCGCATTCAACATTTCGCACTAAAGGCTTTAAACAAATAAAATCAAACGAGATGGTTAAATTAATGCATGATGGGCCAACAACCCAACTGGTAAATTCGCTGGACTTGATTTCGCACGAGAAGGGACGCCCACTCACTACCTCTGTTTTTCATTTTTTTTACAGACTCGAGGAGGGCATTTTAGTCTTTAGCGAGTCCAGTATAAATTTCCTTCATAGAAACCCTAGACGACTCAAAACAGCCGCCTCTCTCTCTCTCTCTCTCTCGATTCTTCCTCTCTTCTTCCCTTTCGTTTGCTTCTCCGCTGAACCAAAAACCAGAAACCATCTGGTTTCTAGGCTGGAACCGCCACACCTCCTCTTCTCCTCCTCGCTCTCGGTTTCCCCTGCCTCTCTATCTATCGTTCTTTTCTGGTAAAAAAGACTCCTCTTCTCAACCCGCCACCAGAAAAACGGCCCGATATCAGAAGAAACTCCCTCGGAGCTTCTCCTTTGGCTCATCGCCGGCCTTGAAACGTGACCTAAAAGCCTCGAATTGAACGGAATCGTGTCTATTGAGGTATGAATTGGCTTGCATGTGCGTTTATTTGACGATTTTTTATTTGAATTCGTTTCCGACCTTCTCATTGTTTTTCTTTTGGTTATCTTTTGGATTCGAGGAGGGGAGAGTGAGGAAACCTTCGGCGGCTAGGGTCTCCGACGGCAAGGCTCCACCGGCGATGTTTTGATAACGGCGACAGGTGAGATTTTAATTTCAGTGATTTTAATTTCGGTTTAATCTCCTCAATCGATTCTGACCTCTACTCTACTTTTGTAGGTTTTAGAAGCAGATAGATCTAGATGACGTATCTCTAAACTCATGGTTTCTAGGCTGGGTTTTTTAGATCTAGATGACGTATCTCTAAACTCATAGTCAAGAAATTACCTGCTTTGTTAGATTCTACAACTTAAATGATTCTGGAATAACTAAACCAATAGCCACTGCTAATGATTTTGGATTGAAAAAAGAAACTTTTGTTCTGTATTTGGGATGAAATTTATGGAAATTTTAAAGCAACCCGAAAATCATAGCCACTGCTTATGACTTCAACTTTGAAAAAGGGAATTCCATTCCAAATTTGGGATCAGAGGAACAAAACAAGTTTCTATCCTTGTGGGCATATTAAACATGATTATTACCTACTTTGGTTGATCTTAAATTTGTGATTAGACTTATTAGGAGACCCCTTGAAAACAAAAACTATTTCAGAATACCTTCCTAACACTAAGTTTGTAATAGGTATGGATTGGTTATTTCCCTGCTACTTTCACAAGGATTGAGAAAGGATTTTCGGTTTGTAACTTTGTTAAGAAGGGATCAAACATGTATTTTAAACTACATATATGAGTCGACAATCAACTTCAAACAAGTACTTGAAATAGATAACATGGAAAGGCACAGTGAAAATCATATCTAGTTTTGTTTATGGCTCCCTTAAGCAGATGGTTAAATTACCAGCACATCTTTTGCACCACAAAATTAACACAGATCTGATTGCATACCCACTATACTTGCAAGAGTTTAGTTCCTAATGAGCTGTGTCTTTAGAGCTAAGCATATATGTCTATCTACCATGAAGAACATCGATTTCTACTTTCTATCACATACATAACCATGTTTACTCTTATGAATGGGTGAAGGGATGATTTTGGGTTTGAGATATGCTAACCTGGAATTCTTGAGGTGTCGTTTGTGGGTTGATTTTTTTTGCTGGCTCCTTGCTACTTGCTGCCTTCTGTTTGTCGATTCCTACTTGCTGCCCTTTGCTTACTGCTTATTGTTCTCTTTTCCCTTTTGCTGCTGCTTTGCCGCTTATTGTTTCTATCTTGTTCTTGAGCATCAACTGCTCTTGTTTCTATAATTTTCTGTGTTTTTCTTTGATTTCTTCTGATAATAGGCCTCCCTTATCACTCTTCCTATCTCCCTTCCAAAATGTCCCTCTTTTTGTTTTTCACTCTTCTACTGTCTTTTTTTTTTTTGTAAGCGACCCCCTTCTCTTTGTGGTAAAGCTTTTACTTATATCCTGTCTTTTACTGTTCATTTAGGATTGGTGGCTGTTTTTGGTTCATGGATGGACTGGTGTTAGTTTTGTTGGTTTCTAATGGAGGTGGCCGCCTGCCACATTTTGAAGAGGCAGCTGTCATTTCTGCTACCCCTGAGCTGGGTTATATTTTAACTGCTTTCTTTTGTTGCAGGCTGCTGCGTGTTGACTTCTGAGTGGTTCTTTGAAGATGGCGCCGATTTGCAAGAGAGGCAACAGCCATCAGGGTTATATTTGTTGCCCTTTGGGATAGGATAAGGACTAGGCAACTGTCCTTTGAGATAGGATAGGAACAAGACAGTTGACTGATTTGACTTTCATTGACTTGGGGTGACTAAGTTAACCTAAACTGACTTTGGGGCTAATTGGGTTTTACATTTGCGGATTCCTGGCTCCCTTCGGGCCCAGAAGAAGTAGCGAAGGGCCTAATGACCTCAATTTGATGAGTCACCTAGACTTCAAATATTTTCTTTTGTAGAGTTTGTAGTAGTAATTGTAATAGTGTTTATCCCTTATTTTTCTATTATTATTCATGCGATGTACAATGTATTAATTTGATGATGAAATTTTTGTCTCTATTCAATTTGTCCCATGTCATCTTCCTTACTCTAACCCAAACTCGAGCAACAAACTTTGCACTATGGTCATTTCTTCATCCAATTGAGAGTTGTTATTTAAGATTTGCCATTGATAATCTTAACTTAAACCGATCCTATCTTAACTAATTAACTAATTATGTCCTAGAATCGACTAGGAGCAAATTTGATAATTGTTGGTTCATATTGACTTGCAACTGCTAGTCTCAACCAAACTATCTTCAACTTCCTTTTTAAATATAATCGTAGTTCGACGTTACAATAATTATTTTCAGTAAAACAATTATCCCGGACAAAATGTGGTGTCTACAGTTGTCCCTCTTTGTATATCTCTTTGTATAAAGAGTTATACAAAGTTTCTATAAAGACACCACATTTTTAGAAGTAACTTTGGCGATGGATGGGTCGAAGACTCCAAAACAAATGATATTAGAGTACACGAAGAACTGAGTTGTATATGTGTGTGATGTCGAAGCATAGAATTTGTTGTTCTTCATAATATGAAAGGTAACTGCTATATTTTTTGAACACTTGTCTGTGTATGTTTTGTATTTTTCAGGCGCTTGCCAGCACCAATGTATTTTTCAAACGCTCATCAACGTTGGTGTCGTATTTTTAGGTGCTCGCCAGCACCAATGTACTTTTCGGTTCTGTATTTTTCAGGCGCTCTCCAGCACCGATGTATTTTTCAAATGCTCATCAGCGTTGGAGTCATATTTTTCAGGCGCTCGCTAGCACCTATGTATTTTTAGGTTTTGTATTTTTCAGGCGCTTACCAGCACCGATGTATTTTTCAAACGCTCATCAGCGTTGGTATCGTATTTTTTAGGCGCTCGCCAGCACCGATGTATTTTTCAAATGCTCATCAGCATTGGTGTCATATTTTTCAGGCGCTCGCTAGCACCTATGTATTTTTAGGTTTTGTATTTTTCAGGCGCTTACCAGCACCGATGTATTTTTCAAACGCTCATCAGCGTTGGTATCGTATTTTTCAGGCGCTCGCCAGCACCGATGTACTTTTCAAATGCTCATCAGCGTTGGTGTCATATTTTTCAAGCGCTCGCCAGCACCAATGTACTTTTTAAACGCTCATCAGCGTTGGTGTCGTATTTTTCAGGCGCTCGCCATCACCGTTGTAATTTTCAAACGCTCATCAGCGTTGGTGTCGTATTTTTCAGGCGCTCGCCAGCACCGATGGACTTTTCAAACGCTCATCAGAGTTGGTGTCGTATTTTTCAGGCGCTCGCCAGCACCGATGTACTTTTCAAACGCTCATCAGTGTTGGTGTCGTATTTTTCAAGCGCTCGCCAGCACCGATGTACTTTTCAAACGCTCATCAGCGTTGGTGGATTTGCTGATGCTCGCTGGTCATCATCTACTGTACTTCTTTAACGCTCGATAGTGTTGGCAGATTTGTTGATGCTCGCCATTCATTGTCTACTGTACTTCTTTAACGCTCGACGGCGTTGGCGGATTTGTTGATGCTCGCCAGTCATCTTCTACTGTACTTCTTTAACGCTCGACAGCGTTGGCGGATTTGTTGATGCTCGCCATTCATCGTCTACTGTACTTCTTTAACGCTCGACAGCGTTGGCGGATTTGTTGATGCTCGTCAGTCATCTTCTACTGTACTTCTTTAACGCTCGACAGCGTTGGCGGATTTGTTGATGCTCGGCATTCATCGTCTACTGTACTTCTTTATCGCTCGACAGCGTTGGCGGATTTGTTGATGCTCGCCATTCATCGTCTACTGTACTTCCTTAACGCTCGACAACGTTGGCGGATTTGTTGATGCTTGCCATTCATCGTCTACTGTACTTCTTTAACGCTCGACAGCGTTGGCGGATTTGTTGATGCTCGCTAGTCATCTTCTACTGTACTTCTTTAACGCTGGACAGCGTTGGCGGATTTGTTGATGCTTGCCATTCATCGTCTATTGTACTTATTTAAAGCTCGATAGCGTTGGCGGATTTGTTGATGCTCGCCAGTCATCCTGTACTGGTTTATGATATTTGTTGCAGGCATGCATAAAGTGATGCAATGAATCGCCAAAATTGTAAGTCAAAACTAATGCTAAACTTTTGCAAGAAAAACATGTAATTGTTGTATAATTTGTATAAAATTGTCCCATGGATGTCTGAAGTCCATATGGATGTATGATTTTATGATATGTTATGATGATGTCATTGATGTCACATGAAGATAAAGTATGATGTATGATTGCTAGTTATATGATATGTTTGCTTCTGTTTTATGTTTTAACCCAGGGTTTCTTTAAATTGCTCATCCTCTAGAAACTGTCATTTCCTTTTGATCAACTTAATCTTTGGTTCTACTTATGTTGGAGAGACTTTTAGCTTGCACGCTTGAAACTTATCTTCGTGGTGGTATTGTATAAGGGTATACTTTGTGGGGTGAGCTGATGGTGTATATTGCTTCATTCTTCTTGTCGGCCACGCTTGGACCTATATGTTTTACAGTTGTGGATCTCTTTGTATGTGCGATATGTTGGTTCCTCCTCCTTCTAACCATGAAGTTGAAGGATAGTAGGTTTGCTGGTTGGTTTAATGAGATTTGATCGCTCTCAAACTCCTTGAGACTTCTTCATCGACTCATGAGTGAAAAGTTGATTTCCGATTCTTGGGTACTCAGGCTTCCCCTTCTTCCATGGTGCACCATTTTTGCCGTCGAAGATCTGTTACTCACTTTCTATTCTCCGGAACAAAGAGCGACTTTATCAATCTTGACTTAAGACGAATGCAAAAATGTTTGAAAATGTTCATTGTTAAAAATGAAAGCCATATCAATCTGTTTGAAAATTTGATTTTCTTTTTAATAAGAGAAATGTAAGCGAAGCCATGAGAATATCAGTAAGCCCTCGCTCTCACTCTTGCTTTTGATTTTGCTCGCTCTTAATCCCGCTTTGGATTTCGCTCATCACTCACTCCTATAGGTGATTTGAGTGTACGACATTTCAGCTACTGCTAAGATTCTAGTCACCTTGAGACATCGCCTTTATGTTGCGGCCAACTGCGTTTCTTGTGAAGATTTACTCAATATGGAAGCCTTTGATGTAATTGATTTAGAAGATCTCCATATGGTTCGTCGCAGACGTTTTGGTCTCCCATGAAAGAGGCTTTTGTCCGATATGACTTTGATGGTAGGAGTCTTCTTGCTCTTGAAGTGTGGTTTATTCAGATGGGTGACAGATAAGTCAGATTTTGATATTACCCCTAAGGCTTCTTGTAGAGGGATTTTGGTTTTGCCACCAATGTATGAGATTCACATGATGGGTTGAGAACCACTACTATCCCGGTCTTTTTTCGGCGAAGATTTGCTTGAAAATGTCGCCAGTCTTGGGCATATTTGGGGGAATGTGTGTTTGGCTGGCTTTGCCCCCTGTCTTTGAGATTATGGTTTCAAGAGTCGTGGTTTTGAAGTTTTTGCGAATATAATCTGGTTATGGACTTGGCAAGATTTTTGTTTGACCTCTAAATGTGGTGGAGCTTCAGCTTCTGATTTGCTCTCAAAATGATGAGTATCTGGGATGAAGTGATTTTGGCCGAAAAGGCTTTCTTATCATGGAAGGTCTTGGCTTGAGGTCATCATATTTTCCTTGTAAGACCTTGACTTGGTGCATGCGGTTGATACTTCAGCTTAATTAGGGGCACCTAATTTGTAAGTCCCACAAAATATTTTCTTTTTTTCAGCTTTTTTTTTTCGTGCGGGACTTACTTGGCTATGGTATGCCCACATCTGTGCTTCTCATTTTCCTTGATCTATAATTTGTCTTTGGTAGGAGTAGTTTCAAAAGGTGGAGAGTTTGTCTTGATGATTGATAATGTGGATGCCTCTTCTCGTTGGCTAGGTTGAATAGACAATTCTTTTTTCCGTACAAGCGAGGATTTTGACGCAATGTGCTTGTTTGTATAGATGAGTGCTTCACTCGTGAGATTCTGAGAGCGTTTTCTTGCTATTATAGAAATGTTTGGCTCCATGTGCATCGGGGTTTGGCTATTTGACTTCACGTAAACTAAGCCTCAATTTCTTGGCGAAAGTCGACTATAATGGTGACGAGATTCTACAAGTAGCATGATGTCGTATACTCATTACACCTTTTGACTATTCATGGTCACCAGTAGGATGTTTATCTCTCGATTTTAGCAAAACACGTACACTCATAACACCAGTGGGTGCTCAAAATATTGACAGTAGCATGGTGTTTATAATCGCTCGACACTAGTGGAGTGCCCCAAATCTCAGTACCAGTGGGGTGCTCACATTTTCTTGGCCTGAAAATCTCATGTCTTAGCTTCAAAATAAAATTGGATATTGATGGCTTTCATTTTTGAGAAAATAAATCCGTTTTTTAAAAAGAGATTCCGAAGTGGCATTTGTTATTTTGATAAAATTAAAAAAAACATCATTGATGCAAAATTTTAAATTAAGATGGATACTGTTCACACGATGCTCCAAAGAGGTCAAAACGTGAAAGACCTTTTATTCATGACGATGAAAACAAAAGTGGTACATATTTTGTTATGGCAATAATCTCGATAGTTCATTTATTAGATAGGATCAACATCATCCTTGAATCAAAGCTTTGCCTTGTAGTTAATCCACTAATTCTCGTGAGTTGGCAGTGGATTCTTGTTGACGTCTGGACGTTTTGGCTCTTCTTCAAACTTCAACCAACCGGCGTTCACTATTTGTTGGACCTTAATCTTGAGCGATCTACAATTATTCGTTGAGTGTCCCGCGACTCCTGAGTGGTAAGCACAGTGTTGCTTCGACTTGTACCAATTTGGATAAGGAGGTTTCATAGGCTCACATGGTATAGGGGCAATTAAGTGATTTTGGAGCAATTGGGGAAATAGCTCGGTATATGTGATGGGGATAGGATCAATATGAACTTGTTTTCCATATCTTTTGAAACTATTTTGATCTTGGTCATTTGTTTGTGGGGGCGTGGGTAGCGGAGCTTTGATTTCTAGCTGTGGGCTGATTATGCTATGAGGTTTCATCGATGTAGTAGTTGCAAAAGATGCACAAGCTTGATTCTTTTGAAAGTGGTGCTTCAAAGTTTTGCCTTTTTCTTCAGCTTGAGTTGATCGCAATTCACATTTATTTCTTTTGCTTTGGATGGCCCTCTCAACCGCCTCATGATTATTTGACTTTCCTTGTCCGATGTCGATCATAGGCTCTTCAAGCCTTTCCGATCTTCGCGTATTATCACATTTTGATTGTTTTGCATTATGCACATTCTTTGAGAGCAGGAATTGAGTCTTATCACTTGATGTTACTTTGTCGTGTGGTTGGTATAAAATTTCTTCGTCGAATGGCGCATCTCCAGTTTTTGCTTCTATTGTCCTCTCAATTTTTAACAAAATCCTCAAAATTGTGCTAACATCCTCTTTCATTTCTTCAAGCCCAATTACTCTTCTCTTGATGTCATTTAAATCCTTCTGAAATGCCTCCATGACGACCTGAGCCTTGGATCTTGTCGAGTACTAAGGATTTGACTTTTTCCTTGTGGAAGAGCAATTTTAAGAAAACCTGGTTTTGTCTTAACATTGTTAAATTAATTCTGTTCTTTATATGTATGCATGATGCTTATGCAAAAATGCAATGATGCATGAATGATTTTTAGGGATGAATATGCTTTGCAAAAATATTTGTATGACCAATTTTCAATTAATGAATAAAAGTTTTAAGGAAAATATAAAGATTATGGGTTTTAAAAATAACTTTAATCCAAACAATCACGTCAGTTAAGTAATAGACAGAATACAACATATGATATTAATAACAAACATATATTTATATGATAGAAAGAATGTCACCCTATTTAGGTACACCTATGGCTTCCGGCGGCGTAATGACATGGTTTTAGGGTGGCATTCGGAATTGTTTTGGACGGTTGAGGGTAGCTTCTAAGTTTACTATATGCTGGTTAAGGAATTCCTAGGGATTTGGCTCCCAAGTTGTACCCTGCCCTAGCCCTTTCGAACTGGCTGGATACCTCGAGATCATCCTCGGATCCGAGTTCAACTTGGTTGGAAAATTTTGTGTGACTACCACTACTGTGGATGTCACGGTACTCCTTTCGATTTTCTAAAGGGATAGCTCGGGCATAGAGCTTTTGTGCATGAATGCATAATTTAAATTTGCGAAAATATAATTGCGCAAATAAGTAGTAAACACCCAACACGTAAAAGAAAGTAAGAAAACTTATCGACTTATTAAGTGTAGCTCAACTCTCGAGGTCCCCAGCGGAGTCGCCAAGTGTCGCAACCGTGCCTCCGGGGGACGATGTCGTCGCGTCGGCATTTTGGGAGTCGCCATCGATCTTTCTTGGAGTGGATCGAACACTCTTAGGTCGGCTCTAACCTTAGGGTCAGAACCGAGGTATGGTATGCGGTTAAGAGATATGGTTTCGGGAGTACGGTTACGTGTGGGGAAGTGAAATCACACCCCACGACGCCCTAAGTCGGTACTACTTAAGTTGATAAGTTTTATACGAACTGGGGGTATTTTTAGTAATATTTTTGTAATTTTAGGGTCCCACTGGACCATTAAAAATATCAAATCCTATTAGTTGTAATTTAATTGTACACCCACTGACGTAAACGATAAAGTTAATTGGTTAGTTGAACTCGAACCTTATCGGTTGCCTACGTACCCGTTAGACGGGATCAAAGTCCACGTAGTTTGTTGTAACTTTGATAGTTTAATTGTATGACTTTTACCACGTTCCACTGAACGTAATTTTCCTAATATAATTTTGTTAATAAAACTTCATTTAGATGATTATGAGATTATGACAACCAATGCAAGGATTTTAGTTATTAGGAAGTATTTATGACAACCACGTAGTCTTTAGCGAGTCCGGTATAAATTTCCTTCATAGAAACCCTAGACGACTCAAAACATCCGCCTCTCACTCTCTCTCTCTCGATTCTTCCTCTCTTCTTCCCTTTCGTTTGCTTCTCTGCCGAACCAGAAACCATCTGGTTTCTAGGCTGGAACCACCTCACCTCCTCTTCTCCTCCTCGCTCTCGTTTTCCCCTGCCTCTCTATCTTTCGTTCTTTTCTGGTAAAAAAGACTCCTCTCCTCAAGCCGCCACCAGAAAAACGGCCCGATATCAGAAGAAATTCCCTCAGAGCTTCTCCTTTGGCTCATTGTCGGCCTCGAAACGCGACCTAAGAGCCTCGAATTGAACGGAATTGTGTCTATTGAGGTATGATTTGGCTTGCATGTGCGTTTATTTGACGATTTTTGGTTTGAATTTGTTTCCGACCTTCTCATTTTGGTTATCTTTTGGATTCGAGGAGGGGAGAGTGAGGGAACCTTCGGAGGCTAGGGTCTTCGACGGCAAGGCTCCACCGACGATGTTTTGACGACGGCGACGACAGGTGAGATTTTAATTTCAGTGATTTTAATTTCGGTTTAATCTCCTCAATCGATTCTGACCTCTACTCTACTTTTGTAGGTTTTAGAAGCGGATAGATGTAGATGACGCATCTCTAAACTCATGGTTTCTAGGCTGGGTTTTTCGATCAGTCAGGTCGTCCAAGGTTAGTTTTGTATTGTTCGGCTGGTGTGACCTTAAAGGTTTGAGTCCGAATTCCCTACTGGCCTTGTCTATCTATTTTTATAATAGGCAAGAAATTACCTGCTTTGTTAGATTCTACAACTTAAATGATTCTGGAATAACTAAACCAATAGCCACTGCGAATGATTTTGGATTGAAAAAGAAACTTTTGTTCTGTATTTGGGATGAAATTTATGGAAATTTTAAAGCAACCCGAAAATCATAGCCACTGCTTATGACTTCGACTTTGAAAAAGGGAATTCCATTCCAAATTTGGGACCAGAGGAACAAAACAAGTTTCTATCCTTGTAGGCTTATTAAACATGATTATTACCTACTTTGGTTGATCTTAAATTTGTGATTAGACTTATTAGGAGACCCCTTGAAAACAAAAACTATTTCAGAATACCTTCCTAACACTAAGTTTGTAATAGGTATGGATTGGTTATTTCCCTACTACTTTCACAAGGATTGAGAAAGGATTTTCAGTTTGTAACTTTGTTAAGAAGGGATCAAACATGTATTTTAAACTAGATATATGAGTCGACAATCAACTTCAAACAAGTACTTGAAATAGATAACATGGAAAGGCACAGTGAAAATCAGATCTAGTTTTGTTTATGGCTCCCTTAAGCAGATGGTTAAATTACAAGCACATCTTTTGCGCCACAAAACTAACACAGATCTGATTGCATACCCACTATACTTGCAAGAGTTTAGTTCCTAATGAGTTGTGTCTTTAGAGCTAAGCATATATGTCTATCTACCATGAATAACATCGATTTCTACTTTCTAACACATACATAACCATGTTTACTCTTATGAATGGGTGAAGGGATGATTTTGGGTTTGAGATATGCTAACCTGGAATTCTTGAGGAGTCGTTTGTGGGTTGATTTTTTTGCTGGCTGCTTGCTGCTTGCTACTTGCTACTTGCTGCCTTCTGTTTGTCTATTCCTACTTGCTGCCCTTTGCTTACTGCTTATTGTTCTCTTTTCCCTTTTGCTACTGCTTTGCCGCTGTTTTGCTGCTCAACTACGATTCAATGTATTGGTGGCTAGTCAACACAAAGCATTAAGTAATTTCACGCAATAGAGATTGGAAGAAAAGAAATACGAATCAATCCATCAAGTCAAGAAATAGCTATATTCTATGGTGTTTCCCCCAGAAATTGGGGTTTAGTTCATGACGAAAATAAAGCACACAATCATGTTTATAATCATCATCGTATCAATTAAAGTTAAAGGAAAAATACTCGGATTCTCGAACGTAATCCCGATACCAATTCCTTCTCGCTTCAATCGCCTATTGCTTGCTCCGCGTGATGATCGCGATTGCTGCCCTGGCCTCTGCTTCCGCTGCGCTGTCCCTCGCCAAAAGAGGTTTTCCACCGCCAATTCCCCTCAAAGAGAATTCCTCCTTGCTCCACCAAAATCCAAAGACACCCCGCGCCAAATAATTCCGCCCGCGAACCAATTTCAAGTCCCCCCTAGGACAAAGACGTTTGAGCCAGTTGATCCCTCCACCAAACGAAGCCCACTCCCTTCAATTCATTAACCCCTTGCTCACTAAAGGCCGAAGAAGATGGGCCAAAAAATTCATCCTTAATGCCCCCTGCTGCATCCATGTTCGCATCTTTCCCCAGAGAAAAGATGACCTCCCTGTGTTGGGCTTGAGCCCAATAATCGGCTCTGATTTCAACTTTGCCCCAATAAACGAGCTCATAATCGTTTGCTTTGGGTTGCTTCTTCACACTTTGTCTATGCATCCATATTCTCGTATTTTCTTACCTATCACACACAATAACTCTAATACATTATGGTAATGGCTTTGCAACCATTCCATAGTCAATTGGCCTTAAAACAAGCATTATATGTCTCAAACATATCATGAGATAATCACATTAAACACATGAAATCAATATGTTTTCGACAATTATCACAACCCCACACTCAATACTTGCTTGTCCCTAAGCAACGACTCAGACGAGAGAACGATAATTGAAGGAAACACAACACAGACCAGGGAGACACAACCCTGCTCAAAACACAAAAACCCATGACACACAAAACACAACATTGACACCAGATATTTATCCTTGTACTCTTGTGATAATAAATAGTTTCTTTCTCAATGGATGAGTTGTGCTTTAATGATCATACCTTTCACCCCACACTCAAGGTCTTGCAACCCTTTAACATTGAATGACTCAAATCCACCAAAAACTCAATTAGCAAACACTGAATTCAGGTCGTCGGTAGTGGGTGGTTATCAACTTATGGTGCAACAGTTATTAGGAGAATCTAACCACATCAGTGAGGTGCATATCTCGTGAGGACAATCTGGGTTACTCACACCAATCATAAGCAATTAACTAAGCATGAGTCTCAAAAACTAATGGGGGAAGCCTTTTGCAACATGATTTTCACTTTAAGCACATCACTACCTTTTATGGC
Organism: Linum trigynum; assembly: GCA_964030455.1. Taxonomy (NCBI): domain Eukaryota; kingdom Viridiplantae; phylum Streptophyta; class Magnoliopsida; order Malpighiales; family Linaceae; genus Linum; species Linum trigynum. Next base: position 26,361,567 of record OZ034821.1, on the reverse strand, counting down.
AAGGAGAGGCTTTCTCTCTTTCTGCTTTTGCTTGCCGAGAGGTCGTATTTAGTACAAGTGGGATTTGTTTCTTACTACCGGTGACCGAGCAAGAGCAATTTCTGCTTCTTAGCACTCGCATAAGGGCTTCTTTTAACTCCTTATCCTCGGTCCGTGTGGAGGGTCATTGCATATCCTCAAATGTCACTTCACTCAACTGGGGATCGTACTTGATAAGCAACATCTTACGGTCGCGAACCGATTCTTAATTGAATCTTTCCTCATCCCCATGTGCAATGAGTGATTGCCTCACACGATTTCGGCATTTTACCCACACTTTAATTGTTATGGCAACTTTCTTATATTTTACTTGTCAGGTAGTGTTTTCTTTTATGAAGATACAGTTCACCCCATCATAAAACATTTTAAAACAGAGAGACTCGATGCAAAGTCAAAAGCTCACAACAAATGCAAGTAAGCACGGTATCCAAACATGTCGAATGGTCAATGTTCTCCACCTAACTACTTCACCAAAAGTCATTACACTATCCTCACAAAAGAGAATGTTGCTAAAAGAGTTTGCTCATTCAAAGCATATCAAGTCAGTCAAAATATCAAGCTCATAGTGAAGAACCATGCAGTGAAGAACCATGCAATTCAACACTAGTGGGGTGATTTCGATGATTTCATTCGAGCACAAACTCATTTCACACGCATCACATTCATTTACATCATGTTACCACAAGAGTACAAGGTTTTGTTTTTAATTTTTCTGATTTTTAGGTGTTTTTTAACCATTAGCTTTGCACAGGCAGCCTGCTTTTTACACATGCAAACTGCATGCAGTTTGGTTGTGCTCAACCTAATGGCAATTTTTTTTGGATTTTTTTTTACCGACCACATGACAAAAGGACAAACAAACACTAAGACTCGCCACCCCACACTCAGGATGGAACATTGTCCCTAATGTTCAACTCCTAATCTAAACATGCACGGGTTTGACACAACTAAAAAGAAAAATAAAGAAAAGAAAACTTACCTTGGGTTGCCTCTCAAGAAGCGCTTGTTTAACGTCCTCAGCCTGACGTTCATGAAGCTTTCAACCAATGGGTATGGAAAGGTATCCAGAATACCCTCCCGAGCAATGATAGAACGCATAACTTCCATCCAGCATATGAGTCACCTCTGCAGGGCCAGGTGTGCGAAAATTGGGTATGACCTTCTTAGCTGGCGGCATGTTAGACCCTTTAGTGAGGCGTAGGTGGTATTGCAGCGCCTCAAGCAAGCACTCTTCCTGTTTCAATGTCAGTGAAGAAGGAATAATAACAGGAAGATTGAAATCCTTACCCAAATATCTATACTTGAGGTGCCTTGGCAAGGATTTCTGCCCTTGCTTTGATTCCAGACTTTGAGTTGCTAGGACATGTGATAGTTCTTTGGGTGGTCCGCTATCACAGGAAGAGGAATTTTTCCTTTCTCGAGCTCCACTTTCAAGGTCATCAATTGCATCGTGATTATGATCAACTTGAAAGACATTAAAAATTTCCTCCTCCTTACCTACTCGGAATGTCAACTTGCCTCTCCCAACATCGATGAGTGCATCACCGGTTGCTAGAAAAGGTCTCCCAAGAATGAGAGGCACTCCCCGATCTTCTTCCATCTCCAGAATCACAAAATCTGTTGGGATAATAAACTTCCCCACCTTCACCAATACATTCTCCACCACTCCCTTTGGAATTTTCACTGATCGATCGGCCAATTGGAGAGTGATCCGAGTAGGCTTAAGAACATCCCCCAATCCTAATTTCTTGTAGACTGAGTATGGCATCAAATTCATTCATGCTCCAAGATCACAAAGTGATTTATCGAACTCTGTACCTCCAATGACACATGGAATGGTGAAGCTGCCTGGATCATCCCTCTTTTCTGGTTATTTATTCTGAATCACGGCACTACATTCAGAAGTAAGGGTTACCTTCTCCAGATCAGCCCATTTGTGCTTCTTCGTCAGCAACTCCCTTAAGAATTTAGCATATGTAGGCATCTGTTCAAGTGCCTCCGCCAACGGTATGTTGATATGAAGTGGCTTGAAGATATTCACAAATTTCTTGAAGTTTGGGTCTTCCATGGGCTTCATTAACCTTTGAGGGAATGGTGCGGGAGGTTCATAAGGCTTTACCTCTTCCTTCTTCAATTTTTCCACTTTTTGAGGTACACGGGCAGAATGCTCATGCACATGCAGATTGCATGCAGTTTGCCTGTGCAAGTCAGATTTTTCAGCTTTTGCACTTTCTTCATCCTCGACCTCTACAACTCCTTCTTTTTCAGATTTTGTTGACTTCCTTGAACTCTCTGGATCCTCCAAGGCCTTTCCACTCCTCAATGTGACAGCTACAACCATGGCATCCTTCGGATTCCTCTCGGTATTTGCTGGTAAAGTTCCCGGAATCCTACCTTGAATATCTGCCAAAGTTTGAGCCATCTGGCCTATTTGCCTCTCCATAGCTAGCATAGATGATTGCATATTATTGTTGATGGCTAGCTGTTGAGTGACAAATTGATCAAGACCCTTGAAATTATTGTCTGTTTTCTGCATATGAGCCAAAATCAACTCCTCCAGCTGGGGCTTCTTCTCTGGTTGAGGTTGCTGTTGTTGGAAACCAGGAGGTGGGATGTTTCGAACACCAGCTGGATTATTGTTTGACCATGACATATTGGGGTGATGTCTCCATTGAGGGTTATATGTATTTGAATATATACCACCCTGGCCTTGACTTCGCGGATTATTCATGTATTGGACATCTTCCAACTGAGCAGCTCCCAGTGGACACATATCCCTATGATGAGCACCCTCGCAAAGTTCACATAAAGCAACCTCCTCTTGTCTACCCAGAGCAATCTTGGCCAGCCTTCGTTCGAGTGCATCGAACTTAGAATCTAACTTGGCATCTATCTTGGCTTCTAGGCTTGTAGCTCTGTCTACTTCATGCAGGCCACCTCTTCTTCGAATATTGGTCTCGCTACCCCATTCAGTAGCTTCTGAACAGATCTTCTCTACTAGATCATATGCTGCTGGTGCCTCCATTCTTGTGAAACCATTCCGCGAAGCATTATTCAGAGCATCCCGGAACTCCCTTCTGATTCCATTGAAGAAGATAATGATCAAATTCCAATCCTCAAGACCATGACTTGGGCATCTCATCAACAACCCCTTGTAGCGCTCCCATGCCTCAGTTAGACTCTCATCATCAGCCTGCTTAAAAGTAACAATCTCTTCTTGCCTCTTCATTGCCAAGGCAGGTGGGAAGTACTTATCCAGAAAGACCTTCTCAAGCTGATCCCATGTCGTGATGGAACGTGGTGTTAAGTTCTGAAACCAGTGTGATGCATTCCCTATCAGGGAGAATGAGAACACATGAATGACAACACATGAAGCTCGGGCTCCAGTCCTTCGATTCAAGCGAGCCCTTATCGAACGATCCTGTTCTGCCATGATGACAGGCTCGATAATGTGAGGTGGAGGTGTCGGTGGTGTAGGGATGACAGGTGATGAAGCTTGTCCTCTCTGTCGACGACTATGGGTTAGGGAAGGCCTAGGAGTTGTGGTTGGATGCTTCCCTAACTTGACCTGCTTCCTGTTCTGTCGGCAGGTCTTCTCGATCTCCGGATCTAGTGGCAGTAAATCGTCAGTCGTCCTCCTAGGCATGCACGAGGAGGATAAACCTGAAAATTCTTTTGCACACTAACACTCAGATCAAAATAGTTCACTCATAAAAATCAATAAAAATAAGGTATGGCAGTCCCCGGCAACGGCGCCAAAAACTTGATAGGGCAAAAGCGTAATGCCAATTCCTATCTTATAGTAATCCGGAAAGTCCGGGTATCGTCTCTCAGGGACTGGTACAACCTTATATTCTATCAATTCTACGGAGCAAACTATAGGTGGAAATGATTTGAGTGATGAAACTATTATCTAATGGCAAAATAATTAAACAAAATAAGCAAATTAAAATTGTCGGGTTGAAATCAATGGGAGAAAGCTCTGGGAGAAACACCGAGACTCACTACCTATCCTATCCAGATTAATTCACATATTCCAATCAGTTTAATCCATATCTCTACAGCCAGGATATCTCTGCTGTGCTAGCTATCCCTGTCGGGAATTCCTCCTTGCTCCACCAAAATCCAAAGACACCCCGCGCCAAATAATTCCGCCCGCGAACCAATTTCAAGTCCCCCCTTAGGACAAAGACGTTTGAGCCAGTTGATCCCTCCACCAAACGAAGCCCACTCCCTTCAATTCATTAACCCCTTGCTCACTAAAGGCCGAAGAAGATGGGCCAAAAAATTCATCCTTAATGCCCCCTGCTGCATCCATGTTCGCATCTTTCCCAAGAGAAAAGATGACCTCCATGTGTTGGGCTTGAGCCCAATAATCGGCTCTGATTTCTACTTTGTCCCAATAAACCAGCTCATAATCGTTTGCTTTGGGTTGCTTCTTCACACTTTGTCTATGCATCCATATTCTCGTATTTTCTTACCTATCACACACAAAAACTCTAATACATGATGGTAATGGCTTTGCAACCATTCCATAGTCAATTGGCCTTAAAACAAGCATTATATGTCTCAAACATATCATGAGATAATCACATTAAACACATGAAATCAATATGTTTTCGACAATTATCAGTCACCTTGACTTCAAATATTTTCTTTTGTAGAGTTTGTAGTAGTAATTGTAATAGTGTTTATCCCTTATTTTTCTATTATTGTTCATGCGATATACAATGTATCAATTTGATGATGAAATTTTTGTCTCTATTCAATTTGTCCCATGTCATCTTCCTTACTCTAACCCAAACTCGAGCAAGAAACTTTGCACTATGGTCATTTCTTCATCCAATTGAGAGTTGTTATTTAAGATTTGCCATTGATAATAACTTAAACCGATCCTATCTTAACTAATTAACTAATTATGTCCTAGCGACTAAGAGCAAATTTGATAATTGTTGGTTCATATTGACTTGCAACTGCTAGTCTCGACCAAACTATCTTCAGCTTCCTTTTTAAATATAATTGTAGTTCAGCGTTACAATAATTATTTCCAGTAAAACAATTATCCCGGACAAAATGTGGTGTCTACAATAAGTATACGTATTAATTATATATATACATATATATTAAGCGGTCGGGGCCGCATATATATAATCCCCCGTCCATTTTTTTCATCATCTTCTCTGTTCCATCAAATTGGGCCGAGAGAAACCGAAGGCAGAGCGAGCTGGGGAGCTCGACAGAGAATTTCCAAAGCTCAAATTCTTGAACCCTAGTGATCCAAAAATCTCGTAAGTAATGCCTAATTCATCCATATATCGTGATTTATCGATTTAGAGTTTTAAAACGAGTTTTTGGTTCAGGAATTTCTTGAATTCCCGATAAGCCAAATTAGGGTTTCGGAGTATCCGGAAGCCTGATTGAGCCCAAATTTCATATACGAGCTTCCTGCAGCGAGGTAATCAATCCTCTAGTTCTAATCCTTGAATTTCGGCAATTATTTAGGTCGGGGTTCAAACCGCTGAATTTAGCTCCGGGCAGGGTTTGATGTGTTTTTATCAAGAATTTGACCCGGAGCCTATAACTAATATTGACGGGGATACTGCAAGGGATATTAGGAAGGTCTCGGATTTTAATTCGGAGTTTGTTCGTGAAATTGACGTTTTAGTACGGGAAGGTTAAACCGGTGTTTGAACGACCAGAACTAGTGAGGGATTAGCACAGCATACCGGGTTTGTCGTATCACGATAATTATATTGATGCTTAGAATTGACCTAGGTGAACTAGAATGGCATGATTAAGGGTGTATGAACTTTTGTGCTATATGATGAACCATGGACTACTGTATGATATTATTGACTTGCCCTAATTGAGATGGACCTTGTTTATGCTGATGATTTTGTATATGTTGCAAATTGTGGGCTTGACTGTTGATATGCCTTATGATGGTTCGAAAAGGTGATTGGGTATGATTTTTCATGATTGTTGTATTTGGATGGACATGTGGGAAAATATATATTCCCTGGGGATATTATGACGTTTAAGGAGGATGACTTGCACGAGGGTTTATCTCGAGGAAGTGCAATTATACGACTCATGATTTACCTATGTTGAGCCAATTGTGGCCAGGCCAAGAACATGTCTAAGTAATGAATTATGATTAAGCAAGATGAGATATAGATCATGTATAAGGATACCAAGTAAGAATACTTTGGTCTCATGGTCAATTACATAGTAATTAGGGCTCCCCATGCTATTACTCCGTTATGATATGCTATGTCACACCCCTGATGTGGTGCACCGGCAGTGGTGGGTTCGATATGACCACATCCACGAGATGTTTGGTCCGTATTCCCGGGAGAGTAATTAGCATGGGAGTAGCCAGGCGCCTATGATTAAAACATGATAAGATGCGTACGCATAAGTCAAGGTGGTTGAGTCTTTTGCCTATTGGGACATGAGGATAGCAAAGGTCCGATCCTAATGTCTTGGCTTGATTGTTAGATGTATGATAGGGGTATGCTCTGTTATGAACTCACGATGCTATGATTATCTCACTCAGCTATGAGCTGACTCTCTTTTATTCTTCTTCTTTGCTTATGTTATGTGTAAGCAGATCATCAGCAGCAACAGTAGATAAGTGTTAGGTTGGAGAGGAGCTAGAGTTGAAGCCAGGATGAGGTATGGTCTTCAACTATTTTGTGCTTGGATGACTACTCGGGATTTTGGCCAGTGATCCACACCTTTTTGTAAAAATATTTTGAGAACATTTTTCATGCGCATACTAGCTTCTGAGGTAGTGTGAGATATCCACAGGTGTGGAAAGTTGATGATATGTGTATATGTTGTGTAACTGTGCAAGTTGTGACGATTATGGTATGTATAAGTATGGTATGCAGTTGTGGAGTATGAAAAGTGTGACTATGGCTAAGAAAAGCCAATGCATATGGTTGTGAGTATATATGTTTGCGATGAATTATTTTGCAGGATAAGTTGCAAGAACTGTTAGCCCATTATGCGAGTAACTCATGTCAAAATATTATTTGGGTAAATTTTGATAATTAATGTAACACCCGAGATTAATTCCGCTGCAATTGTATGAACAATATGATTAGGCAAAACATATAGGGTAGGGTGTTACAGTTTGGTATCAGAGCCCGGTTCCCTCTTTTTGTTGTTATGATGTACTATGCCAAAAGGGAAGCTAAATACTTCAAAGGAGGGGAGTACCCCATAATGACTTAAACTGGGAATTGAGTTTTACATGATTATGTGTATTGGTATATTGGATGAAATTACCTGCATCATGGTTTTCAAAATTGAGTTTTGAACTTATTGTTTTCAAGTAATTATTTTCGGAAACTTTTGTTTTAACCAAGTGAAAGATTTGGTGAAGAATTAATTTTGTGTGGATCAATCTAAGGCCAATATTTCCTTGTAGCTCGCACGGAAGTTGTGAAAATGTTCCTACTGACCAGTCGAGAGGAGTGGGGGCGGTTGATGTAAGACCGCCAGTATTAGACTATGCAAAGATGAAGAGTTTGGGTGGTAGGGACTTTAAAGGAGATGTGAGTCTAGATGTTGTAGTATAGTGGTTGAGAGAGATGGAAGATGTGTTTGAGTATCTTTATGCAACCCCAGAGGAAAAAGTACAATATGTTGTTTTTCTCCTAAAGGTACGCGAGGAGCTGGTGGTCCTCAGTCTCTAGAGTTAATGGTGAACGAGTTCAGTTCACTTGGGAGGAGTTCTTGAAGGCCTTTAAGACAGAGTTTCTTCCCGAAGCTTTTATCAGGGCAAAGAATAATGAATTTGCCAACCTTAAGCAGGAGAACATGGCAGTTACTGAGTGTACCATCAGGTTTGTTCGACTACTCTACTTTGAAGATGGGTTGGCGGATACTGAGCATAAGAAAAAGATGAGATACTTACATGGTCTGCGCCTAGGGTTGAAAGAAAAGATCCACATGGTTGATAAAGAGAGCATGGCCGCAATCAAGGAGGCAACACTTAAAGCATGAAGCCTATGAAGTTGAGGGTAGAGAGGAACACAAGGCCAAAGAAGAGGAGAAGAAGAGGAAGTTTGGAGTGAGTTATTCTAGACCTCGTTACCCATCCAAGAGAGGTCCCTGCGGTTTTGGGAGAACACCGAGTCAATCTATGCCAGGAACATCATACAAGGCACCAGTTTCCTCAGCCACACAGGCTCCAGTTTGTCAGAAGAGATACTTTGGAGAGTGTTGGAGGTTTTCTGGAGTATGCTTTCAATGCGGCCAGTCGGGTCACATAATGAGGAGCTGTCCTTATCGGGGCGGAGGAAGACCTACTCAGTCCGAACCTTCAGTGCACTTTAGTAGAGCCCCAGCTAGAGGTGGTTACCAGGGAGACCGTAGTGGATTTCAGAGTGGTCGTGGTGGTTCACAGGGTGGTAGAGGTGGTGGTCAAAATCAGCCATCAGGAAGTGGTACGCAGGGTACCAGAGCACAGGGAGCACCGAGGGTTTATGCAATGACTCGAGGTGAGGCAGAAGTGGCACAAGAAGTTGTGACTGATATGCTTTCTATCCTTAGCAAGCAATTGTATGCTTTGATCGATACTGGTTCCTCTCACTCATTCATGTTATATACGTTTGCACATATGCTACGCTTAGTTCCAGATAAGCTAGGTTATACCTTATGTGTTAAAACACCTATGGGAGATACCTTGAAGGTAGACTCAGTTATTAGAAGTTCCTTCATTTGTGTGGAAGGAGCTTTCCTAGCAGCAGATTTAATTCTACTACCTTTTGATGAATTTGATGTTATCCTTGGAATGGACTTTCTGGCAACACATGGAGCTGTTGTGGATTGTCAAAAGAAAGAAGTGTTATTCAACACACTAGATAAAGGTCCTGTTGTATTCCGAGGCATTAAGAAAAATGAGACTCATGGTTTTCTTTCTGCCTTGGAAGCTTTTCGATTAGTGAAGGAAGGTTGTGAAGCCTTTCTTGCTCAAGTTACTATTGTAAATGATAAGAAGGTTGAGGATGTAGAGGTGGTAAGGGTAAGGGAGTTTCCTGATGTATTCCCCGAAGAACTTCCCGGCCTTCCACCAGAAAGGGAAGTAGAGTTTGACATTGAATTGGTACCTGGCACAACACCAATTTCAATGGCACCATATAGAATGGCACCAATTGAGCTGAAGGAGCTTAAAGAACAATTGCAAGAATTGCTAGACAAGGGTTTTATTCGACCTAGCATCTCACCTTGGGGTGCACCGGTTTTGTTTGTCAAGAAGAAAGATGGCTCCATGAGAATGTGCATTGACTACCGGAGGTTAAATAAGGCGACAGTGAAGAATCGTTATCCCCTTCCTAGAATAGATGATTTGTTTGATCAATTGCAGGGTGCATCTGTCTTTTCTAAGATTGATTTGAGGTCTGGATACCATCAACTGAAAGTGGCAGATGGAGCGACCTCAAAGACAGCTTTTAGAACAAGATATGGGCATTATGAGTTCCTGGTAATGCCTTTTGGACTCACTAATGCACCAGCGGTATTTATGGCTCTTATGAAAGAGTTCTCCATGAATATCTTGATAAGTTTGTGATTGTGTTCATAGATTATATTCTCGTCTATTCTAAAAGCGAGGAGGAGCACAAAGCTCACCTTAGAATTGTGTTGCAAATTCTAAGGGAGAAACAATTATACGCAAAATTCTCAATGTGAGTTTTGGCTGAAGGAGGTTATATTTTTGGGGCATGTAATTTCTGGAAGAGGAGTGGAGGTGGATCCGAAAAAGGGGGAAGTAGTGGTGAGTTGGGCTCCACCAAAAGATGTGTCAGAGTTGAGAAGTTTTCTTGGCATGGCGGGTTACTATCGGCGGTTCGTAGAAGGACTTTCTAAAATTGCTGTACCATTGACTAAACTGTTGAGGAAGAATACCAAGTATGTTTGGGATGAATCATGTCAAAGGAGTTATGATGAACTGAAGAAGAGATTGACCACAGCACCAGTACTTGCATTACCTTCGAATCAGGGAGAGTTTGTGGTGTATAGTGATGCCTCGTATCTAGGATTGGGTTGTGTGTTAATGTAAGATGGAAGAGTTATTGCATATGCCTCTAGGCAATTGCGTCCTCATGAAGTAAATTATCCCACTCATGATTTGGAGTTGGTAGCGGTGGTATTTGCTCTCAAGATTTGGCGACATTATTTGTATGGTGAGACTTTTAAAATCCTCACTGATCATAAAAGCCTGAAGTATATTATGGATCCGAAGGATTTAAATAGTCGCCAGAGGAGATGGATTGAACTTCTAAGAGATTATGATTGTACAATTGATTACCATCCAGGTAAAGCTAATGTAGTTGCTGATGCTCTGAGCAGAAAAGGCAAGAAGAATATAACGGATCTGGTTGATTTGAGGGCAATGAATGTTGATTTGGAAGTGGATGGTGTAACAGGGTTACTAGCTCGGTTGAACATTCCACCTTTGTTGCACGACAAAATTCGTGAGAAGCAGAAGGAGGACCCAGAGTTGGCAAAAATCATTCAAGACATTGAGGAAGGAAAAGAAAGCCCATTTGAAATGGTAGATGGCATGTTGAAGATGAATGGAAGAGCATGTGTTCCTAATGTTGATAACTTGAGGAAAGAGATCCTAGATGAAGCTCTTTCTTCTGCTTATGCTATGCACCCAGGAGCAACTAAAATGTATCACACGATCAAACCATATTTTTGGTGGCGTGGGATGAAAAAGGAAGCGGCTGAACATGTTTTCACATGTTTGGTATGTCAGAAAGTTAAGGCAAAACATCAAGCTCATGTGGGAAAACTGCAATCACTTCCAATTCTAGAATGGAAGTGGGAAAGAATCACAATGGATTTTGTATATGGTCTCCCATCATCAAGGGGAAAAGATGCAGTATGGGTTATTGTGAACCGACTGACCAAATTGGCTCACTTTTTACCCATTAGATGGAAACCATCACTGGAGACCTTGTCACAACTATATATTAAGGAGATCGTCATATTGCATGGTGTGCCGATTTCTATTGTCTCTGATCGAGACCCGAGCTTCACATCTCAGTTTTGGCAAAGTTTACATGATGCCTTGGGAACTAAACTGCATTTTACTTCAGCTTATCATCCTCAAACAGATGGGCAGAGTGAACGAACCATCCTGACCTTAGAGGAGTTACTTCGATCATGTGTAATGCAATGGGAGGAATCATGGATTGACCATTTGCCCTTAATTGAGTTTGCTTACAACAACCAGGACCATAGTAGCTTGGGTGTTCCACCATATGAAGCACTTTATGGGAGGAAATGTAGAACATTGAACACCACTATGTTGGGATGTAGAAGGAGCAAGGCAAATCTCAGGGCCACAAATAGTTCAGATCACAGTTGACAAGGTCAAGGAAATCACGTAGCGTATGATAGATGATAGCCAATTTTGCAGTGTTGTGAAAGCCGAGCCGAGTCGGCCGGCCGAGCCGCCAAAACCGCCAACCGGGCACAATACCGGCTCGGATCAGCTATTTAGCTGGACTGGTTCTCTGGGGCGGCCGGCGAGCGGCCGAAGTGGTTAACCGCTTGAGCCGCTCGAACCGGTCGTCCGGTTTTTTACATTCGGCCGGTTGGTGTAATTAAAAAAAATTAAAAACTAAAAGACCGAAAATTAAAGGGGAAGGTGGGTCTGGGTCGGGGTCGGGCAGAACCCTAATTCCCAATTTTCATTCGCCATCTTCTTCTTCGTGGAGAGCCTGGAGACAAGAAGCGTCGTCGCCCTCGCCATCTTCCCCAGCGCCGTCGCCGTCGCATCTGGACTGCACTTCAGCTTCCCCAGCGCCATCGCCATCTTCCCCAGACCCGTCGCCATCGCCATCTTCCCCAGACCAGTCGCCATTTCCCTCCGATTTGGGCGAGCCCCTGCCGGCGAGTGCCCCTGTGAGGTCTCCCTTACCTTCCCCGTTCTCCATTACCATTACTACTCCGATCGATTACCCCCAGTGAGGTCTGCCTGCATTTTCCGATCGATTACCCCCTGTATAGTTGTGTAAAACATGGACTGATTATTCCCTGCTACACTGAATAATTGAATATGATGTAAGAAGTGTCAACTATTTATACAGATGACTATTTATTAAGTACCGGTTCTCAAACGGTTTTTAAACGGTCTAATGCCGGCTGGACCACTAAAGACAGAGCCGTTCACGTTTCCGGGTCATACTCCGGTTCGGTTCTGAAAACATTGCAATTTTGACATAAAACGGCGAAGCGACCTTCACCCTCGCCTTTCCCGTTCCTAGGGTTCCGCTTGCCGCCCCCACTCGGCGGCGATGGCGAATCGCACTGACCCTGCGGCGAAGAGCATCAGGGGAACGAATCCGCAGAACCTGGTGGAGAAAATCGTTCGCTCGAAGATCTACCAGAACACGTACTGGAAGGAACAATGCTTCGGATTGACGGCGGAGACCCTCGTGGACAAGGCGATGGAGCTCGATCACATCGGCGGGACGTACGGCGGCACCAGGAGACCAACTCCTTTCATCTGCTTAATCCTGAAGATGCTCCAGATTCAGCCGGAGAAGGATATTGTGGTCGAGTTCATCAAGAACGACGACTACAAGTATGTTCGTGTACTCGGCGCGTTCTACCTCCGGCTGACCGGCACAGACATCGACGTCTACCGGTATTTGGAGCCGCTGTACAACGACTACCGCAAGCTCAGGATGAAATCGGCCGACGGAAGTAAGTTAATGCTGGTGCGCGATAAACCTAACCCCATCTAGAAGTGTTTGAAGTTCCTCTGATTATCTACTTTTTGTGGTTCAGAATTTATCTTGACCCATGTGGATGAGGTGATTGACGAGCTGCTGACGAAGGACTACGCCTGCGACATTGCACTACCCCGTGTTAAGAAGAGGTGCGGAGTGTAACGCTTCATTTCCTTAACTTTGAATGCCTTCGATTTTAACATTGTTGATTGAGTGGAGCTTTCAACGTATATGATTTGGTTTGCCCAGATGGACCCTAGAGTCGCATGGTATACTAGAACCAAGGAAGAGTGTGTTGGAAGATGACTTTGAAGAGGAAGAAGAGAAAGAGGAGACTGAGCAGATGGATGCAGTGGAGAATGGTGTCAACGATGAGAAGGTAGTCTTCTTCATTGTAGAACCCTTTTTTCACTGGTTATGGCCTCTAGTAGCTGTATGCATTGACATGGTTTATGTAAACTTTGACAGGATTATCACCATGGGAGAAGCCCCACGAGAGAAAGGGATAGAGACAGAAGACGGGACAGTCATCGCTACAGGTTTGCCTCTTTCCGTTTGCTGTTTGGAATTCGTTTTGTGTTTGAATGTTAGTCTTATGTGTTGAGATAATATGCTATGCTGATATTTAGAGAGGAATTACTATCATGATGTGTACAATCTGATTGAAGATTGCTGTATTATTTGGTCTACGGATTGGAAAGATTAGAATCTGTTCTATTGCTTAACCCTAGCTAGATTGAACATGTTACTGTAGCTTTAGCTCCTCCATTAGTGGACCGAATAACTAAATGAGTATATAATTTACTTATGGTCCTTTTCATGATGTGCAATCTGTTTGTAGAATGCTGTGTTCTATGGTATAGGGGTTGGAAAGAGTAAAACAATGTGTCCTCCTACCAACTCCGGTCACATGGCTAGAATGAACATGTTACTGCATCACTAATCTGTCCAATAGTAAATAATAACAGCAACTCTGAATCCTGATTTCCCTTAAAATAGCTAATTTAGTCATAGTTGGAAATGAAATGCTAGAGATGATTGAAGAAGATGCTTGTGGAAGCTGTTAAACAACATTCAAAGTACTCATGTACTTGTATGTACACTGTTCTAAGTGTCACCATCTCCACCGTGGCATTTCAGGCCGTTTGGTGGCTCAACAGCTTCCTACAGTAAGTAAAAGCTAATCGCTGATCCTGCCAGGTTTCTCTGCACTGACAGTGTGCAGCTGAGAAGTATGATGGATCAGACATTTTATGATTTCTATGTCATGGCATAGTTCCGAAATTTTCTCTTAACTTGCGAATACTTGCTTGGTGGGTTGCTCAATTGCTGGATTATTTAAATAGCATTCAGCTTTTCATTTTTGCTGTGAATTGAACTCTCTGTTAAATTAGGCTTGCCTTTAGGCTTACAGTTTTATTCTGGTGAATGAACGCATTCTCAAGGCCTTTTCGCTTTTCCTCTCTACGCAGGGACCGTGACTACGATAGGGACCGTGGGCGTGGACGAGATAGAGACAGGGACCGCGATAGGGACCGAGACCGTGATAGAGACAGGGATCGTTACCGCCTAAGAGACGAGAAGGACTACAGTCGCGATAGGGACCACGACAGAGAAAGGGAGGGAAGGGACAGAGAGAGGCGAGACAGGGACCGTGGCAGTGGGAGGCGGAGGAGTCCATCAAGGAGCCGGAGCAGGAGTAGAGATCGGAAGAGGCGTCGGAGCCCCAGTCCCAGAAGGGACAGAGGAGAGGAGGCCAAGAAGAAGGAGAAGAAGAAGAGCGAGAAGAAGGAGAAGAAAGATGACGGCACTGATCATCCGGATCCTGAGATTGCAGAGGCCAACAGGATCCGTGCATCTCTTGGTTTGAAACCACTGAAGTGAGCTTTTTCTGTTCTCCGCAACCTTTGGCGGCATGGTTTAGTGCGTATAGTGAGCCTTTTGGTTTTAGCTTCTGCATCACATATTTGTAGTGTAATGAGTTTGTCTTTAGAGTTGAGAGTGTTCCGTAATTGGATTAGAGAGATCAGTGCCTATGCCATTGCGATGTACTGTGTCTGTGTATCATCCTTTGACATGTTCGAAGTTCCAACCATATACTATTGGTTAGGGGTGAACAAAAACACCCGCAAACCGACCCACCCGTCCAACCCGACCCAACCCACCCGTATTTATCGCTAAATCGAAGATTTTGGGTTGGATGAGGGTTTTCTTTTGTACAACCCGCCTCTTTTGGGTTGGGTTTGGATTTTGGATTACACAACCCGTAGAACCCGACCCAACCCGTGTTCCAATTATTGGTATGAGTTCGTATCCAAAAAAATATTTATGTCGTATATAGTCATACTTATGAGAAAATTAAGATATTTCGCCATGTTTTCCTCTTTAAGTCTCACTAATCTAATGCATTCTTTGACTTAAAGTTTAGACATATATTTAATATAGTTATGATTCACGTAATTTTTTTTTCTTTTGTACAAGTTTAAAAGAATATCATATTATGGATGCGTTCATTTGTAACCTTTTTAGCCTATTTCAACAAATGTCGTGAAAAAAACTAGACATAAGTTGAAGTAAATCAAGTTTTACTAAACTTCAAACAATATTTGTGAATTTTGATACCTTTCACCTCGGTTTCGTTTGAAAATTTTAATTAGTTATACAATATTTTTATGATGTAGAATAATTACATATTTTGTGTTGGGTTGGATTTTTACTTAAAAATATCGCCAACCCGACCCAACCCAATTAGAAACAAACCGTAGGGTTTAGATTTTTTTGGGTGGGTTTGGGTTTCATATTTCCCAAACCGTAGTGTATGGATCGGGTGATTAAAATGTCTAAACCCGAACCACCCGACCCATGTACACCCCTACTATTGGTCACAGAAAGCCAGTGCTAGAAACTGGTTAAATATGGATTGGTGCGGATATTGACTATCTCTTATTCTACTTAAATTAGTTCGGGTTTGTTATGCTCATAACAATCGAATAGAACATAAGAAAATCAAAATTATACAAGAAGCAATGTCGGATCATAACAATCGAGTAGAACATAAGAAAATCAAAATTATACAAGAAGCAATGTCGGATCAGATTTTAGACGTCAACGGTTATCCATCGTTAATGATTTATATTTATAACTTAACCAATATGTTAATATGTAGATGTATATTGACATTACATAAATGAAAAAAATATATATATAGATTACTAAAATAAAAAATAAAAAATTAGTATAAATTAATACAATTTGATGAATGTATAATAAATATCTAAAGAAAAATAATTATTATTGTTAAACAAGCATGTGTAATCAGGCAGGTTCATGTTGAATGGTGATAAAATCATGTCCACCTAATCCATTAAAAATACTTTGAAATTTTACCGTACTTGATTAGGTCGAATTCACGTTGCTATCGACGAATCCGGTTATTTTTGCTAGCGCTAAATGCTTAACATTTGTAGCATTTTCCTCACAGGGCTTTTAGCCCAAACACGTTCCAATGATACCCGCAGGCCCTTTCCCGCACTCTCCAAAGCGAATCCGAGTCAGAGAAGGAAAGAAGAGGAAAACTATATAATAAACCCTTTTTCCCCACTCCGCTAATCGCCACCACAACTCCCAAGCTAAACCCTGCTGTCTCTTCCTCTTACTCTCTCAGCCGTTGCGAGATCGGTTTCACTGAACGACTCTGTCGTCGTCTGCGGATTACGGCCTTTGTTGCGGTCCAGATACGCTTGATTTTGTCTATTTGGCAGGTCGATCGGATCGGTTTTGATAGTGTTGCACCATGTTGAAGCGCGCTCAAGGTAGGTTTCTTTATGTCCAATAGTTTCCCTAACTTTTCCCCGTTCTGGAAATTGTATTAGTGAATCGCTGAAGTCAAGTGGATGGTCAATTTAGATTTTGTTTTTAGTTTGTATATCTCAGTTGTTCTCTTGTGTGGAAATTTTCTGCTTCTGGTGACGTTTGGATATAATGGTAGATTATGGGTTTAAATATCTTGATATTGATGTTAGTTGTTAGATGAATCTGTTGATGGCTAAATTGAGCGAGACACTTATATACGCTTGTTTGGCAGAGCTGATAATAAGTGTTGGACAGAAGCAAGAGGCTCTTCAGACTCTTCACAGCCTGATTACCTCGAAAAGGTATCGAGCATGGGAGAAGTCGCTCGAGCAAATCATGTTTAAATATGTCGAGCTGTGCGTCGAGCTGAGAAGAGTGAGATTCGCCAAGGATGGACTGATGCTGTATCGCATAGTGTGTCAGCATGTGAATGTGAGTTCCTTGGAGGAGGTGATCAAGCACTTTATGCATTTCTCAGCCGAGAAAGCTGAGCAGGCTCGAACGCAAGCACAAGCGCTGGAAGAAGCTCTTGATGTTGACGATCTCGAAGCTGATAAAAGACCAGAAGACCTGATGCTTAGCTATGTCAGTGGGGAAAAGGAGAAGGAAAGGTCTGACCGCGAGCTTGTTACCCCTTGGTTCAAGTTCCTGTGGGAGGCCTATAGAACTGTGCTGGAAGTCGTGAAGAACAACTCAAACTTGGAGGCACTATATGCGGTAATTTTTCCTGACCTTGATTTTAGTTTTCAATGGATGCTGGCTCCTCCATGGAAGTACATATGGTCGAAACTGAATCCGTTATGTATTTTGTGACCTGCAGATGACTGTACGTAGAGCCTTCCAATTCTGCAAACAATACAAACGAATTACTGAATTTAGGCGCCTGTGTGAAGTTATTAGAAATCATCGTGCCAACCTTCAACCTGAAAGCTTGAAGATGAATCTCAATATAAGATTTGAGCAGCTCAAGGTTGCCACTGAGCTTCAGCTCTGTAAGGTATATAACCTGATTCATTAGTTGTCTGTCGATTGAGATTTATCCATTTCAGGAGCTTACTTTATCTTGGTACTCTTCTGATTTGCATCTACAGGAAGCATTTCGCTGTGTGGAAGATATTCACGGCTTGATGTGCATGGTGGAGAAGACTCCCAAGGCGTGGGTTGTGTACTATGCTAAACTGACTGAGATCTTTTGGATCTCTTCAAGCTATCTTGATCATGCATATGCATGGCTCAAGATTTTCACCCTCCATCAGAGCTTCTACGACAACTTAGGCAAGAAGAACTATCAGATGATTGCTTCGGCTGTTGTTTTGGCAGCTTTAGCAGTGCCTCCATATGACACTCGCCGTGCATCTCATGTGGAAAATGAAACCGAGAAGGTGCTTAATCTGGATGCCAAAGCTGAGAGCAGAAAAGAGGCATTGCTGTTAATACTTCATTTTGTTGGTTTTCATTGATGAATTGCTTTGAAACTCATGTTTTCTCTTATTTTGCAGCTTTCAAGGGCCGCTCTTCTGTCTGAACTGGTAATTTGAGAAATACTCTTTCATTTATAATTTTGGGCCGTTAGCCTTAGCTATAAGTATCATCTGTAGGGAAGGGTACAATTTGTTCTGCAGTTGTTATTCTTTCTTTTAACCCCGTCATCCATTTGGGTTCTCTTACTTAAACTTGTGTCGCCTTGTCATGTTTTGACATTATGATCAGGTGTCCAAGGGTGTGCTGGGCTGTGCGACTCAAGAGGTGCAGGATATTTATCATCTTCTAGAAGATGAGTTCCTCCCCGTTGATCTTGGTGCAAAGTTACAGCCTTTGCTATCCAGAATCTCTGGACTTGGGCTAAAGCTTGCTTCAACTGCTTCTATGCAAGAGTATAAGCTATCCCAATACATCCCTGCCCTTGAAAAGCTTGCTACTCTCAGATTGCTCCGACAGGTACCTGACTCTCTCTTCCTTCCCAGTTTATGTTAGCTCTGGACAGCCCGGTTATCGTATCCTGACAATGAAATTTGTTCTGTTCTTCCAGGTCTCTCAAGTGTATAACACAATGAGGATTGAGAACTTATCCCGTATGATCCCCTTCTTTGGTTTCGATGTTGTGGAGAGAATTGCAGTTGATGCAGTGAAACACGAGTTCATTGCCATGAAAGTGGATCATATGAATAGTGTTGTCATGTTCGAAGATGTGGTACATTTTTCTCATATTGGTTCATGTTATTAGTCCCGTTAGAGCTTCCAGAAATATAGAGTGTATATGTGTTTTAGTTTTGATCATCCTGCAAACTTCTTTCAGCTCCTCGAATCTGATGGCCTTCGAGACCATTTGGCTGCTTTCGTCAAATCCCTGAACAAAGCAAAGGCCATGATGTATCCTTCTGCTAAGATATCATCAAAGCTAAGTGACATTTTACCTCCACTGGAAGAGGCTCTTTATAAGGAACACAAGGGACTTCTTGCTAGAAAGTTGATAATAGAGAGACGAAAGGAAGAACAAGAACGCCAACTTCTCGAAACAGTAACGACACATTTTATACTCTTATTGTATAACCTCCTGTGCTGTAATTTGGTTGTGTTATAACACTAGGATGATCTTTCACAGGAACGAGAGCAAGAGTCGAAAAGATTGTCCAAACAGAATATAACAGAAGAACAAGAGCAAAAGAGGCTTGCAGCGGAGCATGAACGCCTGAGGAACCAGAGGATTTTTCGGGAGATTGAGGAGTGCAAACTTGAACAGGCACAGGCGTTGCTTGATCAAACTGAGAAGCATAGTAAGAGGCAGGAAATGGTGAAGAAACTGCATAAGCTTGCCAAAACAATGGATTATCTGGAGCGGGCTAAGAGAGAAGAAGCAGCTCCATTGATTGAAGCCACCTTCCAGCAACAGCTTGTCGAAGAGAAGGCCCTACACGAACGCGAACAACAGGTGAGCTGTCTTCCTGCATGAGCTTTATTAATTTTTCATGGCTTCATTTGTTAAATCCTTAATCCGCTACAATACATGAGACTTCAGTATTAACAAGTACGTCGAATGGTTCAGCTGGAGGTCGAACTGAGCAGGCAACGCCACGCTGGAGACCTCAAGGAGAGGAATAGGCTGTCCCCCATGATTGATAATAAGGTAAAGTACACATTGTCAATCCACATTGCACTCTGCTACTCGGCTTGTTTTGGTGATGCTGATACTGCCGCGTTTTTGGGGCCATATACGTGCAGATGATTTTCCAGGAGAGAGTGATCGCCCGTCGACAAGCAGAGTTTGAGCAAAGGCAAGCTTCGAGGGTGGCGAGGATCAATCAGATAATTCAGACTAGGAGACAGGATAGGGAGATCCAAAGGAAGGAGATATTCTACGTCAAAACTGAGCAGGAGAGGCTCGCTAGAGTCAAAGAGGAAGGTAAAATACAAGAAGCTGAGTGCGAGGCACAGCTGGGCGAAACAGCAGAGAAGCATGGGTTCCCTGCTGCTGCACCCCAGTGATACGTCCCGAGGCACCGTCGTGGTTGGTGAGGGTTTTGATTCTATCATGTTGTGGAGGAGACAGAGACACTATGCTAATGTTGAATGAGTGAGAAGTGGCTGAGTTGATTGTTTATATTGGTATCATGGTTTTTCTCAAGTTTTGATTGTATCATGGCTTGTGCATAATGTGGTTGAAGAGACTGCTCTGCGATTTCGTGGCACTAGGAAGGAGCCGGTTAAGTACCCGTGTTTATGAAACCAAATCCGCGTTCTGAATATATTTTGCAAGGTTGGTCACTGGCATTACAGAAAATGTTCATGTTTGGTCACCCAAATTAATTAATTCTGTTCGTAGTCACTAAAATTAGTTAAGTATGTCAAGTTTGGTCTCTCTCCGTGTAATTTCATTAACTTTTGATTTAAATATATGACATGTCAACTAAAAAATAGTTATATTTTATATTTTCCACCTCATTTCCGATTTTGGTTCCATTTCGATTTTTCGCTTCACTGGAGAACTGTTCTGACCCGGAAACCGCCCAGCCGTTCGCCGCTTCTTTCTCCGTGGGATTCACTTTCTCCAGGCGAATCTAGACAACCCACTTCTTTCGAATCCGCCCAGCCGTCCACCGCACTAGACAGCCTGCTCAAGGATGAACGGCCGGACAGAAACTGTTAGAAACCGAACAGAAAAATTAGGGTTACCGAATCTGGCTGAGTCGCGGACTAGATCGCTCTCTTTAAAACGTTCGCGGCACTGCCTCATAATTCGCACAGCAGACTATCAGTCGGTCGCCTCCAGGATAAAACAATCACTCTAATTTTGTTGCTCATCGGTTTTGTGCGAAAATCGGAGCTCTATAAACTCACTCTCTCTCATGTTTATGCTCTGCTGATGTATGTTTAGAGGGTCTAGGGGTCTGCTATTTATAGGAGCAGAAAACCCATAATATTCTTTCTATCTTTGGGAATAAGTCACATTTTAATTAGGAAGATATTTACTCACACAATTAAAATATATATCATATTAAGATAATTAATCCTAATTATCTCCATAATATTCTTTTTATTAATTATCCTTCTAGAAAGAATACTGGATAGTTAATTCAATACAGCTTTCAAAGCTATTCATTCCCAACAATCTCCCACTTGAATAGTTTTGAAACTATCTCTGAGCATCAACAGATCCATAGGATCAGGCATAAGCTAAGGTATCGCGAAGATTTAAACCTTAGCATAGTGGTTACACTTCCGATTTCATAAGGGTGACTCGTAGTCTTGAACCCTAAACTACGGGAAAAAATGGCCTCTTGCAACCCTAGAAATATGTTGCGTAAAGTCTGAAAAGAGTTGCAACATCCTACGACAACACTTTTACTAGGGTTGCATATAGTGGGGGTTGCAAAAGGAATACACAACTGTTTTTTCATTTTGCGCAACCAAATAAAAACGGTTGTGTATGAACCTAGACAACTTTAGGCAACACATTTTCTAATCTTCGCAACACATTTTAAGAACATAGACAACATTTTTTAATATTTTTTGCAACAACTATTTCTTTTTTTGTGATGAACCTCAATCGTCACAAAAGACTGACCTAGTTGTGACAATTTTGTTTGTAACATATGTTAATGTTTGTGAGACAATGTTATCGTCAATAAAGATATTTTTACTGACGAGCTAGGGCCAATACGAAAACCACAACAGTGACATGTCTAGTTGTCACAAATAATTGTCTCATACGTTATATTTGTCGTCACCGAAGTATCTATTTGTGACAAATTCTATTTTCATGTATGTTATATTGCGTGATAAAATTGAATTCTCATACGTCAGATTGGTTGTCACCAAATATCTATTCGTGACAAATTCAATTGTCACGTATGTAATATTGCGTGACAAATTTGAATTGTCACTCTTAGTAGTTAATATAATTTTATGACTATATATTTGTCAGAATAGAATCATTTTGTGACAAGTTTTTTCATCATAAAAATAGCATCGGCGAGATAGATATTTCCTGCAACGAGAGTGAAAGTAGGAAGGACATTTTGGTCTTCACAATTACTTTTTTTTATTCATTAAAAAGGACACGTATTGGGATTCGAACCATGACCATTTTAAAGAAAAGCAAGGATAATAACCAATCACACTAAGCACATTTGTTGTATCTTTTTAAATTAAAAACATATAATAGCAGGGAGGAAAAAACCCTTCCCCCATTTCAAATTCTCTGCTCCATGAGCGTTTGTAGGAAGGGTAGAATAGTGAGTGTCAATTTTTTTCTCTTTCCTCTGTAGAACGGGCCAACTTACCGTACACATGTGAATTTAAATGGGTCCAGGAGTGTAATTTTTTTTTCTTTAAACCCTTTTATTTCTCCGTGGTGATAAAATATATATGAAAAGGCAAAAATAATACTCCTTTTTATTGTTAAAAATAAAAAATTTAATAATAAACTAATGCATGGTATCTAATGGGCTAACCGCTAACCATAAAATAAAAGAGTTGAATGGGCTTGACCTACATGGGATTTGGCCATCAAGTAAAACAAATGAAAATCATTGGTTTGTCATTCTAAAACAAGCTAATTTCTCTGGCATAATATATATTATGCTATTATTTTATATCTTAGTGGCTAAAATATAATGTATTTTAAATTTATTCAATGGTTCAACCTCGACCAACACAATTAGTCCAATTTTTATAATTTCATATATATATTTTATAATTATTTGATATCATAATCATCAAATTATAGTGTATTTTATAGGGAATTGTTTGGTATTTGTAAGTAAAAAACTAAACATAAAGATCTATTTGGTTATTTTAAACATTTTAACGATCCTAAACATTTTCAGATCCTTTTGAATTTCTATGGTTTTATTCCCGAATAAGTGATGTGCAAATGGCGAATTGTAGTCGTCTCTTTTCTTTCACTATTTTTTATTTTCAAATAGAAAGTTTAAAAATAAAGAATAATTAGAATTTGGCATGGGTCGGTCAAACAGGCTGAATTTCAAGTTTTGACCCGTTTGTTTTATGCATTGCAAATTTATTAGCATGTTGATGGAAATGGCTTGGAAAAAAGACATATAAGTTGTACCTTTGCAGAAATGTCCTCAAATGTTTGAATGCTTTGTGAATCAGGTTCCGTGAATTTTGTGATGGTGTATGTGCTTGACAATTGCTCGATGTTGTAACTACTTAATTTGAGAGTAAATCTTTTGATTTTCCCTATGAGTTGTGATACCAGTTCTGGTGGTTGCAGCATGTTGTTGTTGTTGGCCTGTAAAAGTTGTTCCGCCGTGGTGCTAAATACCTTTCTTTCTTTTTTAACAAATTGTGTAGTAGTGCTATGAAACAGACCACCCATGAATGCTACGCTTATTATGGCCTGTTCTTACTTCCGGTGGTGAGAAATTGTGAGTTGAGAATCATATTTGCCTACCGCACTGTGTCTGGCTGGTGGCTGCTTACTGTGCTCTCTAGAGTTATGAAACAGACTACCCATGAACGTTACCCTTAAGAGTCCATAACTTTGCGAAAAACCAAATTTAGGCAATCAAAGGTGGTGGATGCGTGATGATTTTTTATGACTTAATTGTTTGTGAATTGGATATCTAATCTTTGTATGATTAGAGGGGATGTTTGCTTAATAGAATAATCCATTTTAATTCATGTTTATTTTTAACATGAACTTTAGTAACTCAAAACCTTCGAGACACATATCACCTACTGCATTGTATCATTTTGCCTAGGTGCTTGCTGTGTTGTCAAACTTCTTTGCTGCTGCTGCTGCTGCTTTTACACTAATAGGGGAGTTAAGAACCCATGAATGTTTCTGTTTGACACAAACAGGAGGACTTGCTTCTAAATCGTGCACTAAAGATGATTGGAGGAAACATCTCTATTGCAGTTGATATACTGGAGACCAGAACAAAAGCAATGTATAACATCAAAACCAACCATCTGAACTATTAGCATTGTTGCTTTACTATTTTTTCGTGGTTGAGTCTCTCCTTCAAAAAATTTAGTTTGATTTTAGAAAATTTTGCTTCTGCAGTTCTGTCTTGCCATCAACGCATTCAGTAGATGGAGATGGCAGTGGCGAAAGCTATTTTTGTGTTGTTGTTGCTGGTTTATGGATCGGTTTGTGAAGAAAAGGGAGAAGAGAGGGGGAAAGGGAAATGCAGGAGAGGGGGTAACTCTTTTCTCTGACAAAAATGGAGTGAAAAAAGGAATTATGATCAGTAAGGATATGGTTATCTTACATAACGGTCTCTATACTGTTTGAATTGAGCTTGGGAGGCAATGATAAGGATGAGATGCAACCAATTCATAGTGAGAAGAGAGCTATGAACTGTGATCATGTCTTATTTCAAGTTAGAAGGTAGTTTCAGTATAAGGATTATTTAATTTGACAAGTTGTTTCGTCCATGATTCTTGGTAGTTTCAGTGCCATTCTAGCCATTGTTTAGTCTGTAATTTTTTAGAATTGATGTGCGAGTAATGACTTGCACTTAGCTTCAACTATTATGTGTGTATTTATTGGCATGTGATAGAATTCTTTTCGTTTTCTTTGAATTCAGTTTCATACTCTAATTGTATCATTTGTACATAGGCAAATCATGCTCGAGATGACAACTCGCTGATATGGCTGGTGCACGGAACGAAGCCATCATTAGAATTCAGACCGACAATGGGGAGGGATGCCCAAGACTAATTCAATGATGATTGATGATGGTATAATAAAAACTGCAGTCTGCATCAGCACCAATTTCTAGGCCTAAGTAAAGTTATTCAACCAAGAACTCTGCTTAGCGCTAAAAATTTCTCTCACCCAACCTTGATCCTGTTTGACCCACTTCTGAAGAGTCAAGATATATGAGTATATGACTAATCCTCTCCGTTCGTATTTTCTTATTGACTCTTTCTGACCCTTTAGGTTTGGGCGGGTCGGGAAGAATCGGATTAGTGGGTCGGTCCTAATCAAGTGGAATCCCAATCCCTTCACTCTCACTTGCTTTCTCTCCTATTCCACAAGTGGGTAACATACAGTAATCCGGCCAACGAGCCGGGTAATAGGCTAGTATACATATATAGATCAAGAGGGATGGCGGATCCCAAAATTTTAATCCACTTTAAAATTTTCTAATTTTGACGCTTGGATATATTATATTTTCCTTATCTCTGTTATACTCATCAAGTACAAAATATTCCTAGTGACTTAGTGTTATACTTATCAATTAGATTACCTCGTACGGTAGGAGTAGCCGAGTAGGTCAACCATTGCCATAGATACATCTGAATGAAATTTTGAAACTGATTAATTAGTATGTGAAATTACAATTAGGAATAAAATGTTTAAAAATAATAAAATATGTTTGCATGAATTAGGGTTGGAAATTGGTACGGTATCGGTATTCCTATACCAAATAAAAAAATCTCAAATTACGAACTATACACTAAAATTAATCATAATCACAATCCCTTATTGATTTTAGTATCCCAATTCCTAAATATTTCGATATCCCAATCGGTATTACCGAATACAAAATTAATTATCTTTACAATTAATAATTAAATATATAAATTAGATTTGGTTGTCTAATTTAGGGCAAAGAGACTAGGCAATTCCTAAAGGGTCATAAGTTTTCCTAGACCTAAGACATGGATAAGGTGAAGAGAGGAGAGGTGACATTTCAATTTCTTGTCAATGGTAATCTTTAATTTGACGGATTAGATGCTAAGAGATGATTAATACTAGTGTTTGCTTTTTGGTGTGTTATGTAAATAACTAGAGATTAGGTGAGAGACAAGAGTGACATAAACTGAAATGTTGAAATTGGGTTGGATGAGGGCTTGTGATTTGTGAAAAAGTAAGGAATGATCAAAGATTGTGTGCTACTTTGCATTAATTTTCAATTTTCGTTGTTTCTCAGTATTTCAGTAAATACTGATCCCAATCCCGAATACCGAAAAACATTTCAAAATGGATCACAATATCAATCACTAAAAATAATCAACATTCGATAATACCAATAGTGATAAATTCGATACAATATTCAGTATATTTCAAATATCGGTATCAAACTTACAGCCTTAACACGAATACTTTCAAAACATAATAGGAAACTTCACACGGCCAATTTCACACCTTTAGAATGTGACTTCTTCGGTATCCAAAGAAAACCGCTTGTTGGATAACTGCTAGAAAGAACCGCTCCCCCTTCTTCGGTTGAAAACCGCCTCTTGGATAACTCCCAAAAAGAAACCGCCTAGGTGCCTCTCTTGGAACCGTCGTGGGTTTTGGAGTGTAGCTTGCCTCGCCTAGTTTTGTTATGAATCTCATTCCATGCTAGTCTTTTGACGAGCATGTGGTGTCTCGGAAAGGGGGTCATGGTTCTCTTGTCTCACGTGGTCCTTCTCGTGAGGCGACATGGCCTTCTCAGACTTAGAATATTTTTGTATATACCAGGAGAATTTAGACGCCATGTGCTTCTATATTCTAGATGGACATGGCCCTCCTCGTTGAAGTGGCATGTCCTTTTCCAGACTTAGAATATTTTTGTGTCGTTTGGTTTTGGATATGAGGTGGCATGGCCTCTTCATTCATGGCCATGGACTTCTCATACTTAGAAATTTTCATGCCATCTCGTGGCATGGCCTCCTACGAGAGGCGCATATCCCTTATTGAATCATGTTCACGCTCATTAATGAGCTAGTGACTTGGGCTTAAAATCAATATCCATAAGACCCAATTTAAACAACATTAATTGATATTATTAATGTGACCTTATAAACTCATTGATTATCTTGTAACTCACTGATGACTCGATATTTGCACATGTTTTCCCCTTTGTTTCTTGATCGTTTAAGCTTGCATTATTGCTTCTTCGTCCTATTTTACGTTAGGTTGTGTTCTTTTGTCACATTTCAGGTCCTAGCACATAAAGTGAAGCGTAGGCGCAAGTTTCAAGTCAATCGGAGATCAATTGGCGACTCGGGGGAAGAAACTCGGGTATGAATTGAAGAAGAAGGGATTTCTACCTCAGTTCGTGACCATATAATCATGTAATCTTGTCATGAGAAGAAAGAGGACGAGACTACGAGCGTATGGGATCAAACGGCACCTGATTTGGAGTCCGAACGAGGGAGAAACGAAGAATCAAAGATAGGGGAAAATTGGTTTCGGGCTTCTCTGAGAAACAGAAGGGGGCCCTATCGTGAACCAAAAATCCCCGGTCGTGAACCAAAATCCCCGGTCGTGACCCAAAAATCCCCAGTCGTGAACCAAAAAATTCCCGGTCGTGACCTAAAATACCCGACCGGGTATTTTGACCGGGGATCGCGAATGCAGGCTGTTAAAAGCCTGTTTTGTGCGTTTTTGCAAGGGAGAGCGGGGTTTTGGATCCCAAACACCCTAGGGACGAACCAGAGAGAGAGAGAGAGAGAGAGAGAGAGAGAGCGATTTGAGGGCATTCTAAGAGTGGAATTGGAGGATTTCTTCGCCTTGAAAGCTCGAGGAACAAGCCCGGAGTTGAAGACTGATCATCTGAAGATTCTTACTGCAGTCTCTCTCTTCTCTATGGAGTAACTTCCCTTCACTTAGGTTTTGAGGAACCCTAGCTATGATTGTTTGATTGGATGATTGTATGAGTACTCTTACTTGATAATCTTGAGTTCATATTCAATCTATGCATGTTTTCACGATTCAATTCTGCTTGAGTCGAGATTATTGATTCTGCTTTGATCCTATGAGAGCGAATACCTGATTAGGTCAATAGAGCACCATAGATTGATAGTAGTGGATCGATTGCTTTAGTCGAGGGTTGATTCACTGTTTTGTATCGATTGAGAAGCTCTTTCGATAGAGGGAGTCTAGTTCAGAACGCCTTGATCGGTTGTGCTAGAGAAGGATACGTCCCTTTAGGCAATCGACTCAAGAGGGCCTTGTTCCTTTAGTCGAGACTCAAGGTCTAGTCAAGGATTCTCCGCATTGTGGATGAAAGTGAAACAAGTTAGAGATCATCAATCGTTAATCTGGCTAGTGGCTAGGGAGAATCATACCTAAGTGAGTTCCCAACCTGTAATTAGATTAACTTTAACTGTAGTTTGCTAGAGTAGTTTTAGTTCTTTCATCTTAATCTGGTTTGCTAGATAATGAACTGAAGCTGAGTAATAGTAACTCTAGAGACCCGTAGATTCGATATTTATTACTTGAGCCACTATACTGCAGTCCCTTTCATTGGTTACACTTGGCATTGTTAGAAGTTGTGTCATAGCGAGTCACTCACCAATGTGGTACAAGACAAATTTTATGGTGTAGGCAATTACCAACAGGTGATAATTAATCAACCAAAAGTAACTCTAAATCTAATCCCAGTTAGGTAAGCAACAACAACTCGCCTTTACCTTACTAGTTCCTCTAGAATCTCAAACCTTTCGACGATAGCTATAACAAGCTCATCGTTGACCATTCATAAGCAACAAAATACTGGTATTCTTTCAATACTCTGTAAAACTCCCTGTAGCATCATCCCTGCTGCTCAAAACAAAAACAAAAGAGGATCTGTGGAGGATGAACAATACAAAACTGTATGATTAAAATTGCTATTTCACCAAGAAACATCTAATTCCGTCAAAACTGAAAACCCCTCATTTGTTCGAGTTCAAACCCTAAAAAGTAAAAACACCTCGAATTCAATATTACGAAACTGAAATACATTGTACATCTTCAACTGGTTTGAGGCTGGCTTCAGATTTCATGGTTCGGTACTGAACCAGCTCCCTCAATTCAAGTAACATCTTTCCATATCTAGAGTAACCTTCATCGAAGCTAGATCCAGCTTTTTTTCTCCCTTGAACGGATGAAGCTTCTAGAGAAGAATCTCTGGGATCTGGTGATGGGATTACCGGTGGAATCGATTGTTGATCCGTCGTTGATAGATGGAAGAAACTAGGCTAAATCTAAGACAGAGAACAACAAACAGAATTTTCCGTACATAGAGAGAGAACGAGATAATGAGCTTTGCCAACCTGCTCCTGAAGATAAATGGTTTTCCCTATTGCGCTTATGGCACCGCCAAAAGCTTTGAGAAAAGAAAAGAGGCGGCCTAGAATTATTGAGGCAAATGTTGGAGCCAATTCTACAAAAGAATCGAAAATTCTGGAGCAAAGGCCAACATTTTGGAGACAAGAGAACCAAATAAATTAACTAACTAGAGTCCTCCCCAAAATTTCCTTCCGGATCTCTTTACTTCAGGCGCTCCAATAAATTGCCCGGAAGAATCCAAAAGCTTCGTTCTGATCAATCTCCGCTGTCTCTCGGTATTGATTACTCATGCCCCCTTCATGGTCCACGTAATCAAAATCATGATTACCATCGCCAATCGACCCAAGACTCCGTTGCGAGACCTACTTCGGACATCCTTGTCCCGTTCACGTATACCAAATTCCAATGCCTTCCTTTTAGTACTTCCGTTAGTTCCTGTTTCATGGAATCTTAAAAAAACACAAAACAATATAATAGGAAGGGTTAATACCACTGGAAATACCATTCTTTAGCGAAAGTGTCATTTATATTACGTACTTTCAATAAACACAAAAATATTCCAACGTATTAGGGGTTTGTGTCATTTGTGTTACGCACATTTTTATTGACCGTTAGAATTGACGGTTGACCTGACGGTGGTCAACTTATGTTTGACTATTGCTTATGTGGCGCTTAGGTGTCACCCGCATATGTGCCACGTAAGAAATTACTATTTTAAAAATATTAATTTTATTTCAAAAATAAATAAATTAATATTATTAATTTATTTTAAAATACTTTTTTTTTCTAAATACTCTTTCTCTCGCCTCCCGGTCGTCATGCCCATCTGCTTCTTCCGTCGATCACCAACGCCGCTCTGACGACGGAGGCAGGGAGCTCGTCTTCTTCCTTCTCGATTAGCGGTCGTTTCTGATCTTCCACTTGCACAGGCAAGTCGGGATATGGGCGACGCGAGAGAGCTCGTCTAAATCCCTCTTCTCCTCCACTTATATCTCCTTCTCCATCTCACCACCCAATCGCAATCAAACCGCCATCGTAATCTCCGCTTGCAAGATCCGAAGCGGGATGTCATTAAGATAAAAGATAGGGATTTGCACTTTGCAGCGGCTGAAAGGGGAATGGACGCAGGAGATTTGCGAGGTGGTAGGGGGAATGGACGCTAACCAATTGCAGTTCTGTCTGGGTTGTGGAATCGGAGATTTGCGAGCCTACACCAGCTAGAAATCCCCATTTTCATTCCACGATCTCATCAATCGATTCCCTCACTTTTCCCTCCAATTCTTGAAGCGTCGCGGGCCTTCCAACGGCTGACCAGCTAGAAATTCTCATAGGGATTGATTTCCATACAAACCCAATCCTAATTAACCAAACCCCTTAGATGATGAAAGATTCTAGGTCTTGATTCCCTTATCAATAAGCCCTCCCTGGGAAGAGATGGGAAGCTTCTGGTCGCTGCCTCTATCTCAAGCGGAAGGAAGAGCTTGACCATTCTTATTCCGTTGACGGCGGCGACTTTGACCAGATTGAGGAGGAGGGCATAGCGCGGAGGCAGGCTGAGCGAGGAGAGAAGGGGGAAATATGACTAGTCTTGAGTACGACGGCGATGATGGCTTAATCGAAGAGAAAGCTGTTGTAGCCACAAGCAGAAAGCAGAGGGACGGAGCAGAGTGGCGAGGAGAGATGGAGCAGAGGAGGCGATGGGTGGCGCCGGGAAGAGGAATCATCCAGATTCTTTTTTATTAAATAATATTTTTAATAAATTTTCCATCTCAGCTGCCCCTTTATGTGCTGACTGTGTTTTCTGTTAATTTCTAACAGAAAATTTAACGGAAGAGATGATTTGGTATACAAATGACATATCGAAAACTATGTAATATAAGTGGCACTTTCGCTAAAGGTTGGTATTTCCAGTGGTATTAGCCCTAATAGGAACGATTAATTGTACATGAGCAATTAATTTGCCCGAGACGGAATCGACGACACAAAATTACTCCCTCATCTCTTTTCTAATCGCCAACGTCTTATCACCCTCTGTGTACATCTCGATTATGAGCTCCAGGATCGAGATTTGCAAAACGGATTACGAGCACATGTCCAGGCCGCGACCAGATTTGTAAAGCCAGATAGGATAATCTGTTTAATCGATTTGACAGTAACAGAGCGTCTTAAAATTGTTAGAAACCGAACAGAAAAATTAGGGTTACCAGATCTGGCTGAGTCGCGGACTAGGTCGCTCTCTTTAAGACGTTTGCGGCACTACCTCATAATTCGCACAGCAGACTATCAGCCGGTCGCCTCCAGGATAAAACAATCACTCTAATTTTGTTGCTCATCGGTTTTGTGCGAAAACCCAGAATATTCCTTCTATCTTTGGAAATAAGTCACATTTTAATTAGAAAGATAATTACTCCCATAATTAAATTATATTATATTAATATAATTAATCATAATTATCTCCATAATATTCTTTTTAAATATTCTTTCTATTAATTCAATATAGCTATTCATTCCCAACAGAACCACCGTACTCTGACGACCTCAATTTCTCGTTGCTCCACTGCCTAGGCTCCTTACGGCGCGGAACCTCTGGCGGGTGGCGTCCATCGAGCTACCCTCCAGTCACCGTCTGCAGGCCCTTTCCGGTGTCAGATCCGATGAGGTCAATTCAACAATCCGCCGGCTAACAACGTTAAATGGGGAGAAAAGGCAGCAACCCCGATCTGGTGAATATATATGACGACTCTACTTTTCGAGCTGGTGCTGAATTCGGCGATGAGGACAATGGTAGGCAAGCGATATTACGGCGACGAGAGCGTGGTGGATTTTGAGGAAGCACGGCGGTTTCAGGAGTTGACGGTGGAGACTATGCTGATTTCGTGCAGGTTTTGAGATGGGTCGATGGAATTGGGAAGAAAGGGGAGAAGGTAGTGGAGTTTCAAGGGGAAGAGAGATGGGTTTATTTAGATGTTGATTGAGAATTGAAGGAATGGAGATGCGGTGGATGTTCAGGGATGCCGGGAGGGAAGAAAACAATGGTTCAATCTTTTGTTTACTCTGCAGGAAAAAGAATCGAAATTCTACACCGACGACGTCATCAAAAGCCTTATTCCGGGTATATAATTATAGCTTTGGCTAAGCTAGGAGTTAGTATATTTGGCAGAACCACACTCCTCTCCGTCGGCGCGGGACAGGAAGAAGGCGAGGGAGCTTGCTTGACATTTTCGATAGAGAAAGTGAATCTCTTGGAGAAAGAAGCGGCGGACGGTCGGGTCGGAACAGTTCTCCACGGACAAAGAAGCGAAAAATCGAAATGGACCAAAATTGGAAATGATGTGGAAAATATAAAAATTAAATTTTATTTATTTTGTTATTTTTTAATTGTCATGTCATGTATTTAACGGTCAACTATAAAAGTTGACTGCCACATAAACAAAAGTGAACGGAATTCGACGGAGAGTGACCCAACTTGGCATACTTAACTAATTTTAGTGACTAGGAATAGAATTAAATATTTTGAGTTAGCAAACATGAACGTTTTTTTGTAATTCCAATGACCAACCTTGCAATTTACCCTATTTTTTTATTGACAAATGGGCAATTGCTTTTCTAAAGCCGAACAAGACTTTTAATCAACAACTCATCAAATATGATAATTAACCAAAATCACTCATACCAATTCCAAATCTTAGTGACTCGTACAAATGAATTTTATTATGGTTAATATAACTTAAATTGCTTATTAATTTTTTTATCCAACGCAAGCCCATAGGGCATTAGACAAAGACTTGACATGACTACAAGACCGATTTAAAACCAGCGCATTAGTTTGTATGCAACCAGACTACGATGAAAGAGCATGTTAAACCACTACTTGAGCAGCTCTGAAGATGCTCCGAAGAGCAAAGACACGACATGAATGGGAAAAAAAAAACTCAACATCTCCGAAGATAGTCCTAGAGTGAATGTAGTTTCCTTCGACAGAGTATTCTGATTCGGGCCTAATTGTACACTTTTTACCCCCTATTATCTTTGACGTTTGTTGCAATTGAACTCCAAAAAGGTTGGTTTTACACGAGGTTGCTTGTGTTCTAGCGTGTTTCAGATCCTAACAGGTAAAACCAAACTCGGAGTAGAAAATTGGAAGAAAAGGAGCAAAGACCGGGCAAAGAGGTAGAGACAGCCGCAGTTCACGGTCTTACTGGACCGTGAACTGGAGTCATGACCCGTGAAGCGAGGAGCAAACATAGGGGGTTTATAGGTTACTGACGCCCAGGCAGTTCATGGTCGCTAAGACCGTCCACAGGGGCCAATGACCGTGAACCCCAGCAAGAGAAGCGGTGCATTTTGGTCGCAGCGCTGAGTTCACAAACGCGTTTCAATGTTCACGGCCGTGAACTCAGGCCGTAAACTCAGCGCGATCTCCCACTTAAAAGGAAAGCTGAAGGGAAGAAGAAGGAGGAGACCTAGAGTGAGAAAACTTCTCCTTCTTCAGATTTTAGAGTGATAAAGTGACGAACCAAAGAAGAGGAAAAGCAAGGGTTTGATCTGCAAGCAAGGATTTGGGTTTTCTTCAGCACAAGAAGCAAAACTTGCATCTTCATGATGGTTTTCCTTTCCCTCTTTTGTATTTTCCCTTCTCCTAGCATGGAGTAGTCCCTTATTTCACTTGGGTGTTTGTAAACCCTAGCTACAATTATGTGAATGCTTGTATGAATTGAATGATTTATGTGTGGTTGTGTTTTAATGTGAATGTGGAGGTATTATTCAGAAATGATTATATTGTGTGAAAGTCTATCAATCTAATTGCCAATTTAACCTAGATTAGAGAGGAAGCCTCCTTAGGTTAAGAGGCTCATTATTAAGATGGGGTTCTTGGGCATTTCATGCCTCCTAAGCTAGTTTAGAGAGGAAACCTCCTTCACCCAAGAGGTTTGGTTTCCTTGGGCATTCAAAGCCTCCTAAACTAGTTTAGAGAGAACCCTCCTTAACCTTAGAGGCTCATTTCGAGATGGGTTTCCTTGGGCATTCAATGCCTCCTAAGCTAGGTTAGAGGGAACCCTCCTTAATTTAAGAGGCTCTATTAGAGATGGGTTTCCTTGGGCATTCTATGCCTCCTATTCTAGGTTAGTTAAAGGGCAAACCTCCTAATTCGTATTAAACACTTGGGGTTTGGTTATGGGTGGCCATCCGAACTCCAATTCGAGGGTGAAGTCTAACCATTCCTTAGTCGATAGGTTGAGAGGGTCATATCAGTGGCTTGGATCGTATCCCATTCCTCAACCTAGAGTCTAAGAGGGTAACTTTGGTTTCTTTTAGACTTCCCTGTGGTTTATGACCCCCTAACCACACATGGTAGTTCGATTCTTCAAGTCATAATTGTTATTAGGGGGAGCAACACCTGGGTGAAGATTTCTCAACTAGAGTCAAATCCATTTTACCTTTGCAAAGTAATTTAGTTCTCAACCTTCTTTTTCACCAAAACTGATATGCTAGATAATGTTTCAAACAGTCGAAGTAGCGGTACCTGGACCGGCCCGGGTCGATATTTAAACATACGTTCCCTATATTGAACCCATATAAAGTTTATACTTGGACCTTAGGTGGGATTTTATTGTGATAGTTAAAGCGAGTCAAGTTTTTGGCGCCATTGTCGGGGATCAACGGTCCATTATCGTAAAAAGTTTGTTTGGTGTTAATCTACCCTTTAATTTCTGTTTGGTTGAGTTGTGAAGTGTTTGCCTGTGCTAGACGTGTTGTGTTCTTAAGTATGTGCAGGGAGGTGCATGACCCAGAGCAATCCGGCGCATTTAACACCACTGGACGAGGAAATCAACCGAACCCTCCAACTTCTAGCTTGAGAGAGGGAGCAAGCAGAGGCAAGATGGAGAAGTGAAGAAAGGGGACAACAAGTTTGTCCCGAAATTGAAGTTGAGATGGCAGCAAATTAACACTGAGGGACTTATCCGCTTCCAAACCCAAATGGAGAAGCGGGAGCTGAGGAAGAGCCAAGTAGTATGGGCTATTACATGGCTCCACCTCCACGGGCGGCGGATATCCAATCTCACATCTTACATCCACCTGTGGCCGCCAACAACTTTGAGATCAAGCCCTCTCCCGTGAGATGATTCAACCAAAATGCTTACTTCCACGGGCTAGCCCATGAATCACCACGAGAGCATGTCCAAAGGTTCCTTGAGCTAGCGGGAAGCTTGAAGATAAATGGCGTCCCCGAGGAGGCATTCCTATTGAAGCTCTTCCCCTATTCTTTGGCAGGGAAGGCACTTTGATGTCTCAACAACCGTCCGGCTCTATCCATCATCTCTTGGGATGATCTACTCAACAAGTTCATTACCTGATATTGTCCTCCTTCCAAGACGGCCAAGTGGAGGAAGAAGATCACTCACTTTGAGCAAGAGGAGGATGAGACATTGAGGGATGCATGGGAAAGGTTCTCCGACTACTTTCTTCAATTCGCTCATCATGGATTCGAGGAGCAATTTTGGATAGAAACTTTCTATGGAGGACTCATTCAAGATGACAAGATCCTCATTGACTCTCTTTGCCAAGGGAGGTTGATGAACATGACCCCTCCTCAAGTCACTGAATTGCTTGAAGATATGTCTCTTAAGGGATATGATTGGGGCTTGACAAGAAGTGGGAAGAGAAGTAACGATCGAGGAGTGCGAAGTGTGGGAGCAAGTGCTCCACTTGAAGCGAAGCTTGATAAGTTGATCGAGGTGATCCTTGAGGATAAGAAGCAAGGGAAGAGAGAGGTGATGTCTTGTGATTGGTGTTCGAGCACCAATCACAAAATTGTGGATTTCCAAGTGAAGAAGGAGTCAAGTACCCCCGAGGAGCAAGTGAGTTTCATTGCCAATGCTAGAGGGAACAACCCTTATAGCAACACATACAACCCCGGGTGGCGCAATTATCCAAACTTCGCTTGGTCTTCCCCTACCAATCCAAGACCTCCTGGTTTCCAAGGTCCAACGGGAAACTACCAACCTCGACCAACATTAATCCAACAAAGGCCTCAATTCCAAAACTCGAACTTCCAACAACCATATCAAGCACAAGGCGGTCAAGGTTTTCAACAACAACAACAACAAGGCGACAAGTTCTTTAAACTCGAAGTCCTTGTTAACACCTTGTGAATACAAGCTCTCAGAAGTTCGAGAATATTGAGCAATTCATGGATGTGGAAACATCCAAGTTTACCTCGGTTGAGGCGGGACTCCGAAGCCATCAAGCGAGTCTCCAAAACTTGGAAGTGGAAATTAGCAATCTTGTCGGGATCTTCACCGAGATACCAAAGGGAGCCCTACTCTCTCAAACCATTGCCAACCCCAAAGATCAAGTCGGGTGCAATGCAATTTTCTTGAGGAGCAGGAAGGTGACCCCGACGGTCGTTGCCAAAGAAGTGAATGAGAAGGAAGACCCTCTACCTAAGGGTGAAGAAGAGGAAACCTTAGGGGAAAAGAGAGGAGTGGCAATGAAGGCATTGTCGACGCCACCACCTGTGGTTGAGTACACGCCACCCCTACCTTTTTCCCACGAGAGTGCACAATGAAAGATTGGAAGCGGAATGTGGGGGTTTCATGGAGATGCTCCGAAAGCTCCAACTCAACATTCCCTTCCTCGAAGCTATCGCCCACATGCCAAGGTATTCAAGATACATCAAGGGGTATCTCTCCAAGAAGCCTAAGTTCGAAGACCTCGCCAGTGTCACCCTAGGCGAGGAGTGCTCAGCCTTCATCCTCAACACGTTGCCCAAGAAGCAACCCGATCCAGGTAGTTTCACTATACCTCTTTGCACTCGGTTCTCATCACATAGAAAATTTCTTGGCTGACTTAGGGGTGAGCATAAATGTGATGCCATATAAGATTTTTAAGAGGCTAGACACAGGTGAATTAAAGACTACCCGGTAAACGGTATGCTGAGCATGGATGCAGTGAAATCGAATACCGTTACCGGTTTGTAACTGGTTTACCGAATCACCGGTAAACGGTTACAAACTGGTTTTAACGATTTACCGTAAAGAGGGGTTGCAGATGGTTGTCATTTTGGTTTACTAGAAAATTACCGAACCGAAATTCTAGGCAGTGGGGGGCAGGTTGTTAAATTTGATTTTTCTGCGTTTTTTTCTTCATTTTTGTAATTAATAATTTATTATTAAATCTTATTTATAATATTTTAGAGTCCTATAATTACTTCCATTCATGTAATTAATATTTGTGAATAATGGAATATATGTTATATGTTAATGCCTTAATATTTGTCAAACTCAAAGTTGCTATCTATTAATCTATTTAATTTAACATAAGTTCAAAGGGTCAACAATCATGAATCAACATCAACTCATCAAGCATCATCATTCATCAAATATTCAAATTCATCAAACGACAATTCGAGAAACATCATCAAATTCAAAGGGACAACAAGTCAACAATCAACATAAATACATAATCGTCAATCGACTAAAGTGCCCAATGATAATGTCTAAATTCAACACAAGTTCAAAGTCCAAACTTAAAAATTAAAATAGACAACCAAATAACCAATTGCTCATGCTCCTCCTTCTCCGGTAGAACTTGTACCACCACCAACATTTGCACAACCTTGCTGCTTCAAAGTCCTAAGAAGAGTATCATCGGGATCATCATCGCCATCTTGGTTCATGTCTTCGTCGGTGGAATCTTCATCATCATCATCAACCCTAACAGGTAAGCTATGTGCTCCACTTGGGATGTCACTTGCAGTTTCCACTCGAGATTGGAAAGTATTAGTAACTAGTGCAAATAAAATACACAAATGTTAGTATGTTACTAATGAAATGGTTTAAAATTTAAATAGTAAAGAGTATAGACAAATTAGAATAATAAATTGAATTCTTACCACTTTCATAGTCGATTGTCTCTTGATCTTCTTCCTTATCATTCAGTTCATCTATAGTCTTTCCACTTTTTCATATCTAATCTAATCTTCAGCACAAATCAAGGCCTCTACAATGTTTGGGCTCAAAGAAGACCTGAAAGGACAAAGAACTCGACCTCCACAATTGAAAGCAGACTCCGAGGCAACAGAGGAGACTGGAACTGCTAATATATCCCTAACCATCTCTAAAAAAATGAGATACCTAACACTGTTCCGAGCCCACCACTTCAGAATGTCAAATTTTTTATCATCAATCACCAACATCTCTCAAATAGGACTCCAACTCACAAGAACCTCGACCCCCCCACCCCTCTCAATTTGATCCTTTCTCTTCTGCTGAAATCGAGCTTCAAATGCTCCTCCATAGCAACAACAGATATGTCACTAGTCTCAATAGTCTGGGTAGTAGGCACAGAATCAGTGGGTGGAGTTGCATACTTCATCTTGTAGACCTCGTACAATGCAATCATCTCCTTCTTTACTTCATCGGCCAAATCTCCCCTTTTGACATCTCATGCATTTCTTCCAACATCATAGTCAAATAGTCTAGCTTACGCCTGGGATCTAGCACACAGGCCATGTAAACTATCCTATTTATCCTAAGGTTATCCTCCTCCTCGTCATCATTCTTAAACCAATACTTTCTCACCTTTGCCTCTATTCTTTCTGTCATTCTTTGTATATGTCCATCTGCATCTTTCTTCAATGTTGCTATCACTTCATGAATATCCACAATGGCTTTGCAGAAAGTATGTGCAGTGACATATTAACTTTCTGATACAAAGTAAAAATTACAAATCATTAGTATAAATAATATAACTCATAATCATTCAATTTAATTTTAAAATTTGATAGTTCATATACCTGATACACGAAGAGTAAGTTCATAAAAGAACTTCAGCATGAGTCGCCTAATACTGCTCCAATCATCTTCAGTTGGTAGACCCTTCTTGAGTCCACATAGTCTCGAAAGGAAGAATAAATAGGAATAGCATGCATGAACTTAAAAACCGGCTGAAACCTCTTTGCAGAATCCAACATCAGATAGGTGGAATTCCACTTAGTCGGAACATCCAAAGACAACAATCTTTTCCCATCCATCTCTAGATAGTTGATGCCTTTCTTGAACTTTGCACTCCCCGTTGGGGATGACTTCACCCATTTCACACAATCCTTTACCCTCTCCATAGCAACTCCAACCTCCTTCAATCCATCAGAAACAACTAGATTGGTGATATGTGCCACACATCTATACTGCAAATACTTCCCATCTAGCAAATCTGATCCCCACCCTGTCATTTTTGTTCTTATGCACTCAACAAGAACATAATTGGAACTGACATTATCCACTATCATGCAAAATAAACTCTTCACTTTCCATTCTTGTAGACACTTCTCCAAAGTATCTGCAATATCCTTCCCCGTGTGATTAGTAATGGGAACAAAGCAAATAATCCTCTTCTGCAACTTCCAATCATCTCCAATAAATTATGCAGTCACACACATAAAATTTTGGTTGTTATCACTAGTCCATGTATCTGTAGTGATAGATATTCTTTCTTTGCACTTTGAGTTAAAAAAAACTCAATCAATATCTCTTTCTTCTCCATAAAAATGACATAACAATCAGATCTTATTGTTTGCCTTCCAGAAATCACAAACAAAGGCTGAGTTGTTGCCATAAATCTCCTAAACCCCTCCCGCTCAACAAATCTAAACGGAAGCTCATCCAGGATTATCATCATAGCTAATGCATGTCTAGATTTGTTCTGATCAAACTTCCATGGAGTAAGAGAGCCTACCTCACCATCTCCACTTCCAGGTTGATAGTTCAATACCGACTGACCACTAGCTTCCTTCGACCTCCTCTCGCACATTAGGTGATGGCTTTTCAAACCACTAGTCTCATTGAAGGTTGAATGAGCTTTGATCAGCGTCCCACACCGTACGCATTTGTCGTATGGGTAGTCATCCACTATCTCACGAGTGTAAGGGATCCACCACTTAGAAGTTGGCTTCCTCCCCTTCCCCTTGTCAATTTTCTTTTGCACACCGGGTACCTCAGCTGATACACGAGTAGTAGAGGCCAGATTTGCTGCAGATGGAGGAGGATTTGCCTCAGGAGGTGGATTTGCTGCAACTGCAGGTGGAGGAGGTGGATTTGTAGTAGTGAAAGGTGTACTAGTTGAAGCCTTACCTTTTTTTGAAGAACTTTGACCTCTTTTTTTTTTTTTTTGAAAAGCTTCGAGGTAGAGAACTAGCTTTCTTCTTACTACCTCCTCCATGGCTGCCAGAAGGTTTCGTCCTAAAAAAAAATGAAAACATAAATTTCCTAAACAACCATTCAGCACAACCTCAATTCAATCAATTCACTGACAATTTCTCATCAATTACTCAATAGTCAATTCAATTCAATCAACCTCAATTCAATTACTCAATCAACCTAAATTTCCATCTCAATACTCAATAGTCAATTCAATTAACATACATATTATTATTTCCAATTTCTATTGTTGTTGGCCTGTTGCTACCTCGGCAGCCTGCTATCCACTAATTGCCGAATTGGACTTTGGAGTTTGCTCTCCAAAATCGAATCATCTGCCCCTAGCCTCCTGCTCAACAAAACAACAAACTGAATTTGGTCAGTTACGGTCTCACGGAGGGTGGGGAGGAGCAAGGGGAGCTGGGAAGGGAAGGGACCATTCCTTATTTCCTTACCTTTTCGAATCCAAGGAGCAAGGGAAGGGAGAGGCTGAAGAGTGAAGAGGGACATGAGGAGGTGGCGGGGAAGGTGGAAGAGGAGGACTGGGAGCAGGAGAAGGCGAGAGTCGCCATCGGCGAGGGAAGGAGGAAGGCAAAACTCGGAAGGGAGAGTTGCGGCGTCGAAGTCGCAGAGCAGGGGAAGCGTGCAACGGACAGGGGAAGCGCGTGACGGAAGGGAGAGTAGCCGTCACTCATCACCGTCACTCGTCTAGGCAGGGTTCGATTGTGGGGGGTTGTGTGTGCTTCATCGTCAGTCGATACAGGAAGCGGAGAGGAGAAGACGAAAGTGGAAACGAAGGGAAGGGTCGAAGAGATTTGTTTTTAAGGTTTGGAGGGGTGATGGCCAAAACGTAGCGTACTGGTCCCCGGTATCGGTATTACTGACTAAACGTCAGTATTTACCGTAACTGGGGCCGGGAAACCACCCATCCCCATTTCACACTCGCCTACCAATACCGCCGGTAACGGTTTACCGTTTACCGCCGGTATCGGTTTGGTAAAATGGTAAACCGATTACCGGCTTACCGTTTGTCACCCCGATCTCTCTGTCATTAGTCCTAGGGGCATAGTGGAGGACGTGCTAGTACGAGTGGGGAAATTCTGTTATCTAGTGGACTTTGTGATCCTGGATATAAGTGAGGATTCTGAGATGCCACTCATACTAGGACGCCCTTTCCTAGCCACCGCCAAGACATTAATTGATGTAAACGAGAGAACTTTGATTCTGAGATATGGTGAGGAGAGAATTACTCTTGGAATTGATCATAAGCCTAGGAGTGAGGAAGTGAAGGAAGTTGAACCGAGTGATATGAATGCAAGTGGAGGGAAGCCTTACAAGGCGAACCCCACTATTGCTGTTAGTTCTTGTGATGGTGTGAAGCAGGAAAGCAATGAGGGAATCTCGCCCAAGGAAGGAAGGAAAAAAGTAGCTTGGAGGAAAAGGATAAGTCGTGTTAATGCCCGACGGAAGGAAAAGGGCAAGGCAAAAGTGATCGGCCAAGAAGGCCATCAGATGGAGCTTAAGTTGGGAGGCACCATGCGTCGCCCCAAGAACGTTGCGGATCCACTCTCGGTGGCATCATGTTCCAAAACATGATAGATCTGCAACCGTCAAGCTAATGACGATAACTTAGCGCTTGTTGGGAGGCAACCCAACGAAGGTTTGTTTCCTTTCCCTTATTTTCGTTTTTGTGTGTCAAGTGAAGAATTCTAGTGGTCAAGTGGTATCCCCGTGCCACATTTTGTGTTTGTGCATTTTAAGGTTGTGTCATGATCGATAGAAGGCACGGTGGATTAGGTCGAGTCAAGAAAATTTCAGAATTGCCCTGTTTTCACTGATGTTCGCGGACGGATTGCCAAGTTCACGGTCTTGTGTCAAACGCGTCCGTGAACCAGGCACTTCGATGAGTGTAACACTTGTCGACTATCCCCAGTTCACGGACGGATTGCAGAGTTCATGATCTCTAAGACCGTGAACTGGCAAACGCGTCCATGAACTGCGAGCCTCGCCTATAAAAGGGGCTTGAACGTTGACTCTTCACTTCACGGCCCAAAACTCACCGAAAACCCACAAAATTCCGACAGTTTTCGGCCATTTGCCCCATTTTCGGCGAGCAAAACACAAAACCAAGAACAGATCCATTCTCCACTAATCAAAAACGTCCTTCGCCGAGATTTTGGAAGGATTTGGAGCACATTTTTTCCGGCAAAGTCGCCGTCGGCCAGCCTCTGACGAGAGTCCGACGAAGCTCCGACGACCTTTCTCTAGTCTGTTTCCGGCCAACTTTCACCATCCTCGCCCTCACCTCACTTCTTCCTACATCTTACTTGAGTCTCCAGGTTGGTTTTCAGCTCTTTCTTATTAATTTTGGGAGAATCGGATTAGGTAGTGAAGTGAGGAAAATTTAGTGAATTGAATGTTGAACTTAGAATTTGAGCGAGGAATTAGGTGAATTAGGGTGATTGAATGATGTTGCTTAAGCTTATTTGAGCCTCGGTGGGCAGGATTTAATTCAAATTGCTTTTAATTGTGAAACTTGCCCACAAAGTGTTAATTGTTGAATGATGAGAAATGTTTTGATTGAGTGGTTGTTGGTCGCCACCGTGTCATGGTTCGCGTTTTAATTTATGTGTGATACAATTCGTGACCACCAAGAACCATGTCGTAGTGTGCTTAAGCTTAAATGTTTGGATTAGATGGATCCGTACTGAAATTTAAGTGTGTGGGG
This sequence comes from Linum trigynum, assembly GCA_964030455.1. Taxonomy (NCBI): domain Eukaryota; kingdom Viridiplantae; phylum Streptophyta; class Magnoliopsida; order Malpighiales; family Linaceae; genus Linum; species Linum trigynum. The sequence continues at coordinate 26,318,469 of OZ034821.1, read as the reverse complement.
GGGATTCTTTTTCCTCCCAATGAGCTGAGATTGGCGTTTATTTCCACGTATGGTGCATGTTTGTCGATTTTGTAGGAAATTCAGCATGAACCACTCATACCTTGTGACACTGAGAGGGAACCCTAAAGCGAAAAGGGAGATGCGATTTTTGGCGAGCACTAACTCCCAAGAACACTGGAAACTCGACTTTAATCAATTCGATGGCCTTCACTGTGCAGGCATCATGAGGGAGACGGTGGCGCACCCACAATGGCGCCGACTCCTTGAAATGGAGGATGAAATTTTTGAGTACCTTCACCATCCTCACGAAAAACAGTACGCTCGGCACTCGGAGGCGCAGGGTGAAATTCCACTTGAGTGGGGGATGGCACAAAATGTCTTTTGATAAGTTTGGCCGATCACTGTGAGTTTACAACGAGATAGAGGACGAGTGGGAAGAGGACGCAATCAGAGTTTGCGACCTGAATGCAACATATCACAGGTTTTGCCTCCCAGAGCACTGACGAACACCATTTTGATCGGCACTCACATTGGCGTCCACACTCAAGCCACAGTGGCGCATCATCAACGCACTCCTAGCTCGTTTCCTCTGGCCGAGCTATAACAATCCAAACAAGATTACCGAGAGGATCTTGCTGGCATTTGCTTCCATGGCGGATCTGTTTAGCAACCTTCATCTTGGTTCAGTCTTGGCCACCTCTTTTGCCAGAGCCATAGGGGGAAAACGATGATATATCACATCAATGGGGGCCCATTACTCATCTTGCCCGTCAATTGAATGTTAGTTTAGCGGGTTGCACATATGATGGGCGCTCCACGGGGTTCGAAGAAGCACTTTGCGTTCCATGCGGTTGATGGGATCGTTTGGCCCATTACGATTCATTGAGGGACTACCTCTACTGGCAGAGGTCCCACCTCTAGAGCAGTCACCTGCTTGAGCTCCCAGCCTCCGCCGGCGTCCCGCGCTCCAGTGCCTAGTACTACCACCACCGGCTAGTGATCCCTTCGTCTAGAGGATGGATCGTCTCGAGACCCATGTCGTGGGAGTGACTTCCCGACTCGACCGGCAGACCGACCTACTCGAGCAGATGGCTCGTCGCTAGGGTCTCATTCAAGATGATGAGTCGAGGCCTTCGACCCAGTGAGAGGTAGTCGACGAGGGAGATACGTGGCAAAGCCGATTCCTTTCGCCCCACTACTCCAATTGGAACTCTGAACTCTTTTATTTTATTTTTCTTTCTTTTATTTTCTGTGTGTGATCATAAACTACTACTATCGTATTGTGATGTGTAATAACCTCGCCTCGAGCGAGTCGTATTGTGTTTGTTTATGTGTGTTTTTTGTCTTCTCCTTAAAGCTTAAATCTCCTACCCCGGGAAAATTCCAACTTTCACTCACCAAGCAAAGCGGTAACACTCATTCTATCCCCTATCTTACACCATTGAGGGCAATGTCTAACATAAGTGTGTGTGTGTGTGGGGGGGGGGGGGGGGTAGTTTATTCTTATGCTTGTGTAAGTGTGATTGATGCTTGGAGCCTTGATGTATGCCCAAATTTGAAAATTTTGAGGGCTCCAAGCAATGTTTGCATGATCAAAGTGGTCGGATTTTAGGAGAATTATTTTTATTGGCATTGACCTTGAATTGTTGCATGTGATCGAGTGTGTCCTATGATGATGACTGAGAGGTGCATTAGGATAGTGCAAAAGTTTAGTTCTCATGTGTGCAAAAATGAATGGATGTCTTGACTCGATTACTTGTTGATTGCAATTGTCATGCATTGTGTTTTGTGAAAATGGAATGGATGATTAGGTGACTAGGTAGTCATGTGAGTTTTGAGCCGATAGTTTTATTCTTTTGTGCTTAGATCCCTCTTACCATGGCGAGTAACATTACAGTTTCCATTAGTGAGTATGATGGAGGCATAGGATTAGTCCACGCCCAAATGTTGATTATCCCGAAATGTTTTATCCCCTAGTCAACCCCTTTGAGCCTTGTGACTTTGGGGGGTCGTTCTCATGTTAGGAGATTTTTGCTTGTGAGCTTAATGGTGCTTTATAGAACGACCCCTCATCCTTTATTCGTGTCTATACATGAGTCGTCCTTGTGTCCCGGAGCTCTCGCTTTTGAGTTCCATTGAGGTTCTACATAGGAGGATTGTGTGTGGTTCTTGCTAGGAATGAAAGAGAAAAGAGTAGTGTTGGAGCGAGATCTTAAAAAAGGGCATTGGTTGTTAAAAAGTAGTGTGGCAAGTGTTTAACTCTCTAGTACCGCCCTCAAAAAGAAAAGAAAAAGAAAGACATGGAAAGTAGAAAGAGAAACGAAACAGAGGTAATAAATCGGGATCAATAAAGTAGAGAGTGCCACAAAATATTAGAAGAGTATGCTCTAAGTAGGCTTTCTTGGCATGCAAGCCGTCGAAACCCCCACAATAGTGTTTTAAAACTCCTTCACTACCAAGTCGAAATGTGATAGCAAGAAAGACCGAGGAAGAGCGCTTAAAGGTAGTTCATGACGGGTGATAGGTTGGAAGGGAGAAGCACGTACGGGTTTTGGCCGATGCTAGTGGCCATTGTTTGTAGGGAAGGTTATTAGTCAAAACCATAAAACCTTCTGGTTTAGGGTGAAGATGTAGGACCTCATGATGTGTTTGCCATCACCCAAAAAGCCTTTTCCCCATGTCCAAGACAATTACCAGAACCCGTGTCTAAGACCATCAGACAAGCTAGTGATGACAACCTCCCTGTGAACTCTAACCTTTAGAGGTTGCCTCCGTGGTGAAGAGATGATAGGGCTTAGTGTTGATGATTCTGCACATTCTGTGCACCAAAGTGGTCCCAACCCCACTGGTCAAGCGAGTGAGTGATTCATTCTTGCTTAGCATGCCATATCATACCCAGGTGAGGACCTTTGTTGCCCCTTCGTTCGTTCCTTTGGCTTGAATGTTATGCATGGTTAGTTTTGGTTTATAAATGATCTTGTTGAGAAATGCATTGATTCATGAACAAGGTGAGAACTTTTTGTTTGCCCATTTTTGGTGACCACGAATGTTGTTTGTGGTGGATGTCGGTATTGCTTGCAACGGTCCATGTTAATTGCCAATAGCCATTGAGATTCTCCACTTTGTACCCTTTGATTTGTACACTTTTTACCCCCGATTATCTTGGACATTTGTTGCAATTGAACTCCAAAAAGGTTGGTTTTACACGAGGTTGCTTGTGTTTCAGTGTGTTTCAGATCCTAGCAGGTAAAACCAAACCCGGAGTCGAAAGCTGGAAGAAAAGGAGAAAAACCCGGCAACGAGGTGGAGACAGCCGTAGTTCACAGCCAGACGTTGGAGTTCACGATCTTACTAGACCGTGAACTGGATCCATGACCTTTGAAGCGATGAGCAAACAGAGGGGGTTTCAAGTTACTGACTCCCAAGCAGTTCACGGTCGCTAAGACCGTGAACAGGAGCCAATGACATTGAACCCCAGCAAGAGAAGCAGTGCGTTTTGGTCGCAACGCTGAGTTCACGGACACGTTTCAATGTTAACGACCGTGAACTCAGCGCGATCTCCCACTTTAAAGGAAAGTTGAAGGGAAGAAGAAGGAGAAGACCTAGAGTGAGAAAACGTCTCCTTCTTAAGATTTAGAGTGAGAAAGTGACGAACCAAAGAAGAGGAAAAACTAGGGTTTGATCTCCAAGCAAGGATTTGGGTTTTCTTCAGAACAAGGAGCAAGGCTTGCATCTTCATGATGGTTTTCCTTTCCCTCTTTTGTGTTTTCCCTTCTCCTAGCAAGGAGTAGTCCCTTATTTCACTTGGGTGTTTATAAGCCCTAGCTACATTTATGTGAATGCTTGTATGAATTGAATGATTTGTGTGTGGTTGTGTTTTAATGTGAATGTGGAGGTATTATTCAGAAATGATTGTGTTGTGTGAAAGCCTATCAATCTAATTGCCAATTTAACCTAGATTTGAGAGGGGACCTCCTTAGGTTAGGAGGTTCATTGGGTGTCTTTGGGCATTTCACACCTCTTAGGCTAGTTTAGAGAGGAAACCTCTTTAGGTTAAGAGGCTCATTATTGAGATGGGTTCTTGGGTATTTCATGCCTCCTAGGCTAGTTTAGAGAGGAAACCTCCTTCACCCAAGTGGTTTGGTTTCCTTGGGAATTCAAAGCCTCCTAAACTAGTTTAGAGAGAACCATTCTTAACCTAAGAGGCTCATTTCGAGATGGGTTTCCTTGGGCATTCAATGTCTCCTAAGCTAAGTTGGAGAGAACCCTCCTTAACTTAAGAGGCTCTACTATAGATGGGTTTCCTTGGGCATTCTATGCCTCCTAGTCTAGGTTAGTTAAAGGGCAAAGCTCCTAACTCGTATTAAACACTTAGCGTTTGGTTGTGGGTGGCCGTCCGAACTCCAATTCGAGGGTGAAGTCTAACCATTCCTTAGTCGATAGGTTGAGAGGGTCACATCAGTGCTTGGATCGTATCCCATTCCTCAACCTAGAGTCTAAGAGGGTAACTTTGGTTGCTTGTTAGACTTCCCTGCGGTTTATGAACCCCTAACCACACATGGTAGTTTGATTCTTCAAGTCATAATTGTTAGCTAGGGGGAGCAACACTCGGGTGAAGCTTTCTCAACTAGAGTCAAATGCATTTTACCTTTGCAAAGTAATTTAGTTTTCAATCTTTGTTTTCACCAAAACTGATCCGCTAGATAATGTTTCAAACAGTCAAAGTAGCGGTACATGGACTGACCCGGGTAGATATTTAAACAACTTGTCATATATTGCACCCATCTAAGGTTTATATTTGGACCTTAGGTTGGATTTTATTGTGATAGTTAAAGCGAGTCAATGTCAGATGACCCGTATCGAAATGCCACAAAAAGCCACAACAAAGAAAAGCAAAAGACATTAGCAATCTAGAGATACTTAACTCATTATTGTTTTCATTATGTTCTTATGGTTAATAAAACAAAAATGTCAATAAGCACCAGAGATACATAACTCATTATTGTTTTCATTATTTCCAACAAACGATTTACTTGAAAATTTAAAGTCACCGAGAACGATTTTGAAGAATTCATTTTTTCGCAACGAGCCTCAACGACTTTTCATATTATGAGAATATTTTTAAATAAATGTCATTTATGTTTGCGAAAACGTTATTTCGATGTACACAATAAGATAATAATGGGTGATAAAAACAACAAAACATAACTCTTGAGTGATACAGATGCTCTAATGGTGAAGTGAGAGGATCAAAAACATACTTGTGGCAAATAATCGGTTGGGTTAGGTGTGGATACTCACCAAACCCCCTCAGAAACATCACTTTTCCTTTCGGGTTCAGCGTAAAAACCAAACAAAAAAATTATATCGATTTGATTTTCTAAAAAAAAATCGATTCGAAATCAATTGAGTACCCATGGGGAGAGAATAATCTTTCCAAAATATCAAAGTTATATCTGCAATTTCCTATCTACAATGTAACTAATTAGATCATGTACGGTTCTCATCACAAATAAACTAGTCTCAAAGCACATATATCATTAATAGCATGCATGATCAATTGATTCAAACTTTCGTATGAAATTTTTTTATCTAGAATTATCCTAGATGCAATTTATTGTCACCCCCAAAGCAATAATCAAAATGATAAACACACAGGTGCAATTTTCTACCATACAAATTCGAAAAATCATAAATCATAAGAAAGTAGTTTCCTATCATACTCATATGAAAACAAAATAATCAAGTTAGAATAATAAACATTGATAAATAATACCTAAATATATAAATTTAGGGGGTTTTGTCCATCTTATAGATACAAAGCAGTGCTAGGTTGGTGACATTGGATTCCCAGCACCGAAGCAACATTATAATTGCCAAAAATTGAGGTTTCTGCTGCCACAAACACACTGTAGAATGACTCAATCGTAGGGATAAGCAAAGGAAAGAGGGGTAGTACTTCTTTTAGTCCTGCCGGAACAAATTTCATCTATCTAAGTTGCAAAACTTGTATACTATGTAAGTTGGTTAAATTTGAATCAATGTAGCAACGTCATTAGCAATTGGTAAATCATATTCTCTCCCATTCAGCATCCTTCTACCAAGAAGGTTAATCTTTAGAGGTTGAACATCATTTCGTACAATTTAATCTCCCGCAAACTGAAATGTTTGTACTAAAACATTATTCGCACCCAGCATGCCCTGTAGACTCTCCACAACATGATGTAACAATTATTAATAGAAGATCCCATAGAAACAAAATCAAAGTAGACTGTCCTTCAAAAGAAACTAACCCCCCCCCCCCCCCACACGATGATAGATTTGTCATCCAGTCCTCCAATGGAATAATCATAGACATCATGACCATCGTTTGTCGAATGATCCACCTTACAACCAAGAGAAATAAAGATGAAAATATTGTTATACTGATGAATATGTTGTCTAACATGTCGAGTAATAGCAAAATTAGACTCCAGCAACATCTTCAAAAAACTTTGGTGGATCACGTCATTTAGGAAGTTTCGCTTTTCCCCTAGTTGGTCAAGTGCATTCACTTCTCCAAACACACAGCACCACAGTATTGACATAAATAATCAGGATGACCAATTGAGAATTCTTCTACCACCGGATAACCTAAAATTCAATATATATAAAATAAACAGAATCTCGTATATACAAAAAAATTACCTGATTCAAACCACTTACCGCGTCAATGAAATCTTCTAGGAACTCCAAATTTCTTTCGTTTTCTCACAAATCTTAAGCATTCTCATGGTTATATTACGCTTAGCTTGAAAGGTCTTTACAGGGGTGACATACGACTATACGATAACAAAAATAACAACATGAAATAAAGAAAACAAATTAGAGATACTAGAAACATAAGCTTGTCATGAACATCTGCAAGCTGTCTATAGAGTTTTGAGATACTTGAAGTCTTCACCAGGCCAGGGAATCCATTTTAGCATAAAAAATGAGTTGAAACTGACTATGGTGACTTAGACTGGAGTAGTTATTCAGATACACGAAGATCAACAATGAGTTTTTGTACATTCTTGGAAAAATCTTTGCTGGCGTGGACAGGGGTGGAGCCAGGATTTGAGGTTCGGGGTGGCCGAAATTTTTTCGTTGACTATCATGAAATGCGAATTATATGAACACATTATTCAATTATATGACCAAAAATTAAATTTATATTGTATTATGTAGTGTTATTAAGACCGGACTGAGCCGGCCGGACCGCTAAAGCTGCCACCCGGGCACAAAATCTCTTGATTTTCCCCTTCCGACCGTTCTGTTTGATAAAAAAAATTGAAAAGGAAAATTGAAAACGAAAGGCAAAATCGTGGGGCTGGGAAATAAACCCTAACTCTCATTCAGTTTTCGTTTTCGACTCTCCATGAACAGAGGGAGAAGAGCGGCACCAAAGCCTGCCACCGTCTACACTTCCCGTCCTGGCTTCCCGTCGGCATTGTCGCCATCCCCAATCAGCGTAGCAGCTCCTATCTCGCCATCGCCAGTCTACGTCTCGTCCCCTCTTCCCGTAGAAACTCCTCCACTCCGTCGTCACTTCCCCTCCCGGCACTTCCTGTCGCCATCCCCAATCCCTATAGCCGCTCCCCGCTCGCATGTTTTGGAATTGTTAAGAGTGTAATTTACTAATTTAGTCATGGTTTTCCGTGATTAAGAAGTTTACACTATTTATACTGATTGTTTATTTGGTACCGGTTTTCTAAAAGTTTTTAAACGGTTTAATATCAGTTAGATCGCTAAAGACCGAGCCGTTCACATTATCGGATCATACTCCGGTTCGCTTTTGACAACATTGGTATTATGTTCCAAACAAGTGATTAGATTATATGAAAAAATAAATTATACATTTCAATGTATACCATGTCCTTCAATATCTTTATAACATATTAATGTTTGAAGTCAATAAATATAACCAAGACAATAAATAAGAATTCAAAAGAGTTGAAGATTTAAATTGGTATAGTGTAAAATGACTGACTTTATAAAGTAATTTAAAAAAAAAACTCAAACATTAATGTTTCCCTTAGTAATCGTGATCAATAGGAGAATTTTTTTGAAAGAAAAAACAAACACCTTGAAAACAAAATTAATAAACTACCTTCCAAGATTCAAACTCTAGATCACGAAGAAATATCATTGCATTCTTACCGCTAGACTGGAATCTCATTTATGATTCAATGTTGCACGCATAATTAATTATCCATAACCTTCTATTTATACGTGATTTCCCAAATTTCGTACAAAATTATACGTAGAATTTAAAATTCTTGCCTCCCCCCTCCCCCAGGCTTCACCTAACTCCGCCCCTAGGCGTGGAGAACCAAAAAGCGAACTATAGTATCAAATTCTTCGTGTGAAGCTAAGTACAAAGCACTTGCTCATATTCTGTGTGAGATTAAATTACTTAAACAATTGTTCGAAGAATAGGGATGACAACATATCTGCTGTAACAACATATCTGTAATATATATTGAAAAAAATCCAATATTACACGAAAGAACAAAGCATATTAAGATTGATATTCATGTAACAAGAATAGGGATGACAATTTTGCTCATAACCATGAGTATTTTTCTATCCAACCCAATTGGGTAGGCTATGAAATCCAAATAGATGGTAAATGGATAGAGTTTGATGGGTTTATACTTATACTCATTTATTTGGGTTGGGTTGGGTTGGGTTGAGTTTTTAATACATGGATTTGGGTTTATACTCATTCCCAAATACAAGTTACAGTTTGGTACCTAAACTTAATAGATCGACAAAATACACTTATAACCACAACTTTCACGTTTGTAATAGATATAGCCATAACTTTCGAAATACACGAAATAGCCAGAATTTTAATAGTTGTTTGACAAATCTAGCCATTTCTGTTACAAACTTTAACGGTGTTAGAGATTTCGTTAGTAAGGTTAACGACACGCTGACTAGGATGCCAAATTGATGCACACGTCTGCGACAACTCGACCTCACTTGTCACATAGATGCCACTTTACTTTAAAAAAAATTTAGTCAAAATACACTTCCATAGCCACAACTTTCACATTTGTGACAATTATACCCACACCTTTTGAAATCCAAGAAATAGCCCGATTTTGATGAGTTTTTCACAAATTCAGCCATTACCGTTACAAGTTTTTGAAATACACGAAATAGTCGCAACCTTGTCCTTGATTTTCCTAGGGCTCTGTTTGAGAGAGAATGCAACTAATCGAGCTAATTGATAGCGACGAATCGAGCTTCTTCGAAAACAAGAACAACCGTACCCGCTACAATTACGAGGAATTGGAAGGGAAAATGCACTACAAGTTACCACATCCTTCCTTCCCGACCCATCGTTCTCTGTCGCTACTGGAGACAGTGTCTCCTCTTTCTCGTTGTTTTTTTGTGACCCTGCCAAGCGTTGAGGCCTTCTTCAATCTAGCGATTGGGGATCTGAATCGACAATTTGGAAAATAAGGCATCTTTCTCCCGTCATACTGTTTAATGACACCATTAAAGGGATGGACATAAATGGTTATTTTGTGTTCAAAAGTTGTGACTATAACTGTCACAAATGTGAAAGTTGTGGCTATAACTGTTACAAACGTGAAATTTGTGGCTATAACTGTCACAAATGTGAAAGTTTTGGCTATGAAATTGTTTTTTTTTTTGTTAATGCGTACGCATAGATCTCCAACTAGCACTTCCGTCAGTCCACTCATACTGTTAAGTGACACCGTTAAAGAGATGGACGGAAGTGGCTATTTTGTGTATTTCAAAAGTTGTGGCTATATCTGTCACAAACGTGAAAGTGGTGGCAATGGAAATGTATTTTGCCTAATAGATCTACAGATTTAGTACCTATTTTAATTTTTTTTGCATATAAGTCCTCAAAATATCAAAGGAAAACGACATTTTGGTACCTTAATTTTTTGTCTTAAATTTTGACATCTAAACTTTTTAAGTTTTACAAATAGGTCCAATATTTATATGTGTAGTTAAAATACTCTCAAGTGAATGGATATCCATACTCAACCCATACTCATTTAGATTATGGAAGCAATATCCATATCTTACCAAAACCCATATATATACTTCACTCTCATACCCTACCCATTATCAATGTCAATGGATGTACTTGAATTTGGGTATAATTACCCACGGTGGGTAATTGTCATCCCTAAGGAGGGATACATTAAGCTGAATAATGTTAATATTGTCAACCAACTACCAGTCGTGTTCACTAAAGGCCTGGATCAATATCGTATGCAAAAAATTTTGATCAAATTAGGTGTTACCAATGTGGTGGAGCCAAACATGAGGAGGGATATCAAGATATGAAATCCAGAAGCGGGAAGTGAAGAAATAGTGATTAGTTGAGTTAATAGCTAATCACAAAGAAACGCATACATTATCCTTTGGATCAAATTATAAAAGGAAAGCGTGAGCTCAGAGTTTGATGTTCAGTCTACCCTTCTCCGATTCAACAAAGTAGTAACCACCATCGTCGCCGCGACGAAACCTCGGGACGTATCCCTGACCCTGAGGGTCCGCACCCGGCCTCTGCGGCACCACGATACGTGGTGGCCGACCCTGTAGAGCCGCCGCCATCCTCAACCTCTCTTTCTCTTCCAGATCTCTTTCACTTCTCCTTTGCTTCTCCACTATCTCGGCCAGCTTCGCCTTAAAGTCAGCTTCTTCCTTCCTCCGCCTCTCTGCCTCATCTGCATAAACCAGGCATATATATATAAGACTCACATCACTCATTGAAGCCATCATCAGCTTCACCATCTACAAACCTTAAGCGATTGACGATAACAATGGAGAATGGACAATTTTACAAATTTAGACAAACAAAACCCTACCTTCTTGATCAGCGCGATTCAACGCCTTCTCCAGATTCCCAGAACACGAAATAGTGCAGCAAGTACAATGAAAACCCATCAGATCGAATAGAGAATATACAAACGAACTCTGAGACACAATCGCAAAAGAACGAGAGACCGGTCTCAATTGCAGCAAAGCCGAGGAAGAGAGTTTTACCTTGGGATATCGTGTGATGGTCGTTGGTTGGAAAGAAGGATGATTATATATAAGGGTTTGGGAAGAAGGATTTTTATTTATGAGTCCCGACGGGAAACGGAGTCTAGGAATTTTGTTTAGGATGCATTTAGGGTTGTAAATGAGTCGAATCGAAAAAAATTCTTGACACTCGAATCGTTTATTAACGAGTCGGATCGCGAGAACATGCTTAGTTTAATAAGCTTGTGAGTTAGCTTGACTCGATGGCTTGTTGAGATAAGCTCGCGAGCTGGCTCAACTCTATGGCTCGTGTAGCTCAACTCGTGAGTTGAATCATCTATAGCTCGCAAGTTGAATTGACGCTGTATATATATATATAGCTTCTTAGTTTTGAGTTTTCTTTCATACTTTCATTTACTAAGGGAATAAGTATGTTTAGGGTTCATAGCTATTGTCTTAATTAGTGGTAACTTTTCACGTGTGTGTGTTAGAGACTAGAGTTAAAATATAAACCTTGGCACATAGAGGGAATAGAGGCAAATTATCATCTATCAGAGTTAAAATGAAAACCCTGGAAATAATCAATAAAAATATTGACTTAGTTCGAACCGGAGTACAAGATACAAGGCTACGTTCAAACCAACATCAACACCAACCTACCTAAACCACTTTTGTTGAAACAATGTTGCATAAAGATGTATTTGAATGTTTCCCTTGAGAACATTAAAATCCCCAACAAAACTCACCAAATTTATTAATTTGGGTTGATATCTTATTTTGGGGGTCGGTAAGTATGCTAACCCCCTTCCTTATTGGTGAATTTTTTTATTAATCATTTGACATGTATTAATGAAAGTAGACATAATAAATGCAACTTGTAGAATTTAATACTCTAATGAAATACAAATTAAGAATTAAATACAACACATTAATTACTTGTATTTTTTAAATCTAAACCTATACAAAATTCAATTCTCTCTCCTATCTCTAATTCTTCTCGCTCCTATCTTTGATCCTTCCTTTTCCAGCAACCTCCGACCAACTCCTTCCCAAGCCCCTCTCCCGGTGAGTTTTCAATTTTCAGATATGACTTTTCGATTTCCAGATCTAATTTTTGTGTCACTGCACTGATATTTGTACCACTGCACTTAAACTCAAAATATGGTATTTGTACCAATGCACTGGTAGAACTACCAATGCACTGGTAGCGATATCAGTGCACTGGTACAAATGTCAGATCTAAGTATCAATGCAGTGGTACAAATACCAGTGCAGTGGTACTACATATCAAGTGGCCAGAGAGATTCTGTCGGCGGGATTTCACCGGCAAAGTGTGGTTGTCGGAGGAAGCTTGGTGGTCGGAGGCTGTTGGGAAAGGAAACATAAGAGATATGAGAGAGAATTGTATTTTGTATAGGTTTAGATTTTTTTTTAAAAAGTAAGTAAGTAATGTGGTGTATTTAATTCTTACTTTGTATTTAATAAGAGAACATTCATTTTGTTTACTTTCATTAATATTTGCCAATGATTAATGAAAAAATTGACCAATTAATTGGGGGTAGGCATGCTAACCGACCCCTTATTTTGGCCCAAACTATGACCATATAATCAACTTTGGCCCGTGGTTTTAGAAATTTACATCATGGCCTCAACTATGCACCATATAGACTCAATTGGCCCGACTCGTGAGTTTCCGTCAAATTAGACAGTCAACACATTGACCTTTAGTGAATCATCATGCTAGCAGACGTGGATGCCATGTGGAAATAAGAATTAATACAAAATTAATAATGAAATAAAAAGATAAACTGAAATTAAAATAAAAAAATCTCCTTCGCTGCTCCTTGTTGTCGTGCCTCGGCAACGACTTCGCCTGACACCCTGGTTGCCGAGCTTTCGCCAGCCAACTTCATCTCTGCCGACAAGCATCATCGCTCTTTCTCATCACCCAAGCTCTCGAACAAGCCAACCCTTCCCTAAGTCGAAGTCAATGTTTTTTGAGGTAGTGAAAGATTTCGGCAAATTTAGGGTTCAAATTGGGGATTTCTCTAATTCTGAAGTGGGTTGAAATTGAAGGGTGACTAGTAGTTGTTGGGTAAATTTGGATAGCAATTACCGACGAGAAGTGCAGTTTGGATAGATTAGTGGATATATTTGTGGTTATTTGAAGCTTTGCCAAAAGCTTCGACCTTTTTCTCCATAAAAGAGTGTTCCTCCCACGAACTGGAGGCTTTCACAAGCCTCCCTTTACTTGAGACTCAACCAAACCCAAGTTCCCGAATTTTTGTTCTTCCATACCCAGTTCACTATCCGGGTCGTTACTTCACGCCTCACTATCAAAATCCAGGCTTTCCTATTCCCCTATTTCAGTGGCATCACCGCTCGAACCCAGCTTCTTCCTCCCCAACAGCGGTCGTGAGTCTCTCGGCAACCTTCCATCTCGGCCGCCAACCAATAACCCACAATCGGCGAGACCGTTCCACCCATTTCCTCATGCATCGCCGCCAAATCATCAAATCCCTTAGTGACGCTCTGTCTTCCAGATCCAGACTGCTCTCTGTCTTCCAATAATCTTCCAATCGCCTCAAAGAATGAGAAGGGGGGGGTGGAGATTATAGATAATGGCGCTCCTGCTTCACGGGAGCCGCCACCGTCGATTTCGAAGGGGGTTTACGCTTTTACGCGCTTGAGGGTGAGAGAGACAGTATCGTCGAGGATGAGTTGTTGTAGTTTCCGTTGGAGCTGGAACCCAAAGGTGGAAGCTCTTTGTAGAGGGAGGAAAGGAGTGAATTCGGATGGATTTTGCGGGGGGGAGACAATGGGACTTTGAGGATTTTGGTGTGAGCTCGTTCACTCTATTCTTGATAATGGTGGGAATGGAGATACAGGGAAGAAGAAAGGTTAGGGAGAAAGAGGGGAGGGGATAAGTGGGGCGGGCTGCCGATTTTTCCCCATTATTTATTATCTTATTAATTAGATAAAGGAAACAATAAAATAATTTGAATTTTATATTTTATTTTATTTTGTGCTGACATGGCACCATTGATTAACGGTCAACAGTATTGACCGTCCAAATTGACGGTCAAATCATGAGTCAGGCAAATTGAGTATATATGTTGCATAGTTCGAGCCGGGATGTTAATTTCCCAAACCACAGGCCAAAGTTGATTATATGGTCATAGTTCGGGCCAGAATAAGGTATTAACCTTACTAATTTCTATAACATCAAAGAATTGCATGATGGGGGTTTAGGATTTCGCCGGTTTGAGCATTTTAACCAGGCCCTCTTAGCTAAGATTGGCTGGCGTATTCTCAACGAACCTCACTCCCTCCTTGCTCAGGTGTATAAAGGGAAGTACTTTCCTCAATGAACTTTTCTATCTGCTACAACTCGTTCACGCCCTTCTTGGGGATGGCAGAGTATCCTGTTTGGGCGCCAGCTATTGGAGGCAGGTTTAAGATGGCAGATCGGCAATGGCCTTTCGGCCTCCCTTATCCACTCTAATTGGATCCCTGGGCTTCAGCTGGATCCCCTTTGCTATAATCCCCGGGTCCTGCCAGATGGGGGGATCCCTTGGTGGCGGAGGTTATTTGCCAAGGGGAAGGGCGTTGGGCGGAGGATAAGCTTCGTCAATGGTTTGACCCATCTATCGGTCGAGCCATTAAGGCTATCCCACTTCTGAGGCTGAATGTGGATGATAAACTAATCTGGCATAACATTCCTGATGGGGTGTTCTCGGTTAAGACGGTCAATCATCTGGTAGTTGAGCTAGACAAGAGGAGGGGTGGGTGGCGGGCCTCGGTTAGTTGGATGGATAGGCAAAGCTAGATCTGGCTGTGGGAAGCTAAGATTCCTCCTAAGCTGAAAGTCTTTGTCTGGCAAATTCTTCATCGGGCTCTGCCAACCACCGAGGCTCTCATTGAAAAGAAGGTTCCTGTGTTGCCCTGGTGTCCGGTATGCTGGGATGGTCCCGAGACTATAGAGCACATGTTTCTTTACTGTCCGGTCGCGCGGGCTCTCTGGGACTACTCGGGATTGGACTATTTAGGAGAGGGTTTGCCTCGGCACACGTTTCCGTTGTTTCTTAAGCGGATGCTTGCCCTTGTCCATCATCCGTCGCTGTTTATGGCTGTGGTTGCCATCCTTTGATGGATCTGGCGATCACGGAACTGGGTTGTCTTTGAAGGCAAACAGTTTGGGATTTCGGCTTTAATGCGCCGATTTCACTAGCAGTACGAGGAATGGGTGGGTCTGCCGGACCAGCCGTCGAGGATATCCTGCCCGGTGGTTCAACCAGGGACCCAAGTGGATGATTCTCGTTTGGTTTTCATGTGGGATGGGGCCACTAGGAGGGGGTCACACTCGGCTGGTGAGATGGTTCTTTTTGATCCGGGGTGGACGCTCCTTCGGGCTAAAGGTGTGCAATTTGCGCAAATTGATGAGCCACTGGTTGTGGAGTTGCTTGTGCTTTGGGAGGCTGTCATCTGGTGTTTAGAGTGTGGCTTGTCCGAATTTCGGTTCGAGGGTGATGCGAAGGTCATTATTGACAAGATTAATCAAGCCAACACGAGCGACAGTCACTTGGGGGCAGTCCTGAAAGAGATTTGTTAGTATTTTGGTGCCCATCCGGGGTTTAGTGTGTGGTTTGTAGGTCGAGAGAGCAATAGGGTAGCTCATTCGGTAGCTAGAAAAGCCCTCTCTTTGTACCCGATTGTAAATCGGTTCTTTGATTTCAAGGCCTGGCTACTATCCAGGATGTTACTATCTTTTTGATTGGATTAATATATGATATCTTTCGACAACAAAAAAAGGTAGGTCTCCATATCTATAAGAGGGAAAAAAAAGTTTGCCCCCATCCTGCATCCCAACGTAAAATTACGAGCTTTCAAAGTTTGACAAAATCACTAAATAAGCTTATTTTAGAAAAAGTCATGACTGCAGTTTTGTAGATCTCGAAAAGTTAAACGAAATTAATTTTTTTTTGGCCCAAATCGGATGAACGAGCGAAAAAGTTAGGGTCGTTTAAAGTTTTCAAAAAATCTACGCAAAGAAAAATAATGAAGGGAAAATGAAAGAGAATTTTCAGCATATAATTTATCGCTTTACTAAGATCCCAAAAGTCAAATTACTCTATCTTCTATTTTTTGTTTATCATATAAGCGATAATGGCTCATTTTCTTAGAACCACTCATTTGAAAAGTAACACTTGACCTCAACCCCAATTTCTCACGATCTAAAATCTAGGGTTCCCTCCTTCCACCTGCAACCACCAAATTTTATGTGAAACCATTGCCTCTGCTTGTAGTTTTGAATTTATATCTTCATGGTTCTTTCATCAACCAACATCTATTGAGGACGACACCAACCATCAACACAGATCGAGTGGTGAGCTAACTTGTTTGAATATGTTGTTTATTTCTACTATATATCCTTCGTGTAACACCCTGAGAATTTGGATTTAGGTTCGACCTTAATACATGATCGGTTGGATTGACGGTTACGTACTAAGAGTTATAACCGCGGATTAAGAATAATAATAATTACTATTATTATTTTCTTTATATAATAAATAAAAAAAAGAGGGGACATGTATATATTTTGGGCGGCCACAGAGGGCCGGCCCTCAGCCCTCCACCAAAAAAATAAATCCCAAGCAGCAGGCATCCCACCCCCGCCGCCCTCTCCATTTGTTTGCCAAGAACACCGCCCCTGCTCCTCATCTCGGGCGAGAGGAAAAGAAGAAAGAGTCGCCGATCTCGATCCCAATCCTGATTCCAATCCGAATCTCATCCCTTTCGTGTTTCTAGGTAAGGATCACGAACCCATTCGTGATTTATAAACTCGATTTATCGATAGTCTAATCCGAAACTCGTATTTTATTAGCGGTAACGTTTGAGGGTTCGATCAGCGAGGAGATCAACGTCCCAGGTCATCCAATCTAGTCCTAGGCACGTTCTAGAGGTAAGATAACTCAATCCCTTTGAGTTAGATCGAACAATTTGGTGATTTTTCGTGAGGGTACAATTGTGGGTTTTTAGCAACAGGCGTTACAGGCTTTTAGTGACAGATTTTGGGTGGTCACTAAAGCTGCTGGAAATTTCCAGAAACGTATTTTTGGATGCTTTAATTGTTTCGAGTCTCTGTTGGTGTTTGTTCCTAGGTTTGATAATTTATAAATTGAGAGAGGTCTAGGAGATGGCTGTAATTTAATTTGGGGATTTTTGAAGATGTATTTCTGTTTTTAGAAATTGTTCTAATATTCGTTTTAATTAAATAAAAATCTTTCCGATGGGTTTTTAAGGGTTTGATAATTTTCCAGGGTATAGGGCTCATGATTGACATGGAAAAATTATTATCCGAATTTTTAAGAAGGTTCTAGTTAGGTGGAAAATTCGTCCAAGATAAAAAATAATTAAGAAAAATGGTCGTTTTTTAAGGGATTAATTCTAGAAAATTTTATTGGGGGTTAAAGGACCCTTGGAATGAGGTTCATGGACTGGAGTGTGAGGAGGGTATGTTCTAGTGATTCAAAAGGGGTTTTAAATCAAGAAAGGTCATCTAAGAAAATGGATTCTTGTTTATAGGTTTCCCCAAGATAATTCGGCTAAGGAGAGGTTTCTTCGAGGAAGGAATTGAGGAGTCATCTTTTCGAGGTGAGTGTAAAGGGGGTAAAATCTCAGTCGTAGGTCTTTTAGTTTTCGCTTTTCGTTCAAGTTATTATTTGGTTAAATTTTCTAGTATGCGCGATATGTGTGTGAGGCATCCCACCGCCTGTAAGGGTGGAGGCACGCGTTGTGCTATGTATGAATGTATGTATGTTTGTATGGTTGATGGTATGAGGAACCCCCGGGCGGTTGGGCCACTACTAGACGCGGTACTTGGTCGGGTCACTACTAGACGGCGAGACGTAACGCAGCAGTTGATCGAGTATGTTGGGGTCACTACTGGACGGCGAGACGTAACGCAGTAGTTGACGGGCATGGACTGGACGGCCAGACGTAACGCAGTGCCATTGCCGAATTTGGGTATGCAACCGGACGGCGAGACGTAACGCGGTTGGCATACTAGGGTAGGGACACCGGATAGCGAGACGTAACGCGACGTTCCCTTGTGTTGGTGTCTTTGGGTTAAGAATACAAGTATGAAAAATTCTAAGCTAAGATCGGAGTAGAGATCTCTTATAGACTATTTGATAGTGAAGTTTAAAGGATGCAAGTGAGAACGACTTTTGTCTAAGGAAGGCTTTCCCCTAATTATGTGTTTAGTAAGGAGTTTGCCTAGGGCAAAGACCTTAGGAAGTAACGACGAGACTGACCCCTTCTCACTCACCAGGTCGAGGAATGGTTAGCAGAGGCAGATTTCGAGAAGAGGCAAGGCGAGGCGAGTAGTTGCACCCGCATTGAGGAGAAGTTAAGGAACTCGTGAAGAGTTAGAGCTGGAATAGTTTAATTCCTTTGTTACATGGTTATTAGTATAAACTGGATATTCTTTGATTAGTTGTTTTAAGTGTTTGAGATTCAGAATTTTGCCCAAGTGTTGGGGCTTTTCGTTAAAACTTCTTAAATACTGTCAGTTTGTTTATTTTAAAATGTGGTTTTGGTTGCTCCGGAGTAACCAATTTTTGGTGTGAGTTGTGGTTTGGTTTTTGAAAAGAGATGGGACGTGTCATTTTGGTATCAGAGCCGGCACGCCTCTGTTCCTTGGCCTCTAAGGAATACTGGAGTGACGATCTGTGTTTTTAAGGTTTCAGTTTTTAAAAGGAAAGGAAAAAGGGAGTGTCAGTTAAAAGTTTGTCCAAACGAGTCAGAGTCTTTCGGAAATTTTAGAATCTCCAGTATACTCTAATCATGATAAGGAAATAACTTTAGGATGCCCATGGGGTTATGATACGTCTTGGGAAAGAGAAGGAGCAGGTTCCTAGAGGGATCGTTTAGTGAAACCCCTTCATGAGTGAGAAGAGGAGGGTCAAGGTAGCTCATATTCTATGGGGATGTGAGTTGATCACAATAAGGTTCTGGAAGGAGCCAAGCAGTTAGTCCATCTACTGGTAGAGCCAAGGAGTTATGGAAAATGTTGCCATAATCGAGAGGAAAGGGTGCAAGGAAGGGTCGTGGAGTTCAGAAGAATTGAACATAGGGCTACAACCTCAAGGAGCAGCTGAAAGTTAGACTTTGAAAAATGATAGGGCCACCTAAGCAAGCAAAGGAAGAACTAAGTATATCATAGGGAGCCTAACAAGATGTCAGGGGATCAATACATCAAGGCTAGAAGGAGGTACAACCCCTTGCAAAGAGATTATCACAAGTGAAACTTGGAGTCGTCACAACGAACAAATTTCGAAGTCGAAATTTTTCTTAAGGAGGGGGGGGGGGGGGGGAATGTGATGTCTCGATTTTGGATTTAGGTTCGACATCAACTACCAGTAGAATTGGATCAACATGACAAGCCAAATTGGCATTTTGTTTCACCATGTTTGGATCAAGCTGGGGAGTAAAAAAAGGGCAGTGAGACACTTATGGTTACACGAGTGCTGCAAGCTAAGGAAACGTATTTGAGCAAAAGGTACCAACGAAGTTGTTATAGTAAGAATAGATGATTGTGGGAAGGAAGAAAAAGAAGGGTGTTGATGGAAGAACGAGTTCCGAGCAAATTTCGGGAACGAAATTTTTTATAAGGGTGTGGGAAATGTAACACCCCGAGAATTTGGATTTAGGTTCGACCTTAATACATGATCGGTTGGATTGACGGTTACGTACTAAGAGTTATAACCGCGGATTAAGAATAATAATAATTACTATTATTATTTTATTTATATAATAAAGGAAAAAAAAGGGGACATGTATATATTTTGGGCGGCCACAGAGGGCCGGCCCTCAGCCCTCCACCAAAAAAATAACTCCCCAGCGGCAGGCATCCCACCCTGCCGCCCTCTCCATTTGTTTGCCAAGAACACCGCCCCTGCTCCTCATCTCGGGCGAGAGGAAAAGAAGAAAGAGCCGCCGATCTCGATCCCAATCCCGATTCCGATCCCGATTCCAATCCGAATCTCATCCCTTTCGTGTTTCTAGGTAAGGATCACGAACCCATTCGTGATTTCTAAACTCGATTTATCGATAGTCTAATCCAAAGCTCGTATTTTATTAGCGGTAACGTTTGAGGGTTCGATCAGCGAGGAGATCAACGTCCCAGGTCATCCAATCTAGTCCTAGGCACGTTCTAGAGGTAAGATAACTCAATTCCTTTGAGTTAGATCGAACAATTTGGTGATTTTTCGTGAGGGTACAATTCTGGGTTTTTAGCAACAGGCGTTACAGGCTTTTAGTGACAGATTTTGAGAAATTTTACAATGCTATATAGTATTGTTACTATATGATTTTGCCTTTATGGTACAACTTAAAATTGTACATTTACGTTTTGGTACAACTTCATATTGTACCTATACATTTTGTACAAATTCTTTTATGGTACAACTTGAACTTGTACCTTTATGTGATGGTACAACTTCAAGTTGTAAAGTTGTACCATAACATAATGGTACAAATTGTTTTATGGTACAACCTAAACTTATACATTTAACGTTATGGTACAACTTTAAGTTGTACATTAAAGCACCAATACTATATAGCATAGTAGAAGTGCTCGACAGATTTTGGGTAGTCACTAAAGCTGCTGGAAATTTCCAGAAACGTATTGTTGGATGTTTTAATTGTTTCGAGTCTTTGTTGGTGTTTGTTCCTAGGTTTGATAATTTTATAAATTGAGGGAGGTCTAGAAGATGGCTGTAATTTAATTTGGGGATTTTTGAAGATGTATTTCTATTTTTAGAAATCGTTCTAATATTCGTTTTAATTAAATAAAAATCTTTCCGATGGGTTTTTAAGGGTTTGATAATTTTCCAGGGTATAGGGCTCATGATTGACATGGAAAAATTATTATCCGAATTTTTAAGAAGGTTCTAGTTAGGTGGAAAATTCGTCCAAGATAAAAATAATTAAGACAAATGGTCGTTTTTTAAGAGATTAATTCTAGAAAATTTTATTGGGGGTTAAAGGACCCTTGGAATGAGGTTCATGGACTGGAGTGTGAGGAGGGTATGTTCTAGTGATTCAAAAGGAGTTTTAGATCAAGAAAGGTCGTCTAAGAAAATGGATTCTTGTTGTCGCAACCGTCCCGTCCGGGGGGGTCCGTATTGTCGTCGCGTCGGCATTTTTTGGGAGTCGCCATCGATCTTGCTTGGAGTGGATCGAACACTTTTTGGTCGGCTCTAACCTTAGTGTCAGAACCGACGCATGGTCTGCGAAAATAAAGTTCTGGGTTCGGGAGTACGGTTACGTGTGGGGAAGTTAAGCAACACCCCCACAACGCCCTAAATCGGTACTACTTAAGTCGATAAGTTTTTATGCGAGTTGGGTGTATTTTAGTAATAATTTTGTAATTTTAGGGTCCCACTGGACCATTAAATAATTTTTATTAGCTGCAATTTAATTATACGCCCACTGACGTAAAAATTTAAAGATAGAGTTTATTGATTAGTTGGACTCGAACCTTATTGGTTGCCTACGTACCCGTTAGACGGGATCAAAGTCCACGTAGTTCGTTCGAAATTTGATAATTTTAATAATAACTTTTACCACGTTCCACCGAACGTAATTTTCGTATTAAAGATTTTGTTATACTAAAATTTAAATTATTATGATGTTACTAAAATAAATGCAAGGATTTTAATTATTAAGAAGAAATTTGACGTATTAAAAAAGGAACAAGATAAACTTAATCCGCATTCAACATTTCGTATTAAGGATTTTAAACTAATAAATTTGAATGGGTTGATAACAATTACAAATGATTGGCCAGTATCCCAACTGGCTAAATGGGCAGCCCTAGATCGTGTTTCACTCCGAGGACGCGGGTTCGAAGCCCGCAGCCTGCATTTTTCCATTGATTCTCTTTTTGGTGCAGCAAAGGGGGAAGGGTATTTTGGTGATTACACAAAAACGCGGTGGCAGGGCATGTGATTTACGAGAAACCCTAGGGGCAAGATCGTCGTTTTAGTGAAAGGGGTATAAATTCATTTTTTGGAAACCCTAAGCTAACTTCCTAACCCTAAACGACCCCATGGCCGCCGCTCTCTCCCTCTTTCCCTCGATCTCGATCCTTCTCTACCTCTCCAGAGAAACAAAACTAAACCCTAACCCTGATCCAAAATCGCCGCCTCCCTCTCCTCTCATCCCTCGTCTCTCTCTCGCCCAGAGAACCCAACCCTAGCCCCAATCGAAACCGCCGCCGGCAAAACGACCCGAGTGAGGAAACTCCTCGGAGTTTCTCCTCTAGCCGCCGACCTTTTGTCTCCTCGATATGGCGTGAGTCGCCAAAAATCGAGCGGGATACCTTCGATCTAGGTAAGATCGTTACCTGCAAGTTTATTTTTTATTTCTGGGTTTTTTTTTGAGCGAGATTCTAACCCTTTTTCTTGTTTTTCTTTCGGAGGTCGATCTAAAACCGAGGAGGGGGGTCTCAATTTACCTTATGATAATCTTGATCTACCTTTCTAGTTGGAACAGAGGTGACGACGAGGAGGTTTTACCCTCTGGTAAGCTCCATTTTACATGCATGTCTTTTTTCGTTCGATTTAATGCATTAGATCGAGATTTAACCTGTTTCGTTTTTGTTTTGTTTTTGTTTTGGATCTTCGCCGAGAGAAGGAAGGGAGAGGCGGTGGTCGCCGGCGCAGAAACAACTGCCACCAGCCAAAGGAAACACCAGAATCTCTCGAACCCTCCCCTTTGCAGTGATTAAACGAAGAGATTTAGGTGATATCCCCTGTACAATTTATGTCTGTTTTCTCTTTAGTCGATTGGGTTCTAAGTAGCTAGGATCGATTTCTTAATCTGCATGTGGATTGTTTTTATGGTAATACTTGGTAAATCGTTTGCTTTGTTGATTTTTGCTGGGGATTTTGAAATCTGAAATTATCGTGTTGCAGAGTTTTAGTTCAAAATCTTTTAACATAGCTGAAAATCATAGCCACTGCTTGTGATTTCGGACTGAGAAAGGAAATTATGTTCAATGTTTGGAATAGGAGTTTAAGAATATAGTATCGACAATGGTTTGGAAAGAACGATTAAGAACAATAACCTAAGTCACAACCACTGCTATGACTAAATCAGAACTTTGGATCTTAATTGATTCTGCCATTAACTGGTTTCTTATGCTATGACTTTGTTTTGTGGGTCGATTATGAGGTTGAAGGTTTTTTTTCTATTTAACTGGCTTTTATGTTGATTAGGGATTCACGAAAAATTTCAATCTCTGCCTATTATTCTACATGGATAGAACTTAAGTAAACCGACTTGGATACTGTGAATTATGAAGCAGTAATAATCACAAAACAAATCTAGCAAAAAGAAACATACTGATCTATCATGTACATACAGATAATCTGGCTAGTTTGATCCATGATTTAGTCTAAAAACGACAAAGAATGGTAGCAAGAGTAGATCTCTAATATATAGATATCGATCTATCAAACACAGATGAATCTAACATATACATATAGGCTACTATGAAGAAACATTCATTTTCTGTTTTCAACTAAGCTTGTTAAGTAGATGAATGAAGACTCTTATACACGGATCAAATATGGGTTTGAGAAATACCAACCTTAACTGCCGAGAGTGGTTTCTTGTGTTTGATTTTCTGCCGGTTGATTGCTATGTCCTCTGCCTTCTGCTTCTATGCCTCCAGAGTTGCTTTTGCTTCTCCTTTCCTCTATCGATTAACTGCTCTCTTCTCCTATCAAACTTGATGTTTACTTTTTGTGCTATTCTCCTTTTTTTCTGGAATTCCCCCTCCTCAGATCACTTCCCCCTCCTTTTATACCTGGATTTTACTGTTCATTTTGCTTGCTGTCAATGTTTAGTTAGTCCTTGAAAAGGTGGCCGTCCTACTCTTCTCAGGAAGTAACAGCCATGATTTGTGCCTGCATTTGGTTTTACTTTTAACTGCTTTCTTTTTGTTGCAGCTTGTTGTGTGGTGAGCCTTGAGTGGCTCTTTTGAAGAGGTGGCCGCCCTCCTACTTCTCTAGGACGGTGGTAGTTTCTGCTGCTGCCCCTTCGGTTAGAATATAGGCAGTGGAAATATGGTTGACTGAGTGTCAGTTGACAGGGCTTGATTGTGGACCGAAATGATGGGAGGGTTCTGATTGCTTTCTTCTTCTTTTGCAGGCTTGTAGTTTGTTTTGGGCTTGAAATGATGATCAAAGGAGCCCAAACTGTTAGGACTAGCTGGGCCACCAAATCTGACTAGTGCCATCGAAGAATGAAGACTTGTATATTCTGCCTTCTATGTATAATGTATAATTATGTAGTAATTTGTTTGAACTAACCCATGTATTATTAATCATTATTTATGCTCTTATTATAAAATGTCATTGTTATTGTATGTTTAGGCAAACATTTGATAATAAAGCTTGGTTCTCTTAATCAAATTCGATCACTTACATTCATCATGAGCCAAACTACAGTCCAAACCCTCTAGATATCTCTTTGTGATTTGCCATTGCAAATAATTAGTTTGAGACAAAATACTTAGTACTCGTTGGTTCATATTGACTTGCTACTGCTAGTCTCAACCAAATAACTTTAAGATACTTTTTAAAATATAACTAAAATATAACTGTAGTACCATGCTACAATGAGTTTTCTTTTTTTTCCAGTAAAATGATTATCCCGGACAAAATGTGGTGTCTACAGTTGCCCCCCTTTGTATATCTCTTTGTATAAAGAGTTATACAAAGTTTCAATAAAGACACCACATTTTGTAAAGATAATATGATGTTTGTGTTAGAGAGTCCTTACAAAGGATGTGATTTTTGAGTGATGTGAGAAATGTACACTCTTGTGTGTGAATGATCATGCTAACTGATATGGGAAATTTCAAGCTCTTTAGAGTTTGGGAAGTATATGCAACATTTTTCGGGTGCTAATCAACATCCTGTGCGGTATTGAATAGTAGGGGCGCTCCCCAGCTCCCGGCCGTTGTTGAATGATAGAGAGGCTTGCCAGCTTCTGTGAGGTATTGATTTGGTAGGGGTACTCCTCAGCTCCCGTGAGGTATTGAATGGTAGGGGTGTTGCTCAGCTCCCGTGCGTTGTTGACTGATAGAGGGGCTCGCCAGCTCCTGTGAGGTATTGATTTTGTAGGGGTGCTCCTCAGCTCCCGTGAGGTATTGAATGGTAGGGGCGCTCCTCAGCTCCCGTGCGTTGTTGACTGATAGAGGGCTCGCCAGCTCTTGTGAGGTTTTGATTGGTTGGGGCGCTCCTCAACTCCCATGCGTTGTTGACTGATAGAGGGGCTCGCCAGCTCCTGTGAGGTTTTGATTGGTTGGGGTGCTCCTCAGCTCCCGTGAGGTATTGAATGGTAGGGGTGCTCCTCAGCTCCCGTGCATTGTAGCTATGTGAGATGTTGACTTGTTCCCATGACTGTAGGGAAGACTTTGGAATTTGGTTGCCCGCTTGCGATATGCAGAGTGGGTGTAGATTTATTCCCATGGCGGTAGAGCAGACTTGGGATTTTGGTTGCCCCCTCGCGGTATGCGGAGCGGGGTTAGGTTTTCTGCATTGTCCGTGATAGTCGACGAAACAAGTTTTAGAAGGAGGGATCTCATTTGCTCGTGAAAGCCGACGAAACAAATTGACTTGGTTTTCTAAACTGGCCGTGATAGCCGACGGAACAACTTCGGAAAGAGGTTTTAAATTTGCTCGTGATAGCCGACGAAGCAAATTGACAAGGTAATTTTTTCCTTGGCCGTGATAGTCGACGGAACAAGTTTAGAAGGAGGTTTTAAATTTGCTCGTGATAGCCGACGAAGCAAATTGACAAGGTAATTTTTTCCTTGGCCGTGATAGTCGACGGAACAAGTTTAGAAGGAGGTTTTAAATTTGCTCGTGATAGCCGACGAAGCAAATTGACAAGGTAATTTTTGCCTTGCCCGTGATAGTCGACGGAACAAGTTTAGAAGGAGGTTTTAAATTTGCTCGTGATAGCCGACGAAGCAAATTGACAAGGTAATTTTTTCCTTGGCCGTGATAGTCGACGGTACAAGTTTAGAAGGAGGTTTTAAATTTGCTCGTGATAGCCGACGAAGCAAATTGACAAGGTAATTTTTGCCTTGCCCGTGATAGTCGACGGAACAAGTTTAGCAGGGGGTCTAATTTGCTTGTGATAGACAACAAAACAAATTGACTAGTTAGTTTCTAAATTGCCCGTGATAGTCGACGGAACAAGTTTAGCAGGGGATCCAATTTGTTCGTGATAGTCGACGAAACAAATTGACTAGGTAATTTTTGAGTTGTCCGTGATAGTCGACGGAGCACATCACAAAGATTATCTAATTTGCTCGTGATAGTCGACGAAACAATTTGACTAGGTAGTTTTTGTAATGTCCGTGATAGTCGACGGAACACGTCTATTAGAGGGCTCGCGATTGTTCGCCCGCACCGATATCGTATGTTCATGGTATTTGCTTAGGATGAACCTAAATGGATGTTATGCATTGCCATAATTGTATGTGAAATGCACTTTGTAGACTTGAAGAAGTTTTGTGTATGTAATTGTTGTATGTAGCACGATTTGACAGGCATTTGAAATCTAGTTAAATGCATGAGTTTTTGGGAATTGTAGTCAATGAGTGCATGATCCATTTTAATATGTGATGTTTTCTTTTAAGGATTTTCAAAATGATTTTGAGAATGATTGTGTGATGTGTGATGCTAATGAAGTCATGAATACTCATTGAAAAAAAAATGATATAATGCATTTGGCAACTGTTATGAGAATATGTAATTTTGTTTGGTTTTTGTTTTGTGTTTTAACCCGGGGTTCCTTTAAATTGCTCATCCTCCAGGAATCGTCATTTCCTTTTGATCGACTCGATCCTTAGGTCATGCTTATGTTGGAGAGACTTTAAGCTTGCTCGCTTTAAACTTATCTTCGTGGTGATAGTTGTACGAGGGTATACTTTGTGGGATGAGCAGGTGATGTATATTGCTTCATTCTTCTTGTCGGCCATGCTTGGACCTATATGTTTAACAGTTTTGATCTCTTTGTATGCGTGACATGTTGGTTCCTCCTCCTTCTAACCATAAAGTTGAAGGGTAGTAGGTTTGCTGGTTGGTTTAATGAGCTTTGATTGCTCTCAAACTCCTTGAGACTTCTTCATCGGCTCGTGAGTAAAAAGTTGATTTCCGATTCTTGGATACTCAGGCTTCCCCTTCTTCCATGGTGCACTATTTTTGTCGTCGAAGATCTGTTACTCACTTTCTATTCTCCGGAACAAAGAGCGACTTTATCAATCTTAACTTAAGACGTATGCAAAAATGTTTGAAAATGTTCATTGTTAAAATTGCAAGCCATGTCAATCTGTTTGAAAATTTGATTTTCTTTTTAGTAAGAGAAATATAAGCGAAGCCATGAGAATATCAGTAAGCGCTCGCTCTTACTCTTGCTTTTGATTTCGCTCGCTCTCACTCCCGCTTTGGATTTCGCTCATCACTCACTCCTATAGGTGATTCGAGTGTACGACACTTCAGCTACCGTTAAGATTCTGGTCACTTTGCGACGTCTCATTTTATGTTGGTGGCCAACTGCGTTCCTTGTGCAGCAACGTGGAAGACCTTGATGTGATTGATTTATGATACCTTCCTATGGCTTCGTTGTGGACGTTGGTTTCCCATGAAAGGGCCTTTTGTCCGATATGACTTTGATGGTAGGAGTCCTCTTGAAGTGTGGTGTATTCAGATGGGTGACAGATAAGTCAGATTTTGATATCAACCCTAAGGCTTCTTGTAGAGGGATTCTGGTTTTGCCCCCAATGTATGAGATTGACATGATGGGTTGAGAACCACTACTATCCCGGTCTTTTTTCGGCGAAGATTTGTTTGAAAATGTCGCCAGTCTTGGGCATATTTGAGGGAATGTGGTGTTTGGCTGGTTTTGCCCCCTGTCTTTGAGACTAGGGTTTCAAGGGTCGTGGTTTTGAAGTTTTTGCGAATGTAATCTGATTATGGACTTGTCAGGATTTTTGTTTGACCTCTAAATGTGGGTTGTGGTGGAGCTTCAGCTTCTGACTTGCTCTCAAAATGATGAGTATATGGGATGAAGTGATTTTGGCCGAAAAGGCTTTCTTATCATCAAAGTTTACTGCTTGAAGGTCCTTCTTGCCGTATCTTGAAATTGGTCGGGCAAGACTTTGGCTTGGTGCAGAAAGTTGGTACTTCAAAAGTTAAATAGGGGCACCTAATTTGTAAGTCCCACAACATTTTTCTTCTTCTTTTTTCTTTTTTTCCTTTTTGTTCTTTTTTCCTTCTTTTTTTTTTTTGTTTTTTTTTTGTTTTTTTTTGTTTGTTTGTTTTTTTCGTGTGGGACTTACTTGATTTTGTTATGCCCCCATCTATGCTTCTTTCTTCCTCGATCTGTTATTTGTCTTCGGTGGGACGAGTAGTGAAAGGAACGAGAGTCTGTTTTGATGATTGATCGTGTGGGTGTCGCTTCTCGTTGCTAGGTTGAATTGGCTATTCTTTTTTTGTAGAAGTGAGGATTTCGATGCCATGTGCTTGTTTGTATATATAAGTGTTTCGTGCGTGTGATTCCTTGGTTTGCATAGATTGCATCCTTGAACTCCTTCAATCCACTAGTCATGACATTCAGTGAGAAGTTTCCTATCCATAATGTTGAGTCCCCTGTGTATCGCTGCACTGGGATTTGGCTATTTTGACTTCATATGAACGGAGTCTCAACCTGTTAGCAAAGGTCGACTACAGTGGCAACAAGACTCTACAAGTAGCGTGATGTCGTATACTCGTTACACCTTTTGACTATTAATTTTGATTCTCAATTTTATATGAACTCAAGTATAGTGTTCATACTCTTAATGCCAGTGGGGCGATTAAGTTCTCGACACTAATGGGGTGTTTAAAATTATCAACACCAGTGGGGTGTTCGCATTTTCTTAGCATGACAATCTCATGGCTTAACTTGAGCATGAAACTGGATTTTGACGGGTTTCATTTTTATAGATTTTTTAAAAGACATCAGAAGTGGTATTCACTATTTTGATTATGAAAACCCATTGATGCAAAATCTAAAATTAAGATTGATAATGTTCACACAGTGCTCCGAAGAGGTCGTAACGCAAAAGACCTTTTATTCATGACGGTGAAAGCAAAAGTGATACATATTTTGTTATGGCAAATTATCTCGATATTTTATTTACTAGATAGGATCAACATCATCCTTCAATCGAGCTTTTCCTTGTAACATGCCTACTAATTCTCATGAGTTGGCAGTGGGTTGTTGCTGATGTCTGGGAATTTAGGATCTTCTTCAAACTTTAACCAACCAGCTTTCATCATTTGTTGGACTTTGATCTTGAACATTCGACAATCTTCAGTTGAGTGTCCCGCTACTCCTGAGTGGTAAGCACAGTGTTGATCTGTCCTGTACCAATTTGGATATGGAGGTTTCATTGGCTCACATGGTATTGGGGAAATTAGGTGACTCTGAATTAGTTGGGGGAGAAGTTCGGTGTATGTAATGGGGATAGGGTCGATTTGGAGAGGTTTTTTGTATTTCCCGAGATTGTTCTGGTCTTGGTTATTTGGTGGTGCGATTTGTGTCGGGCTTTGGATTGTTCGTTGAGTAGGAAAAGTTGGATGTCTAATCATGGCAGGGTTTGCAACATGGGGACGAGCTTGATTGGCCTGAGGTTGATGATCCCACTTTCTCCCTCTTGATGATTCTGTTTGAGTATAATGGACTTCTCCTTCTCCCCTTCGGGCTTGGTGCGGTTTCTTAGAGGCTTCATGGATTTCCATTTTTCCTAGCCTAATCCCCTTCTCTATTCGTTCTCCAATTACTAATAAATCAGCAAAGTTTGTTGTAGTGATTCCTACCATGTTGTTATAATATGGAGGCTTTAGTGTTTCGAAGAAGGTCGAAACCATTTCTTTTTCTGACAACGGGGGTTGAACATCTGCGGCCTTTCCTCGCCACCTCTGTGCATATTCACGGAAAGATTCATTTTCTTGCTTTTCCATGTTACGCAAATCTTCTCGGTCAGGAGCTAGATCTTGGTTGTGCTTGTAGTGTCTTATGAACGCATCAGCTAAATCTTGCCACCTTTTCACCTTCGATCTTTCGAGTTGCATATACCATCTTAGCGCCGAACCACTTAGGCTATTCTGGAAGCAATGTATCATGAGCTTGTCATCTCTAATGTGGTTAGCCATTTTATTACAATACATGATTAGATGGTTTCTAGGGCACGTGGTACCGTCATATTTTTCAAACTCTGGAATTTTAAATTTATTGGGAATTATCACGTCTGGTACTAGGCACAATTGTGTGGCATCTGTAGAACCATAGGATTCTACCCCCTCAATTGCTCTCACCCTTTCATCCAGGTATTCCCATTTTTCTTTTAATAGGACGTCGTCCATGGCTTCTTCCAATTTGTCTTCCTCTCGATCATGTATTGGAGATCCCACGTTCTTCTTTTCAAATACGTCTTTTGAGGGTATGACGGGGATCTTGGCACTAGAAGCTTCACCCTTCATGTTCCCATCGCGATCTTCTACATCAGAGTGTATTTCTTCATCGTTAGATACTACCCCTTTCCCTTTAGCTGATAAGATATTTACTATCATGTTTAGTTGATCCTTCATTTCATCGAACTCGGCTAGCTTTTCATCGAATCCGGTTATCTTCCCTTCAATGTCGCTTAACTTTTTCTGGAACGCTTCCATGACTAACTCGAGCTTGGATCTAGTTAAGTACTTGAAGTCCTGACTTTTTCCTTGTGGACGAGCAATTTTAAGGAAACCTGATTTTGTCTCAACAGTGTTAAATTAATTTTGTTCTTTATATTTATGCATGATGCTTATGCAAAAATGCAATGATGTATGAATGCAAAATCATTTTTCATCTCATGCATGCATTTTTAAGCTTCTTATGATAAAATTGTGAATGGGTGAATGAAAATCTTATGAGAGAACAATGTTTATGAATTTTCAAAACGTTTTTCATTAATGCAATCACACAGTTTTACGAGTAAAAGA
The DNA here is from genome assembly GCA_964030455.1 of Linum trigynum. Lineage (NCBI taxonomy): Eukaryota > Viridiplantae > Streptophyta > Magnoliopsida > Malpighiales > Linaceae > Linum > Linum trigynum. Next base: position 26,287,315 of record OZ034821.1, on the reverse strand, counting down.
TAAAACGCACATCATTACATTGTAATCAAACATACATCTGGATAAGCAAACACATATCATTACATCATTACCCTAATTAGGTAGACATAGGGCTTTCGAACGGCGTAACGACACGGTTTCAGGGTGTCTTTGGGGATTGTTTTGGACGGTTTAGGGAGGCCTCTAGGTTTATTATATGCTGGCCGGGGAATTTCTAGGGATTTGGCTCCCAAGTTGTATCCCGCCCTAGCTCTTTCGAACTGGCTGGATACCTCGAGATCATCCTCGGATCCGAGTTCAACTTGGTTGGAAAGTTTTGCGTGACTACCACTACTATGGATGTCACGGTACTCCTTTCGATTTTCTAAAGGGATAGCTCGGGCATAGAGCTTTTGTGTATGAATGCAGAATTTAATTGCGAAAATATAATTGCGCAAATAAGTAGTAAACACCCAACACGTAAAAGAAAATAAGAAAACTTATCGACTTAATAAATGTAGCTCGACTCTCGAAGTCCCCAGCGGAGTCGCCAACTGTCGCAACCGTCCCGTCCGGGGGGGTCCGTATTGTCGTCGCGTCGGCATTTTTTGGGAGTCGCCATCGATCTTGCTTGGAGTGGATCGAACACTTTTTGGTCGGCTCTAACCTTAGTGTCAGAACCGACGCATGGTCTGCGAAAATAAAGTTCTGGGTTCGGGAGTACGGTTACGTGTGGGGAAGTTAAGCAACACCCCCACAACGCCCTAAATCGGTACTACTTAAGTCGATAAGTTTTTATGCGAGTTGGGTGTATTTTAGTAATAATTTTGTAATTTTAGGGTCCCACTGGACCATTAAATAATTTTTATTAGCTGCAATTTAATTATACGCCCACTGACGTAAAAATTTAAAGATAGAGTTTATTGATTAGTTGGACTCGAACCTTATTGGTTGCCTACGTACCCGTTAGACGGGATCAAAGTCCACGTAGTTCGTTCGAAATTTGATAATTTTAATAATAACTTTTACCACGTTCCACCGAACGTAATTTTCGTATTAAAGATTTTGTTATACTAAAATTTAAATTATTATGATGTTACTAAAATAAATGCAAGGATTTTAATTATTAAGAAGAAATTTGACGTATTAAAAAAGGAACAAGATAAACTTAATCCGCATTCAACATTTCGTATTAAGGATTTTAAACTAATAAATTTGAATGGGTTGATAACAATTACAAATGATTGGCCAGTATCCCAACTGGCTAAATGGGCAGCCCTAGATCGTGTTTCACTCCGAGGACGCGGGTTCGAAGCCCGCAGCCTGCATTTTTCCATTGATTCTCTTTTTGGTGCAGCAAAGGGGGAAGGGTATTTTGGTGATTACACAAAAACGCGGTGGCAGGGCATGTGATTTACGAGAAACCCTAGGGGCAAGATCGTCGTTTTAGTGAAAGGGGTATAAATTCATTTTTTGGAAACCCTAAGCTAACTTCCTAACCCTAAACGACCCCATGGCCGCCGCTCTCTCCCTCTTTCCCTCGATCTCGATCCTTCTCTACCTCTCCAGAGAAACAAAACTAAACCCTAACCCTGATCCAAAATCGCCGCCTCCCTCTCCTCTCATCCCTCGTCTCTCTCTCGCCCAGAGAACCCAACCCTAGCCCCAATCGAAACCGCCGCCGGCAAAACGACCCGAGTGAGGAAACTCCTCGGAGTTTCTCCTCTAGCCGCCGACCTTTTGTCTCCTCGATATGGCGTGAGTTGCCAAAAATCGAGCGGGATACCTTCGATCTAGGTAAGATCGTTACCTGCAAGTTTATTTTTTATTTCTGGGTTTTTTTTTGAGCGAGATTCTAACCCTTTTTCTTGTTTTTCTTTCGGAGGTCGATCTAAAACCGAGGAGGGGGGTCTCGATTTACCTTATGATAATCTTGATCTACCTTTCTAGTTGGAACAGAGGTGACGACGAGGAGGTTTTACCCTCTGGTAAGCTCCATTTTACATGCATGTCTTTTTTCGTTCGATTTAATGCATTAGATCGAGATTTAACCTGTTTCGTTTTTGTTTTGTTTTTGTTTTGGATCTTCGCCGAGAGAAGGAAGGGAGAGGCGGTGGTCGCCGGCGCAGAAACAACTGCCACCAGCCAAAGGAAACACCAGAATCTCTCGAACCCTCCCCTTTGCAGTGATTAAACGAAGAGATTTAGGTGATATCCCCTGTACAATTTATGTCTGTTTTCTCTTTAGTCGATTGGGTTCTAAGTAGCTAGGATCGATTTCTTAATCTGCATGTGGATTGTTTTTATGGTAATACTTGGTAAATCGTTTGCTTTGTTGATTTTTGCTGGGGATTTTGAAATCTGAAATTATCGTGTTGCAGAGTTTTAGTTCAAAATCTTTTAACATAGCTGAAAATCATAGCCACTGCTTGTGATTTCGGACTGAGAAAGGAAATTATGTTCAATGTTTGGAATAGGAGTTTAAGAATATAGTATCGACAATGGTTTGGAAAGAACGATTAAGAACAATAACCTAAGTCACAACCACTGCTATGACTAAATCAGAACTTTGGATCTTAATTGATTCTGCCATTAACTGGTTTCTTATGCTATGACTTTGTTTTGTGGGTCGATTATGAGGTTGAAGGTTTTTTTTCTATTTAACTGGCTTTTATGTTGATTAGGGATTCACGAAAAATTTCAATCTCTGCCTATTATTCTACATGGATAGAACTTAAGTAAACCGACTTGGATACTGTGAATTATGAAGCAGTAATAATCACAAAACAAATCTAGCAAAAAGAAACATACTGATCTATCATGTACATACAGATAATCTGGCTAGTTTGATCCATGATTTAGTCTAAAAACGACAAAGAATGGTAGCAAGAGTAGATCTCTAATATATAGATATCGATCTATCAAACACAGATGAATCTAACATATACATATAGGCTACTATGAAGAAACATTCATTTTCTGTTTTCAACTAAGCTTGTTAAGTAGATGAATGAAGACTCTTATACACGGATCAAATATGGGTTTGAGAAATACCAACCTTAACTGCCGAGAGTGGTTTCTTGTGTTTGATTTTCTGCCGGTTGATTGCTATGTCCTCTGCCTTCTGCTTCTATGCCTCCAGAGTTGCTTTTGCTTCTCCTTTCCTCTATCGATTAACTGCTCTCTTCTCCTATCAAACTTGATGTTTACTTTTTGTGCTATTCTCCTTTTTTTCTGGAATTCCCCCTCCTCAGATCACTTCCCCCTCCTTTTATACCTGGATTTTACTGTTCATTTTGCTTGCTGTCAATGTTTAGTTAGTCCTTGAAAAGGTGGCCGTCCTACTCTTCTCAGGAAGTAACAGCCATGATTTGTGCCTGCATTTGGTTTTACTTTTAACTGCTTTCTTTTTGTTGCAGCTTGTTGTGTGGTGAGCCTTGAGTGGCTCTTTTGAAGAGGTGGCCGCCCTCCTACTTCTCTAGGACGGTGGTAGTTTCTGCTGCTGCCCCTTCGGTTAGAATATAGGCAGTGGAAATATGGTTGACTGAGTGTCAGTTGACAGGGCTTGATTGTGGACCGAAATGATGGGAGGGTTCTGATTGCTTTCTTCTTCTTTTGCAGGCTTGTAGTTTGTTTTGGGCTTGAAATGATGATCAAAGGAGCCCAAACTGTTAGGACTAGCTGGGCCACCAAATCTGACTAGTGCCATCGAAGAATGAAGACTTGTATATTCTGCCTTCTATGTATAATGTATAATTATGTAGTAATTTGTTTGAACTAACCCATGTATTATTAATCATTATTTATGCTCTTATTATAAAATGTCATTGTTATTGTATGTTTAGGCAAACATTTGATAATAAAGCTTGGTTCTCTTAATCAAATTCGATCACTTACATTCATCATGAGCCAAACTACAGTCCAAACCCTCTAGATATCTCTTTGTGATTTGCCATTGCAAATAATTAGTTTGAGACAAAATACTTAGTACTCGTTGGTTCATATTGACTTGCTACTGCTAGTCTCAACCAAATAACTTTAAGATACTTTTTAAAATATAACTAAAATATAACTGTAGTACCATGCTACAATGAGTTTTCTTTTTTTTCTAGTAAAATGATTATCCCGGACAAAATGTGGTGTCTACAGTAAACACCCAACACGTAAAAGAAAATAAGAAAACTTATCGACTTAATAAATGTAGCTCGACTCTCGAAGTCCCCAGCGGAGTCGCCAACTGTCGCAACCGTCCCGTCCGGGGGGGTCCGTATTGTCGTCGCGTCGGCATTTTTTGGGAGTCGCCATCGATCTTGCTTGGAGTGGATCGAACACTTTTTGGTCGGCTCTAACCTTAGTGTCAGAACCGACGCATGGTCTGCGAAAATAAAGTTCTGGGTTCGGGAGTACGGTTACGTGTGGGGAAGTTAAGCAACACCCCCACAACGCCCTAAATCGGTACTACTTAAGTCGATAAGTTTTTATGCGAGTTGGGTGTATTTTAGTAATAATTTTGTAATTTTAGGGTCCCACTGGACCATTAAATAATTTTTATTAGCTGCAATTTAATTATACGCCCACTGACGTAAAAATTTAAAGATAGAGTTTATTGATTAGTTGGACTCGAACCTTATTGGTTGCCTACGTACCCGTTAGACGGGATCAAAGTCCACGTAGTTCGTTCGAAATTTGATAATTTTAATAATAACTTTTACCACGTTCCACCGAACGTAATTTTCGTATTAAAGATTTTGTTATACTAAAATTTAAATTATTATGATGTTACTAAAATAAATGCAAGGATTTTAATTATTAAGAAGAAATTTGACGTATTAAAAAAGGAACAAGATAAACTTAATCCGCATTCAACATTTCGTATTAAGGATTTTAAACTAATAAATTTGAATGGGTTGATAACAATTACAAATGATTGGCCAGTATCCCAACTGGCTAAATGGGCAGCCCTAGATCGTGTTTCACTCCGAGGACGCGGGTTCGAAGCCCGCAGCCTGCATTTTTCCATTGATTCTCTTTTTGGTGCAGCAAAGGGGGAAGGGTATTTTGGTGATTACACAAAAACGCGGTGGCAGGGCATGTGATTTACGAGAAACCCTAGGGGCAAGATCGTCGTTTTAGTGAAAGGGGTATAAATTCATTTTTTGGAAACCCTAAGCTAACTTCCTAACCCTAAACGACCCCATGGCCGCCGCTCTCTCCCTCTTTCCCTCGATCTCGATCCTTCTCTACCTCTCCAGAGAAACAAAACTAAACCCTAACCCTGATCCAAAATCGCCGCCTCCCTCTCCTCTCATCCCTCGTCTCTCTCTCGCCCAGAGAACCCAACCCTAGCCCCAATCGAAACCGCCGCCGGCAAAACGACCCGAGTGAGGAAACTCCTCGGAGTTTCTCCTCTAGCCGCCGACCTTTTGTCTCCTCGATATGGCGTGAGTTGCCAAAAATCGAGCGGGATACCTTCGATCTAGGTAAGATCGTTACCTGCAAGTTTATTTTTTATTTCTGGGTTTTTTTTTGAGCGAGATTCTAACCCTTTTTCTTGTTTTTCTTTCGGAGGTCGATCTAAAACCGAGGAGGGGGGTCTCGATTTACCTTATGATAATCTTGATCTACCTTTCTAGTTGGAACAGAGGTGACGACGAGGAGGTTTTACCCTCTGGTAAGCTCCATTTTACATGCATGTCTTTTTTCGTTCGATTTAATGCATTAGATCGAGATTTAACCTGTTTCGTTTTTGTTTTGTTTTTGTTTTGGATCTTCGCCGAGAGAAGGAAGGGAGAGGCGGTGGTCGCCGGCGCAGAAACAACTGCCACCAGCCAAAGGAAACACCAGAATCTCTCGAACCCTCCCCTTTGCAGTGATTAAACGAAGAGATTTAGGTGATATCCCCTGTACAATTTATGTCTGTTTTCTCTTTAGTCGATTGGGTTCTAAGTAGCTAGGATCGATTTCTTAATCTGCATGTGGATTGTTTTTATGGTAATACTTGGTAAATCGTTTGCTTTGTTGATTTTTGCTGGGGATTTTGAAATCTGAAATTATCGTGTTGCAGAGTTTTAGTTCAAAATCTTTTAACATAGCTGAAAATCATAGCCACTGCTTGTGATTTCGGACTGAGAAAGGAAATTATGTTCAATGTTTGGAATAGGAGTTTAAGAATATAGTATCGACAATGGTTTGGAAAGAACGATTAAGAACAATAACCTAAGTCACAACCACTGCTATGACTAAATCAGAACTTTGGATCTTAATTGATTCTGCCATTAACTGGTTTCTTATGCTATGACTTTGTTTTGTGGGTCGATTATGAGGTTGAAGGTTTTTTTTCTATTTAACTGGCTTTTATGTTGATTAGGGATTCACGAAAAATTTCAATCTCTGCCTATTATTCTACATGGATAGAACTTAAGTAAACCGACTTGGATACTGTGAATTATGAAGCAGTAATAATCACAAAACAAATCTAGCAAAAAGAAACATACTGATCTATCATGTACATACAGATAATCTGGCTAGTTTGATCCATGATTTAGTCTAAAAACGACAAAGAATGGTAGCAAGAGTAGATCTCTAATATATAGATATCGATCTATCAAACACAGATGAATCTAACATATACATATAGGCTACTATGAAGAAACATTCATTTTCTGTTTTCAACTAAGCTTGTTAAGTAGATGAATGAAGACTCTTATACACGGATCAAATATGGGTTTGAGAAATACCAACCTTAACTGCCGAGAGTGGTTTCTTGTGTTTGATTTTCTGCCGGTTGATTGCTATGTCCTCTGCCTTCTGCTTCTATGCCTCCAGAGTTGCTTTTGCTTCTCCTTTCCTCTATCGATTAACTGCTCTCTTCCCCTATCAAACTTGATGTTTACTTTTTGTGCTATTCTCCTTTTTTTCTGGAATTCCCCCTCCTCAGATCACTTCCCCCTCCTTTTATACCTGGATTTTACTGTTCATTTTGCTTGCTGTCAATGTTTAGTTAGTCCTTGAAAAGGTGGCCGTCCTACTCTTCTCAGGAAGTAACAGCCATGATTTGTGCCTGCATTTGGTTTTACTTTTAACTGCTTTCTTTTTGTTGCAGCTTGTTGTGTGGTGAGCCTTGAGTGGCTCTTTTGAAGAGGTGGCCGCCCTCCTACTTCTCTAGGACGGTGGTAGTTTCTGCTGCTGCCCCTTCGGTTAGAATATAGGCAGTGGAAATATGGTTGACTGAGTGTCAGTTGACAGGGCTTGATTGTGGACCGAAATGATGGGAGGGTTCTGATTGCTTTCTTCTTCTTTTGCAGGCTTGTAGTTTGTTTTGGGCTTGAAATGATGATCAAAGGAGCCCAAACTGTTAGGACTAGCTGGGCCACCAAATCTGACTAGTGCCATCGAAGAATGAAGACTTGTATATTCTGCCTTCTATGTATAATGTATAATTATGTAGTAATTTGTTTGAACTAACCCATGTATTATTAATCATTATTTATGCTCTTATTATAAAATGTCATTGTTATTGTATGTTTAGGCAAACATTTGATAATAAAGCTTGGTTCTCTTAATCAAATTCGATCACTTACATTCATCATGAGCCAAACTACAGTCCAAACCCTCTAGATATCTCTTTGTGATTTGCCATTGCAAATAATTAGTTTGAGACAAAATACTTAGTACTCGTTGGTTCATATTGACTTGCTACTGCTAGTCTCAACCAAATAACTTTAAGATACTTTTTAAAATATAACTAAAATATAACTGTAGTACCATGCTACAATGAGTTTTCTTTTTTTTCCAGTAAAATGATTATCCCGGACAAAATGTGGTGTCTACACTTGTTAATAGGTTTCCCCAAGATAATTCGGCTAAGGAGAGGTTTCTTCGAGGAAGGAATTGAGGAGTCATCTTTTCGAGGTGAGTGTAAAGGGGGTAAAATCTCTGTCGTAGGTCTTTTAGTTTTTGCTTTTCGTTCAAGTTATTATTTGGTTAAATTTTCTAGTATGCGCGATATGTGTGTGAGGCATCCCACCGCCTGTAAGGGTGGATGCACGCGTTGTGCTATGTATGAATGTATGTATGTTTGTATGGTTGATGGTATGAGGAACCCCCGGGCGGTTGGGCCACTACTGGATGCGGTAGATGGTCGGGTCACTGCTTGACGGCGAGACGTAATGGAGCAATTGTGTTGGTATACTAGGGTAGGGACACCGCACGGCGAGACGTAACGCGGCGGTCCCTTGTGTTGGTGTCTTTGGGTTAAGAATACAAGTAAGAAAAATTCTAAGCTAAGATCGGAGTAGAGATCTCTTATAGACTATTTGATAGTGAAGTTTAAAGAATGAAAGTGAGAATGAATTTTGTCTAAGGAAGGCTTTCCCCTAATAATGTGTTTAGTAAGGAGTTTGCCTAGGGCAAAGACCTTAGGAAGCAACCACGAGACTGACCCCTTCTCACTCACCAGGTCGAGGAATGGTTAGCAGAGGCAGATTTCGAGAAGAGGCAAGGCGAGGCGAGTAGTTGCACCCGCATTGAGGAGAAGTTAAGGAACTCGTGAAGAGTCAGAGTTAGAATAGTTTAATTCCATTGTTACATGGTTATTAGTATAAACTGGAGATTCTTTGATTAGTCGTTTTAAGTGTTTGAGATTCAGAATTTTGCCCAAGTGTTGGGGCTTTTCGTTAAAACTTCTTAAATACTGTCAGTTTGTTTATTTTAAAATGTGGTTTTGGTTCTCCGGAGTAACCGATTTTTGGTGTGAGTTGTGGTTTTGTTTTTGAAAAGCGACGGGACGTGTCACATCGTCTCTGAGTATAGGTGTCTGGATTTACCTTTTTACCGCTTTGAATAAGTTTTGTTCCTCTATTTTGACTTTTGAGTACCTGTTGTGTTCTATGTTCCATCTGTTTTGAGTGACTGTGGATTTATCATTTGTTCAACAGTAAGTATGCATCTTATTCCGTTTTTATGCCCGTCTCTATAGGAATGACAGATGATAATACTGAGGCAGGGGGTGAAAGCAATGTTGAAACTGCAACACCAAATCAAGTCACAAATCAAATTCAAGAAACAGAAGATGAAAATCCTTATGGACCAAAGAAAAGGATAAAAAATCTCCAGCTTGGGTGGAATTCAAAGAAGTTGTTGTGGCTAACATTAAGAAGTGGGAGTGCACACATTGCCACAAACGGTACTTGAAACACCGCTCTAGTGTTACAACAACTCTGCTAAGACATTCAAAGCAATGCACAAAGAAGCCTTGGACAGTTCCGGTTGAGGGGCAACAACAACTAAGTCTGGAAGCAGCTTTTGAACAAGGTGAAAGTGTGCATGTTATTCAGAATTTTAAGTTTGACCAATCAAAATTGATAGAATCCATGGTGCATTGCTTTATAGTTCATGAAATGCCTTTTATGACTGCTGAGTATGAGTTGTTTAATGCAATGATGAGACGTGCTACTCCCCTTTATCAGAAGATTAGTCGAACAAGTATTGCAACAGATGTTTTCACCACATATGACATCATAGAAAGAAGACAAAAAAGCTTCTTGACAATGTGTCTAGGATGAGTTCGACTACTGATTTGTGGAGATCTAATCAAATTGTGGAATACATGGTTGTCACTTGCCACCATGTGGACAAGGATTGGAAGTTGCAGAAACGTGTTCTTGACTTTTGTGAAGTTCCACCTCCACATAATGGTCTGGCTATATCGGTACACTGCATACATGTTTAGTCAATTTGGAAATTGAGAAGAAAATTTGGACAATCACTTTAGACAATGCAGCTTACACTGAAGTAGTTGTGAGGGCTTTGAAAGGGACTCTTAGTTATCAAGGTGAGCTGCCACTTGCTGGGGAAAGGTTTCATGTTTGTTGTTGTGCTCATATAGTCAATATCTTAGTGAAATATGGACTTAAGGAGATTGAAGACACAATTAAGAATGTTAGAGAAAGTATTCATCACATTGCTCCTTCAACTAGTCGAATCACAATGTTTCGGGATATTGCAAAGCAGTTGAAGTTGCCTTCGAAGAAGCTTGTTCTAGATTGTTGCACTCGCTGGAATTCAACATATCATATGATTTCTACTGATTTAGATGTGCGAGTGGTGTATCCTAGATAAACTGAAAGAGATTCTGCATATAAGTGGTTGCTCGCGGATGAAGATTGGACCAATATCGAAGATGTTTGTGAATTCTTGGAGTTATTCAATGACATCACCATAAGTATTTCAAGAACAAACTACTCGATTGCTAACTTGTTTCTTCCTGAATTGTGGGCTATCAAGATACTATTGAAAGACAACTTGGATTTAGAGAAGCCAAATATGAGGTCTATGGCTGCCAAAATGCTGCAGAAGTTTGACAAGTATTGGGGAGAAACCAACTTGGTGATTTCAATTGCTTGTGTATTGGATCCAAGAAATAAGTTCAAAATGCTTGAAGCATATTTCCCTGATCTTTATGATAAGGCGGGGGCTGATCATAAGATTTATATTCAGATAGTTCGTGACAAGCTTTACAAGCTCTTTCATGAGTATATGGAAGAGTACAAAGCTAAGAATGTTGGGAACTCATATGAATATGATGTTGAAGTGGTTTCTTCTTTTGCTGCTAGTACCACAAGTGGTAAAGGAAAAAGAAAAATGGGAAGGGCAATGTTTGGTTCCATGGTTCAAAATGTAGAGTGTGTTTCAACAAGGAAATATGACTTGATGTTTATCTTCAGGATTGTCTACATTTTCATAAGGGGGAAGCACTATTCAATGTCATTGAGTAGTGGAAGGAATAATGCATGAGGTATAAGGTACTGTCGAAGATGGCTTGTGATATCATGGCAATTCCAATCACATCAGTAGCTTCAGAGGCTGCTTTTAGTGCTGGAGGAAGAGTGGTTGACAAACATCGTACATCATTGGGGACAAAAACCTTTCAAGCTCTACTTTGCACTCAAGATTGGTTAAAGAACCATTATTAATTGAAAAAGACTATTAAGGTAATTTATAATTCTTCTTTCTAAGTTTCATATATTTTCATTGCACTTACCTTATTCAACTCCTATTATTTTGATTTCTAGTAGGTTGTGACCAAAAAGGAAGATGTTGTGGAGATTGACTTTCAGTAATATGACCACGGTTTTTCTTGTATAAATTTCAGTTTGACTGAAGTTAAATCTATTAAAGAGCTATTGTTGGTTGGTTTAATAGTTAATTGGTTGTTATTCCATTTCATTGAGTAGGAATTGATTATAGGCTTAAAGCTAGTTGTTGCTTCTGCCCTTATTGGGAAAGAATATTCATGGAGCTATTTGTATGCATTCTTCTAGTTAAATTATAGGCTTAATGATGTAGGTTGATTGTTTCATGGATGGATTTATGATGAACATCCTTTCTTATTTATTTTTGTGTGCAGGTATGGTAGAAATATATATTTTTTGAAAGTGAATTAGTCGTGGGAGGATTGCTTTTTGATGATTCAGTTGTGGAAAGATTTATGACAAATAAGTTCTGAAAAGATTAACCATTACCCACTATCCACTATGAATATGAATCTTGTCTTGATATGTAATTATGTCAAAATTGTGGAAAGGCTTAATTATATTGTACTGAACATGATCAACATTATCTTGCTAATATGATAGTGTATGGAAGTTAACTTTAATTTTTAATTTCTAATGTTCTTTTTATCATTTATGTTTACACATTTTTCGGCAAGAATGGTTTCAAATCGAGTTCATCTTGGTTTCAAGTCGAGCCGAGCTTGTACTAAGCTTGACAAGCTGTGTTAATGAGCATTTACCTCGCTCTACCGAGTCGAGTTTGAGATAGATGACTTTTATTAAAGCCGAGCTCGAGCTGGATTATGAAAATTCGAGTTCGAGCCAAGCTCGAGCTGAAAAATTTAATAATGAGCCAAGCTCAATCTAAGCAAAAACTTGACTTAGCTCGTTTGTAACCCTAGGTGCATTCATGTAAAAATTGAATTAAATATATAATCTAATAAAAAATCGGTTAATAAAAATTATAATAAATTTGGTTAATAGCATTTTGTATCCCTCTACTATGGTACATTAACAAATGTATCATATACTAAATTTGTGCATAAACATACCCTTCTAATATTAAAACGTAATGATGACTTGATATATACACATATTTTTGTCCACCATTCTTGTATCGTTTGAGTCTTATTTCTCGTGTTTTAGGCCGATTTCACGCTAGGTTGTTCTTGTTTGTGATATTTCAGGTCCTAGTACGTGAATGAAGGTTTGGGAACGAGTTCGGGGTCGATTGGACGAAGATTGGACGTTTGGCGAGAAGCTGAGGAAGCCACACGAGCACACCTAAAATCCCACGCGGCCGTGTGACTTGGCCGTGTGGCACCATTTTGCACGGGCAAGCCACACTGGCCATGTAGGGGACCCTTGTGGCCGTGTGGAAAGTCCGGGGAGCTCACACGGCCAGCCTGGAAATCCACACGGCCGTGTGCCTGGCCGTGCAGCATGTCTGAAAACCCACTAATCAAAACACCGCGTTTTGACATCCACACGGGCAGACTGGGAGACCACACGGCCGTGTGGTCGGGGAATTCTGGGTTTTAACCCAATTTCGAGCCAAAAGAGAGGGAATCGAGTTTTTGAGCAAAAAATAGAGCCCTAGAGAGAGAAAGTGCGAAGTTTGTTACTCTAGCTTTTTCTTTACTGCATTTTTTCTCTTCCACCTGTGTGCCTTCACGGGTTACTTTTGCTGATTGTGTGCAGGTAGTGCATAACCCGTAGCTAGTCGGGGGATTTACTACTGTTAGATAAAGAGCTTGAACGGACTTGCAGGTACTTCAAGCGGGCTTTAAAGGCGCGACTGGCTGCAGAGGAAGCTGTGGAGCAACTGCACATCACCGAGGAGGAAGAGATGGGTGACCCACAGGACCATGATGCGGTCCTTCCCGAGGAGCAAACCATGGGGTACTACTGAACCACCAGAGCCGCGGACATGAGGTCGCCCATTCAGCACCCTCAAGTCCCAGCCAACAACTTTGAGGTGAGCACCTCGGTCATCACTATGTTGCGTGGCTCGGTAGTATTCCGTGGCAAAGAGAGGGAGTGCCCCCGATCACATCCAAGGCGATTCCACGAGCTCATCGATGGAATCAAGATAAATGGGTCCCAGCCGATGCCATCCAGCTGAGGTACTTCCCATTTACTCTGGAGGGGAAAGCCAAGGAGTGACTGGAAACTAGGCCTCCCAGATCGATCATCACGTTCGCCAACTTGGCGAACAAGTTCCTCACCCGCTATCATCCTCCGTCAAAAATGGCGGACTTGCAGAAGCAAATTACCCATTTTACATAGGATGAAGATGAGACCATCCGGAACGCATGGGAGAGATATACCAGTCTCTTCCTAAGGTGTCCCAATCATGGTTTCAATGATGCTTTCAAGGTGGGCACCTTCTACCACGCCCTCTTCCCATAAGACAAGCAGCTGATTGACTCGGTTTGTGGCGGGAACATGCTGACCAAGATGCCGCCTCAGTTGAATCAGCTCTTTGAGGAGATGGCAGAGAAAGGGTATGATTGGGGCACTGCTAGGAGGTTGAGGAGAGCACCAAACCGAGGTGTACATGCTGTGGGCACCCACTCTTCTGATTTGGTGCAGGTTGTGTCTAAACTGGTCTCAGCCATCGATCGGAATGGGATGGTTCCGGGGATAGGGCAGCAGCCAGCCATGCGTTGCCAGTGGTGCGAGAGCGCCCATCACACTATAGAGGACTGTCAGGCCATGCGTGAGTCTAGTACACCCCAGGATCAGGTGAACTTCAATCAACAATGTCCGACGCAACGACCCATACAGTAACACCTACAATGAGGGATGGCGCCAGCATCCAAATTTCTCCTGGAGTGGTAACAGCAATCTGAAGCCACCTAGCTTCCAAGCTCCTGCAACTAGTTTTCCAAACTAGAGGCAGTCATACCAGCCTCGCCCATACCAGATGCAGCAACAGCAACCACTTTATCAGCCTAGACAAGGGAAGGCTTTTCAATAGCCCCCATAGCAGCAGTACCAGCAACCTGGTGCACCTCCATCAGTCCCAGCACCGGGCAATCCTGTTTCAGAACTAAGGGATCTAGTGACTACCTTAGCGAGCACTAGTACCCAAAAGTTCAATAAATTGGAGCAATTCATAGAAGTGGCTGCAGGCAAATTCATGGAGATTGAAGCTGGCCAGAGAAACCAACATGCACTTCTGCAGGATATGGACACCAAGGTCGGGCACCTGGCAGATGCCCTTGCTTCCAGACCGGCTGGCACACTTCCTGGCCAACCCCTACCAAATCCTAGAAATCATAAGGAGGGGTTGCACGCCATTATGCTGAGAAGTGGGATTGTGCCTGCGGATGCACCGCAGAAGAGTGCTAAGAAGGTGACCCAGATCACCCGAGAGACGGAAGAAGACCTGGTGATGGAAAAGGAGCCAGAGGATCAAGCTCCAAAGCCACAACCAGTAGTGGTTGAATATAAGCCTAAGCTCCCTTTCCCCACCAGGATTTACAAAGACAGGCTAGAGGCAGAGTTCGGCAACTTCTCGTCCATGCTTAGGAAGCTGCATGTTCAAGTGCCCTTCATGGAGGCACTATCTCTGATGCCTAAGTATGCGAAGTTCCTGAATGAGCTTCTCTCGAAGAAGCGGAGGCTGAGCGAGCTAGCCACTATGGAGCTCAGCGAGGAGTGCTCGGCCATTCTGCAGAACAAGCTTCCGCAGAAGCAGAAGGACCCAGGTAGTTTTACTATCCCGTGCTCTATAGGTAAATTGCATGTAGAGAGGTCCTTGGCGGATCTAGGTGCTAGTATTAATGTGATACCATATAAATTGTTCAAGAAACTAGGCCTAGGTGAACCCAGTGCAACTAGGATGAGTATTCAACTAGCTGACCGATCTATAGTTCATCCTAGGGGCATAGTGGAAGACCTTCTGGTTAAGGTTGGAAGATTCTTTTATCCTGCGGATTTTGTTGTCTTGGACATCAATGAGGACATAGAAGTTCCCCTTATACTAGGAAGGACTTTCCTGGCCACCGCCAAGGCTCTTATAGATGCACATGATGGGACCTTAGTCTTGAGGGATGGCGAGGAGCAAATAACATTTCCATTGCTAATACTCTCCCTGCTTCATCGCCTTTGCATGTTGTTTCTCACCAGGAGCACGAGTCTGTCGTGTATCCTTCTGTGCTCCCCATTTTGCAGGACCCCCCTCACATACCTTCGCTGCCACTCCCGTCCACTCTGTTACCAAAAGAAAAGATCAAGGAGTGGCGGGCAAAACTGCAGGTAGCTAAGCCTGCTCAAAAGAAAGCCGGAGACCACTATGAGCTGGTCCCGCCTCCTAAGCCTCGACCTCCTTGGCCATCCGAGTATTCACTCGCTTTCATCCTGTCGGATTGTCAGGTCGAGTTGACGAGTGCTGGTGGTCACACCCGTCGTGTGCATGGCCACCATCTGAAGTTGTACCTCAAGAGCGATGTGGATCCGCTCTTGAAGGCACCTATTCCTGCACCTCTCTGAGCATCCACCCTACTGGATTCCAGCTAAATGACGGTAAAGAAGCGCTTGTGGGGAGGCAGCCCCACCAAGGTTTGTTTTTCTTTCGTTTGTTTTTCGGTTTGTCCACTTGGAACTATGGTTTTTATCACCCAGTGTGTTTTGATGACTCTAGCCCTGCTGACTGGTCCCATTTCTAGTCCCCCGACAATCTGTATTCCCGGTAACATCGTTTCCCCTGGTCCTTCCCTCTGCTCCATTGAGGGCAATGTCGTGCTTAAGTGTGGGGGTGTTTATCTGTTGTTGACTGCATGTGAGTTTGTGTGCTTGGAGCCTAGTCCACTGTCCAAATCTCGAGATTTGAGGGCTCCAAGTACTGAGGTGTGCATGATCATATTGGCACTGTGGATTTGATTGGTGAATCGAATGGCTTTTGAATTGATGCATGGCAGCTTGATTGTAACTAGGACAACCTATGATGATGACTGAGACGTGTAGTAGAATTGTGTAGGGGTTCAGTTTTTGCTCAACTGTTTGCTTACCAACTATGACTTGGATTGATCACTTGCTCCTGACAGTCGCTTATGCATCTAGTTCAGGGAATCAGGATGAGAGCTAGAGCATATAGGTAGTCATGTGAGATTTGAGCCTGCTTGTTTCTTCCTTGTGCGATAGTTCCCTCTTCCATGATGTGTAGCATTCACGTTGTCACTAGCTAAGATGAGGGAGGCATAGGATTAGCCCACGACCAAATTGACTGTCCTGGTGTGTCATACCCCCCCTAGTCAGCCCCTTTGAGCCGTGTCACTTTCTTTCTTTCGGTTTGTATGGAAAATCACCCTTTTGCATATCTTAGAAGGTTCCACGGAGTGGTTTTTGCATGTTCTCTGCTGTTTCTGCTAAATATAATCTGAGGGTTGGAGGTAATGCTTAAAAATTGGGTATGTGTTTGAAAAATGTGCAGAGGTGGCGGTTCTCTCAAGAAATGAAAAAAAAATGAAGAAAAAAAAGAGAAAAAAATGAATGAAAGGAAAAGAGAGCCACTACCCGAAATTCTGAATCATGCTCATTAAGTAGTGTTTCTTAGCAGTCTGGCTTGGAAATACTAACATTTATGTGACCTCCTTCGCTCTTGTACTCTAGAGAATTTGAGTAATGCAGAATGGCAGAAAGAAAGTACTGGTTTGATTGGTTGTGAATGTGTTGGGTTTGGAACTGTGGAACCTTGTGCTATGAATACTTCCACCACCTAAAAGGCATTTTCCCCATGTCCAAGACCTTAGCCAGTCATCTGAACCTGTGTCTAAGACCTCCGGATTAGTTAGTGGTGACACCCCATATGTGAACTCTAACATTTAGAGGTTGTCTTCATGGTGAAGAGACGTTAGGGATTGAGAGAATAAGCATGCACATTTTTCGCATCAAATTGTCCTGACCCCACTGGTCGAGAGTGAGCGACTCATTTTCTCATATTCTCTATACTCTTTACCTCGGTGAGGACATAGATTGCTTAGTCTCAATTCTGATATCTTGAGTTTTGTGCATGGGGTGATTGTCTTGAGTAAGTGGTTGAGTCAAGTCTATGTTGGTTGATGAACAGAAGGGAAACTCCTCCTTTACCTGATTTTGCTACACTCGAATGTCCTCTGTGGTGGTTGTCCAAGTTGCTGTTGAAGTTGTTCATGTGTTGATGTTTGAAAGCCAGTACGATTCACGTGTTCTGTGCCTATATGATTTGTCCCCAATGTTGGTATGATTGAAATATGTGAGCGTACCTTGTACTCTGACTTGGTTTGCTTGGGGACAAGCAAACTGTTAAGTGTGGGGGAATTTGATGACTTGATATATACACATGTTTTTGTCCACCATTCTTGTACCGTTTGAGTCTTATTTCTCGTGTTTTAGGCCGATTTCACGCTAGGTTGTTCTTGTTTGTGATATTTCAGGTCCGAGTACGTGAATGAAGGTTTGGGAACGAGTTCAGGGTCTATTGGACGAAGATTGAACGTTTGGCGAGAAGCTGAGGAAGCCACACATGCATGCCTAAAATCCCACACGGCCGTGTGACTTGGCCGTGTGGCACCATTTTGCACGGGCAAGCCACACTGGCCGTGTAGGGGACCCCTTGTGGCCGTTTGGAAAGTCCAGGGAGCTCACACGGCCAGCCTGGAAATCCACACGGCCGTGTGTCCCTGGCCGTGCAGCATGTCTAAAACCCCACTAATCGAAACGCCGCGTTTTGACCAATGCAATTAAAAGCGCGATTCTACCTAGAAGCGAAAAATGGGTAAAATCGTAAAACGTAGAATCAAAGCGTAAACGCGTAAGTTTTCGACGCACCCTCTAAAATAACTAAAATATGTTAAGTACCACATATAGTATGTAAAATGTGAGTGTGTAGATTTTAGATAAGTGAATAACTACATGAAATTCATAATTAAAATGTAATATCTAACACATAACTAATTTGTGTTTACTCAAAAGTAGAGAAAACTCATAACATCTTAATAATAAGCTCATAAACATAGATCGTGACCCGTAAACGAGTTTGAGAATCCAAATTCTCATAAGCTGGTTTGAGTTTACATAATTACATACGATCAATTACCCATAAACTTTTATCGTAACCTAGGTATAAGCCACAAGTGAAGATTAAGGGAGAAGGCTGATAGAAGGTCAGGGGCTATTGAGAATACCATTAGGTGTCTTTTCAACCTAATGTGAAGCCCCTATCTCGACACTAGTTGTAGAACGAGTGATGAATCATGTTTTCCTTTTTTTTATTTTTTGCTGATATATCTCCAAAATTACATCATTTTGGGCCAATTAGCACATTTTTTATGAGATTATCAAAATCGTATAAAAACGCTTCAAAATTGCGATTTTACTGATTTTAAGCAATTTTACCAATTTTATCCATATTTTTACCAGTTTTTGTGACTAAGCGACTTTAGGTAGAAACTGAAACATTTTGGTGGCCTGGATACGTAAAAACATAAGTTTTTACGTTTTAATGCGCGATTTTGATTGCACTGGTTTTGACATCCACACGAGCAGACTGGGAGACCACACGGCCGTGTGGCCTGGCCGTGTGGTCGGGAAATTATGCGTTTTAACCCAATTTCGAGCCAAAAGAGAGGGAATCAAGTTTTTGAGCGAAAAATAGAGCCCTAGAGAGAGAAAGTGCGAAGAATCCTAAGGTGATTTTGGAGCTGGGTTTCATCAATCGAGCTTGGAGATCATCATAGGAGTGAAGATCATCATCCTAGAGCAGATATCCTCATCGTTATGAGTATGACTACTCTGATTTATGTTTTCATCTCTCTCTCTCTCTCTCTATGGAGTAGAACCCTCTCTCACTTGGGTATGAAGAACCCTAGTTTCATGTGTTAGGGATCTTGATTGTAATGACTTGGGATTGTTATACTGATTGGTTATAATCGATTGACACATGATTCATTGATTCAATTGAAGTCTGATCATCTTTTCTTGATTTCTGCTACAACCTGAGATCGATAGAATCTGATTAGGTTGTTAGAGCTTCATCAATCGGTAGTGGTAGATTGATTATACGAGAGTTAATCGATTTACTGCTTTGTACTGGAATCCAATTCCGGTAGTGGAGTTCTGTATTCATAGCCTCAGCTTTCTATCCCGGTGAAGACTAGTCGTCTGCCGGGTAGTTGGACTGAGAGGGCTTGGTCAGTGATAGACCATTGATTTCACATGTTTTTACCCCTATTCTTGAGCCGTTTGAGATGTTGTTTCTCGTGTTTTAAGCCGATTTCACACTAGGTTATGCGTTTATGTCATATTTCAGGGCTTAGCGTTGGCATCGAGGCGAAGAAACGAGTTTCGGGTCGAAAGGAGCACGTTTGGTTGAAGTGTGCTGGAGGAGCAAAATACCCGGCCATGGGCAGAAATACCCGGCCGGGTATTAATCGGAGCAGACCGGGGAAAATCTGTTTTGGGCGTTTGAGAAGCAGAAGGGGGCCCGGGCATTAATCATAAATCCCCGGTCGGGTATTCTTGACCTTGACTGGGGATTAACCCCCTGTCTCCGACGGTGCGTTTCAACAATCCCCGGTCGCCACCCAAAATACCCGACCGGGTATTCTGACCGGGGATCGCGAACGCAGGCTGTTAAAAGCCTGTTTTGTGCGTTTTTGCAAAGAGGGAGAGCTGGGTTTTGGATCCCAAGCACCCAAGGGACGAATCAAAGAGAGAGAGGGCGATTTGAGGGCATTCTTGGAGTGAAATTGGAGGATTTTTTCTCCTTGGAAGCTCTAGGAACAAGCCCGGACTTGAAGACTGATCATCTGAAGATTCTTACTGCAGTCTCTCTCTTCTCTATGGAGTAACTTCCCTTCACTTAGGTTTTGAGGAACCCTAGCTAATTTTGTTTGATTGGATGATTGTATGAGTACTCCTACTTGATAATCTTGAGTTCATATTCAATCTATGCATGTTTTCATGATTCAATTCTGCTTTAGTTGAGATTATTGATTCTGCTTTGATCCTATGAGAGCGAATACCTGATTAGGTCAATAGAGCACCATAGATTGATAGTATTGGATCGATTGCTTTAGTCGAGGGTTGATTCAATGCTTTGAATCGATTGAGAACCTCATTCGATAGAGGGAATCTAGTTCAGAACGCCTTGATCGGTTGTTCTAGAGAAGGATACGTCTCTCTAGGCAATTGACTCAAGAGGGCCTTGATCCTTTATTCGAGATTCAAGGTCTAGTTAAGGATTCTCCGCATTGTGAATGAAAGTGAAACAGGTTAGAGATCATCAATCATTAATCTGGCTAGTGGCTAGGGGGAATCATACCTAAGTGAGTTCCCAACCTGTAATTAGATTAACTTTAACTGTAGTTTGCTAGAGTAGTTTTAGTTGTTCTATCTTAATCTTGTTTGCTAGATAATGAAATGAAGTTGAGTAATAGTAACTCTAGAGACCTGTGGATTCGATATTTATTACTTGAGCCACTATACTGCAGTCCCTTTCATTGGTTACACTTGGCCATTGTTAGGAGTTGTGTCATAGCGAGTCAGTCAGCTTAAGAGATTACCAAGCTACTGTCGGATCTTCCGCAGTTTAATAAACAGTTAATCAACCCAGGGTAATTACAACTGTGACCTAACTAAGGAGCTAGGGGGACTCATTCCCGAGTGACTCTTCCCTTGCTTTAGAAAACCGAACCATTTCCGGCTTTCTTACTGCTTTTAGTTAAAATCACAATCACTCGACTTAGTTTGCTAGATAATAGATATTCACGGAGTAGGCAGTAGATCTAGACCCCGGGCTGACAATTAGAGCTTGCCTGTTACTGCATTTCCGGGATGCGATTACACTTGGTCGCAGTTTGGTGTTGTGTTTTAGCGTGTCACGTAACGAGTTTACCCTTCCATCCAATTATCAGTTAAGTGATGACTCGTTTTAACTACAACATCCCAATCGAAAGTCAAGTATTACCGACGACCGGGTGTAGCATAGGGCAAGCAAGCAATAAGAATTTATCGTACCACGAGGATCTAGGCTTACCCTACTTCAGGTTCAGAGTTCGTTATCTAGCCAATCCTAGGATGGTGATTAATAAACTAAGCTAACTTACCTAGCTAACCACTAACCTAGCTATTTACAAGGTTGGAGCTAGCTTGGGCTCGATCGTCTTAGGTCCATTCTTTGGACCAATGTTGGGTATCCTCCTAGCTTGATCGACTCAAATATACTACCATTTGGAGATGAACTCCCTCGAATATGACCCGGAATGACAAATTGATGGATGGGTAGTGCTCTATTCAATCTAGAGTTTCGTATAATGCTAGGAGACTGATCGAATAAAATCCCTCGGGGACTACCCGGACAATATACGATAGGAGTGACCCGAAGACGCCAAGGAAGGGGCTCTAAGGGTATTATCCCACTTCTAGGTCAAAAGCTCAAAGCATGAAAATGGAAACCACACTCGTGCCATTCATGAAAACATCTATCAATTAAGTAAAATCATCAATCAAACATGGAATGTGTCACATACATCAACATAAAACCCAAATCTAGACATAAGGTTCTTAAACCCAAGAGAAGAGGGTGAGTTTCTAGAGAGAAAGAGAGAGGAGAGATAACAAAGAAACCTCTAGATCTTCATCTTCTTCTTCTAGGCTTGATTCCTAGCTTTCAAGCTTGATCAATGTCTTCAATTAAGCCCCAATATCACTCCCTCCCTCACTAGAACACCCCTTTGGTGTTTTAGGTTGAAACCCTAGAGAAAGAAAGTGTTCCTTCTCTAAAAACCATCTCCCCCATTTCTCTCTCCCCGTTGTTTTCATATTTGCCCTTTTTGGCACTTTTCGACCTCCAATTAACCCGAAACTCATCCTCGACCTTCCCACACGTGCTAGGACCTGAAATGTATCAAAACAAGCACAACCTAGCATGAAATATGTCGAGGAACGATGAAATGCAAAGTCAAACTATCAAGAAATGAGGGGCGAAATGTGTACATTTGGACCCGAATCAAGTGATCGTTAAATGGGTCGTGAAATGACTTAATTTCCCCTCATTTACTCTAAACACTCCTAGTTTTAATTTTAATTATTTTATGTTCCAAATTAATTAATTAAAAAAAATCTTACCCTAAACTAATTCACATGCACACCCGACATAAACCATATGTTTCCCCTTAAGATTAGTCCCTCCACTCGGCGCTGCTCCTTGCATCTCCTTTCAAGGACATTGAGAAGAGTTGTCGTCGAAGGAAAGGGAAGGAATCTTGGAGCGCAAGATTGACCTTCTTTCCAATCTCGACTTCGTCCATCGTCACCTTCACGTACATCAACGTGGCTCCCTCTCCACACTCCTCAGAAGGAGAAGACCGATTGAAGATCATCACCATCAGTTAGTCTCTATTTTCGCAGCTTCTTCTTCCGTCGGAAACTAATCCACGGCCACCCCACAATCCCGTTGTCGTCACCCTCTTCTTCATCATCATATTTTGTCTCAATTCTGCTTCAAAAATCTCAAATTTGAACCCCCCCCTAAAAAAAACGTCAAAATCCACAATTCACTTAAATATAAAAGAAAACAGGGGAATTAAAGGGAATCAATACTTGTTAAGAATGACAGAGCAATTGTCATCGTTGTCGTCCCCACCGATCGCCCATTGAAATAGGGGCAGGTTTTGAGATTGGGAGATGACGAGAGCAGCACCGCCGCTGAATGGAGGGAGTAATCACCAATGAGACGAACGGTTTCTATCAAGTGTGTGTGAATTAGTTTATGGTTAGACTTTTAAATTAATTGATTTGGAACATAAAATAATAACATTGATACTAGGAATGTTTAGGAGTAGATGATGGACAATTAAGTTATTTCAAAGCCTCTTTAACGGTCACTTAACATTAGTTGGATGAAAGGGTAAACTCATTACGTTTTAATATTAGAAGAGTATGTTTGTGCAAAAATTTAGAGAGGGGTACGTTTGTTAATTTACTATAGTAGAAGGGTACAAAATGATATTAACCCTATAATAGAATATCAAAATGTGTATTTTATTTTAAATTTTTAATAAATTTACAAAATAAAATATGATTCTAGTACAATCTACAAAAATACTTCTAGAGTTCGGAGAAGCAGAAGTCAACGATCGGAGGGTGTAGGCTAACCTTTGGGTTGGGAGTTAGTGATGGCAATGGGGCGAGTACCTCAATACCCACGTCCCGCTCCACACTACTGCGGGTCGGGGTGGATAATACCAGTATGGGTACAGGACGTGTCGACCCACTCTTACTTGTTATTTGAAAATATACACATAAAATTTTACTTTTTACGATAAAACGAATGGGAAAACACTTGTGAATGGAAAATACTGGTAATGGAATGGGTAATTGATTCTAACTAGTTGAAAGATTGAGTCTAACTATTTGAAGAGAAGTCAAAATAGGAGAAATATGAATAGATAGTTAGATACTGTAAGTAATTGAGATAGAATGGGCCCAGAACGGGCGGGGGGGGGGGGGGGGGGGCAGAGCAGGGCGGTTCGGGTCGGAAATAGATACTTATACCCCGCCCCACGCTAATGCGAGTTGGTAATACCCGTCCCATTACGGATTCGGTCGGGTAATACCCGCGAGACATGTTCAAATTGCCATCACTACCTAGAGTTGTTTCATAAGAACGACTGAAGAAGAGGGAGTGAAGAGCAGTCGACTTGAGGGCACACTCACCTTTGGCCTACCGCTTCCAACAATAGGTTGACTGCTTCCGACAAAATGTCGACGGGAAGGCACACTCACCATCAACTTGCAACTACTTTTTGGAAGTGATAGATCACTTGACAAACAGTCGACCAAATGGCAAAGCCATCTTCTACTTACATATACAAAATTATTTGTAGTAATGCAACATCCTATCACTCATGGGCAATCAAATCTCTACGGAGATTATAGGCCTAGACAAAAATAAATAACACCCACTTCTAACACTTCTGAAATAAGAATCAACTAAAGCAAGATGACATAATTGTATAACTCATATACCTACTTTTTAAGTATCTTCATAATAACAATGAAACAAAGTTGCTCCATCACCAGACAAATATAAGATAAAAAAACAAGCAAGTTGAGCCTTCGAAGGAAATATGAAAGTCTATGTTAGGATATGGCTTGAATTTGACTTGGGCTTTGTTTTGTGTTTTGGACATATTCTGTTTGGGTTTGTGTTTGGACTTTGTTTTGGCCTTATCCTTGTAGTTTTGGAAAAGGTATTTAGTTTTCTATTTGAGATTAAGAGAAGAGTTCTATAAATACTCTTCATTACCCTAATTTGTAGTTAGGTTAGTTAGGTCAATCTGTTTGTTTGGTTTGTGACTTGTACTCTCCTCAAATCAGTGAAGTTTGTTCTCCCCTGCATGTGGATTAGCTAGCACACACTGTGTTACTGAACCATACTAAATTTGTGTTCGTTTGTGTTGATCTGAATTGTCGATTGCACGTTAAATCGGGCAACTCCATTAGCATGATATTGTCCCCTTTGCGCCAAGCCCGCACAGTTTTATTTTTGGGCGTCCTTACCAAAAGGCCTCGTACTAATTGGGCTAGGTGGACACTAATATACAAAGGTTCCTTACTTTATATTTCTGATGTGATACTTGGATTGTCCCATAACAATCATCCGCTCAAGACAAGGACCATGAACTTCGTGTCCCCACCTTAGTGATTATCTTTATCCGCCAGACATCTTGTATCGATGGGCTTCTCGGTACAAGGATTTTCTCAGACGCAGAACTCTCTTTGATCCGCCAAACAAGCATATATCTCAAATCACGAGGTCACCAAATGAGAGTCCACCAAATTGACGTCCACCTCCCCGGATCTGCCGAACCAGACTCTGATACTATTTGTTGAAATCAGACTGCTCCATTAGTACGATATTGTCCTCTTGGTGCCAAGCCCACACGTTTTTATTTTTGGATGTCCTCCCCAATAGGCCTCGTACTAATTAGGCTAGGTGGACACTAATTTACAAGGGTAACTTACTTTGTATTTCCGATGTGGTACTTGCATTGTCCCATAACAGTCTATATAGAGTAAGTCAAATCTCAGAAATAAATATACATAGCATTTTCCAAATCTACGAGAGAACAATGATCCGAGCAAATTCTCATATTTGTTCCAATCTTTGTACTAACTTCAACTCTCTTACCGACAAGCATATATATTGATATTGGACGTCTCTAATACAATATGTTGATTTCATTCACAATGGTTCATTCGATCAACTGGTTGGTGGAAGTGGTAGATCACTTGGTGGAAGCGGTAGAACACTTGGTGAAAGCGGCAAACCACCTAGTTGAAATGGTTGGCCGTTATCTTTAAGTTACTATTAGTGAGAAACCGCACGTGATCTAATCAATTATAGTGTGTACAAGAAATTGTAGATAGAACTTTGACATTTTCAGAAAAAGGCCATGATCTCCCCATGGGTACCCAACCGATTTTGAACTGATTTTATTGGGGGAAATCCAATCAATTTAATTTTCGGGTTGATTTTTCCTGAAATTGACAAGAAAAATGATGTTTTTGGTGGGGGTTTGGTATTTTAAGTATTCATACCTAATCCAACCAATTATATGCCACAAGTATGCTATAAATCCTCCCACTTTACCATTAGAGCATTTGTACCATCCCAAGAATTATGTTTATCTCTTATACCGGAAGTCTTGTTCATTCTACTTCACTTATCCAAATAGTATCATAGAAATAAAATCAATCCAAATCGACATTTTGAGACAAAATTTTACAATATATATCAAGATTTAAAGATATGGTTATTCGTTGATGGTGAGAGTGGATTTACCCAAACTGCATATGAGTGATTTTGGTATGTCATAGTACTAACCGCTACCCCAAAAGCCTTATTCATTCTCCTTCATTTATCCAAATCATGGTTACTTTCATAATCGGTTGAGTAACCAACATATGAATGATTGTTTTATTGTGTACATCAAATAATATTTTCGCAACATAAATGACATATTTATTTTAAAAATCTTTCAGAGTATGAAAAGTCATATTGGCTCGTTATGAAAATGATGAATTTGTGAATTTTATGAATTATCAATTCATGCCATCAGAGATCTTCAAGTTGACAACCGACATCAAGACTCCTACTGTCGTCATATGGAAACCTTTCGCTGAAAAGACTCCTATTAATGTCACCGCAGTCGGCAAATTCTACCATAGCAGTGATTCAGCGGCGGAGGGGTGGCGGCAACGGTGAAGGATGATCTAAATAACAGTAATACCAATCATTCTTTGATGATGTTTTCATGCTTAGGGAACGAGAGGCTGAGCCAAGGAATCTCACATTCTCGCTCCACCACCCACCCTTTCACCATCGGGGCTCTGATCCTTTGAGCTCATCCACCACCACAACCACCACCAAGAAGAAATGAAGTTCATGAACTCTAAACCCCCCGTAGAGGCAACAAATGATGGTTATTTTTATGTCGCTATGTCATCATCATCGCCATTGGCGGATCCAAAGGTGGCCTACCCGGACCATGATCCAGCTCTTCCCTTGATACAGAGCTAAAATAACAAACGAGACCTGCTTGCTTCCATTCTTCTATGTCTCTTTCGCCCCAGTGCTAGCTAGTCCGTATCTAATTTATTATTCAAATGCGGCCTAGTGCTCTACTATCCTATGGATCCGCCACTGAGCATCGCAATAGTTTGAATTGAGAGGGTAAAGGTATGTCGAGGATTTGGAGTCTGCCCATGGTACTGACAATGTGACCGATTCCAGGGCATGTGGAGTATTTGGAGTCAGAAAATGGAAATGGTGGAAGCCCAGTAGATGATTGAAATTGGGCTCTACTTATGGGTTCTAAGCTCGGGTGGGTACAGTGTTCAGTGAGTTGAGTTTAATTCGCTTAGTTCATTAATTTTTTATTTATTTTCCTGTGACATAGCGTACTGACTGAATTAAATTAACGAATTATTGAATGGAGATGTATGAAATGATTGTTTTGTCATATGCCCAAACATGTATTATTGAAATTATCAAAATTAAAATTTTATGACCAATTTATGCTAAGTGCATAAGTTTGTGACGTTTATGCTAATTATTAAATAAAACTTATATGAGCTTAGCCCAATTATTTATTGTTTCCAGAAAGGTTTAGTCCAATTACGTTTAGAAGGAGAAGAAAAATAAAACTGATTCCAGACCCTCGGACTATAAATATTCGAAATCCAAAACGACGAGTTTTAATCTTCTTCTCTCACTTTACCCTAACACCCTCAGCCTCAAACCCTCTGCCCAAAAATCTCACACTCCTCTTCTTCCCTTCCCAGGCAAACCAGACTGCGTTACATAGCGGCCGCAATCCCAGCCGCTGCCGCTATCGCAACCACAGCCACCGTCGCCGTCGCTCTCTCAAGGTCAATCCTCGCGCTCCTCCTCGTTCTACTTTCGCCACTGCTCCGAGATCGGTTTCACTGATCGGAGCATCCTTCTGGTTCCTCTCCTTGTCTGTCGACTGCAGGCCTTGTTGCCGCTAAGATGCACGCTTCTGCTTCCACTCCTTTGCGATTTCATCTCAGATTGTGCGTCTTTTCTTGCAGGTCGGAGAGTTTTTGATTTTGTTGCACCATGTCGAATTTTGCGAAGCCGGAGAATGCGTTGAAGCGCGCCGAAGGTTTGTTTCTCTCGTTTTTTTTTGGAACGTCTTAATGAATCTCTTTAAGCATATGGATGGTGAATCTAGGTTATGGTAGGGTACCTCTCTGGGTTGTTCCTTGTAAGGAAGTATGGAATTTCTGCTTCTGTTGATTTGGATGTGGTCGGAGATGGATTGGATTTCTAATTCTGTGGAATATGCTTAGGAGGGGTCGTAAACGATGGATTGGCTTTGATGTTGCTTTTGTGATTTGTCTACGATTGAGAGTCATGGTGTTGTTTTCGCGATTCTGTGGATTGCAGAGCTGATTGCTGTTGGACAGAAGCAAGAGGCTCTCCAGACGCTTCACAACCTGATTACCTCCAAGAGGTACCGAGCATGGCAGAAGACACTCGAGCGGATCATGTTTAAATATGTAGAGCTGTGCGTCGAGATGAGAAGAGGGAGATTTGCCAAGGATGGGCTGATTCAGTATCGCATAGTGTGTCAACAAGTGAATGTGAACTCCTTGGAGGAGGTAATCAAGCACTTTATGCATCTCTCCACCGAGAAAGCTGAACAGGCTCGGACCCAAGCACAAGCACTGGAGGAAGCTCTTGATGTTGATGATCTCGAAGCTGATAAAAGACCAGAAGATCTGATGCTTAGCTATGTCAGCGGGGAAAAGGGGAAGGACAGGTCTGACCGTGAGCTTGTTACTCCTTGGTTCAAGTTCTTGTGGGAGACCTATAGAACTGTGCTGGAAATTCTGAGGAACAACTCAAAATTGGAAGCATTATATGCGGTAACATTCCTGTTTTAATTGTAGTTTTACTTTGTTTCTGGCTGCCGTACGCAAGTGCGTATGGCGGAACTGATAAATTACATCTTGTCACCTGCAGATGACAGCTCATCGTGCCTTTCAATTCTGCAAACAATACAAACGAACAACTGAGTTTAGGCGGCTGTGTGAAATTATTAGAAATCATCTCGCCAACCTCAACAAGTATAGAGATCAGAGGGACCGACCTGATCTGACAGCTCCTGAAAGCTTGCAGATGTATCTGGAAACAAGATTTGAGCAGCTCAAGGTTGCCACTGAGCTTGAGCTCTGGCAGGTATTCAATCTAATTTATTTGTTGTCCGTTGTTTGAGATATCCATCTTTGAACTTTCCTTTATTAAGGTAACCTTTCGTTTTTTTTTGTCTACAGGAAGCGTTTCGCTCTGTCGAAGATATTCACGGCTTGATGTGCATGGTGAAGAAGACTCCCAAAGCATCCTTGTTGGTTGTCTACTATGCTAAGCTGACCGAGGTCTTTTGGATCTCGTCAAGCTATCTCTATCATGCTTATGCATGGTTCAAGCTTTTCAACCTTCAGAAGAGCTTCAACAAAAACTTAAGCCAGAGAGACCTGCAGTTGGTTGCTTCAGCTGTTGTCTTGGCAGCTTTAGCAGTGCCTCCATATGATGCTCGCCGTGCATCTCATGTAGAACTTGAAAATGAGAAGGAGCGTAATTTGAGGATGTCAAATCTCATTGGATTCAATCTAGATCCCAAAGCTGAGAGCAGAGAAGTGGTATTGTGATTAATGTTTCTTTCAGTGGATTTTTTTGATGTTTTGCCTTGGCACTCACAAACGTCCTCTTCTTTTACAGCTTTCAAGGGCCGCTCTCCTCTCTGAACTGGTAATTCGAACTTGTTATATTATTTTATAGTTTTGAGCTATTATGTTTTTCCTCTCTATGAGTGACCGTAGAGAGTTGTGTAACAGATCAGTTTTAGTCCTCGTCATTGATTGGATAAGTATATAATTCCGTTATGGACTCGGGTTCTTTTCCTGAAATTTCTATCACCTTATCATGTTTTGACGCTATGAACAGGTGTCCAAGGGTGTGCTGAGCTGCGCAACTCAAGAGGTGAAGGATATTTACCATCTTCTAGAGCACGAGTTCCTCCCAGTTGATCTTGGTGCAAAGGTGCAGCCTTTGCTGACCAGAATCTCTAAACTTGGGGGAAAGCTTGCTACAATTTCTTCTCTGCAAGAGGTTCAGCTATCCAAATATATTCCTGCTCTCGAAAAGCTTGCTACTCTCAGGTTACTGCGACAGGTACCTATCACTCTCTTTCTTAACATTTTTATGTTAGCTCTGCACAGGTTTACAGGTGGTCATTGTGTCCTAACAGTTAAACGTGTTTTTTTTCTTCCAGGTATCTCAGGTGTATAGCACAATGAGGATCGAGAGCTTATCTCGTATGATCCCCTTCTTTGATTTTGCTGTTGTGGAGAGAATTTCTGTTCATGCAGTTAAACATAAGTTCATTGCTATGAAAGTCGACCATATGAAAAGTGTTGTCATGTTTGGAGATGCGGTACTTTTCTAGCCTTGCTCTATATAACTATTCCTGTTTTTTTCTCTCTCCCAGTACTATACTCTCTTTTTTATAGTTTTGACATATTATGCCTGGGAAACTTCTTTCAGCTTCTTGAATCTGATGGCCTCCAAGACCACTTGGCTGTGTTTGCTGAATCCCTGAACAAAGCAAGGTCCATGATATATCCTTCTGCTAAGAAATCATCAAAGCTAAGTGACATTTTACCTGCACTCGGAGAGACTGTCGATAAGGAGCACAAGAGACTTCTTGCTAGAAAGTCGATAATAGAGAAACGGAAAGAAGAACAAGAACGCCAACTTCTCGAAATGGTGATTACAGATTTTATACTGTCTGTTTGTATAACCTCCTGTTCTGTCATTTGGTTGTGTGTTATAACACTAAGATGTTCTTTTGTAGGAACGAGAGCAAGAGTCGAAAAGATTGTCCGAACAAAAGAGAACAGAAGAGCAAGAGCAAAAGAGGCTCGCGGCAGAGTACGAACGCCTGAAAAACCAGAGGATCCTTCGTGAGATTGAGGAGCGCGAACTTGAGGAAGCACAGGCATTCCTCGAGGAAACTGAGAAGCGTAGTAAGAAGAAGAGCAAGAAGGGTGTTGTAGAAGGAGTGAGTACAAAATCCTTTTGTTATGCAGTGTTCCTTGCCAGTAGTTACATCTATATACTGTTCTCAATTGTGCTTTAATTCTTACAGGAAAAGGTGACCAAGCAATCCTTGATGGAAAGGGCTCTGAATGAGCAGCTCAGGGAGAGGCAGGAATCAGAGAAGAAACTACAGAAGCTTGCTAAGACGATGGATCATCTTGAACGGGCTAAGAGAGAAGAAGCAGCTCCGTTGATTGAAGCCGCCTTCCAGCAACGACTTGTCGAAGAGAAGGCCCTACATGAACGTGAACAACAGGTAAGCTGTCTCCCTGCGTTAGCTTTATATATCTTTCATGTGTTCACTTGCTGAAGTTTGTTGAATCCTTAATCGGCTTCACGATACTTCATTATTGCAATCGCGTCGAATGGTGCAGCTGGAGGTTGAACAGAGCAGGCAACGCCATGATGGAGACCTCAAGGAGAAGAACAGGCTTATCCGCATGTTGGATAACAAGGTAAACACACACTGACAATCCACATTGCACTCTGCTCAGCTTGTTCTAAAGGTGCTGACACTGCCGGATTTTTGGGCCATACGTGCAGATGATTTTTCAGGAGAGAGTGATTGCCCGTCGACAAGCGGAGTTTGACCAAAGGCAAGCAGCAAGGGAAGCGAGGATCAATCAGATAATTCAGACGAGGAGACAGGAAAGGGAGATTCAAAGGAAGAAGATATTCTACATCAAGACTGAGCAAGAGAGGCTTGCTAGACTCAAGGAGGAGGAGGAAGCTCGTAAGCGCGAAGGTAAGACATGTGCAACTGTTTAGTTATTTTGCCCGGGAGATTCAATTAAGCGAGATTCAGAAGCGGAAATTTCACCTCGAAAACAAATATCAAGTTTGAGTTTTGAGAGATTTTTTTAGAACATATGCCCCCTTCACATCTGATGGGAGTAATTGATTTGGTATATGTAGAGGCCGAGAGGCGAAGGAAGGAAGAAGCTGAACACAAGGCAAAGCTGGACGAGATAGCGGAGAAGCAGAGGCAAAGGGAGAGAGAACTGGAAGAGAAAGAGAGGCTGAGGAGGGAGGCTCTATTGGGCCCCAGACCTGCTGCTGCCACCGAGGTCCCGGTTGGTGCTCCTGTTGCTGCTGCGGCTGTTCCGGTTGCTGCTGCGGCTGCTCCAGCTGCTACTGGAGGTGCTGTTGCACCACAGAAATATGTCCCGAAGTTCCGTCGTGGAGGTGGTGCTGAGAACCCCCCGCCAGCCAGACAGCAGGCTCCTCCGTCAGATACCGATCGCTGGAGCAGTGGTGGCGGAGGCAGAGCTAGGCCTGGGGCTCCCCCAGAGGCGACTGACCGTTGGACCCCTGGTGGTGCTAGGCAGGATCCAGACCGACGTGGCAGTGGTGGCGGCCCAGCAGACACCTGGCGCCGTGGTGGTGGCAGCAGTAGCGGAGGCGGTAGTAGTGCTTCAGGGTCTGGCACCTGGTCATCTTCTAGGCGCTAAGCTTTGAATTTGAAAGCCATTGATGCACTCTGCTGGTGTTGGTCTTGGGAGGTAGGGGTCGAATTGAATTTTTCACGGCGTACTGAAGGAAGTAATAACTTGCTGCTTTTGTTTTCTGTTTTGGAATCTTGAGGGATTTGTTGCCTAATTATCTTAAGATCTTGGCGGTTTCTGGTTTAGCAGCGTTGTTTTTTTTCTTTTTTGTTTGAATGGTAAAATTGTAATGGTGGACACACTGGTATTGGAACCTCGTCGAAATTTTGTAGCGTATATTAGAACTTGTTTGCTGTTTACCGATTTGGTTTTTTTACCTCCAGAGTTTACCGAATAGTTCAAGTGTAGTTACCTTATTTCTGATACTGGACTTCAGTAGGTTGCAAAATCAAAACCTGACTAATAAAGGAGGAAATAGATTGGATCTCTGGAAAAAATACAGATTACATGAGAAATATATATAGTACATAGGACTTACTCTCGAAAAAGCTTATTGGTGCAACTTGCAAGTAGATTATGTGATAGATTATATTGCTTGTAGTCTGTGTTGAGTAGGGATAGTCATGGCAGGCAAAAGTGGTTCGATCAGATCAACCGATGACCGGTTTTGAGGTAGGGAGTTAAACAAATGTCAGGAGATTGATAGATGAACCTTGCAGAAGTCAGTGTTGTGTTCAACTCCGCCGATTAGCTGGTTGGAAGGGATTTCTTTCTGCCGTTTTTCTATCCCTTTTTATTTTCGAACAGTCTAATTCTAATCTATATGATAAAGATTAAGGTTACACACTAGGTCTAGAGCAAATACCCAAATGTGTATAAGTCCATAAATCGTGGATCGGAGGTGTTGCTCCTGAACCTATCGGGGAAACCTTGCTCCCCCGAGCTCCCTAAATGAGCACTGCTCCACTAAACCCCAACTTACTGATCGAACAACAAAATCTCATAATCTCCCGTCAACGACAGATAATCCGATTCAATGCATATGAAAAAAATATCATTCTATTCATAAATAGTTAAATACACAAAACTCGTAGACCCATCGTGAGTAATAATAGATAGACCCATTATCGAATACTGAAGCCCAATGATTAGTTTTCGATGTAATGTGAATAATGGGCCCACGGAAACTAGTTTGGACTTTGGAGTGAAGAAAGCCAGCTAGCTCCCTTCTTCGCTTTCCTAAAACCCGCCTTCAACCCTTTGTTCTTCTTCCACGGACGCAGTTTTTCGCGTAGTAGAAAAAGCTGCTGCCTTCGAATCGAAAGCTTTGCCCAGTGAGGGAGAAACAAGTAAACAGCTTAGCAATGAGCTCACTAGCTTCGAGATTCTCTAGCTTGTTACGAGTCTCTCGTACAAGCTCCCTCGTTTCTTCTTCAGGTGGCCTCTCTACCTTTTTACTCATCTGAATTCGCTTCCTGTACGATTATGTTGAATTTTTTTTAGCTCAGGACTGAAAATGGTTGGTGGTTGGGTTTATTTTGGGATTTTGTGGAAATGGGTTTTATTCATAATGCAAAGTTGTGAGCTTTGACTGCGATTGGTTAAGTGTAGTTCCGTTGGGGAATTTTATCGAACGTTTGGTGTACGATAAGTTTTGGGCCTTTCTAGAGTTATTGCGAAGGTTATCAGTGGAAAGTATGTTGTCTGCGTGCTCATTCGGATCGTGATTGCAGGAGATTGTGCTCAGAAAAGCTTGAGGGCGTGGTGCTCGTCGGTATCGTTTGATGATGTTAATAATAACAATGAGGTGAAGGCTGAGGAAATTGAACCCGAGTTTGACGACTTCATTGGTGACAAGCTGCCTGATATGCAACTCCAAGGTGTAGACCCTGGCAAAGGCTGGGGATTCCGCGGTGTACATAAGGTATGTACGGGGAGGATTGTTGCCAGTGTTCCCGTGTTTGATTGTTGCTGTGTGTTTGAGGGGCTCTCACTGAAGAAATAGATTCCAAATGATGGATATCTAACTTTCGTTCTTTAGTTCAAATAACAAGTCTAAGGATCTGAGCTGATAATCATTTTTGCACAGGCAATAATTTGTGGCAAAGTGGGACAAACTCCTGTGCAGAAGATCTTGAGAAATGGTCGAAGTGTAACAATCTTTACTGTTGGAACTGGTGGAATGTTTGACCAGAGACTGTTAGGAGCCAGAGACCTTCCAAAACCAGCACAATGGCATCGAATCGCTGTGCACAATGAAGCTCTTGGGGCTTATGCAGTTCAACAAATCGCCAAAAAGTATGTCTGTGAGAAGTCAAATCTCCTTCATTCATGGATGTTTGCCCGAGTTTTTATCTTGTCTGATTATAGTTACTTTTCCTGCAGCTCTACTGTTTTTGTCGAGGGGGACATTGAAACTAGAGTTTACAATGACAGCATTAGTGGAGAAATAAAAAACATACCAGAAATATGCGTTCGTCGTGACGGTACTTCTCCACTAGAGCTTGATGCCTTTGAAACTCCTATCTTATTGCATATAAGGCTTCTTCATGTTAATCTTACTCTTAGGTGGAACGTTTGGTATAGCTGCTATTAGAACGGGTTGTATTCTCAAACTAAGGGTGGGACAATGGATTTTGTTAAATCAGAACCAACCAAATTTCATGGGTTTGTTAACTACAAATGAACCGTGTGGTTTTGGTTTTTGATACTAATGGTAGATTTATTTTCTTTTTTGTTTCTATTGATGTATAAAGGTCATTCTCCTATTGATGAAATTTCATCGAAATTAATAAATTGTTAACTAAAATCTCTGAAGTTTGTTGTGATTGAAGCATGTTGCCTCATGTTCAACTTCTGCTGTTAAAATTTTGGTTTGGGTTAACCAAAATTCTATTTAGTTTTTGTTCCAGTTTCACAAATACGTTTTTACGGGTTTCAATTACTGCACCCTAGCTGGAACTATGACTAGCATAGGGGGATCTGAGTGTAAATTTCTGGAGTGCGACAAATTTTGCATCATGGTATTGACATTGCATCAATTCTAAATGCAGGTAGAGTACGTCTCATAAAAGGAGGGGAAAGCAAGACTAACTTCGATCTTTCCTTCGAGGATCTCCGTAAGTTGTTGTCTTCCATTTCTAAAACTGAGTACCATGTGCCATGAACACACCTGAATTTCTTTGTCCCCTTAGTTTTCTAATTGGAGCCTTTCACTTTTTTTTTTGTTGCAGGAGAAGGATTGTTTAACTGATTGTTCAGTTTCCATATCACGGGCGATAGTCAAATTAACACAAGGAACAATCCCGGATCTAGCCAGCTTTGATGTAAGAGATTGAGTCAAAATTGGGATAACTGTTCGATGTTTGTGGGAACTTTTCATCATCAATCAGTCTCTTCCTCTCTCTCGTCCTCCCTCCGTGCTTAGTTAGCAAAGGGCTTCAGACCTTTGTGAACGAAGAATTTTATGTCTATAATCATTTCTCAAAGCTTGATTAGTAAATCCATATTTGCTGATAGTGATGGAATTTGGTACTTTATATTACGTATCTATGCAGTGATTCAATAGGATGGCAATAGTGTCTACACCAGCTGCGAGATCCTGATAATGGTGTAGTTTTAATTCTACCTTCACTCACTGTTCTAGAGTATGCAAGCAAGACCTAATTTCTAGTAACTTTAACGTCTGCACACGTTCTGGTTTTTCATTGACATTCAATGATTTTTTAACATGATTTATTCATCACCTATTGCTGTGTGTCGAATGGATTGGTTTTACTTGTTCTAGGTGTGATTGCCAATACCACCAGCCAGATTTAGGGTTCTTATTCTGGAGCCAAGTGGCTATATGCAGATGTTAGAGATGTGGGGATTTGTGGTTAAGCTTTCTCGTCGCATCTTAAACCTTTTTTTTTTTTTTTTAATCTGGAAGGTAAAATTAGTGTTCTTTTTATCAGCAAATTAAAGATTGACAAGCTGTTGGAGGAATCTCTCTCTCATTCCATGGTATTGTCAACTTGGAGCCTTGACAGCCTTAATTATTGGCTGGAGTGTCTGCAATTAGTTGTCTTTCTGAATTTAGCACCTTTCCCTCTCAAATGAAGATAGTTTATTATTGCTATGGGAACTAATTAACTAAACCACTAAAGTGGTATAGTGGGAGCTCTATAAAAAAGATCAAATGCCCCATTAGGCCATTAAGTCTAAACAAGGAAAGTGGAAAGAGCCTTTTGTTTCTAGTCTTTATTTTCTCCACTTCCTCTGGTGCATGTCCTTGAAAGTTAAGGCCTCCTGCAATGTTAATAGATGAAGACAGTCTTCTTTGCTTCCTTGTGTTTATTTACAGTCCATCTATCTGCTCTGTTATGTATCATATCATATCTACTGTCTTCCTCCCAGATTATGTTTGTTTCAATTGGAATCTGGCTAAGTTAGTTAAGAGCTTTGCCAGTCACCCTTAGTTTTAGACCAGTTAGACCAGAAACTCGGTCTTTGTTGGTATGATCTGTTGGCGGATTGTTGGTGTTGTATATCACATATACAAAGTGATGAATTCGACTAACGATCGAATTCACCTAGTGATGAATTTAGGGCAAGAATCCACCAAACATATGCATTGCCAAACAAGCCCTTGGTTTCATCTCACAATTCATAGGTTGGTTTGCTGAACCGGCTAATTAGCTTCCAAGTTCATGGAAAGTATTTTAAGTTATTAGTTCATCACTTTGGAATTTCCTTGTCGTCTTTTATAGCAGTCCTTGACATGTGTCCACCCACCGGTTGGCTGGTAATGCACCGATAAAGACCGCACTTTTCATTTTTTCTGCGTTTCTCGTACTATTAGTATTATGGAACTTTTCATATTCATGAAATGCCTGTTTCATTTCATGGTTATCCCTTAGTCCCTAAGACCATAACTACCTTATTCAGTTTTGTATAAATAGTGCTGCTGTGTTCTTGCCTCTGGCCTCACTACTTCACATTCCCTTTCTCTTTCTTTCCAAGCACAACAATGTTTAGGATCCTTTTAGCAGCCTTTCTTCTCACTTCTCTAACTCACATGTTGTGTGCCGAGGCATGTCCTCGGTGTGGCAACGTGGAAGTCCCTTACCCTCTTAGCACCGGAGATGGATGTGGAGACCCTAGGTACAGAGTTTACTGCAACAACGG
The DNA here is from genome assembly GCA_964030455.1 of Linum trigynum. Classification (NCBI taxonomy): domain Eukaryota; kingdom Viridiplantae; phylum Streptophyta; class Magnoliopsida; order Malpighiales; family Linaceae; genus Linum; species Linum trigynum. The sequence goes on along the minus strand of OZ034821.1, from coordinate 26,250,068 downwards.
TGTCCTAGAGTTCATGTCGGCTGAAGGGTTTTACTATAGGATCCTGAGAATCAACCCATTTGCTTCTAGGCTCGTATTAAGCCCACCTTCGATACAAAGCAACTCGTGTTACTCTTCTGATCTCAAGTTAGGAGGCATTAGGCTCGACGACGAGTCCCCCTTTAACATTTCGACTCGTAACACGGTCATGTTGTTCAACTGCTCCGACAACATCCTTTTGTCGCCCTTGAATTGTTCCTCCAGTAGCTTTTGTCGTAAGTTTGAAGCTTTGGGGGTGGGGAGTGGATGCAAAGGCACCCTTTGTTGCCATTACTTAAAAGATTCGTCCATGAATTCTCACAAGATTAGGATACGAGTTGGAGGGTGCACTGCTTACACGTCGATCATCGATGTGAGGCCCGACGATCCTGCCGAGACATGGAATTATGGCATTGAGCTACAATGGGCGCCTCCGCACTTATGACCTTTTGTTGACGCTCGGTTCGAACCAAATTCATGCCCTATCTCGGGTATCTTGTTCTCTCCTTAATGTGTTGGAGATTGTACGTGTCCACCTTACTAGTGTGTTCATCTTGTTATGGTTTTCCTATGTTATAGTTATGCATGGATTTCAAAGTTGGAATGTATAATAACAGTGAGAGTGTTGTATCAAAGGATTTTTTTTTTCTTGGAATAAAAGGTTTGTTTTAAGGACTGACTATTTCTTCAGTCTGTACAACTTGATTTCCTATTGCCATAAAGTTTTTGTGGTTGAATTAAGAAACATAAAAGTTTGCTAGCATATTTCGTTTAAAAATTGGTCGTTTTATGAACTCATGAACAAAAGAAAAGCCAATGGTTGACCACTTCCACTTCTCAGTCCTCATTAGTCATTACTCAACAATATAATAACGATGCCTCGCTATACATTTGACATTCCTTTGAATGGGAATGATAGATGGAGACACCATCAATTCATTGGATAAGAATTTGGCCTTTTTATGAATGATCGATGAAGATACAAAACCAGAGGCAAATCATTGGAGAAGACTTTCTTAAGCAGCTGGAATTCATTGGACTAGGTTTTCTAAACCAACCCACTAGAAGGTGTACGCTGCTTATTCATTGGATAAGGCTGTCTCAAGCAGGCTGCAATTGATTGGAGATTTCTTGAGCAACCCACTTGCAAATTGGTGACACTAATAGTTTAATGGTAAACTCGTTAACGAAAATCATACAATATGATTCAGCTGGGTTTTTTTTTTACAAAATGGAATCTTGTTTTGCACTCGTTTACAGAGGAATACAATGAAATATACTGGAGCCGGAACAAGAGTAAAGCATCCCAGTGCTAACAGTTGAAACCAAACCATGCTTAAGAGATACAACAAAGGAAAGCAAAACACAAATTGAGAACATCCTCCCCAAGGAGCCGAACAATGGAACTAGACACAGTATTACCCAGAATCATTCTCAAATTCCAACCAAATGGAGTTGCAACAAGATCAGGATCAACTCATCCGATCACAACGATGTTTTTGGCGATTGAGCATAGCAATGCCATGTGCCACTTCCCGTGGATTGTTCATAGAAATCCAACACACTGAATCACAAAATCGGGATTACATGGAGGTGGACGATGTTGTGAAACAGATTGCTCCAAGCTTAATAGGAAGAGGGAGTCGAGGTAAAGAGATCGGGTCAAAGGAGAGTAGAACATCATATGGGTGCCACATTAGTGCAAGGAAATACCAAGTTATCGCTGCCTGCAACCAAGTGAAGAAGAACCTACCCTCCACGATCTGACGACTGACCAAGCAATTACAAACAACAAGGGGAGGTCGGAGGGAGATAGTAAACGGCTTCACCAAAGACGATGAACCAACCTACCTGGGAAGCCAGCCAAGCCACAGATCGCACAAGGCTCCCAACCTGCTAACTCCCACCCAAGTTGAGCAAGCCCATAACAAAAAAAAAAAAAAAAAAAACCTAGATCCAAACGAAGAGCAACAAGCCAACAACTCAACTAGAGATGAAATGGAAAAGACACTCCATCTAGAGTAGAAGACACAAACTGGAAAAATGTGAGAAAAATGTCTAGAACAAAGACAATAGGAGCATGAGAATGACAAATAAAGAAAAACACAAAGGAAATAGAGAGCTTAAGCTGGTGCCACCGGTCATCAAAAGGAGCCAGTGGCAACTGTCACATGTGGCAGATGACATGGCGCCAACAAGGTGATAACATGGCGGCTGTACATGTGGCGTGTATGGAAGACTAGTAGCATAGAGATGCTCATAGGATTGTCCACCTAAATGTGGGCTTAATGGTGCACTTATGAGTCACATAATGGGTGACATTTATAGAGTGCATTATGAGGGTCATTGATGCCTTGTATGAGGAGAGACCTATATAAAGAGCCATTTCCCTCATTTGTAACTCATTTCATCATTTTTTGAAGTAATATACACACTAGAGAGTTCTCCATTCTTCTTTGTCTTGTTCTTGCTTCTTTGCTTGCTTGTGAGTTTGAGAGAAGGCTGCTTAGTTCTCTAACGGAATTGAGAGTTAAGGCCGACGAACGAGAGTAAGGTCGTGACAAGTGATACTAGAGCCCGGTTTGGCTCCGGGCTAGCAAAGAAAAGCAATAGAAAAACAAAAAGGAAGAGCCTCGCCAAAAATGTCGTGATCAGACAGCGGCGTTACCGATGCTAACAAGCAACGTGGAAGAGATGCAACCAAGGGCTCGAGGCCAAAAGGTACGTCGATCACTTGTGATCCTTTCACCTCTCTAGAGAAGCGAGTCTCTAGAATGGAGGTGAAGCTTTCCGAAAATGTCACCGCCATGGAGGATTTGGGAGCTAACTTCACACAAGTCTGGAGCGATGTTCAAGGAATGAATGCTCGGTTGTCGAGCTTGGAGATAGTCATGATGGCATAAGAGAAGAGCTTGTAGCCCTCATCAACAACACTATCTCCACCTCCATGAACAACGCGATTGATACCTTGTATGAGGACATGCCTATATAAGGAGCAATCTCCCTCACTTGTAACTCATTCCATCATTTTTAGAGTAATACACACTAGATAGTTCTCCCATCTTCTTTATCTTGTTCTTGCTTCTTTGCTTGCTTGTGAGTTTGAGAGAAGACTGCTTAGTTCTCTAACGAAATTGAGAGCTAAGGCCGCACAGCCGAGAGTAAGGCCGTGATACAAACCTGAAAGGGAGAGGGAAAGTGAGTTTAGAGAAAAGGGAGAGCAAAAGTTCAAATTAAAGGGAGAGGGAGAGTTTATCCAATTATAATGATTCAGCTGTTATGAGTTACGACTACCAAGTACCAATAATAAGATTTGCAACTAGTTTTAGGTCAATTGCTAAAATTAATAGAAGAGCTTAGCAGAAGCGGCGCTCGTCACTCTAGTACATGGTAATGAAGAGCCCTTCTAGTGTGCTCTATAGCACCCATGCTATAAAAAACAAAAAAAAAGGTGACCTGTTGAGGAGGTAAACCCACTAAATGACTGGTCCCACATCATTAATGGCAATCTTGTAAATAATGAATCAATGTATGCAAGTGTAGGTACAAATTAGAGTTGTACCATATAGTATAGGTACAAGTTTCAGCTGTACCATTGAAGAATTTGTTTCACAAAGTGTAGGTACAACATAAAGTTGTACCATTAGTATAGGTACAATTTTGAGTTGTACCATAAAGGGATTTGTTAGAAAGTGTAGGTACAACTTAAAGTTGTACCATGGTATAGGTACAAGTTTGAGTTGTACCATAAAAGAATTTTGAGAAAGTGTAAGTACAACTTAAGTTTGTACCATTAGTATAGGTACAATTTTTAGTTGTACCATAATAGAATTTGTTAGAAAGTGTAGGTACAACTTAAGTTTGTACCATTAGTATATGTACAATTTTTAGTTGTATCATAAAGGAATTTGTTAGAAAGTGTAGGTACAACTTAAAGTTGTACCATGGTATAGGTACAAGTTTGGGTTGTACCATAGAAGGATTTTGAGAAAGTGTAGGTACAACTTAAGGTTGTACCATTAGTATAGGTACAATTTTGAGTTGTACCATAAAAAGATTTATTAGAAAGTGTAGGTACAATTTAAAGTTGTACCATTAGTATAGGTACAATTTTGAGTTGTACCATAAAAGGATTTGTTAGAAAGTGTAGGTACAACTTAAAGTTGTACCATGGTATAGGTACAAGTTTGGGTCGTACCATAAAAGAATTTTGAGAAAGTGTAGGTACAACTTAAGGTTGTACCATTAGTATAGGTACAATTTTTAGTTGTACCATAAAAGAATTTTGAGAAAGTGTAGGTACAACTTAAGGTTGTACCATTAGTATAGGTACAATTTTTAGTTGTACCATAAAGGGATTTGTTAGAAAGTGTAGGTACAACTTAAAGTTGTACCATGGTATATGTACAAGTTTGGGTTGTACCATAAAGGATTTGGAGAAAGTGTAGGTACAACTAAAAGTTATACCATTAGTATAGGTACAATTTTGAGTTGTACCATAAAGGGATTTATTTGAAAGTGTAGGTACAACTTAAAGTTGTACCTTGGTATAGGTACAATTTTGAGTTGTACCATAATGGGATTTATTAGAAAGTGTAGGTACAACTTAAAGTTGTACCATGGTATAGGTATAAGTTTGTGTTGTCTCCATAGAATGATTTTTAGAAAGTGTAGGTACAACTTAAGTTTGTACCATTAGTATAGGTACAAGTTTGGGTTGTACCATAAAGGGATTTATTAGAAAGTGTAGGTACAACCTAAAGTTGTACCATGGTATAGGTACAAGTTTGGGTTGTACCACAGAAGGATTTTTAGAAAGTGTATGTACAAATTAAAGTTGTACCATTAGTATAGGTACAAGTTTGGGTTGTACCATAAAGGGATTTATTAGAAAGTGTAGGTACAACTTAAGGTTGTACCATTAGTATAGGTACAATTTTTAGTTGTACCATAAAAGGATTTGTTAGAAAGTGTAGGTACAACATTAAGTTGTACCATAGTGTATAGGTACAATTGTGAATTGTACCATAGAAGATTTTTAGGAAAGTGTAGGTACAACTTTAAGTTTAGTGTAAAGGTACAACTCTAGAATGTGAGATTTTGACGGGTTTAGGAAAGTGTAGGTACAACTTTAAGTTTAGTGTAAAGGTACAACTCTAGAATGTGAGATTTTGACGGGCGTGACAATGTCAAGTAGTAGCCGTGAAATTTCCTGGGATAGTGAGAACTGCTCTTTGCATCTCACGGGACATCGCACGGCCGTGATATTTGCCTGAGGAATGAAGCACTGCTTTTTACATCTCACTTGAGTATTTTACGGTCGTGAGATTACCAGTATAAGGTGTCAGATTTCCAGTAGGAGAACTTCATCTGTTGAACTATCCCGTGTACTTATTATAATGGTGTTTCAAACAGAATGGACTTTTTTCCAGAACTTCAAACTTATGAAAAAGATGATTCATAATGTTCTCTAAACCTTGACACGAGCATTACATAGATCCATTCACAATGTTCTCTAGTAACTGTACATCATATCAGATGAGATACCCTGTTAACAAAAAGTAAAACGCAGTCAAAGCATTACATTTGTCTAATAAAACAAGCATCCATAACACGATTAAATCTGTCTAATTAATGCTTAAGTTTAGCTGCATGTAGCCCATACTAGTGCTTACATAATGAATGCCAATAGTGCCAGACAGGATGGCAGAAATGGAACTGAGCAAAAAAAGATAGGAGCAACCAGTCAGTTACTTCCATCACCAAGCAGGAGCATCATCGCGGAGATCACCTGACCTCGGAGCGCTGACAGTGCAAGCCTTTGAAGAAGAATCACACTTGAGTTTTAGGCGAACTCGATAGATTGCATCACTGAATTGGGTGATGAATATTGCTGGGAATATTTCAACCTACCTTGAGCCAACGCCATTCGGGACCACCGTAGAGATGGTTAACACCCCAGACTGCTCGATCCACATGGCCAACAGCATTGCAGGCTGGTCCTAGGTGACCCCTCATTCCACAGTTCACCTGCAAATTACAGAGACAACCAACATTATTTTATGCGAAATATGCTTCTAATTCGGGGTCGAAAATTGTCATTGATCCAAACATCGTGTCGGAACCGATCCGGGGTCGACTGAATCGTTTTCCCCTAGTTTTAGTAAACTACTCAATTTTCAAGCTGAGCTAAGAAATGGGCCAATGCCAAACCATATATCTCTTCTTTTCGTCGTGGTTCACAAAACTCCAGTCCGGAACATAGAGTGCAAATGTCGTGATCAAGTAAACGAGGAAAGAAACGAACCCTCCAAGCCTGCAGTAAATTGCAGAGAAGATCAACTTCTGAAATAAGCTAAATGGTGAATGAACGCAACTGAGTTGTAAGTTGTTTTCTCACCATTGCCATCTGTATGCGGTGAAGATTGAGAAATGCCCAGGATTCAAGATCTTTTGTCTGTGCTTGATGGTGAACGTTTCTATCAGAGCCACAATCATGTATACCAATGCAATTCTCTGGTTACAGCAGAATAATATTGAGATTCTCAGTAAGTATAAAATGTCTAAATTCCTATTCGGTCAACAACAACAAAAAAAACTTGCACGGTTGCGAAGGTTAGAGATAGACCTGGAGAATGCCACACCATCTGATCAGCTTCATGTCTACTCCATAAGCGAGGTCACTTGGAGCGTGTGAATATCCTCCTGTAATCCATCAGGTTTTAGTCTACAGCATATTTATCGGAACTACTCCACAGATTGCAACTAGCCTTCATGGTCCCTATAAGTCTTACTCTAGGCTAAGAGAATGAGGTTATGAATGGAATATCACTACCTTGCAACAGAACTCCCCAAAAGAGAAGCTTCAATGACCTTGTGAGTATCCTCCTTACGGCATCCCTCTTCTTAGGTACTCTCTGCAACATTGACATCATAAAAATTAAGCAACTCTCAGCAGCTACATTATTACTGAACAAAGAATCAGAAGAGAAGTTGGAGTGAGGGAATAGTGTACCTTTAGTGCCAGAGCTATTGCCATGCCAACAATGAAGAGGAAAAAGGGCATCACAAAGTCTGCCAATCTACAGCCATTCCATGGTGAATGATTAATCTGAGGGTATGATTCTCCGGCATCATCCACCAGAATCATCAACTGCAGATAGATTCATGCAAACCTCTATCAGGAACCAAACATGCCCTCAGCCATTAACCAGTAATGTTAGGCAATGGCTCTGGAAATGTTAACCCAATCATTCTGACACTTACCACTACTGTTAGCCCTCTGAAGACATCCAAAGTTGCAACCCTCTTGCTCTTCTGCTTTTCAGGCTGCTGCTCTTCTTTTTCTTCAGCTTCCGGGTGTTCAGAAACTTCATTCTGCTTTTCTGCGCTTCCAAGTGATTCCCTGTGGGCAAGCCCTTCTTCCAGATTCTTGGGATTCTCCATTGCACTTTGGATTGCTGGTTTCATCATGGTTATCATCATCATTCAGAACAAGTTCAGTTTCAGAAGAGCTGAGTACATCACAACAGCTTCAGTTGTTACCTTGGGATTGCTTCTACCATTGGCCATTGTAGTCAGAGAAGAATTCAAGCTATGGAAGAGCAAGAAACAAGCAATGAATAGCCAAACAGAACTCAACATCGTGGCTGAAAATACAATTCTGCAAGCAATTAGTCCAAATCCCCCAAAATTGAAGCTAACACTATTGACCAGGTTCACACAGATATTCAATCAACCAGAAAGGGGAGAGGACTGCAGCATCTTACAAGCGGTTTTCAGCATCGACATGGTGATCATCTTAATCTCGACGACTTGCGGCGTCGGAGGCGCGCTGGCGGCAATCGACAATCTAGGTCAGATCGCCGCATCTCTAGGCTACCAGAAGCGCACAATTTCGACATTCATCTCGCTCGTAAGCATATGGAATTTCCTCGGATGAGTCCTCGCCGGATTCGCCTCGGAGATCCTGCTAGCGAGACGCAAATTCCCTCGACCGCTGCTTCTCTCCTTCGTGATCTTGCTCTCCAGCGTCGGCCACCTCCTGATCGAAGGAAGGAAGAGGATCGAAGGAAGAAGGGTTTCGGCGGTGAGAAGAATGGTTTCGAAGGAAGATAGTGTTTGTCTCAATTGGTTTCAGACAACTGGTTGTACCGGTTATCACACACAAATAAAATAATAAATTAATAATTTAAATAAAATCTAATGGTTGATATAGTTTGAACATGATCTAATGGCTGTAAATGTTTTATAGTACCAATACTATAAAGCACACTAAAATGACTCGGTAATGAATCAAGAAAGGTTGACATTTGACATTGGCTTATCACTTCCCAATTTAATTCAACGAGGAAGCTATTTGCCTGCCAGCAATGGTTTTTTAAGTATATCAGCAAAAGCAATTCCATAAGTAAAATTCGTTACTTACAAATTCTTCATCAAGCTGTTAGCAATTCAATCAATCAATTATGAGAAAAGTTAAACCCACATCTCTAAGCTATCCAAATGCAAACTTAGTCCTCTGTTACAAAGGGCGAGGCACAAACCAGCATCATCAACAACAACACAGACAACTGGGGGGCGGGGGACGAAGGAAGATGATCAAAGTACCTATTTCAATCTAAAACCCTACTCATTTCTTACACATTGGATTACAAATCAGTGCGAGAAGCTCGCAACAAAATGAAATCAAGCATGCTCCCGTCTCGGACAAAAAACAAAAGAAATAACATTGGTGCTTATGTACTCTTGTTACCAGACATTGATTGATTTGCTTGCTTACACAGTCACTGTGTGTCTGCTTGGCCGTTTCCCTTCCATTGCATCTTTCTTCTTCCGACAGTTAGTGCACAGGAAGGGGCCTTCCCATGGCTTCGATCCAGGTGCAAAAAATGGACCCGAGTTAACTGAGAAACAATCTCCTGGTGTTTGGTCTGAAGGCAAATCTTTCTTTCGGGTTGTTTGGACCGCACATCTATAGATGCATGCGTTTCTGTCTGAAGGCAAATCTTTCCCCAGTCTGCAATTCATGGCATTCGAAATGCCAAAAGCATGAGTGAAGAACAACATAACATAGAACTAAAGCCTTCTTTTCAAGGTTTAGAACTAGAGTTAAGCACGCAATGCATTAGTTCGAGGGGTGGGATTGGTTTTAGAATGAAAGACATCAGTTTCTGGTTTGGTTAACCGAAATTTCAAACACAATAAACAATACCTGTCAAAGTAAAAATAAACCAAGATGATACAGAACTAACACTAAAACTAAAATACATTCCATGATTTCTAAACTCCAAGAGAGCAAATCTAACAATTATTAATGAACCAATACGTTCTGGTCTAGGCAGCGACGGATCCAGAACACAGAAGTGCACTGGGCCGCATTTTATTAGAAAATTAGAAAAGTAAAAAAAAGATAATGATTATAATATTTTTACAATGTAAATTGTACACGACGGTATTTTAATTTAGCGAATGCATCAATAATGGAGTCCACATCCATACCAATAGTATACACTAAATAAAATACTTGAGCAATCGACTAGAAATCCATAGCTCATTTTGTTGCGCAAATTTTCACATGTTTCGTTGTTGAAAGGGTTCTATTCGTATTAGTTGTTGAAACGAGCAGCATCAACACTAGACAAATCAATCTACTAATCAATTTGCATTGTGTTTCCATCCCTATATCCACCAGCTGCTCTAGTAAATTTTCCAAGGTAACAAACCTCATATATGTTTTAGTCTTTTACGTTTTAAACTTTTTGAATTTTTAGGTTTCATTGTTTTTTTAGACGAATAACCTTTGGAGTTAGAATTTATAAGCTAAATTTAGAGTAGTGATTTTGAATATGTTCATATGAATTATTTTTCTAATTATTACCAATCTTATTTTAAAATAACAACAACCCGAATATCTAAAATCGAAAAATTCATAAGGTCTATACTAACTATGGATCCAGAGGAGGGCTGGGCCGGGGCCCGGGGTGGCCACCCCCTGGATCCGCCACTGGGTCTAGGTATGACGTTCAACATCCTTAAATTACAACCAATTCCAGCATGATTCGAGTAAATTCTAGTAAGGTTTAACAGAGAAATTTAGTAACTTGTGGTAAAGTTCATCAATAGGTGAAGGTCTATTTAGGGATCAGTGAATATTGATTACTTCGGCGTTGCTTATCCTAAAACGAACAACTGAAAAAAATAATACAGTTTGGTTAACTAAAAACTGTAGAATTTGGTTTTACCAGAAAATATTTCCACACAACGATACACAACCAAGTTGTGCAGGAAGTTCTCTATCAAAATTATAGGTGTCAATCGGGCGGGTTTGGGCTAGGTTCAGTCGGGTTCGGGTTCAGTCGGGTTGTGGGTTAGTCGGGTTGCGGGTTTATCGAGTTCAGGTTCAAATGTGTTGCGGGTTAGTCGGGTTGCGGGTTCATCGGGTTTGGGTTCAATCGGGTTGCGGGCAAATCGCGTTGCGGGTCCAACGGGTTTTGGGTCGGGCGGATCGGGTTTCGGGTTGTTTGGGCCAGCGCATCGAGTAACTTAATCATTACTCGTTACCAACTTACACATTTTACTACACTAATTTAAAATATTTTTCTCAACTTTTTAACCAGTTTATTTCTACCTCGCATATATATACTTATGGTGATATCAATATTTGCAACCAAAAGATACCATTATTTGTTTATTTGATATTTTAGTATTATTTCAGTAGTAATTGGATTAAAGTATCTCGTTTAGTATAACCATGCAAATCTGGTATTTGGCCTGTGGTATTTAACAAAAGCAGAGTGATAAAAGGAGTTATTTCGAAATAACTCATTGCCCAAATAACTTCAATAAACTGTTGCCAAACGAGTTATTTGTAAAATTGTTCGAATTATCCTAAAAATTGAACCATTAAAGATTAACTATCAAATTTAGTAAAATTATTGTGACTTCAATCATAACTTACTCAATAACATATATCCTATACACTTAGCCTTACACTCAATCGACAATATTAAGTTAGTATATGTTGTTGATTGTATACCCTAAACCATCAATATATTATACACTAACCACATACCCTATACCCTAACCATATGTCCTTATGAGTTGTGATTTTGCTAGTATAGTTAATTTAAAAGTGAAATTCATACTTTGATTTTCTAAACATAGATAAAATGTGATATTTGCTAATTGCTATACCCAAACCATATATCCTATACTCTACACCACATACCTTGTACCCTAATCAAGTATCATAAACATAAATTAAAAAGTGATCTCCTGCCGTTAAAGACTTCAAATGACTTCAAGTGAACATATGTTAATAAAAAACTTAGAACCGTCAAAACCATCAATATCTTATACCTTAACCATATACCATTACAGGAAAACTAGTCACGAGATCTTATTCACGGATTTTTTCGTGTATTAGAAAGTAGACTAACAATCACGATAAAAATTTCTTTAATTGATTATCTAGTTCTAATTACGGTAATAAATTTATCCATATTTTAATCTTCATTTCCTATGATTAATTGTTAGTCACGGTTAATTACCGTGAACAATGTGACAATATATATACAAATTTATAGGTGGAAATCAGGAAGTATGTGTTTTTGGAAAATATGACTTTGGATCACAAAACAATACAACTCCTTCATTGTTCTAAAAATGGAATTTTAATAAAAAATTGTTTTTTCCAAACACACAACTACAGAATTAGGGTCCAAAAAGATTACAAAATTACATTGGCTCCTTAAAATTTTCAGACCAAAAGAATTCTCGCAAAGCAATTTCGCTCCCCCGCTTATTCTTCCCACCTTCATGATACTGAATTTTGCCTCCTGAAATTTTGGGCTCCAATCCTAAAATTGTTGCCTCTCCCGCAATTTCATTAAACGAGGAAAAGTCTCCCCAACCCCAAACTTCTTTGTCTGTTTCTAATTAACCTAAATCGATGTCGGAAAACTACTTCATAGTCGTTACAATCTCTTCATCTCCCATACCCTCCTCCATCTCAGCGTAATTGTTCCCCTGGCAATATCAATTTTGGTGATTCTTTTATGGACGCCCATTCCCCTGCAAAACTCAATCTCAATTGCCCAGAAGCTTTCTCATGGCCTATAGCTGAGGTATGTTTGTACTCGGATCTCTTTACTGCCACTCTTTAGTGACTCCCCTTCCTCTATTTGAGCTCAACAAGCAGTCATTGATCTCTTTGTTTTAATCGCATGCAACTAAAGATATAAAGTAATTTAACATAAAGGGGTGAAGAAAGGGCATTTTTCCGGAGCGGTGTTGGTGCCGGAGTGGAGCTTCCACTGTCGGGATCTACTGCTGTCGAAGCTGCTGCTGTAGTTGCCTGCAAGGCAGAGCTGCTACAATTGATATTTATTGCTGTTGGCTGCCGAAGTAGAGCTACTGCTGCCTGCCGGAGCTGATGTTGTCATAGATGGAGGTATGCAAAACCTAAACTTTATTCTCTCAAAATTGCAAATATAAGGCGAGCGTTTTCTCACCAGTACATTTATAGTAGTGCTAGGGTATCACAAATCCATGGCCAGGCCCAGCTTTGCCTTGACCGCCTCCTTTAGCACTCCCACCCCAATAGCTTGCCGACGACTTCCGATCTGTACTAACGCCACCGCCTCACCGATGGCATCCTCCTCCAGTCCTGTTGCTTTTTCTATACTATTTAGTGGTTTCTAACTGCTTGAGTGGTACTCGTTTTGACATGCTAGGTATACCTCTCGACTCATCGTCGATTTATCTGGTTTTCATTCGAGCTGTCACCTTGGCTATCACTCTCAAGACTCTGGTTTCCATCTCGTTCTTATCCCTACTTTACAAATGCATCATGTTATGTAGTTTCAATTTTGTTTGGTTTCTTTTTTGTTGAGTTTCAATTAGTGGTTGCGGGCTGGCCTGGTTCCATTTCCCTTGCAGGATGGCAATATTTCCAGTTCGTTTTTTTTTTATCTATTTTCGGTTATCAACCAATCAGTGGTGCTGCAATCTGAAACTCTGTGTAATCTAATGCAAAGTGCATAATGGGTGGAGGTCACAGAAAGAGTATATCTTTCATTTCTAATCAATGTTTATGTTGGACATCTAGTTGTAATTTATGAATTATATTAGGTAGGAATGAGTTTGTACAAGTAATACAGAATCCTTATTTGGAAATGCTACTTGTCTAGTTGAGATTCCGAAGTTGAGTATGTATGAAGGATTTTTGTTTAGTTGCTGCTAAGTATTGTATGTCTGTTGACTGTTTTTAATTTTTCTGCTTCTCATGCTTATTTGATCTATCATGAACTTTGCTATAGTTACAGTTTCAAAAGAAAAGAAGCAGAAGGTTTGATTAAATGTCATAGAGGTTGCAGTACTCCATATATCGGCAAGAAAAAGTCTTCCCCCTTTCATTTTGATCGTGTTTCATTGTGTAGTCATTACCATGTTACTGATGATGTTTATTTACATAATTTCCTTCTTTTCAAATGATCAATGAGTATAGAAAGCTTTATGGCTAGAGAATCCAGAATACTTCATTGTGTAGTCATTACCATGTTACTGATGATTTTTAATTGATTTTCATTATTTCGCAGTTTCGTTAGTCTTTTCAGTTTTATATGTTAATTAACATAGATAAATAAATGATGTTTAAAATAATTGTATTGAGTAGCTAGTTTTTTGCCACGATAATGTTAATTATCAATTACTAGCCACTATGTTTGAAATAAATTTTGTATATTAATAATTGTCCATGATCTCAATTATTAATTCTTCATTATTAATATTGACATTATGTTGATTTTATATTTTATATTTACTTTTTTAATTTTGTTAAAGAACTTAGTGTTCAAGTGATCTTCATGTTTCAATTTTTGTAATTTTCTTAAAATACGTAATATCAAGTGAGTTTCATATTATTTAAATTCCCTATACGAAATGAAAAAATAATTTTATTTAAGTTTAGAATGAAAAACTTTATTTTGAAAAACTATGTATTGTATATTATAATAATTATTCAAGTGGATTAGGTGAAGTTCGGGTTGAGTTGGTCGAATTACGGGTTCGTCGGGTTCGGGTCAATTGGGTTCGGGTTAATCGGGTTGTGGGTCAGTCGGGTTTTGGGTCAATTGGGTTCGGGCTAATCGGGTTGCGGGTTAGTTGGGTTGTCTGTCAATCGGGTTGCGGGTCGGGCGGGTTGTTGACTTTTAGTCAATTCGGGTTGCGGTTCGGGTTGATTGGGCGGGTTAATCGGCTCGGGATATATTTTGACACCTATAATCAAAATAGAGAACTTGTGATTGTACCTCTCTGCAAGCATGGCGGAACCCTCTTCGAACAACTCTTCAATGACACCGACAGCCGAAAGCTTATTTGCTGCCTTGTTAGTAGAACCGGAAGATTTCCTTCAATGAAGAGTGACGTGAGCATATTGTTCTTCTTCCGAGGTGTTGTAGGTAAGATAGGACGGTCTGATGGAATGATGTCAACAACAAGACATGTTGTATCATCCTTCAAGCCCCTCGACCTTGAAGCCTCCTGAAGATCCAACCAAAACTAACCCTTGTAGGATCCCAAAAGAATTCAATATGGGAATCCATCTAAAAAATAGGCTCACCTTAACAACTAACTTAACAGCAAGCTCTGCAGGTAAACCTCGACAAGACTTGGCAGCCATATCGGAAGATAAGGCATCCCAAATACCGTCTGAAGCAATGATCAGTCATCCTCCAGCATTCGAGAGCTAATAATCCAGACAAGTGCTCGCGATAAGGTACTAATTACAGACATGTTTCCTCCAAGAATTAAGGCCAAATTATAAGGTCAATCAACTTACTTTCACTTGTTTAACATGTGGTATAGGAACGATGTACTCCCCAACATCAGTGTCACCAATTGACCTCAATAGGCATAATCCACCAGGCTAGCATCGCAAAGGACCAACCTGGAAAGAAAGATAACATAAGACAGACTGAAGCAACAAGAAAAAGGGAGCAAGATATTTTCTCGTTGTTCATTAAACATCTCAAACAAAAGTATCGGCAGATGGATCAAATTGCATTCAGCTATACCTCGTTACCCCCAAAAATATTGAGTCTTCCAACTTCACCACCACTTGCAGTCACACGCTCCCTCTCTTTAACATTCTCTTCAAGCCTATGATCAACCGTTAAGAGGGATACTACGCCTCCTTGAGTATCCAATATGCATCGTGAATCGCCGACGGAGGCAGCAGTAATCGTCCACCCATCAATGACAACAAATGTCACGGTCGTTCCAGAGGTTTCACCTATCAGTTAGCAAAAACCAAGATTGGGGCGATAATTATAAGATGTAACTGGAAATGAAAACTGGACCAGGATATAAATAGGTGCAGACTTCTCTGCTGAAATTCTATATCGGTCTTCACAAAACCAGCAACTAGTGCTCTAGGAAGAGCTTGAAGCCATTCTTCTCTGCTAGTTGCTTGAGGGATTGCACTCGAGACATTGTCCAATAAGTGCTCCTTTTCAAATATGGCTGCCGAGATGCCATTGTGTCCATCGAAAATTTGCAAACCGAAACAAGGTCGGATTTTAGATATCTGCAGTATCACGACCAAAACCACCCTCTTTCCATGCGAAAGGGTATAGAACAGTACCGCGAAGACGGAAAACAAAGAAGACGGGTTTCCAGGAATCCTTTGACAATCGGTTTTTACTAAGAAGTAATCCTCCCCTTTCTTTGCAAGAGCAGCTTGTCCATACTTCACAAAAGGTTTCTCGAGCTTCTCATTCCTTAGCTCGCGACCAATCAATGTCGCGAGTGGAACGAGAGGAGGCTTTGCCCTTGGTACTTCGGCCTGGCTCATGGTAGTAGTTCAGGTGTCAACATTTCCACAACCCCATTGGCAAAACCCTATTCATGCTGTGAAACAAATTCTTTCAACTTTTAACCATCTTCGAACTTTAAGCAACAAACAGACAAATGAATACATTTGGAACTAGTAAGATTGGGCTCAATCAAGTAAAAGAACATTCATTCATTTTCATATCATCTCGTAATCTCAATCACAAGTATTCCATAACATGCAACTCCTGGCACTTCCTTTAACTCATTGAAAAGCAAGTAATTGACCAAAATAAGGAAGACCACATGCAGAACTCCATCTCAAACTTTCATCACACAATCTACACTTAGTTGATCTGAAAATTATAATCAACATCATTGCAATGTGTTCATATAATCTCTAACAACAAGCCTAAAGAAACCCATAAGCCGAATAAGAAATTAACACATGGAAAAGAAAGAAATTTCTTATTCAACACGATTCACAAAACTAATCTCCGCAGCCAAAGAAATCCACATCGAGCCTTTTTGCCCCAATCTACCTTCAATGAAAGGCACAAAATTTACAGCAGACGAAACTTTTTAGCTGAAGAGAAGAAAACCCCAAAAACGGGAACTCACAATGGGAACATGGGTAGGCATTAATAGATCCAGCTTCGGCGATAAAAGATCTACAAGCTCTCCATTTCCCGGAGGCAAAAACCGAAATTTTCTGCGAAAATGGCAAGAGCTGCCGGAGAGATTGAAAGAGAGAGAAGAAAGGCAGAAGTGTTACAGAGAGAAAGTGAGCGAATTTATAGGAGGGTTTTGGTGATTTGATTGGAGGAGAAATCTAGAGCGAGAGAGGACAAAGAAAGAAGGTCAGGGCAGGACGACGCAGGGAAAACTTTTTCTTCTCTTCCGGTGGAGTCGCTTTGATAATGACGACGATTAGTGTCTTAACTAATCTCCTCTTCTTTGATTGATTAGAGGAAGGAAACCAACAAGAGGAGAATGAGGAGGAGATATTTTTTGGAATATTGTATGGGAGAGAGTATAGGTGTCAAAACATAGCCCGACCCGATTAACCCGCCCGATCAACCCGATCCGCAACATGACCGCAATCCGAATTGACTAAAAGTCAACAACTCGTAACCCGCCCGACCCGAAACCCGATTGACCCGCAACCCGACTAACCCGCAATCCGACTGACCCGCAACCCGATTAACCCGAACCCGATTGACCCGCAACCCGACTGACCCGCAACCCGATTAACCCGAACCCGATTGACCCGAACCCGACTAACCCGTAACCCGACCGACTCAACCCGAACCTCACCTAGTCCACTTAAATAATTATTATAATATACAATACATAGTTTTTCAAAATAAAGTTTTTCATTCTAAACTTAGGTAAAATTATTTTTTCATTTCATATAGGGAATTTAAAAAATATGAAACTCACTTGATATTATGTATTTTAAGAAAATAACAAAAATTGAAACATGAAGGTCACTTGAACACTAAGTTCTTTAACAAAATTTAAAAAGTAAATATAAAATCAACATAATGTCAATATTAATAATGAAGAATTAATAATTGAGATCATGAACAATATTAATATAATATATAAATTACAATTGTGGTTTATTCAACTATTCAATAAAATTATCAATTAAATATAAATAAAATAAAGTAATGTATTTGGTAATTTGATGTTTTTAAAAGAAGAGGAAAATTTTGGTGTATTCAACTTTTTGGGAAGAGAAAGAAGAGGGAAATTTGATTCTTTGAATTTTTTAGAAAAGAAACAAGTGGAAATTTTGGTAGTTTTGATTTGTGGGAATAGAAAGAAGTGGGAAAGTTTGGTTCTTTTGATTATGAAAGAGAAATAATGAGGGAAATTTGGTGTTTTCAACTTTTTGATTTTTTAAAATTATAGCCTTTGAAATATGAATCTTTAATTTTTATATGGAGGGAATAACTAGTTAAATTTATTCTTATATGCTTTGAAGGCTAAAGGCTAATATATATATATATATGGGGAGTTCTACGGTACCCAGGGTGAAATCCCGGGTACCGCATACCTTGAGTAAGAAAACGCTATCCAGAACTTTAATTGACTGATCTTTCGGATATGATACTATACTCTAACCCTTAAAGATCAAAATCTAGGTCTTAATTCTCTAAATCTTATACCCCAAGATCAATTTAATTAGAAACAATAATCGACGGTTATGATTCGTCCAAATATAGGCAAAAAAATCAATGCATCATCTTAGAATTTATAGTTTATGATTTAGATAATTAGGACCTAGGGTTCACCCATTAAGGATTAGGGTATAGTATCATGCCCAAAAATCATGCTTATTCGAGGTCTAAATAACGTTTTCATACTCAAGGTATGCGATACCCCGGATTTCACCCGGGGTACCGTAGAAGGCACTATATATATATATATATATATATATATATATATATATATATATATATATATATGTATTTGTTTATGGGCTAATAAATAAATTAACCATTAGTTACAACAATTATACTAAACTTGATAAGTAATTTTTGACGGTTTGTTGTTTAGGGTATAAAGTATATTGGTTAGGGTAAATGGCATAAGGTACAGATGGTTTAGGGAGTATATGGTTAGGGTATAAGATATTGATGGTTTTGACGGTTCTAAGTTTTTTATTAACATATGTTCATTGTCATTTGATGTCTTTAACGGCAGGAGATCCCTTTTTAATTTATGTTTGTGGTACGTGGTTAGGGTACAAGGTATATGATGTACAGTATAAGATATATGGTTAGGGTATATCAATTAGTATATATCACTTTTTATCTATGTTTTGAAAATCAAAGTATGAATTTCAGTTTTAAATTAACTATAATAGCAAAATCACAACTCATAAGGACATATGGTTAGGGTATAGGGTATGTGGTTAGTGTATAATATATTGATGGTTTAGGGTATACAATCAACAACATATACTAACTTAATATTGTCGATTGAGGGTAAGGCTAAGTGTATAGGATATATGTTATTGAGTAAGTTATGATTGAAGTCCCAATAATTTTACTAGATTTGATAGTTAATCTTTAATGGTTCAATTTTCAGGATAATTCGAACAATTTTACAAATAACTCGTTTGGCAACAGTTTGCTGAAGTTATTTGGGCAATGAGTTATTTCGAATTAACTCCTTTTATCACTCTGCTTTTGCCTAATACCACACGCCAAATACCACATTTGCATGATTATACTAAATGAGATACTTTAATCCAATTACACTACTGAAATAATACTAAAATATCAAATAAATAATTAATGGTATCTTTTGGTTGTAAATATTGATATCACCATTACTATTAGCTAGTGTACTGTACCAATTACGATTAATTACATAACAAGTTTGCAAGTCATACAAATTGATTTAACATTTTGACTCATTTTTTTCAAAAAATTAAGCATATATACGAGGTAGAAATAAATTGGTTAAAATAAATATATTGTTTTCAAATAAATTTTTTCATTCTCAACTTAAGTAAAATCATTCACATTTAGTTAAGAAAGTTCAAAATCTGAAATTCACTTAAAATTATGGTTTTTAATTACAAAAATTATGCATGAATTTCTTTAACCAAATTAAAAAAAAGTAAATATAAAATCAGCACAATGCTAATATTTATAATAAATAATAACTAAGACCTTTTGTCTATAATAATTAACTTTATTATTGGAGAAGATGAGAGGGTAAGAACTAAGAAGTAATTTTGGGCGGGTGTGATGAAATTTTGGGCGCCCAATTTTTTGCAACTAGAGGGAAGGGTTTTGTGTTTTTGGTGTAATTGTAGTGGGCGGGTGATGATGAAATTTTGGGCGGCCCAATTTTAGTTGTGGTGGGAAGGCGAGATTTCAAATTTCGATTGTGGTGATTTTGACTAGTTTTTCTCAATTAAGTATATATACAAGGTAGAAAGAAATTGATTAAAAATTGTGAAAAATATTTTAAATTAGTGTAATAAAATGTGTAAGTTGGTAACGAGTAAGTAACGCGATGCATTGACCCGAACAACCCGCAACCCAATCCGCCCGCAACCCGCCCGGTCCGAAACCCGATGAACCTGAACCTGATTTGCCCGTAAATCGATTGAACCCGAACCCGATCAACCCGCAACCTGACTAACCCGCAACCCGATTAAACTCGAACCCGATTGAACCCGAACCGACGAACCCGCAACCCGACTAACCCGCAACCCGATTGAACCCAGCCCGAACCCGCCCGATTGACACCTATAGGAGAGAGACTAGAAATATATTTATGATAATAATATACAAAGTTCTCTCCAAAAATAAGAATATGCAACATAAATTATTTGGATGATAAAAATGTTAATGAAGAAGCTTAGATAAGAATAACACCCTCTTTTTCTGTTTTCTTTAAATAAATCATTTGATATTATTCACACAACGTATTTGGAGTACTATGTTTAGTAAATATAATATAGTTTTTATATCGAAAGTAGACCAAATGAAAGAAAGATATGTAACACAACTTGTTGGAAATGAATGTATATGAATAGCTTTGAAAGCTATAGAGTCTCTAGTGGAAAAAACTACCACATTGGTAGTTTTACTTGGTGAAATGTGTATAAAGATAGGAGCCTCTCTCCCAAGGGCATGCCCCTTGGGGTGACCCACTTTTGTGGGAGAGGGAGGACCTAATGGACCACCACACACGCGCGCGCCGTCCGACCGGCCGGTCGGTTGGTTGGTTGGTTGGTTCACTTGAGACTATATATATATATTTTTGGAGAAATTCCGAACGAAATTAATTATTTAATAATTAATTATTAATCTGTTATTCGTCTCCAGGACTAAAACGGAATATTCGTTTTAATTAAGGAAGTAATTATCTTCCTTAATTAATCCGACTTATTCCCCAAGCAAGAGGGTATATTCCTAGGGGTTCGGCTCCTATAAATAGCCGCCTCCCCAGCCCCTCTAAACACATCACAAACGAGCAGAAACACAATAGAGAGAGTGTTTAGAGAGCTTCGGTTTTCGCACAAAACCGTGAGTATTGAGAGGAGCTGTTTTATCCTGGAGACGACCGGTTGATAGTCTGCCGTGCGCATCGAAGGCAGTGCCGCGAACGTCTTAAAGAAAGCGACCTAGTCCGCGACTCAGCTCCAGATTCGGTAACCTCGTTCCTTTTGTTGTTCCGTTCCTAACACAACTTGGTACTGGTAGCGTGTAATTAAAAAAAGTATTTGGATGGTCTTATGACAGAAAGGCGTTAAGACCTTAGCTGCATCTTTAATTTTGTCTATTAATGTGTCAGGCGCACAACATGATAACATCTGCTTGGTATCAATAATATTGGCAAGTAACAATCCTCAAATTTAGTTTTGAAATATTTAAAAAAATTAAAAAATTTAATGAATGATTTTTTATCAATGATACCTGATATTCGGCTTTAATATATCGGATTCTTGGACTTTATGTGATTATCTCATGGTATGTTTTAGCCAATTGGTGCTATTTTAGAGCTCGCTAACCCGAGAATGGTTGAAAAACCATTACTGCCTAGTGTCATGGGTTTGATATGATACAGGTGGAGAAAGCACGAAGAAAAAACGAGTGCACAAGCAATAAATCGGGCTCGAATTACTGGTGGACTACTCACTTGGGCTCGAGGCCCAGAGGAATAGGATTTGGATATGAGAGGGCGGAATTAGAAATGGGCCAGGGAAATTCTCTTGACGGGAATTAATTGGAATTGGAAATAAATGGGCCAGAATCAAAAAAGAGTTGGCGGCTGTTGTTTGGAAAAGGAATTGGAGGGAGGATTCTTTTGGGGACACGGAATTGGATTGAGAAAAGAAAGAGACAAAAAATCTCTTTGGAGGGCGGAAGGCAATTTTTGGGCCGCTGGGGAGGCACACGGAGGGCTTTTGGGCTAGAGAAAAAAACAAAAAAACAAAAAAAGAAAGACGAGAGGCAGGAGGACTGAGGGGAGGTAATTAATTAGGCGGCGGGCAGAAGTCTTGGAAAAAAAAAAAAGAAAAGCAGCGGAACTTATTTCTCTGGGGAAGAGAGAATTCTTTGTGGAGAAAAAAGAAAGGGACGAAAGCAAAAGCGGAGCAGCAGCAGGAGCAGTGCGATTGAGATTGGCGATCGAGCAAGGCCTGAGCTGAGTTCAACGAGAGCGATTAGTTGGTTGGATTTTCTAAACCTAATTAGTTGTTTCTTGTTGTTTTAGAACATGATGAACAAAACCCTATCGATTTATCTTAATTTCGTCATGAACTAAACCCCAATTTCTGGGGGAAACACCATAGGATGTAGCTATTTCTTGATTTGATGGATTGATTTATGATTCTTTTCTTCCAATCTCTATTGCATGAAATTGCTTAATGCTTTGTGTTGACTGGCCACCAATACAATGAATCGTAGTTGATTAGGTTATTAGCGACAGTGAAACCCTATTAACTGAACATATTTCATGTGACATAGTAACTTATCGAAGCGACAGTGGATTAAATAAGGTGCTATGCGGTCTTAAATAGGATATCGATCTTCAGACTATATAGTTAATTCATTGAGCTACGATAGTAGGATTTGAATTGATTGTTTAGTACGTAGTAATTCCCGACAGGGATAGCTAGCACATTCGTGATATCCTGGCTGTAGAGGTATGGATTAAATTGATTGGCATCTGTGAATTAATCTGGATAGGATAGGTAGTGAATCCCGGTGTTTCTCCCAGAGCTTTCTCCCATTGAATTTTCCTCGACAAGTTTACTTTGCTTAATTACTTTAATTATTTTGCTATTAGTTAATAATTTCATCTCTTAAACATTTTCACATATAGTTTGCTCATAAATTTGATAGAATCATAAGGTTGTACCAGTCCCTGAGAGACGATACCCGGACTTTCCGGATTACTACAAGATAGGAATTGGCATTACGCTTTTGCCCTATCAAGTTTTTGGCGCCGTTGCCGGGGACTGCCATACCTTATTTTTGTTGATTTTTGTGAGTGAACTATTTTGATCTGTGTGCTAGTGTGCAGAAGAATTTTCAGGTTTATCCTCCTCGTGCATGCCTAGGAGGACAACTGGCAATTTACTGCCCCTAGACCCGGAGATCGAGAAGACCTGCCGACAGAATAGGAAGCAGGTCAAGTTAGGGAAGCAACCAACCACAACTCCTAGGCCTTCTCTAACCAAGAGAGTTCAGGCTTCATCACCTGTCATCCCTACACCACCGACACCACCACCTCGTGACATCGAGCCTGTCATCATGGCAGACGAGGATCGTTCGATCAGGGCTCGTTTGAATCGACGGACTGGAGCCCGAGCTTCATGTGTTGTCATTCCGGCTGGGGATGCAACCATGGAAATTACCCCAGCATTCATAAATATGATCACTAATGGGTACACCTTCTCAGGGGCTAGCACAGAGGATCCTCATGAGCATCTTCGCCGGTTCGCGAGCATATGTGATACGATGAAGAGCCTGACCGTGTCTGATGATGCAATCCGTCTTCGGATGTTCTCATTTTCTCTGCTAGGGAATGCATCACACTGGTTCCAGAACTTAACACCCCGTTCCATCACGACATGGGGTCAGCTTGAGAAGGTATTTCTGGATAAATACTTCCCACCTGCCTTGGCAATGAAGAGGCAAGAAGAGATTGTTACTTTTAAGCAGGCTGATGATGAGAGTCTGACTGAGGCATGGGAGCGCTACAAGGGGCTGTTGATGAGATGCCCAAGCCATGGTCTTGAAGATTGGAACGTGATCATTATTTTCTTCAATGGAATCAGAAGGGAGTTTCGGGATGCCCTAAATAATGCTTCTCGAAATGGTTTCACAAGGATGGAGGCTCCAGCAGCATATGAACTGGTAGAGAAGATCTGTTCAGAAGCCACTGAATGGGGTAGTGAGACCAGTATTCGAAGGAGAGGAGGCTTGCATGAGATAGACAGAGTTGCAAGTTTAGAAGCAAAGATTGATGCTAAGCTGGATTCCAAGTTCGATGCACTCGAACGAAGGCTGGCCAAGATTGCTTTGGGTAGACAAGAGGAGGTTGCTTCATGTGAACTTTGCGAGGGTCCTCATCATAGGGATATGTGTCCGCTGGGAGCTGCTCAGTTGGAAGATATTCAGTATATCAATAATCCGCGAAGTCAAGGTCAGGGTGGTATGTATTCAAATACATATAACCCTCAATGGAGACATCACCCCAATATGTCATGGTCAAACAATAATCCAGCTGGTGTTCGAAACATCCCACCTCCTGGTTTTCAACAGCAGCAGCCTCAACCAGAGAAGAAGCCCCAGCTGGAGGAGTTGATTTTGGCTCATATGCAGAAAACAGATAATAATTTCAAGGGTCTGGATCAATTTGTCACTCAACAGCTAGCCATCAACAATAATTTACAATCGTCTATGCTAGCTATGGAGAGGCAGATGGGACAGATGGCTCAAACTTTGGCAGATATGCAAGGCAGGATTCCTGGGACATTACCAGCAAATACTGAGAGGAATCCGAAGGATGCCATGGTTGTAGCAGTGACATTGAGGAGTGGAAAGGCCTTGGAAGACCCTAGCAGCTCGAAAAAGGCACCAGAGGCAGAAGAGGAAGCACCGGAAGAAAGATCTTGTGCAGAAAATGAAGAATCAGCCTTGCACAGGCAAAATGAAAGCGGTTTGCCTGTGCAAAAGCATGCTGCCCGTGTACCTCAAAAAGTGGAAAAATTGAAGAATGAAGAGGTAAAGCCTTATGAACCTCCCGCACCATTCCCTCAAAGGTTAATGAAGCCCATGGAAGACCCAAACATCAAGAAATTTGTGAATATCTTCAAGCAACTTCATATCAACATACCGTTGGCAGAGGCACTTGAACAGATGCCTACATATGCTAAATTCTTAAGGGAGTTGCTGACAAAGAAGCGCAAATGGGCTGATCTAGAGAAGGTAACCCTTACTTCTGAATGTAGTGCTGTGATTCAGAATAAATTACCAGAAAAGAGGGATGATCCGGGCAGCTTCACCATTCCATGTGTCATTGGAGGTACAGAATTCAATAAATCACTTTGTGATCTTGGAGCAGGAATTAATTTGATGCCATACTCAGTCTACAAGAAATTGGGATTGGGAGATGTTCTTAAGCCTACTCGGATCACTCTCCAATTGGCTGATCGATCAGTAAAAATTCCGAAAGGAGTGGTGGAAAATGTATTGGTGAAGGTGGGGAAGTTTATTCTCCCAACAGATTTTGTTATTCTGGAGATGGAAGATGATCGAGGAGTGCCTCTAATTCTCGGCAGACCTTTTCTAGCAACTGGTGATGCACTCATCGATGTTGGGAGAGGCAAGTTGACATTCCGAGTAGGTAAGGAGGAGGAAATTTTTAATGTCTTTCAAGTTGACCATAATCATGATGAATTTGAAAGTGGAGCTCGAGAAAGGGAAAATTCTTCTTCCTGTGATAGTGGACCACCCAAAGAACTATCACATGTCCTAGCAGCTGAAAGTCTGAAATCAAAGCAAGGGCAGAAATCCTTGCCAGGTTACCTCAAGTATCGATATTTGGGTAAGGATTTCAACCTTCCTGTTATTATTCCTTCTTCACTAACATCAAAACAGGAAGAGTACTTGCTTGAGGCACTGCAGTACCACCTACGCCTCACTAAAGGGTCTAACATGCCAGCTAAGAAGGTCGTACCCAATTTTCGCACACCTGGCCCTGCAGAGGTGACTCATATGTTGGATGGAGGTTATGCGTTTTATCATTGCTCGGGAGGGTATGCTGGATACCTTTCCATACCCATTGGTTAAAAGCTCCATAAACGTCAGGCTGAGGACGTTAAACAAGCGCTTCTTGGGAGGCAACCCAAGGTAAGTTTTCTTTTCTTTATTTTTATTTTTAGTTGTGTCAAACCCGTGCATGTTTAGATTAGGAGTTGAACATTAGGGACAATGTTCCATCCTGAGTGTGGGGTGGCGAGTCTTAGTGTTTGTTTGTTCCTTTTGTCATGTGGTCAGTAAAAAAAAAAGTTCAAAAAAAAAAAAAAATTTGTTTGTTCCTTTTGTCATGTGGTCGGTAAAAAAAACAAAAAACAAAAAACAAAAAAAATCCAAAAAACAAAAAAATTGCCATTAGGTTGAGCACAACCAAACTGCATGCAGTTTGCCTGTGTAAAAAGCAGTCTGCCTGTGTAAAAAGCATGCTGCCTGTGTTAATCTAATGGCTAAAAAACACCTAAAAATCAGAAAAATTTAAAACAAAACATTGTACTCTTGTGGTAACATGATGTAAATGACCGTGATGCCTTGAAAATGGGTTTGTGCTTGAATGAAATCATCGAAATCACCCCACTAGTGTTGAATTGCATAGTTCTTCATAATGAGCTTGAATGTTTTGACTGACTTGATATGCTTTGAATGAGCAACTCTTTTAGCAACATTCTCTTTTGTGAGGATAGTGTAATGACTTTTGGTGAAGTGGTTAGGTGGAGAACATTGACCATTCGATATGTGTAGATACCGTGCTTACTTGCATCAATTGTGAGCTTTTGATTTGGGAATGAGTCTCTCTGTTTTGAATGTTTTATGATGGGGTGAACTGTATCTTTATAAAAGAAAACACTACCTGACAAGTAAAATATAAGAAAGTTGCCATAACAATTAAAGTGTGGGTAAAAATGCCAAAATTGTGTGAGGCAATCACTCATTGCACATGGGGATTAAGAAAGATTCAATTGAGAATCGGTTCGCGACCGTACGATGTTGCTTATCAAGTACGATCCCCAGTTGAGTGAAGTGCCATTTGAGGAGCAATGACCCTCCACACGGACCGAGGAAAAGGAGTTGAAAGAAGCCCTTATGCGAGTGCTAAGAAGCAGAAATTGCTCTTGCTCGGTCACCGGTAGTAAGAAACAATCCCACTTGTACTAAATACGACTTCTCGGCAAGCAAAAGCAGAAAGAGAGAAAGCCTCTCCTTGTCAAAAAAGGTAGTGATGTGCTTAAAGTAAAATCTTGTTTGCGAAAGGCTTCCCCCATTTGTTTTTGAGACTCATGCTTAATTAATTGCTTATAATTGGTGTGAGTAAGCCAGATTGTCCTCACGAGATATGCACCTCACTGATGTGGTTAGATTCTCCTAATAACTGTTGCACCATAAGTTGTTAACCACCCACTACTGACGATCGAAATTGAGTGTTGCTATTTGAAGTTTTGGTGGATTTGAGTCAGTCAATGGTAATGGTTGCAAAGAACTTGAGTGTGGGGTGATAGGTATGACCATCAAAGCACAACTTGTCCGTTGAGAAAGAAACTACTGATTACAACAAGAGTACAAGGAAAATTTTGTTTTGTTTGAGTGTTGAGTCTGTGGTGTGTCATTGTTTTGGATGATTATGTGTTTGTGTTGTTTGAGTCGTTGCTTAGGGACAAGCAACAATTGAGTGTGGGGTTGTGATATTCGGCTTTAATATATCGGATTCTTGGACTTTATGTGATTATCTCATGGTATGTTTTAGCCAATTGGTGCTATTTTAGAGCTCGCTAACCCGAGAATGGTTGAAAAACCATTACTGCCTAGTGTCATGGGTTTGATATGATACAGGTGGAGAAAGCACGAAGAAAAAACGAGTGCACAAGCAATAAATCGGGCTCGAATTACTGGTGGACTACTCACTTGGGCTCGAGGCCCAGAGGAATAGGATTTGGATATGAGAGGGCGGAATTAGAAATGGGCCAGGGAAATTCTCTTGACGGGAATTAATTGGAATTGGAAATAAATGGGCCAGAATCAAAAAAGAGTTGGCGGCTGTTGTTTGGAAAAGGAATTGGAGGGAGGATTCTT
Organism: Linum trigynum; assembly: GCA_964030455.1. Lineage (NCBI taxonomy): Eukaryota > Viridiplantae > Streptophyta > Magnoliopsida > Malpighiales > Linaceae > Linum > Linum trigynum. The sequence continues at coordinate 26,222,349 of OZ034821.1, read as the reverse complement.
TTGGGGACACGGAATTGGATTGAGAAAAGAAAGAGACAAAAAATCTCTTTGGAGGGCGGAAGGCAATTTTTGGGCCGCTGGGGAGGCACACGGAGGGCTTTTGGGCTAGAGAAAAAAACAAAAAAACAAAAAAAGAAAGACGAGAGGCAGGAGGACTGAGGGGAGGTAATTAATTAGGCGGCGGGCAGAAGTCTTGGAAAAAAAAAATAGAAAAGCAGCGGAACTTATTTCTCTGGGGGAAGAGAGAATTCTTTGTGGAGAAAATAGAAAGGGACGAAAGCAAAAGCGTAGCAGCAGCAGGAGCAGTGCGATTGAGATTGGCGATCGAGCAAGGCCTGAGCTGAGTTCAACGAGAGCGATTAGTTGGTTGGATTTTCTAAACCTAATTAGTTGTTTCTTGTTGTTTTAGAACATGATGAACAAAACCCTATCGATTTATCTTAATTTCGTCATGAACTAAACCCCAATTTCTGGGGGAAACACCATAGGATGTAGCTATTTCTTGATTTGATGGATTGATTTATGATTCTTTTCTTCCAATCTCTATTGCATGAAATTGCTTAATGCTTTGTGTTGACTGGCCACCAATACAATGAATCGTAGTTGATTAGGTTATTAGCGACAGTGAAACCCTATTAACTGAACATATTTCATGTGACATAGTAACTTATCGAAGCGACAGTGGATTAAATAAGGTGCTATGCGGTCTTAAATAGGATATCGATCTTCAGACTATATAGTTAATTCATTGAGCTACGATAGTAGGATTTGAATTGATTGTTTAGTACGTAGTAATTCCCGACAGGGATAGCTAGCACATTCGTGATATCCTGGCTGTAGAGGTATGGATTAAATTGATTGGCATCTGTGAATTAATCTGGATAGGATAGGTAGTGAATCCCGGTGTTTCTCCCAGAGCTTTCTCCCATTGAATTTTCCTCGACAAGTTTACTTTGCTTAATTACTTTAATTATTTTGCTATTAGTTAATAATTTCATCTCTTAAACATTTTCACATATAGTTTGCTCATAAATTTGATAGAATCATAAGGTTGTACCAGTCCCTGAGAGACGATACCCGGACTTTCCGGATTACTACAAGATAGGAATTGGCATTACGCTTTTGCCCTATCAATACCACATAATTCTCCAACACACACTTCCACAAATGTTTGGGTTTATTTTTTTCATGATATAACGAGTTAGAAATGTTTCGAGGAGAAAATATTTGTCATTTAATTTCTATTTTAGTGTTCATCTTGCCACAAATTTGTGTTATCCCTACATTAACTACGTGCCTAAGAATGCCAATTCCCAACTTGCAAATGTTGACTCTTGATCAAATTAAGGTTATGCCAACCGAACATAAAAGTATAATTTCTCTTTTGGGATAATAATAAAAATAACAGTAACATAAACAACCAAAAAAAGAGTTTGGTATAATTATGTTGGTTGGCAAAATGTATTAGTGGGGATGAAAAAAACCTATTTTTTGCTATTTATCTGATTGTTAAAACTTCTATTCTTTCTGGTTTCAAAAACTTCGATTCTTTGTTTGGGAAGCATTTAAAGAAGTACTAGCTTTTTACCCGGCCTGTTGGCCGGTGAGTTTAATTTTACCATTTACATTAATCAATTTATCTATATGTTTAAATTATTTTGGATCATCTAAATTTTTTACATTTGCATTTCTTGGTGAGTATGCGGTGCGTCTATAAATTAAAAATTCTAAACGATACTCGATTTTTAATTTATAGAATCTTATGTCAAGATTTGTCAATAACGATACTCAATTTTTTTTTTGTCTTATACAATATATGTCATTCAATGAATGTCGAGTTTGGAGGAACTCTCAACCAATGATGTTGCTCAGATGACGACAACTTAATATGTACCAAGACTCTCAATATTACATAGATTTGGTCATCCCAATTGAAATTTTACTGTCTTAGTGTAAGATCATATTTGTCTATCAAGACACTCAATTTAATATCTTATACAATATGTACCAATTGTTAATTCCTGAAGTTTAATATAGACTAACCCTCAACTCATGATTGTTGTTTAAATGTTGGTTTAGAATCGGTCCAAGATACTCACACACTGTCGAGGGTTCTAATCTTAACATGGTCCATTGTTGTATAATTTTCTAACTTATCAAATATGCATTTGCTAAAATTTATTTATCTTTGGTGTTTTTTTTAGATAAAAAAATCCACTACTTATACTAATATCTTCATTTTGTTGGTGTAATGCCACATTTATTGTCAATATCTAAGCATGATCTTATACTCTAAGTAAGAAAATGATATCTGGACCGCGCATTAACCGGATTTGTGGGCATGATACTATACCCTAACCCTTGATGAGTGAACCCTAGGTCTTAGTTATCTTAATCATAGAGCTTAACCCCTAAGATTGTGCATGTAATTTGTTGCATAGATTTTAACGAATCATGACCATTGATTTTTGTTTATAATTAAACTCTTTATATATATATATATATATATATATAGAAAGAGAGTTTAATGTATTTTTAAGTGTAATTAACACCTTAGTTTGACCGAAATATGTAAACTGTTAAGAAAAATAAGGGGAAGTATGAACAAATGTAAGAAAAAATAAGGTATGGAAGCATGCATTATAAGAGAGAAGAAACATTGTCTTTCTTTATCGTCTACATTTGTACAATCAGGTACTATATTATGGCTTTGTCAATTTTCTATCAAAATGAAAAAACAACTTTTGAAGCATTTTGCTATTTAATACTTGTTTTCGTTGATAGATATAAATATTAGAAAAAGACAGCGTTTGATAACCAAAACATAAAATTATATAGTTGGTTTTTCAAATTCAATTGATTATTAAATGTTGATTATCTAAACTTCCTTCATTATGTTTTTTTTTTAATTTTTTTTATTACTTATCTGTGTGTTTAATTTATTTTTTATCGAAATATAACATATATTAAGTTCTAATAAAAAGAAAAAGAAAAATTAATTGATCAGATTTAATCAAATATATTTTTTGAAGCATTACAATATATGTCACTCTCCAAACATAAGTATCTACTGCTACACATATATATTGGAAAATACAATTATTGAATAAAAAAGAAAACATTAAAAGAAGATAGAGATAGCTACATAAATGATCATTAAAATAAAAAGAAAATATTAAAAAAAGATAGATAGCTCTACATTAAATGATCATTAACTAACTTTTTTGTTTGTAAAAAAATTGTCCACCATGGCACCTTGTAAATTCTCCAAATGCTTATGTGGCAACAAACTACTTTTGAATTGCTATAATATTATGTATAGATAGATAGATAGATAGATAGATTATTGATTGACATTGTAATGTATTACCAACAACGTGGATAGTAAAAAGTAAAAACAAAATTTTGTCTGTTATTTTGAGAGAGAACAAAAATAGTGGCCTATAAGCTCGAATTTTGACTTTTTGTGTTTGTGGGATATTTATAACAATCAAGATATATCGAAGGTGAACGTAGTGATTTCATAATAAGAAGAGAAATACTTTTATAAAAACTTATATTTTTATAAGAGAAATCCATGTTTATGGAATAAGTTCAAGGTATATAAATTACATTGGTCCTCACAAAATCATACCTAGTTGAGGTTCAAATGAGAAAGCAAGACATGGTTCATTCATGTATTATAATCATCCGATAAGATGAGTTGATTTCAATTTCATTGGATCACTTTTATGAGGACTTTTACTCCTTATTTTGGTTTAGATTCAAACACGAAACCAAGACATAGTTCATCAATGTATTTTTATCATCCAATAACATGAGTTGATTTTGAGTTTTTTAATTTAGAAATTCTGGAAGTCTATAGACAGGTCATGGCATGAACTCTCAAATATGTGGGGCCTAAGTAGTAATGCCTGGATGTTTGTAGATTGATGCTGCCAGTCATTAATCTCAAATCAAGGGAATGAAATCGTGGTTCTGGTGATTCTGCATTTGGAAAGAATCATCTGCGCAGGGAAAGCAGATTTGTGTGGAACGGAAGGTTTGATTAGACGAGCAATTCAGGAAAGAATTCAAAGGAGAAGACCTACCTTACTTGAGCTGCAACGGCTAGCCACTATGGAGTACAAAAAGCTCACTCAGAATTAAGAGAAGCAACTTTTCCGAGAGATCTAGGCACACAAGGAAGGCTAAGGGAATAGTGAGTGTGATTGATAGTGAAAAGTAGCTTTAGCATTGGTTCAGGAGTGAAACAGTGTTAGAGAGGAAGTGTGTAGGAAAACACAGAAGTTGGATAGCTTGGGGTTTGGGAGATAGGTGTCAGTAATTTGGTTAATCATCCAGGATTGGATAGGTTAACTTCGTGAGTGTAAATCTGTCAAAGAAACAAGATCATCATACCTAGTGAATCATCGGAAATCACAAACCGTGATTCTCCGACCCGTGGAATAGTCAGTATTGGGATCCTCATTCTCCCAATACTGGAAACCACGTAAAAAATTGAGTCTGTGTTATTCGATTCTGCATTTTACCTTCTGTTCTCTAGGCCATAGTCTGTTTTGCAGGGTTCGGGTGAATATCTTGCACTGGAAGATTAGCTTGTGAAAAAGGAAGAAGAAGAAGCAGAATCGTAAAGGTAAAACGGGACGTTTTGGCACAGTACGCTGAGCATAGTGTTTACAATCGCTGGGCCTGGCAAATCAAGTCCAATATGACATATTGGGTTTCGTTTTAACAACTCTCACTTCATTAGCTCATTGGTACATTTTCGATTAGAAAATCATTCTTTCTCAAAATCACTTGATCTTCCCAAAAGGTTGTTCTAGGGTTTGTAGGAGCTAGTACAAGTACCTCGCGAAGCAGGTATCTCGCGCTCGACGCCAGCAACAAGTGGTATCAGAGCCCCGTTACCAGTCATAAAGGGTTCAACAACCTCTGGTGGATCCAAGGATGGCGTCTAGGTCGGCAAGCAGTGCACCTCTGTACCTCGCCGATGGTTTCTCTTAGAATCGACCTTCGAGATTCGAAGGAGTCAATTACGGGTATTGAAAAAACTGTATGGAGCTGTTCGTTGGATCTACAGATCCCAAGTTGTGGGCCAGAGTGATCAAGGGTCCTCATGAATAGGATAGGGTAAAACCCGAATCCGAAAGACTTTTAGTGGGTACGGATAAAACCCGAACCTGAATATTGCGGGTAATGGGTGGGCATGGTTTTCTCACTATTCAACCCGAACCCGCCCGATTATACACATGCATATGTATTTTTTCTAAAAATAATCAATATTTTTCTGTAACATATTTTATATTTAGCATATAAATTTAATTTTTTATGAAATTGTGTTGTTTTAATTAATTTTCTTCATTCTAGTGAATTATTGTCGTACTTTTCGTCTTACGTAACGTGAGAAAACGTGCAAAATATTAACATATTGATTGGAGTTATAAAGAAAACTATTACCCATCGATAACCGCGGATACCCGAAACTCGAACGGGTATGGACATGGTTTGGATTTTCTACCCGTTTCTTATGTGGGTATGGGTATGGGTAAAACCCGAACTACTTTGGGTAGGGTAACGGATATGCACTATCCGTCCCCGACCCAACCCATTGCCATCCCTACTCATGAAGTTAAGGACGATCAACTAAAATGATCAGATGAAGACTTCGAGAAGTTCCAACAAAATTGTAAGGTGACTAATCTGATGTATTGCGCCCTGGGACCAGAGGAGTATCACAAAGTGGCTGGATGCAAGACAGCCAAAGAAATTTGGGACAAGTTTCAAGTCACTTATGAAGGTACCTCTCAGGTTAAAACTTCTCGTATAAACTCACTGAAGCATCAGTTTGAATTGTTCAAAATGGAGGAGGGAGAGTCAATCAGGCAAATGTATGAAAGGTTCACCAACATCGTGAATAGCCTGGAGAATCTAGGGAAATCATATAAAAGTGGTGATCTTATGAGGAAAATTTTATGGTGTATGCCTGAGAAGTGGACTCCAAAAGTAACGGCCATAGAAGAAGCAAAGAATTTGGAGACATTGGCTATAGATGAACTGATTGGGTCACTAGCTACGCACAAAGAGAAATTGAATAAGACAGGACATGAGATGGAAATCAGCGAGAAGAGAAAAAGAGGAGTGGCACTCAAAGCAACTAGTCTAGTCGATGAACCAGAAGAACTTGATGAAATGGAAGATAAAGAGCTTGCACTGTTAAGCAAGCAGATAAGCAGACTACTTAGAATCAGGAAAGAAAAGAAGCAAGGTGGTTATGGAACTAATCCTAAGGAATTTGAAAAGAATAATGGTGTGATAAAAGGTGTACAAGGAAAAACTTTCACAAGAAACCGAGGTGAGTCAAGTTCAGCAACAAAGGGAGTAAGCTCTACAGGATGCTTCAAATGTGGCAGAATGGGGCACATTAAAGATGAGTGTCCTCAGCTGAAAAAGGAGAGAGCTTTAGCAGCTACATGGAGCTGCAGTGAGGATGAAGACGATGATGACGATGAAGTAACCATCCACAGGTCATATATGACTATTGCTCAAGTGGAGGAAGAAGATGAAGAACCTGCATCTCCTGTATCCTTGACCCAGGTAAAATCTACTGAACTAGAACAACTGTGCAATCCTGAAGATGACCTACTGGTAGAAATTATTAATGACATTCAGATAGAATTTGAAAATGTTAAAATCAAATACAGTAAACTAAAGAAGGAAAATGAATTTAATCTCATGAGATTAACAGAATTAGAGAATGAATTAGAATCTAGTAAACTTAGGGAGAATCTGCTCAAGGACAGTTTACTGCAAATAAAAGGAGAAAAGAAAGAGTTTCAAAATGAATGTGCAAACCTTAAAAGAAAATTACTAGAAAGCAGAAGTCATCATAAAACTCACACTAAGTATGGGAAGAGAATAAATAGTGATCAAGAAGTAGTTGAGTGCTACTATTGTCATACTTATGGTCACAGAATCAAGGATTGCAGAAAAAGACTTAGGTCAGAAGCTGTAAAAAACGGGAATCCACTTTGGTCTCATTGCTTAACTAAACAAGTCTGGGTAGTCAAATCAGAAACTGGAAGAAAGAACAATGTTACACCTGCATGTAATCAGATTGAACAGTATCATAATTCTGGAATCACAAATGCACCCAAGAAGGTCTGGGTTCGCAAAACAAAATGAATGTTGTGTTTGCAGAGTTGCCTTCGAGTGAGCACGGAGGTGACTAAATGGATCATGGACAGCGGTTGCTCACACCATATGACAGGTAATAAACATCTTTTCTCAACTCTTAAGCTAGGTAATTTTGGTAAAGTTTACTTTGGTGATAACAATTCGGCTGAAATCATTGGTAAAGGACAAGTGGAACTAGTCCTTGCATAAGGAACGTAATGCTAGTGGAAGGCTTGAAACATAACCTAATATCCATAAGCCAGATGTGTGAAAAGGATTTTCGTGTGATCTTCGAGTCATACTGTTGTTATGTGGAAAATATTAAAAGCAGACAGATTCTTTTCACGGGAAAGAGGAGCGGGAAAATCTATACTATTGATCTAAATGACAAGAGTAGTTTCAATGAATTGTGTCTAGTTAGCTTGGAAGCTAGTGAGCAACAAGACTGGCATAGACGACTTGGCCATGTTAATGTTGCTGTCCTTTCCAAATTGGCTAGAATGAATCTAGTTAAGGGCCTGCCAAGAATTAACGAGAAGAAGGATTTCTTCTATGATGCTTGTGCCCAAGGAAAACAAACTAAGTCAAGTTTTAAAGGTAAACCGGTCATTTCCACATCCAGGATCTTAGAACTACTGCACCTTGACCTGTTTGGACTCGCAAATGTGGTTAGTTATGGTGGGAAATCTTATGCCTTTGTTATTGTGGAAGATTACTCGAGGTTTACGTGGGTGTTATTCTTAGCAAAGAAAGATGAAGCGTTTGAAAAATTTAAAACGCTTGTTGAAAAAGTTGAAAATGAGAAGTTAAGTAAAATAGCCAGTATCAGGAGTGACCATGGAGGGGAATTCTGTTCAGAGATGTTTGAGCAATTTTGTAAGGATTCAGGAATTTCTCATAACTTTTCTGCTCCAAGGACTCCACAACAAAATGGAGTAGTGGAACGATAAAATAGAACTTTAATTAATATTGCACGCACTATGCTTCATGACTACAGTTTGCCCAAGTACTTTTGGGCAGAGGCAGTTAATACAGCGTGTTATATAACTAATCGAGCTTTAATCAGATCAAGCTTAAATAAAACTCCCTATGAAATTTGGAGAGGAAGAAATCCTAACTTAGGATACTTTCACCCGTTTGGGTGTAAGTGTTATGCTTTAACTACCAAGGATAATCTAGGGAAATTCGATGCAAGATCTGATGAATCAGTATGTTTGGGATACTCAAACACCAGTAAGGCTTACAGAATCTTTAACAAGCGGACTCTCAAGGTTGAGGAGTCCGCCAACGTGATATTTGATGAGGCTGCTATTGAGTGTACAAATATACTCAATGACGATGACTTTGGTCTTGGAAAGAGTATCACGCAGAGTAAACCAGGATCAGCAGAAGTATCTCAAGCCAAGAACGCAGAGCAGCCTTATTCCACGAACGAAAGGGAGGAATCAATCTCAGATAAGTCAAAAGAAACAAAGACTGACATGGAAGATGGATCAGAAGAAACCTCTGTGCAACCCCCTCCACACATAGTTAAGCGACATCCTCCTAGCCAGATTATTGGAAGACTAGACCAAGGTATGACAACTCGTTCCAGAACTCTACCATCCTTAGCAGCCTTTGTTTCTTTAATCGAACCTAAAAATATAGAAGAAGCTCTCCAGGATGAATTCTGGACAACTTCTATGTTTGAAGAAATGAACCAGTTTGAACGTGCAAATGTGTGGGAAATGGTATCCAAACCTGAAAATCGAGTAATAATTGGTACAAAATGGATTTATAAAAACAAGTCAGACGAGATAGGAACTGTAGTTAGAAACAAATCTCGTTTGGTGGCTCAAGGATACTGTCAGGAAGAGGGAATATATTTTGAGGAAACTTTTGCCCCAGTTGCGAGACTAGAAGCAATTCGTATGCTGTGCGCTTTTGTTAGTTCTAAAGGATTCAAATTATTTCAAATGGATGTAAAAAGTGCTTTTCTAAATGGAGATCTGAAAGAAGAAGTTTATGTGTCTCAATCTCCAGGTTTTGAAAATCACAGATATCCAAATCATGTGTATAAGCTAAAAAGGCTTTATATGTGTTAAAACAGGCTCCCAGAGCTTGGTATGACAAACTTAGCTCTTTCCTTCTTGAAAATAGGTTTAGGAGAGGCAAGGTAGACAAGACTCTTTTTATTAAACAAGAACAAGAACATATTTTGTTAGTTCAAGTGTATGTGGATGATATCATTTTTGGGTCTACTTGTGAAAAACTTTGCAAAGACTTTGAAATAAAAATGAAAAGTGCTTTTGAGATGAGTCTAATGGGGAATTGAACTTCTTTCTAGGGCTTCAGGTTAAACAAACCCCTGCTGGAACCTTTATTTGTCAAACCAAATACCTTCAGAACATGTTAAAACGCTTTGATTTTGGAAACTTAAAGACTGCCATAATCCCTATAGCATCAAACACTAAACTTGATAAGGATGAATCAGGAACAACAGTAAATGATAAATTTTTCAGGGGAATGATAGGTTCCCTGTTGTACCTGACAGCTAGTCGTCCTAACATCATGTATAGCGTGTGTGTGCTCGATTTAAGAGTTCACCTAAACAGAGTCATCTAAGTGTTTCCAAACGAATTTTTAGATATCTGAGTGGGTGTCCGAACCTAGGATTGTGGTATTCCCGTGACTCTAGTTTAGAACTTTTAGGGTATTTGTATGTTGATTACGCAGGGTGCATCATAGATCGGAAAAGTACTTCAGGAACATGTCAGTTTCTGGGTACTTCTTTAGTGTCCTGGTTCAGTAAGAAACAAAACTCTGTCGCACTGTCAACAACCGAAGATGAGTACATTGCAGCAGGGTGCTGCTGTACTCAAATCCTCTGGATGAAGCATCAACTGCAAGATTATGGCTTGTTTCCTGGTTCTGTACCTATTCTGTGTGATAACACAAGCTCAATCAATATGACCAAAAATCCAGTCCAACATTCACGAACTAAACGCATTGATGTTCGCTATCACTTTATTCGTGAAATAGTGGAAGAAGGACAAATAGGACTAGAATTTGTTCCTACATCTTGTCAATGGGCTGATATCTTCACAAAGCCTTTGGGCTCTGAATCCTTCATTCGCATTCGTCGAGAGTTAGGGTTGTTTGCCTTAAAAGATATAGTTGAACTGTCAGCTCAGCCACAAGATTCTTCTTAATTGTTGATCTGAGTTACTTTTTCTAATCATATTCCCCATGATTCATGGAATCTTTATTATTCCGGATCAAGCCTCCTCATATTCCTGTCTTACCTTATTCTTATCCTACCTTCTCTTAATTAACCATGTGTCCCACTATAAAGGGTCAGGGTCGAAACCCTCATCTCATCACTCAATCACTCTCAAATCCACATCTCACCCTTTCAACTAAAAAGTTCTCATGGCTGCTCCCAATCATCACGTAGCATCCCTACGTTTGGCTCAAGCTGCCATTTTCAATGGGAAAGGGTTTGAGGATGCAGCCGGTTATGCTCGTTACCTACTTCAATTCCAAGATCGTCCTCTGCATCCCTCCATTACTCTTGATCCCTCAAGGTTCAACAGGTATGGGATGGATATCCCACGCCTGATTAACACCATTGGCTGGGGTGATATCCTTCCAAATCGAAACTTTGGGTTTCGTCCTGAGGCAGTACGAGTGTTTTATGCAAACATGAAGCCTTGCTTTCACATCTCTCCTCCATGATTCACAACGATAGTGTACAATTATCTGATCACTATCAATGTGTAATTGCTGTCTCTTTTGCTTGGCATTCCCATCGCCCGAGCAGAAGTCATGAATGAGTCTGACTTTCAATATGTTGAGTTCAATGAGGGAGACGCTCTGCGTCTGTATACCCGAGATACATGTCGTTACTATCCCTCTGAATTCCATTCTGGCAGGCTTCCTGATGATCTCAAAGTATTGCATTTTTACATATCGCGACTCTTTCTGCCTAGATCCTTTGGACTCAATACTATATATCCCTCAAATCTATGGATTCTTGCTAGTGCCAAAGAGAATCGGGTTATAAGTTATCCTCATCTAATGTTTGACCATATGTTGAACTACCATGTTGCCACAAATCACTCAGATCCTGCTGGCCTTAGGAATAGATATACGTTTTAAGGTGGCTCGTGTGGATATGCTCAGTTCTCTTCGTGCTCAATTCATCCTGCATAAGGTAGATGCTTTTGTTGGCCGTCATCGCCCTCTGGTCAATGTTCCAGGGGTAGAAGCAGTTGCTGGAGTTCCCTCACATCAGGATGGACTCAGCTTGTCTGAGCTGGGTGGGGATGATGCAGAGGAAGAACCTGATATGGCAGATCTGGTTAGCGCAGTCAGAGATAATGGTAAGCGACCAATGGTGGATCCTTTGGAGGCTGTTCAAGCCATGTTCAGGCAGGAGGAAGCAAGCAGCAGCAGTAGGAATCTGATGATGGAGGATGAAGATGCCATATCAGATTATGTGCCTTCACCTAAGTTTTCGTTTCAGAGGGAATATTAATCTTAGGGGGAGTCGAGGTTAAGCTTAGGGGGGTTGAGAAACTGGTTTTTGTTGGGGATTAAGTTGGTAGTTTTGGTCTTAGAATCTGCAGTATCAATGTTGAATAAAGCTCTGTCTGAGCTCATGTCAGTTTGTTTTTGAGTCCGTGTCTGGTTGTCTTGAGTATCAGCTCCAATAGTTCAATAAAATGTCATTTGTTTGAGTTTCACCTTGTTTGATATATCTTGCTAAAATCTGTTCCGGAACAATCTGCACGTAACTGTTTGTTAAAATGTGTGCAGGAACTCCATAAGCAGCTGAGGGGATCATTGACTGGCTTAGGGGGAGATTGTTGACAAGTAAGCCAGTCATTAATCTCCAATCAAGGGAAGGAAATCATGGTTCTGGTGAATCTGCATTTGGAAAGAATCATCTACGCAGGGAAAGCAGATTTGCGTGGAATGGAAGGTTTGATTAGACGAGCAATTCAGGAAAGAATTCAAAGGAGAAGACCTACCTTACTTGAGCTGCAACGACTAGCCATTATGGAGTATAAAAAGCTCGCTCAGAATTAAGAGAAGCAACTTTTCCGAGAGATCAAGGCACACAAGGAAGGCTAAGGGAATAGCGAGTGTGATTGATAGTGAAAAGTAGCTTTAGCATTGGTTCAGGAGTGAAACAGTGTTAGAGAGGAAGTGTGTTTGAAAACACAGAAGCTAGATAGTTTGGAGTTTGGGAGATAGGTGTCAGTAATTTGGTTAATCATCCAGGATTGGATAGGTTAACCTCGTGAGTGTAAATCTGTCAAAGAAACAAGATCATCATACCTAGTGAATCGTCGGAAATCGCAAACCGTGATTCTCCGACCCGTGGAATAGTCAGTATTGGGATCCTCATTCTCCCAATACTAGAAACCACGTAAAAAATTGAGTCTGTGTTATTCGATTCTGCATTTTACCTTCTGTTCTCTAGGCCATACTCTGTTTTGCCAGGTTGACTATATACAAATTAAATAAATTGGGGGAAAATTATTCCTATAAAAAAACAAAAAACATCATAAAATATTCCTGTAAATAAAACAACAGATTGGACATTTATTCGGCAAAGGTGGAAGACATGGATCAGTCCATTCAGAACCGGGTGCCGGGTGGAGTTGGGATTGGGAGGGGGCCGAATCGAAAAAGTTAAATGTAAGGATTAACGGAAAGTTAGCCTATTCACCTCAATTTTGGTCTGGTCATATTCTTTTCAATTTATAACCGTAACATTGTGCATCGAATCATTGTCTATCCTTAATTATATTACCATGTATCATATTTCTCAGGCGAATATATGTTTCTAATATTATTCTGGCATGAATAAATGGTATATAGTATACCACATCTTTTAATTACTAATTTGGACGAATTTATGCATTGATCTAAAAATAAAAAATTCTTAATATTTTAAAGAAATGAAGAAAATTTCTATTATACTAAATGATTTCAAATTTCAGTAGCAAATTTCGAAGCCACAAAATTGTGTATTAAAATTAAATGGCCAATACTATGGTGCCGCTATAAAAACTGCGGCACCAGTGACGCTGATTTTGATTGGACCACATGGAACTGATGTGGCACCGGTTAAGTTTATACCCAGCCTAGACACGGCCATCAACCGGTCGAAATCGCCATTGGGCCAAGTACTAGAGCGCTGTGTTGTTCCGTCTTCCCATCTCTGGTTCAGCTTTCCTTTTAATTTTTTTTTCCGTTAATTCATTTAAAATGTTTTTTCGAGCAACAAAAACAAAATAGGAAAAACGAAGCCCTGAGGCCGTTCGTCGTTTTCCTCGCTCTCCTGCTCGACGGAAGGTAATAAGCAGTTCCACCGAACTTCTCAATCGCTGATTCAATCTCGAGTCTCGAACATAAGCATCCACTAAACTCAACCGTCTTTCTCCTACATTTTTCATGAGAAAAGGAAATCGAACACATCCCTCGACCGACCGGCACTCTGTCTCCGTCGAACTGCTCCGCCGTCACCGTACCACACGATCCACAGAAAAATATAATTTCCATCCCACTGCGTCGTCCCTTGTTGGAAGTGTCAAATTTCGAATATGAAGTTCCTTGGAGGCAGCGACTTTCTCCAACGAAGACTTTCAGGTAGTTCGGTCGTGTGTATTTTGAACATGACACTGTTTCGGGTCATTTTAGTCTTGAATGTCTCTGGGTTTTCCTTTTGGCCTCTGAAGTGTTAAGTTAGGATGCAGCAATAGGATCCTTGTTCTCAATATCTGCCTTTTTCATTTGTCTTTCTGTCACGAGCAGTAGAGGATTCTCTGTCCTTGTTCTGCTACTCTATTTTTCTTCTCTCCATTAGCAAAATAAGAAGGCATTTTGTTTGAGTTTTATTTTTGCAATTGACCCTTCTTTCATTCCATGTCGCGTGTAATCGTGGAAGTTACTAGTTTGTAGGTAGTAATGATGTTTGGAAAGTCATTAATTGTACATTGCTAGGCAGCCTGCTCATGAACTATAACACCCTTAGTGTCAAATGCCTGTCTTAATTGGTATTTTGTTGTAGTATGAGTTTTGTGGTTGGTTCGTAGCTAATACCAAACGCTTCTTTAATTTGTTCTTGTGGTCCTTGTAGTTTCGATGGAGATCGGACATATATTGCAGCATTAATTTGATCCAAGACTGTTATTGAGGTATATTGTAGTTTCACTCTGTAAAACCAAAGCCAGGGAGCTATTGGACCTAACCTCTTATACTTGATTATGTGCTCATTTCTTGGTCTTGCACTCTCCTGTCCTTCTGGTTTTTTTATTATCATTCACAACGGAGGTAGTTTGGTGGCTGTGCCATTTTCCAAGCTCAACCGATAAAAACTGGCAGTGAGTTCATAAGTTATCATACCAACCAGACGATAACTACAACCTTGCAATTTATGACAACAGGCTTTCCCAATGAGCCAAAATGATGAGTTCCCCGACAAGTGTCATCTATGCATGCCAAAGATCACTGATGGCTGTGCCACAGTGAGCATCAAGTTTATACCCAATGATAATGATTATAATATTTTTTTTTTATAATGGTGATAGATAATGATTATAATAATTATACTCATACATTTAAGTCTTCTTTATGCATGTGTAATCAGGGGTCGCATGTGTGGGTTCTAACATGGAGGAACAAGGATAAAAGAGAGTGTGGAATGCTGCTATGAGAATGATCAAAGAGACACATGACATAAAGACGACGCAGGAGCTACCTCCATGACTAGTCCATATGAAGTTGTAGTTCAAGGTTTCTGGTTTTGATCCTTCAACTGCGGCAAGACCCAAAATGCACATTCCCATTGCTTTCTTCGGACACAAGCATTGAGGACCTGGAAACAGGTGTACAGTGTGGAGATTCATACATATGTTGTCTCGGATAATTATTGGATAAAATGTTTGAGAACTACTGACTGCATTAGGATCTAACATCCGGTCCCAGTTCCATAAACCCCTGCTTTGGACTTCTTCATAGAAGGCGATTGCATGCTATCAAAAACATAAAAAGTTCTTCATATAACCTGCTTGATCGAGAGTGACGGCTATAGAATGATAAGCTACCAAGTCCGGATAGGTAGGGATGCGTTTTGGGAGATGAAACAAAAGTGAACTGTTTTGAATTAGCAGGACATCCTATATGCCATCAACTCACTAAGAACGCAGCCAACAGAAAATATAAATGTCTATATGTCATGAAAATCTTGAATTACCTGCATTGAGTAAAATATATCCATAATGCCTCTACAGGTCTTCCTGCCTTTCCAAGTACATGAAGTGCAGTTTTTTTTTTTAGTGAAGTACATGAAGTGCAGTTGTGTGAATAAATCTGCGTTATAAGAAGACACATGGAATCAGCGGGGTTCAAATGCAAACTTAACCTCGATGATATAACTTTATGAAAGTAAGAACAGATAGGTGTACCAACACCAGCTTAAAATGAGGGTTAACAACTTTAGCATACTGCCTGAATCAGTGTCCCTATGGGCATGCCTGCACTTACCGTCAGTCTCCTAAGTTCAGTCAATAATATCAGCTGAAGTTTGAAGCTGTAAGTTCATTTGGTTGCCAAAACCTGGAACTGACCCAACCTGTTCTCGATTAGCAAGGAAATACTGTGGATCCCTCCTAAAGTTTGACACATCACACATAGAATGAAGTTGCACATCAACGACGATAAAATGACAATTTAATCAACTAAATAAGCTGGTGCTCACTAGGTGTCGCATATAAAACCCAATTACTAACTAAATTTGAACCCGGGAAGTGGATCTGAAGAGTAAATGAGGGGAACGATGAAGTGCTAGGGCGTTGCCTTTCTCTTTGGCTTCAAATGGCCTGATACGGTGGCGGCAGAGCGATGGTCTACACACTTGTTCCCCCTGCTGAACTAATGGGGGTGTGCTTCTGTGAGCTAGGGATTTTCCCATCATACTCAGTAATCAAATCATTATCACTATGAACAAAATTATTATTGTTCTCCTCGTTCCAATTCAATACAAACGCAAAGAAGCAGAAACAAACATACAAACTTTCAAGTTTTGGCTTCAAAATGGGG
This sequence comes from Linum trigynum, assembly GCA_964030455.1. Classification (NCBI taxonomy): domain Eukaryota; kingdom Viridiplantae; phylum Streptophyta; class Magnoliopsida; order Malpighiales; family Linaceae; genus Linum; species Linum trigynum. Next base: position 26,206,080 of record OZ034821.1, on the reverse strand, counting down.
AAAAAAGATCAACCAAAAAAAAGAGAACAGAGAAGTAAAATAAGGACAGAGCAACCAGTTCCCTGATGCTCGGTAAACACAACATGGTAAAGGATAAAAATTGGAAACAAGGCGCCACTTGCATAACAACTCAGAGGCAAAAGGAAACTAGCCTGATTCGGGACCAAAACGAGACCAATCATTGTCCTATTTTCTCAAAAAACAAACGAATTGAATTACCAGGACCCTTCGCATTTATTAGGCAATGCCTCTAGGGCTTAGGCACGAAGGAGCTTCGCATTCCGCTTCGAAATTTCAGTACAGAGCGAGGGGACGCTGCAGCGGAGGGCGATTCACACCTCCTTTGCCTTCGTTGGTATCAGCAGAGTTCTTCGACGGAGATAGAAGGCCGCTCGAAACCAGGGATTCATTCTTTTGGTTTACAAACAATCAATGGAGGAGGAATACAGTTAAAAACTTAGTGCAGGGTATGGAGGTGTTGATCGGTTCGCCGGAGCACTCCGCTCTTTTCAGAATCAGACGACCGAGAGATGGAGGAAGATGTTCATGGTGTTTGCTTTTTCGTTGTTGTTTTCTTTCAGGAGAATAATGAATGTAGTTAAATATTAAATAAATGGAAAACGAAAACAATTAAATGGTCGGTGGAAGACGTCCGTTAGTTTGACGGTTGCTGGGTTAGGCCATTTCTAATGGGCCATTGAGTTTGGACCGATTTAATTAAGTTATACACATGCCACATCAGCTTCATGTGGCCCAATCAAAATCAGCGTCACCGGTGCCGCAGTTTTTATAGCGACACCGTAGTATTGGCCAAATTAAATAGCTCCGCGGACCGCAGTTGGTTTGGTGGCGACTCCAAATCTACCCTACTGGGCCGGCACATTGGGCCTAAAGGCGGCGCTTAGAGTCGCGAGTTCTTACTGGAACCCGCCAAAGCCCAATACGCAATTAGAAAGTTCGCCAAATCCCCCAAATTTGCAAATCTCAACCAAACCCTATTCGTGCGCTCACTCTCCCCGGGATCATGGCGGCCTCTTCGTCGTCGGAAACGTCCGATTCCTCCGACTCCTCGGCCTCCCGCAGCCGTCGCCGCCACCACCGCAGCCGACGCGACAGGGACAGAGAGTCTCTCAAGGTTCGTAAGAAGGTAAAGGACAAAAAATCCCATCCCAAGCGTCGCCGCCGGCACCACCGCTCCTCATCCTCCCCCGATTCCTACGAGTCTTCTTCTTCTGATTCATACTCCAGGTTTCATTCTGCCGCACATCTTTGTTCCTTATTTCGCCTATGGTCGTGTTGATTGCTATTTTTTCGCTCTAGGCCTAGACAATATGAGAATCGATTAGATCTTTCTCGTAGCCAATTTTTGTTCTGGATTGTCTACTATGAGCACAAATTGAGTACTCTGATAGAATAGAGTGACCCGCTTGTAGATTAGCTGCTTTCTGACCAATTGATTGTATTGGTTCGACCCTATATTGAACTCCATTGTTGTTTGATTGGTATGCAAAAGGGTTCTTGTAACTCAAATGTTATCAGAAGTTTAGAGGTTGTTCCGGTTCTTTGGTGATTATCTGAGTAGGGGCGATTAATGGTCATGATCTGCTAAATGCGTTGTTTCTTTTTCTGGATTACTTGCAGAAGTGAGAGCTCATCCGATAGTGAGCCTGAAACATCTAACCATTCAAAGAGGCCTAAGAAAAGCGATAGGTCGAAAAAGGTGATGACACAACTGATGATCCTCTAGTTTCTATTATGGTTGTCTGGTTCAAAGTTGGTTGGTCTTATTACCTTTTTCTTTCTCCCCATCTCCGCTAGAGCAAGGACAAGGATAGAAGAAAGAATCATCGTCATAAGCGTCAGAAGCTAAAGGCAAAAGAGGTAGCCACCGATTGCTTCATATGATATGTTAGTTCAGTCAGTCTCTATTAATTTTTTGCTGTGCGAGACAATTCGCTAGATATGTATATGCTTGAAGTCTGAGATACTTATGATACGTTTCTGCCTGTGTATGTGGCTCTTCGAACATTGGAGCTGGGGTATGTGACATGATGTCTGGGCAACTTTGGTTTTGCTTTGCCTTGGGTTTCTTGTATTTGGCTCGGGGGTTGGTTTGTCATGGCAATGGGAGATATCAATAGAAGGCACGGGAAGAGAGAAAGAGCAGTCCGGTCCAACTTTCTAAGGTTGGTTGACTCCACTCGGATTATCTACAATGTTAACAATTGATCTTGCCCATTCATTTGCATGCCCTAAACCCTTCCCTTCCATCTGTACCTTCCATGCAGTTTTTAGGACGTGACAAAGATGACGGTGTGCGTCGAAGTGCTGTTTCGGGGAAAAAGGTAAGGCTGCCATTGACACTCTAAACGAACTAATGGGTGATTTTTGGATCTTCAAAACATTCACTTGCGCATCTGCTTTCAGATACTGTTGAAGGTGGAGAAGTCAAGAGAGGACAAAGAGGCAGAGAACAAAAGAAATGAATTACTGAAATTCTTGAATGCCAACTTTGATTGACAGCTCCGTTTCTGGAAATGTATGATTGGAGAAGTCATTAGGTGCCGAACTATGTGTGCTAATCTTCCGATGATAAGGCAGTCGGACAGAACAGCAAGGTGATGTTCGTATGACATGCAAAGATTTGCCGGTCATGGAGCTGCGTTTTGTGGTGAAAGCAAAGAAGTACTTTTGATTGAGCTTTGTGTGTTGTTTGAACTTTGAATCTGAGTCTTTCCAGATGGGTAGAATGTGTTCTTTTCACGTTGTTATGTTACTATGATTGTGAATGGTGCCATAGATTTACACTGTTATTTATGTGCCATTAGAAAAGCTTGGTGGCTAGCTTTTGTGAACCCATTTACTTGCTGAGTTACTAATTGATCGTTTGAGTATTTATAAAGTCGGGGTTGTTTGGATGGGTGTTTCTCACGAGGGAATGTGACAATTGGACCACATTGTCTCATTTGGCAACCCAAAAGCAAAATGGAGCAATTTGGGCCGGGGAATTAGAATTGGATCATTAGGGTGCAATTGGAAAAACCTGGGTGGAGGGGGAGGGAATTATAATTGACGCGTTTTCCCCATCTCTTCCAAAAGTGACCTTCTCATTTTTTCCTTCTCTCTCTTCAGTCTTCACAGAGACGAAACCTTTCTTCTCTCTTTCCCATCTTTCTTCAACTGTCACCGATAAAAATCCCTTCCTCTCTTTCCCGTCTCTCTCTGATAGACGTAGACGGCATGCAACGGCGAGAACGAGATCGCCGATCTTGTCTCTTTCGTTTTTTGTAGACTTTCTGATCTAGGCTTCGATGGCGAGACCTAAATCTGGCAGAGCGAAGACGAGTCAAAGAGAGGAATAGAGAAGCTCTTCGGAGAAAGTGATTAATTGAGTTCGAGTTTTCAGAGGTTGATCTTTGTCTTTGCCCACGCTTTCTGTTTTGAACTAGCAATTTCCTTTCCTCTAAAAACTAGAGTTCTTAGAAGCTAGATTTTTCTTCCCCTGCAACCTATGTCTTCATCTGACTATGAGAAAGTCAACTTTGTGGTAGGGATGAAGATGAACAAGCAAAGAAGAAGTCAAAGAAAGAAAATGAAGGAGAGCTCAATCTTGTTTTTCTTTATTGTGAGCCATCACCAACGGATGGAGTTGAAACCCAGATTTGGCTTTAACAAATCATGTTCTTTTTTTATTGTGGTTTGTTAGTGTTCTAATCGAAATTTGGATTTGTTGGATATAGTGAATCTGCTCGAATTTCAATTTGGCACGGTTGAATCTGCTATAATTACCGATTATAGATTTGTGGATGATAACTCGAGGGGATTCCCTGAGAACTATCCAGAAAGAAAACCCAGAAAAGGTCGAAAAATTTGCAGAAAAACAGAGGAAGAGAAACTTGTAGAAGACAGGGGTAAAATTGTATTTACTCTAACACATTTCCCCATCTCACAAACCATTCCAAACGATACATTCTGGGAAAATTTCCTCATCTAATTGACTCATTTTCCAAAATGAGACTTTTGACTCAAATTGTCTCATTTTAAGAATGATCCATCCAAACGACCCCCAAGTGTAGTCTCACACATCAAATTTCTTATTTGGTTTGGATTTAGCTACAAATTTTCATTTTGCTAAAAAGCTTTAAGATTGGTTTGTCAAAAAATAATGGGTAAATGCCACATTTGGTCACTGATATTACAAAATTGTGTCATGTTTAGTCACTAGAAAAATTTAATATCAATTTTGGTCACTCGAATTACTGAAACTGATTACATTTAGTCACTCTCCCGTTAGTTTTCGTCCAACTCCATACAGGAGAGTGATCAAATGTGACATGTTTCAGTAATTCGAATTACTGAAACTGGTTACATTTAGTCACTCTCCCGTTAGTTTCCGTCCAACTCTATACAGTAGAGTTACCAAATGTGACATGTTTTAGTAATTCGAGTGACCAAAATTGATATTAAATTTTTCTAGTAACTAAACATGACACGATTTAGTAATCTCAGTGACCAAATGTGATATTAACCCAAAAATAATGACATGTGACGTTAATAAATTGCCACATTTATGAGATTTAGAGAACTCAGAAAATGCTAGTTTACTGAAGGAAACTTTATTTCTCAATTGATTGACTGGAAAACGTACATTAACCAGCTGAGATTACTGGTTTTATACCCAGATTACAGGGAAAGAGAAGAGAGAGAAAAGGAGGGAAAAGTTGTTACAGGTCTAACTAACTAGCCTAACTTACATATTAGTACCTATCCTATTGAACTATGTACAATCTTAATCCTAAACATTTGAATTTGTTACAAAACGATCCTTCGTATCCTTGATACCCCCCGCAAGCTAAACGTGGATAGCTTTCAGGTTGAGCTTGGAAATTAATTCGATGAAGGTGTGGACAGGAAGCGCTTTGGTGAAGGGGTCGGCCAGCTGCAAGGTAGTGGAGATACGCTGAACCTTCAATTTGTGTGCTAGAACCTGGTCTCGAGTAAAATGGCAATCGACTTCAATGTGTTTTGTGCGCTCGTGTTGAACAGGGTTTTGAGTCATCTTCACTGCAGAGAGGCTGTCGCAATAGATGGTGAATGGCTGCTGAGGTTGAACCGGGAGCTGTCGAAATAGGGTCGTCATCCATTGAAGTTCTTGAGCTGTATCAGCGAGTGCCCTGTATTCTGCTTCAGCGGATGAGCGAGAAACAGTTTGATGCTTTTTGGAGCGCCAACTGATGAGGGAGTTACCTAAGAAGACACAAAATCCAGTTACTGATCGTCGTGTGTCTGGGCAACCAGCCCAGTCTGAATCAGAGAAATCTGTAAGTCTAATAGAGGAATTGCCAGGAAAGAAAAGCCCTTTGGCTGGTGTTGTCTTTAGATAGCGAAGCAGTCGATGGGTGGCTTGTTCATGAACTGTAGTAGGAGAATCAACGAATTAACTTAATTGGTTTACTGTATAGCAAATGTCAGGACGTGTATTGCATAGATATTGAAATCTACCAATTAGTGTCCTGTAAGAACTATGATAAGTGGTATTGACTAAAGTTCCATCATTTGCAGAAAGATGTGTTGCAGGAATCGATGGGGTGGTTGCTGGCTTAGAACCTAGGAATCCTGTGTCAGAAAGGAGATCAAGAACATACTTCCTTTGACACAAATGGATGCCTATTTCTGACCTGGAAACTTCCATTCCTAGGAAGTATTTCAATGGTCCTAAATCTTTAATAGTAAAAGCAGCATCCAGCTGTTGTTTGACATTCTTTATTTCTGGCATATCATTGCCTGTTAGGATAATGTTGTCAACATAAACTAGAAGTGCAGTAAAAGAAGCACCATTTTGTTTAGTAAAAAGTGAATAATCACTATGTGACTTGTGATAGCCTAGGTGTTCTAAAGTAGCAGCAAGTTTTTCAAACCATTGTCGACTGGCTTGTTTTAATCCATAGAGGGATTTTGTGAGTTTGCAGACTTTGTTCTGATCAGTAGGACTCACTTTTAATCCAGGAGGTAGCTTCATGTAGACCTCCTCATGAAGGTCTCCATGAAGAAAGGTTGTGTTAACATCTAGTTGTTCTAGATGCCAGTTGTAAATTGCAGCCAAAGCTAGGAGGATTCTAACTGTGGTCATTTTAACAACAGGAGAAAAAGTACCCAAATACTCAACTCCTGGAGTTTGGGTGTAGCCTTTGGCAACCAGCCTGGCTTTATATTTGTCAATAGTGCCATCTTGTTTGAATTTTAATCGAAAAACCCATTTGTTTCCAATTATTGGAACATTGGGAGGGGGATCAACTAAGACCCATGTTTTTGTTTTTTCCAGAGAGGCAAACTCTGAATTAACTGCCTGGAGCCATTCCTGTGACTTGGAAGCCTCTTTGTAGGTAGTTGGTTCTCTGATGTGAGTGATTGCTAGAGCAAACCTTCTGTGGTTAGGACTGAGAGAGTTGTAAGAAAGCTGTCCCTGAATGGGATATGCAACTTTGGATAGTAAACTGGCTTGACTGATAAGGTTACACTTGTAATCCTTAACTCTAGCAGGTTTGTTTATTTGTCTTGTAGATCTCCTTAGTAATGGAGGATTAGTGGAAGTGGAAGTAGAGGTTGGTGGGGGACCAGTGAGGGAGTTATCTGGTATTGGAATGGATTGTGGAATGAATAGGGAAGTTGCTGGCAGAGAAGAGCAAGTGTGTGCTCTAGTGAAGTCCAGTTCAGCAGTTGCTGCTGGAAAAACTGGTAGAGAAACTGAGCTGTCCAGTGTCTGATTGTGAGAGTTGAATGGAAAGATGTTTTCATGGAATGAGACATCTCTTGATGTAAGAATGTTGTGTGTGACAAGGTTGTATAATCGATAGCCTTTAGTTCCATGAGGATGACCTAGATAGATACATGGATTGGCTCTTGGATCAAGTTTTGTCATTGTAGCCTGAATTGTGGCAGCATATGTGAGGCAACCAAACACGCGTAAGTGACCGAGTGAGGGAGGAGTACCATGTAGTTTTTCAAAAGGAGTAATGTTTCCAATGATGGTAGAAGGAGTTCTGTTAATCAAGTGAACAACATGCATAGCTGCATAATTCCAGAATTGAGAAGGTAGTGAGGCTTGAAAAAGTAGAGCTCTTGTAACAGCCAAAATATGTTGATGTTTCCTTTCAACAGTGCCATTCTGTTGAGAGGTATAGACACATGTGGTTTGATGAATTGTTCCTTTGGAATTGTAAAATTCTAGAATCTGGAATTCAAGACCATTGTCTGTTCTGATGATTTTAATTTGAGATTTAAACTGTGTTTCCACAAAAGCAAAGAAAGAGATGATTATTGGTCGAGCTTCTGACTTGTTTTTCATTGTAAAAATCCAAGTGTGCCTGGTGAAATCATCAACTATAGTTAGGAAGTAAGAATGGCCTTGAAAAGACTTAACTGGAGCATTGCCCCATATATCAACATGAATGATATCAAAAGCACCCTGAGTTGTACTTGTACTAGTAGGAAAAGGTAGCCTCTTCTGTTTGGCTTGAGGGCATACAGTACAATGAGAATCAGAATGAAAAGAAATGTTGCTATCTATGTTCTGCAATTGCTTGAGTTTACAGATTGGTATGTGACCAAGTCTATAGTGCCATACATCAATGGACTTCTGAGATGAAAAAGCAACTCTGTGTGGTGATGTCTGAGTAGTGTGAAGAATCAGATTCTGTTGCAGCTGATTAATTTGGGATGGACTATGTAGAATGTACAGACCTTCCAGCAAGCTAGCTGTTCCAATCATTTTCAAACTGGGTTAGGCCTGAATGAAACATAGTGAATAATGAAACCATAAGCAAATAGTAGTACTTCGAACCAATTTGCTCACAGACACTAAATTGAAATTGAAGGATAGTACAAGAAGAACATCATGTAATATTAAGTGTTCTGAGTACTGAACAGTTCCAATTCCTTCAACAGAAACCTTGCTCCCATTAGGCATATGCACAAAAATGTTGGAAACAGATTTATAAGTAGAAAAGAATCTAGGAGAACAGATTATATGATCTGTAGCACCAGTGTCTAAGATCCATCTGTTATGTAAATGACAAATTTACATTTAAAGCATAATGTAAAGTACCTGAGGGCTCAGCAGTCTCAAAGATATGAGATGCAACAGAGTTGGCCCTGCTGATCATGTTGTGATGACCAGAACCTTCACTATCATTTGATGCAGAATAGTGAGAGGGGTTGTTGGTGTGAAAAGCATCCTGAAAACCAGCTGGTGCAGGAAGGGATTGCTGCTGCTGGGATGGAGCAGGGAACTGACCAAATGAATGGCCATTGTTTCCACCATTCTACTGTTGAGTGAGAGGAGTCATGAAACTGAGCATCTTTTGATACTGCTGCTGGAAACTTTGCCAGTCAGAGTGGTTGATCATGACTGCACCATTAGTGGAGGATGCCTGATCAATAGAAACACTGTTCGCTTGATGAGAAGGCAGTTGTTTCTTCTTCGATTGATACCCAGGAGGGTAGCCATGCTTCTTGTAACAAACTTCTTCTGTATGACCAGTGTAGCCACAGAAAGTACACACAGGTTTCTTGCCTTGCTTCTTGAAACCCTGACCAACACCTTGTATACCCAGATGTTGTCCAGCTGCTTTAGAGAAGAACGCCATGCTTTCTGAAGCAGGGTTGTGAGCAGGCTGGGGTTTTGGTAGTAAACCATTTTCTCTTTCGTGTTGCACCATCATGGCAAACACTTTATTGATAGGAGGTAAGGGATCAAGCAGCATCACAGTAGAACGAGGACCATTAAAGCTATCATTGAGATTTCTCAAGAAGCGAATAACCTTGTCATTCATATGATCTTTACGCAAGGTAGCTAAGACACAGTGACAGGTAATTCCACATTCACAATCAAGGATAAACCTATAGTTGGCTAACTGATCCCACAAGGCTCTTTGCTTCGAGTAATACTGAGAAACACTAAGAGTACCTTGCTTAAGGTTGAAGATAGCTTCTTGAAGATCTGCAATTCTGAACGAATCGCCCTGTGAGAATTGCTCTCGTAGTTCTGTCCAAGCACCGATAGCAGTGGTCACGTTGAGAATACTCTCAGCAATGGTGGGATTCACAGATCGTTGAATCCAGCTGAGCAGAAGCTTGTTGTTGCGATTCCATGGCTCCAACAGTGGAGAATCATCGCTCGGTTGCGGGATTTTACCATTCAAGAACCCTAATTTGTTCTTGCCATCGATGACAAGAATCATGGAACGCTCCCAACTCGAGAAATTGTTCTCGGTAAGTGGTTGAGAAACGAGACATTGCCCCCAATTCTCTGAGGGATGAATGAAGAATGGCAAAGCAGGATCGGAGATCGGAATGCCTTTGTACAGAACGCCATTGATGCCAATTGGGCGACCTCCAGTGTGAGGATTTGCAGGGTGGGCATCGTCGCCAGACGAGGAAGAATCGTGAATCGCCATAGGAGAACGATTACGAGAAGAAGAAGATGAAGAGAAGACGGAAGCGAGAGATTTGAGACGAAATCGGCTCAGATGAGCTCTGATACCATGCTAGTTTACTGAAGGAAACTTTATTTCTCAATTGATTGACTGGAAAACGTACATTAACCAGCTGAGATTACTGGTTTTATACCCAGATTACAGGGAAAGAGAAGAGAGAGAAAAGGAGGGAAAAGTTGTTACAGGTCTAACTAACTAGCCTAACTTACATATTAGTACCTATCCTATTGAACTATGTACAATCTTAATCCTAAACATTTGAATTTGTTACAAAACGATCCTTCGTATCCTTGATAGAAAATTTGACTTGTGTAAAAAATAATGTTAGTTAAGGTGTAACAATTCCTCAAATGACACGTTTGTAAGAAATAGAAATTTGAGAAGCCCCTTATCTGACTTTTTCAATTCCATATTTTATGTTAAAATTATATACTTTTCAATGCTATTATCCGAACTACTCCAAACTTAGTTTTCGTACGGTTCACAAGTGATAGTAGAACTCTTTGTATCACATATAATCTGTATTTTAATTGGGAATTATAGTTCTCAATCAAATTACAGGTGCTGTTAAGCGAGATCTTCTTGTCCAGCAACACATTCAACCAAAAAAGATGTCCAGCAACCCAACTCATTCCCTTCCCGTAGGTGATCGTACGATGCAATTAAGATCTGTTTCTATTAACAACTAGTCACGGGCCCGGTCAGTTGGCCGGTATCAGTTATCAATCACGTAAGTAATAATAGCAATATATATTCGAGTTACGCATTAGTATAAGAAAGACTAAGTTATTTAAATACTGAAAGCATTCAAATCGATTGGGAGAATAAGAGATCCAAATTATTAAAATTGTTCAACAATTCGAAAGAAGCAACATCATACTGTTTTCCAACATTTTAATAACTAATTGACTAAAATCATTTTATGAAAATGAAAGAAAACCCCATGCAAGGGAACCGACTCCTAAAGACCAACTAAAATGACCTGTCTACTTCAGAGACTACAACACGTTTTCTTTTTGCCACATCGATAACAATAATGCCTTCATCTCCATTAGCGACGCTTTTATCTCCAATATCAATGAACTCTTCCTTCTTCTCTAGCATTTCAGTTATCTCTTCCTTGTTTTCCGACATTTTATTGAGCACAAAATTTTGATTGCAAAATATATTTACAAATACCAGTCATCTTTTTCATTGGAGTATAATTCACCTCGTCCAAATTATGAACAATATTTAGCTGTTGTTCTTTCTCCCCATTACCGGTCTTTATATCTTCATTATGAACAATCTTTTTTCTTGTCAATATCATCATCATCATCATCTCCAGCACTGGATCCATTACCTCCATGTTAACATTGTCGTTCTTGTTCTTATGCATCATAATGACCATTGACATTTAAAAGTACAACATATGGGGTGAATTTATCGAGCATAAGTGGCCAATATATGTTGTAGATAAATTTGTAATTGATACAATTAATTTCAAGTTAGTGGGAAAGGAAGCTAAGTCTCATAGTTGGTAAAATACGGTACGGAAAAGTTACGTATAAAATACGCATGGGTATTTTACTTTGTCTCTAAGCTAATGTTACATTTAATAGTACGTTAATAATCATAAATATATAAAATTAATTATTTTAAGAATAAATAAATAAATAAAAAAATAATGGTAAAGTTAACAATTTAATTCATTAAATATGGATATTAAACGTGCTATACGGATTTTGTACGTGTTTAATACGGGAGCCATCAAATGAACGGAAAAAAGTGAAACGACTTGACAATAATACGGATACAGAAGTTTTAAAAGGATAAAATACGTACAAGTACGTATACGTATATTAAACGGAATATTTACTAACTATGCTAAGTCCCCACTGAATACTAAGATTGGAAATACTAAATCCACTGTGTTTCCAAACAGGAAGTGAAAGAAATAAAATGGGTGTTCTCTACCTTTTAACTGGAGTTTGATTTATTTGAATATAATTCTTCCAAACCAATTTTGTTAATTAAAACATAAGCTCCCTTCATTCGTCTGTTGCAAGTTATCAGTTAGATTTAATAACTTAACTAAGGGGTCGTATGGTAGTTGCGAATGCATTGTAATGAAACACTATAATATAAATACATGTGTTGATACAATGAATACATTTTAACAATACATGGTTTGATTGTTGAGATTTTAGTTTATGTATTGATTTGCCTAAAGTTACTTTATGGAAAAATGTCTCAACTTTTAGTATAAGACAAAAACTATTAGGGGTATAAATGGAAAGAAAAAGTGGACACAAATCTAAAACAAACAATCACACTTTTAGTTCAGATTGTATAATGCATGATTTTTTTGTGATTGTTGGTGGGACATATCTAAACCAATGCATGCATTGTTTTAAACTTTGACACTTCCAAACATTGTATTGTGCACAATACATATATTCAATACAGTGTAACACACAACTCTAATAATCACAACTTTCAAACGACTGCTACGTATGACATGTGAATGGTATATAAGCTCAAATCCAATAGAGAATAACATAAATTTCAAATTAATAATGACCATATTTTTTATTCAAATAGAATTTATTTCAATCAAGTCATAAAGATCATCGGTCTTATGCTCTTCCTCATCCTTCCCTATCTTGATAATTGTGTCACTTAAGACTGAAAAGACATGTCGTACTCTGCCCATGAATAACGAAAAAGAGAAAGAGGTAAGTGAAGGAAAAGAATTTCATTATGCTCCTTGTTATATTATACTTACATGAAAACATCCAAACCATTTTTGTTAATTAAAAATTTAGCTCCCTTCATCCGGCCGTTGCAAGTTATAAATTCAACAAAATATTATAACTAAGTATGACCTGTGAATGGTATAAAAATTTCAACCTAATAGAGAATAACATAAATTTGTAATTAATATTGATCATCATTTTGATTCAAATAGAATTTACCTCGATTAAGTCAGGATGATAACCGGTATTGTGCTCTTATTTATCCTTCCCTATCCTTATAATTGCGTCACCTAAATCCAAAAAGACCTTTCGTACTCTACCCACGAATAACAAAATAGAGAATGAGGTGAGTGTTCGAGGAGAATTTCATTACAGTCTTTGTTATACTATACCTATATGATAACTTTTACTATTCATTATTAGAAAATTGCTTTTTATTTGCACAAAACGAAATTTTCTAATTTGTTAGGATAGACTTGGATAGGGTATGATTATTGCTATTATATTATATTTGGGCAATGATTTATATTAGGTTGTTTTAACTACATATACCAAATTTGACCGATATGTTTAATTAAAAAAGTAGGTATCAAAATGTAAGGTACCTCCTTTTTTTAAGGCAAGATAGCTCTCTTTTCCCGAAGTGGATAGCGAGAAAAACTGCTGTAAAAGGTTCCTTCCCTCTCAAATTCTTCTCTCTGGCTTTCTTTCCCTCCCCTCTATAACGAGTCATTTTACCCCTCCAGCGCTCTCTAAAATCGTATTCATATAAACCAACATCGAATAAGTTAACGAATTAGGTGAAATCTTAATGATCCAAAGAATTGTTTGACAATCATTAATTTCATAATATTTCTTAGGCATGGCCGTATAATATTGATAATTTTTGTTGATTTCTGAACAACTGAAGTCACCAGCATAACTTGTTCAACAGTCGACATCCATCAAATCTACTGTCCATGCATAACAAATAAACTACGATCTTTAATAATGTTAGTAATGATATATGATTTATAATTGAACCTCTTTGAATATATAACTTGAGTTATTGAAACCAACTGATTTTTGACATGGTATCAAAGCCTTATGTAACCTAGAGAGATTCTGTTCGAATCTCGATGATCTCCATTTGTTCTGTAAAGCATATGGGTCCGAACTTGTGCAATTTTAAAGCCATTCTGAGTTAGCTTTCGTTTGAGGGGGGTGAGTTATAGTAAATGGTATATGATACATAATTGAACCTCTCATAACAATTAGAGTTATTGTGACCAATTGGTTATTGACAAATAAAAACAAATTTCAGTCCTTCCAAAAGTAAATGAATTTCAAATATCATACATACTCATTCTCTTTCGGCAAGTAAATTTGTACATAAATTGTTCAATACTATTAAAAAACGTCCTCGAACAAAATATTTTGCATGGTCTTCGATTATTCACCTTCTGAATCACAAGTTCAATTTTCATTCCATGTTGTGTTGTAACTCGTGATAAGGCAACATAAAGCTGGCATTGAGAGAAACTTGCCTTTTCTAGTAGAGATCGGCGTGTTTCAAAGTTTGTTCTTGACTTCTGTTAATTGTCATAGCAAACCAAACTGCCATATGATAGTATCCCCTAACCCATGTGAAATCCCGACTTGAATAATGAGAAGACAATTTAATCCAAGGTAGAAAGACACTTTCACCAATATGAGTACCTGTTAGAATCTCAATTTCAATAAACCATATGTACCTAGTCTTTGATTATCATACTTGTGTCATAGCAGAGACCTATGGTTTGATCCATATTTCTCAATAAAATGGCAGGGCATCGAACTTTCAGCCTAATAAAATGGTATGGAAAATTACTAATCTTCAATGCATTGAGAAACTCCACAGAATAATTTCCATCGTTTATATATCCATCTACTTTACCTCCAATAGATGCCTATGAGAAGATTCCAAAAAGTGATGTACCATTGAATTTTTTTTTACAATAGCATATCCAAAACCCTCTGGAGGCTGCCTTCGAGGCAAGAGGTTCCATTTGCCTTGTCTGCAACACAATGAAACTTTGGTTCACGAGAATTATTTCTCGCGGGCTTGGTACTTTCTCCCTCCACATCATCGCTCCACAATATTCACATTTATATGATAGGGTTCCAATATCAAATACTTCAACAACTGCAATAAAATTAAAATTCCAATATAAGAAATACATTTGATAAAAATTCCAACATTATAATAAATGAAGGAAAATGAAATATTTAAAAAATTTTGAACCAAGAAAGTCTCAAGAATGCATTATCCAAAGACGATTGTAATGATTTTTGGCAAGTTTGATGGATCTAAGAAAATATATTTCTCTTAGTTTGTAAGTTATTCATCTCATTTGGAAGTTACGTATAGGAATCAACAAAATAAGCAACCCTAGTAACCAACACATAATTTGATAGGATATAAATGGAAAACCATATAAATCGAAGACAAACATGAGGAATAGGTAGGAATGTTGACAATTTATCCGTATATATGTTTTTGCTTCATATAAAGAGCATGTTTCCTTCTTGATAATTTTGTCAATAGTTGATCAATTCTCCTCAACTCTGAATTATATGGATCAAATTCTGAAAATGTAAAATGGAGAGTAATAGTTTTCTAAGATCAACCAGTGTGCATTAGTTAGAGAGATTATAATCAATGGGTAATTCACTGATGTTCATACCATTTTAGTAGTTAGGGAGAAGAAGCCTTGTAAAAGAGAGAGAGAGAGAGAGAGAGAGAGAGAGAGAGAGAGGAAAAAGGTAGAGAGAGAGAGTTCTCTGCCCTCTCTCCTCTTTCAACGGTAAAATGAGCGACGGAACCCCACTGGAAAAGAAGATCTGCCACAATCTCAAGCCCCCAGATGATTCACTGACGTCTTCACCAGCGCAACCGAGAAAGAAAGCAAAGGCCCTGTCCAGTGAGGGATTCTCGGGACAAAGCGATATGCAAATTCCAGTGGTAACTGCAAGAAAGCAAGAACAAGAAACGCGGATCTCGACGGAGGAAAACGCAAAAAACACTGATGAAGATTGGGGAAACAAAGAGGCTACCGAGAACATGAATAGCAGCCCCACCAAGCCCTCATATAAAGACTGGATGATGGGTGAGAAAGAAGTGCCGCCAGAACTACCAGATGGAGATGACCTAATGTCCGACGAGTCTGATACGGAAGACGTTGAGGACGACCTGGAATGCCCGACAATCAGAATTAGGAAGAGAACCAACGCCCACATTGGATTCCTCTGGAGAAGAGCAATTACTTTCAAAATTCTGGGTAAGATCTTCTCCTTCCCATTTGTGAATAGGCGAATCTAGAGTATGTGGGCCAGAACGGGTGGTGTGAAAGTGGGGGATATTGGAAATGGGTTCTTCCAGGCTACGTTTGATTCTCAGCTCGATCGAGATTGAGCGCTCTATGGAGGACCGTGGACAATTGACGACCACT
Organism: Linum trigynum; assembly: GCA_964030455.1. NCBI lineage: Eukaryota > Viridiplantae > Streptophyta > Magnoliopsida > Malpighiales > Linaceae > Linum > Linum trigynum. The sequence continues at coordinate 26,190,378 of OZ034821.1, read as the reverse complement.
ACATCGTCTCAGAGCCGTGGCGACTTAATTTCCACCCGGATTATGACATGATCAACCACATTTCTGTGTGGGTTAGGCTCTCACGCCTCCCACTTGCTTATTTCGATGAAGAGATACTCAATGACATCGGGAATAGGCTCGGGCGTAGGGATGGCAATCAAACCCATGGTCGCGGGTATCCGACCGCCCCCGACCCAGTCAACGTGGGGAATCCCCGCATTGACCGGGTATGGGGCGGGTATGGGTAAAACCCGCAAACAGTTTCATGGGTATGGGGCGGGTATGGTTTTAGCCTCCCCCACCCCATACCCATACCCATACCCGCCCCACCAAGAACATTTCTTCACATATAAAAAGTATATTGATTAAATTGTAATCTATCATTAATATCGAGGGTAACTCATGAAAATAAATAGTATAAATACAATTGAGTGACCACCCAAATCAAAACATAATTCATTTCCTCCAAATCTTCCTTCATTCTTTGACCTTTTCCCTCATGTTAACAACTTTATATTGGTAAGTTATTACTTAATAGATGTGCAAAGTCAGAGAATAATGATTTGGCTTATATTGTTACTCTATCTTATGGATTATTGGATGTTTTAGAATAAGATGCTTAGAATCGTATTAAGAATGATTGTCTCTTTGTCGACTTTATGAAGTAGTAGGTGCGTTAAGTATTACAATTGAAATTTTTGTATGTAAAATTTTAGCTATTATAATGTTGATGTACGGGGTGGGTATTACCCATGGGTACCCGAAACCCATGGGTATGGGGGGTGGTTTGCAAATCCACCCCCCCCCCCCCCCCCCCCGCGCGCATGGGTATGGGGTGGGTATGGGTTTGGATATTTGAAAGCGGGGATGGGGATGGTTTAGGCAAACCCGCCCCATTGCCATCCCTACTCGGGCGAGTGGTGAAAATCGACTACAACACTGCTAATGGAGTTAGGGGCAACTATGCGAGAATCTGGGTGGAGATTGACCTCCGTAAGAAGCTTATCTCGAAATACAGAATTAAACAAAGAGTGCGCAGGGTGGAGTATGAAGGACTCCATGAAATATTCTTCGAGTGTGGTCGCTATGGACAACTCTAAGAAGAAGGTGGATGCTAGGAACAACTCTAAGAAGGAAACGGCCAAGGAGATGCCCAAAAGTAACGGATCCAGGTTCGATGTCCTGATCAATGAAGAGGAGAACTTAAGCACTCATTCTGAAGAACCCAACCATCAAAATGTGGACAAGGTGAAGAAGATGATGACGGGAAACTCAACTAAGAAGGATAGCATGGAGGAACAAAACGAGAATACAGAAGGAAATAATGAACAGAAGAGAAAGAGCCAATTGAAGAATGACAGTGGAGACAACAAGAGGGAGCCACCACCAGCTAGGAAGGGGAATCAAAAGGCTTCCCCTGAGCTGGCTAAAAAGGGAGCGAGGAATGACAACCAAACCTCTAATAGGTTCACTCCCTCTGCTGAGATGGGTAAATAGAGAGCTCCAGAAGGTCAGGGACCCCTTACATCGGAAGGTGGAAGTGCTGGAAGGAATAAAAAAAGAGAAGGAAGGTAGTAAACGGGCCACGGGGCATACCATAGGGACAAAAGGACCTAAGGGAATGAAGACCCCTTCCAATGCTGCACAACGCCCCGTTGACCCCGGTTCTACACAAGGGAAAGGGAATGAGAGAAGTAGTTCCCATTGAAAGGCAAGGAAGATTGACTTTGGAAATAGCAGTCCAAAGTCAGGATCCAAGAATGTTCACTACTCACCAACAACAAGCCTAGCTAAGGGAGGAGAGGATCAGACGGTTGTGGCCCTCGACAATGCTTGATATTTCTGACCACCTGGTCACCGGAGGGAAGTATTATCATTAGCCTTTGTAATGATCAGTATCTTCTCCTGAAACTGCAAGGGTACAAGCCACCCAAAGCTTCGTTCTACCCTTGAGTTTTATAAGGTCAACTATAAGCCGAGTATTTGTTGTATTTTGGATCACAAAATCGGTGGTGCTGAAGCCATGGAAGTCATCAACTCCCTTGGATATAATTCTTGGGTGATTTCGGATGCTGTGGGATTTAGTGGAGGTATCTGGTTTCTGTATGACAAGGAGAATCTCACAGTGGAATCTAGCGAGACCCCGAAGCAGTTCATCCATCTCAACTGCAAGCTGAATGGCTCAGCTAAGATCTCACTGACCGCCTGCTATGCTAGCCTGAACGAGTACGAAAGAAACAGCTTGTGGGACAAAGTCAGAAACATCGAAAGGCAAACCAACATTCCTTGGATGATCTTCGGAGATTTCAACTCAATCACACAAGCGTCAGAAAAGCAAGGAGGAGCTAGGTTCAACCCGGCCAAGGTTAGAGCTTTCAACAGCTGCATTAGCAATTGTGGATTGGTCAACCTCGCGTATACAGGGCCAAGCTTTACGTGGTTAAAGGGGAAATCCAGACTGCGAGAGCGCCTCGACAGGAGCCTTTGCAACTTATCCTGACAAGAGAAATTCCTAGAGACAGTGAACTACCACCTCCCTAAGATTAAATCAGATCATTGACCGATCCTCACCTGCAGCTCCGGCCTGCCTGACAGGAGCAATTTGGTGAGGAGATTCCAGTTTGTTGCTTCTTGGTTGGGACACGAGGGTTTCTTTCCTTTTGTCTCTGAATCATGGATGAAAAATCACAATTTCCTTTCCTCCTTACAGGTGCTACAGAACAAGCTCACAACATGAAATGAGGAGATTTTTGGAAATATATTCAAATGGAAGAAGAAGCTGATGAACAAATTGCAATCCCTGGAATGGAGAAACGAAAGAAATGCGACAAACCAGTCACTTCTTGCTGAGCAGAGAACAAGAGAAGAGCTGGAGGACACTTTATGGCAAGAGGAGCTCTTGTGGCTGCAGAAGTCGAGGGCTAAGTGGATCTCGCAGGGAGACAAGAACACCCGCTTCTTCCACACATCCACCATTAGCCGCAGGAAGAGAAACAAAATCAAGGGCCTCAAGAACGAAGTCGGACAGTGGGTCACCGGCCCTGAGACCCTCCAAAAGATGGCTCGGGACTTCTATGCCCAGCTGTACACTAAAGATAGAGAAGAAGAACCAACACCTGTTGCGGCAGAGTTCCCAACTTGGGAGCAGAGCGAGCTCAATAGAGTTGGCAGAATACCCACTCCGGAGGAAGTCAGAAGAATTGTTTCCAGCATGAGCAGCTTGAAAGCTCCTGGGAACGACGGGTTCCATGCCCTTTTTTACCAAAGATTTTGGGATGTGGTGGGAGAAAACTTCTACAAGTTTTTGGTGTCCTACTTCCTAAATCCTGAAAGGATCAGGTGTGTGAATGAAACCCTCCTTACCTTAATCCCTAAAGTGGATTCCCCCACCTCGACAAGCCATTTCTGGCAAATTAGCCTGTGTAATGTGGCCTATAAAGTCATTGCCAAATGCCTCGCTGAAAATCTGAAACCCCTCATGAACTCTCTTATTCAGCCTAATCAGTCCAGCTTTCTTCCGTCCAGAAGCATCACTGATAATATTTTGATTTTGCAGGAAATGTTGCACTCAAAGTAAAGGAAAACAGGAAAGAAAGGGCACATGTTGATGAAGATCGACCTTGCCAAAGCTTACGATCGACTGGACTGGGACTTCCTACTAGAAACCCTTGAAGCTGTTGGCATTCCAGAAGCTGGCGTCTGAATGATCATGAGCTGTGTTACCACAACGGAGCTTTAAGTCCTATGGGATGGTGGAGAAACAGAAAAAATCAATCCAAGTAGATGGAAACCTAGGACATTGCATTGCTAGAGAGGTTAGGGAGGGTAGATGGAAACCTGTTAGGATTGCTAAGGATTTCTCGAATCTTTCCCACCTTTTTCTTTGCTGATGACCTCGTCATTTTTGCCGAGGCTAGGCAATAACAATCTAATGTTGTTATGCAATGCTTGGAACGTTTCTGTGAAGCCTCGGGGGAGCTCATAAGCAAAGAAAAGTCTCGAACCTTTTTCTCTAAAAATGTGAGGGTTGTTGATAGAATTAGCATGTGTAAACGCCTAGCCATTCAGAACACCTCTGACTTAAGGAAGTACTTAGGAGTCCCAGTACTCCACGGTAGAATCTGTAGGAACACTTATCGCTATATCCTTGAAAACTTTGATAAGAGACTTAATGCTTGGAAAGGCAGGACCATCTTGCTTTCAGGGAAAGTCACTCTTGCCACTGCTGTGCTGAACGCTATTCCTGTTTATGCTATGCAAACATCTTTTCTCCCTATGGCTGTTTGTGACGAAATTGATAAAAAAAATCAGAGCGTTTGTTTGGGGTAGCTGTGATGGGAAGAGAAAGGTCCATCTGATCAATTGGGAAACTGTTTGCCAGCCTAAGGAACAAGGGGGGCTTGGTTTAAGGACTGCCATAAATTGGAATATGGCGTACCTTGTGAAACTTGCATGGAACCTGCTTAACAATGACAAAGCCTTGTGGGTGCATGTCTTTCAAGGGAAATATTTCAAACATAATGAAGGGGAAATCATTGCTATGAAACGAAGAAACCACTCCCCACTGTGGAAAGCGATCTTGAGAGCAATGCCAATTATGAGAGCTGCAACATGTTCAAGCATTAGAGATGGCGAGTCCACTGCATTCTGGATGCAAGCCTGGGTGGATTCAGATACTCTCCTTGAGGACTCCCTTCTTACCAGCATCACGGAGACTAAAAGGGAAGAACCTGTCGCAAATTTTACTACCCCTACGGGAGAGTGGAATTGGGATAGATTGAATGAAAAGCTACCTAATGGCGTGCTCAACCTTATTGCAGGTATTGAACCACCAAAACAGGAGCTGGGGGAAGACAAAACAATCTGGGGAATCGAGGCGGATGGGAGATTCAGACTGAAATCTACCTACAAGCTGGTGGCGGAGGAGTTAGAGATGGCAAGAGATAGAGACTGGAAGGATCTCTGGAAGTGGAATTCACCAAGCAGGATTAAACATTTCTTTTGGCTTACAATGCACGAGAGACTCCTCACAAATCAGGAAGGGTCCGACGAAAGTTTACTACAGAGGGAAATTGCAATTTTCATTCTTGTAGTGGTAAAGAAGAGTCCCCAGAACACATCCCGCGAGGGTGTAAAAAGACTGAAGGATTATGGATGAAACTGAGGCACTCTGTTGATGAACTAGACTCAAGCATACCGTACAAGACTTGGCTCATCAGGAACCTCAACAGCGAGGAGAAAGGAATCAATTTTGGTGTCATTCTGTGGCACATATGGAAGCAGAGGAACGAGGAAATCCTGGATGGGAAAAAATACTATGAACAGAGCCTTCTTAACAGGATCTTTGCATTTTGTAATAGTTTGAAAAAAGCACAGAGGAAAGATAGTCAAATCACCCCTGTGGTAGCGAAGAAGAAAACCTTGCAGGAGCTGTCATGGAAACCACCAAAAGAGGGCTGGCTGAAAATCAACACCGATGGCTCTATGTGTGCAGGGGGAACAAAAGCTGCTACTGGGCGGATCATGCGGGATCATCTGGGGAGATGCCACGGCACCTTCTCTTCCAACCTCGGCAACTGCTCAATTACAAGGGCAGAACTCAAAGCTGCTGCAATTGGGATCGAAATGGCATGGCAGAGAGGCTACCATCAAGTCTGGCTATGCCTCGACTCCAACACCGCCATTCATATTATGAAAAATCGACAGGATTTTGATCATCGACATGGTTTGATTGCCATGGAGATTAATCGACTGCTTGCTCAGGAATGGACTATTAAAATCAGCCACTCATATAGGGAATGTAATAGAGCAGCAAATTTTTTGGCCAACTTAGGACGTAGTCTTCCTTTTGGCACCCACTCGATTGAGATTGGGGAACCGGGGCTTAGGCAATGGATCCACTACGATGTAATGGGTATTTCCTTGGAACGGTTAATTGTTAATACGAGCTAAGACATCCTAGGTGTTTGTCTTCTCACCAAAAAAGAAGAGATCTTATTTTGCACTTTAATAAGAGATCAATCTGAATCCAGCACACCTTTTGATGGCATAAAAACGACTCTTCTTTTTTATAATAACATGTAGCATGGACACACAATAAATTTTAAGATATATATATAATTATGCTAAGTAAAATATTTGTACTTACATTTTTTAAAGATCGAATTGAAGCATTATTTGATTGTTTGGATGATTCTCCGCTAAAAAGTTGTCTTCAATCTATAGAACTAAAATATTAATCGCAAAAAATATTAGTCTAAATAATTTAATCAAAATAGTGATGTGGCAAAGATCTAACATTAACATGAACAACTAAATTAATTACTTAAATTTGGTTTACGGTTTATATAAGCCAAATAATTCAAGTTCATATCTTTAGTGCTAGCAGTGTAAATAATATCAGCAAAATAGTTTATAATGGTGGGGTTCTAACACAAACATGAAATCCTAAATTAATTGCTTAAATATAATTCATGGTTTATATACACTACTAATGGTAAATTAAGCAACGAATAATTTTATCATGCTAGCTTGGACAAATGATAGGAACTTTTGACTTATATCCATCATTCCGCCTCCACCATTGCGCCTCCTTGCTGGAAATCATTAGAAGTAACTTGGAGTTATATGGCCCGTATAAATTAAACAAAGGGCCACATCGTCTGAAGTCAAGGAAAAACACAGATTAGGCCCATATTTGCATTTATAAATTAGGGGAATTGACGAAAAGACCCCTCCGTCCTCTGCGCAGAAGGCCGGAAAAGTGAAACTAATGGAGTTCTGGTGGAGAAACTCCATAATGTAATGGGAGGATAATGGGTTAATAACATTTTGTACCCCTTTACTATTGTCGATTAACAAACGTACCCGTTTATTAATTTTTTGCACGAACATATACTTATAATATTAAAACGTAACGATTGTACCCTTCCATCCAATTTTCTGTTAAAGGACCGTTTAATGAACTATAAATGGACCTTATTGCCCCTCATTAAATCCTAGGATATAATTAATTTTTATTCCTAATTTAATTTAATTAATAATTCCTAAACCATTTTCTTCGACGCCCCTAACTTTCACCGGTCACCAATTAATGGCGGCGACTTCATCCATGCTCTTCAAATCTCCCATGCTCCAGACCCCCCGCCGCAACCGAATCCCCTCCGGCATCCGCTCTCCCCATTTCGTCTCAATAACCAGACCCAAAGCCAATGTTTCCTCTTCTTCCTCCTCCGTTCCTTCCAAGACACATCCTCTGCCGCCTTGGTTGGCGTGCAAGGATTTTGTTACGAGACACGAAATTGAAGAATTCTTGTCTCGTAACTTCCTTGCGATAAAACTAACAAACTATGATAAAACACGGTGAATTGCGATAAGTGAAGGACAATAAACTAGATTTGGGTTCCAATCTTATTCATACCATTAAACGAATGAAACATTACATATTTATAGGCACAAAATCCTCTCCTTCTTCTTTATGGTTTCGGTCCCCTCTTCCCTATTCCTACCCATAGCATGTAACCTTCTCCTACAAGGACACCACAACCAAATCCTAAACAAATACCAAAAGGCAATAAACATCCTACTAAGACTAGGAAATAATAATAATAATATTCCAAAACACTTAATAATTAATAAACTACTAAAATAGATGAGCTTAGAAATTGTCCGAATTATTACGATAGCTAGTCTCGTAACAATCCTCCCCCCTTAAGCGCAACCTTGCCCTCAAAGTTGGTCATGTAAGAACCCTCAACCTGGATCAATGTAAAAGAAGCTTCCTCTAAGGTTGCAGTAGAGAATAATGATGAGTATGGAATAATGGTGATCACATTTTCGGTACTTCCAATTGAGCTTGACCAGCAAATTCAATCCTGCAACATGAGCGGCACCGACAAAAAGGAATTTATCTTCTAATGTGATCGAGCCAGCTACTCCAATGCGGCCTCTATTTTATTATGCACAACTCCACTTATGCTTCCCATGCATGCAACAATCTTGCTTCCCATGCATGTCTTCAATACAACACTCAGTCATCCAAGCACTTCCTCCTAAATTTCCAGTTCGGACCGGCTCGGATTGCCTCTTCAAACACCCACCATAACTAGCATCCTTAATGGGCCACATTATCTGACTGGTGAGCGAGATATGTAGTGAGGGCAGGGGACAATTGCGGTGGCCACGGTGAAGTGCTGGACAATAACTTTAGCATCACAACAGCCTTGATCGACGGTCGGTTTTGTTGCGGTGAAGATGAAGCAGTAGTCGTAAGAGCTGCTCCCTGAGAGACGAATGCAACGACGATGGGGGATGGCGACGCCGGAGCTATAGCGCTCAATGTTGGGCCGACTTGGACTAATGGCGGTGGTTCCTATGCTAGTTGTACTCGGCGTAGGGCTTCCGGCGCTATTTTGTCGATGGAGTGGCTCACAGATGGAGTATCCTGATAGAATTCCATTCAACCTGGGTCACATTTAATTGTGGAACCCCTGCTCATTCCTCACTTAGGAAGGCTTCCAACGAAGAGTGGCAAGATCGTAGGGAACTCGTTTGGAAGACTGTCTTGCAGAGTAATCCGAATCCGACTCGGACTAGGATTACTACTACCATGTTTTACCTTTTCTGTTTTGAACTAGTTTTTCGTGTTTGATTGTGTTAAGGATTTCCAGAGTAGTTTGATTAGTAGCGTAGGTCTATTTAAGAGTTCCAATTCATTGTAATTGTCAGTTTTTCTTTGAAGTTGAATACAACCTGAGTTGGTTCGCAAGCTTGTGTGCTTCGTAAGTTTGAGAAGAGTGGCATAGAGAGACTCTAGGTTGCTCGAGGAGCTTGTATGGATCAATCACCCCCTTGATCGTGGCCAAGCACCAACTATCTATTTCGAGCCTTTCACCGCGTGAAGAACTACATGAAATTGACCGTCCACATCTATCCATTTCACCCCTGTTCGTTTGAAATTGAGGGATTGAATCAATTCAATCCATCTATGCGCAACTTTGACACCAAAGTCCCATACATAGCCTTATCAACCACCTGCTCACGAAGTCTTATTCTCCGGCTGGTGAGAGTGCCTTTCCGCAATGAATGATCTCGTTGACTCGAGGGTTATGGCATGCGGCTAGGTGAAAGCTAGTGCGATGAGGACGTTGGTGGACGGTGGCCCGACAACAACAGTTGGTGATACTTTAATGGTGGTTGACGTGGCTAGTGGCGGCGCTGGAGCTAGCTTCTTGTCGGTAGCCAGAGACAGGTCTTTTATTGGAGGCCACTTTGAAGCTAGGGTTGGCTCTTCAACTAATGGATCGGATGCTGTTGGAAGCTTCCCCTAAGCTATAGTTGTGATAACCGAAATGGGACACGATGGTAGTGCGGATATTGGTGAGCAAACAACTCTCGTCACGTTAGGGCTAGGGGTTATTGGTGAGGCAGGTATGATGGATGGGGGGCTATAACCTCGGAGGCTAGCTCTTGAGAGGGCTCAACAATGGGTGGCGATGACATCGTCATTCGTAGCCTCATTTGGATAGCCATCATCGATTGGTTGTACTTCTACCGACTTTCCTTCAAGTGTGCCAAGATTTCTGCTTGGAAATCATCGTCTTGGGTTGGTGTTGTGCTCTTGGAAGAAGGTGGTTGTGTAGCCACCTTGTCATGGCTGACAGCGATGGTGTATCCAGGGAAGTTGCGGATTAGTCTCTCCTTCCAACCAACTGGTTGCTAGGATTCACTGGCAACAGTACCCCCTGGGCCTTCCTCGTGAGGCCAATCCCAGCTGAACATCATCTTGTGCGATGGGTAGTAATCAGGCGATGTGTGATGATGAAAATCGGTAACCTGTGTTACACCCCGCTCTTCCCAAAAGTCAAAATGACTATTGTACCCTTGGTTCAAGTTCCACCGTATTATTAATGAGAATTAAAAATGTGAACTATCGGTTCAAGCGGTGTCGAATTTCAACATAACGTGAGAAAGTTACGGACATTAACTGGGTTTCGGATTAAACTCACCCGTAATTGTGAAGCTCCAAAAATACCCTTGGACTAATTAAAACCCTAGAGCCTTACCCTACTCGGATTCACCACTGAAACAAATAAAACCCTGTTGTTTTATTTCCCCATCGCGGAAAAAAACACTTCACAAAGAGATAGAGGAGACCGCTGCTAGTCAAGGGATTTGAAGTAATTGGAGCATTGCTAGTTGGCAGCAGCTCGGATATTGAAAATGAAGGCCGCGAAGCTCTCGATTATGCTAGAGAATCAGAGGATATTCGACCGCAACTAGCTCTGTTTCTCCCCTAGCACCAGCGGACAAGCACAACCGCCCCGGGCCGCCAGAAGAAGACACTTGGTTGGATTCAATCTTCCCCCCACCTACGAGCAGCAAAGAGAAGCGCCAGCAGCAATGTCCTTGTGCCTAGCATCGCCATCCTTGGGATCAGATAGGAGAAAGCAAAATTGGACCATCCTCATGCTCTCGGTTACAGGTTAAATCAAAGGCTTCCCCCTTGCAATTCAATCACTACACGTGCATGGGTTATTGCATTGGATGGAAGTCTATTAACATTACTGGGAATGGTATACATGGATGGATGGATTAGGTGATGTGGGGTATGACAAAAAAAGATGGAAAACGAGAAGTGATGGAGGAGGAAGCAAAATCGGATCAGTCAACTTGAACAACCAATTAGGTGAGTGTAAAGGGGGTAAATTCTACGCCTTACGTATTCTTTTAAGTATTATGACTTTACGTATTTTAGTTAATTGGTTATCATTGCTTGATTATGTTTATGATTGATTATTTGTGCTTTGCTTGAGCTATGATTGAGGTGATTTTGTACTATTTGAGGTGATTTGGGTGAGTTTGTGCTATTTACCTTAAAGTGTTATGTTATGAGTTATTGCTAAAGTTTAAGAAACAAGTTCTTTTTAAGAAGTAACTCACCTTCAAGAAGGTGAAGTCGTTTTAAGTGTTTTTTAGTCACAAGCGCCAGTCCGTTACCATTTGAGATTTTCAGATAGAGCAGCAGTTATGCTCTTGAGATCTTTGAGACAGAGCAGCAACAGTTATGCTCTTGAGATATTTAAGATGAGCAGCAGCTATGCTCTTGAGAATCGTGGTGAAGAGCAACCACGATAAGTTTAAGATGTTAGGGGGATGAATTGTTACAACTCCCCTAACTAAGTTTAAGTTTAAGGAAAGCCTAGATGGCTTCTCATACGTATGAGTTGGCAACCGGACTAGCTAGTGAGGGATCCCAGTGACAGTCAAGTATTTAAGTCGAGATTTGAGCTTTAAGAATGGAGAGTAACAGTAACTCCCATACAGTTTTAAGAGTTAGGAATTTTAAGAGTGGAAGTACAAACAACTTCCACAAATTTAAGTAAGTGTTTTAAGTAAAGTACTAAGCAGTAAGAATTTTAAAGGTAAGGGCGTAGACTGACCCCATCTCACTCACCAGTTTGAAGAGCTAGAGGAAGAGCTAGAGGAGCATTTAGTGAGCAGCGAATTCGAGGGCAGGCAGCTAGAGGAGGGCAGTATGAGCGTCACAGAGGATGCTTAGTCAAGTTTTTCAGTAGCAGCAACGACAGAGACTACCTAGTTATTTACATTTTATGATTATGAGTATAGACTGGAGAACAAATTGAGATTTAAAGTTTGAGTTAATTTGTCCACGTGTTAGGGCTTTGCTCTGAACTACAGGTGTGTTTTTTCGCTATTTTATTTATGAAAAATTTTCCCGCTGCAATTTAAGATTTGAGCATTTTATTTATCAAGGGCATTTTAGTAAAAGTTCTTTTAAGAGTCTATAGAATCTCCAGTCTACTCTAATCATATTAAGGTGAATAACTATGACAGCACGACACGAAGGGATGATAGCCAGGGTGCGATTGTTTAAGAATAGGCTAGGACGCGATTTAGTTAACATGTCGTGGTTTGTCAAATGAGAGATTTTGGCATATGGTGATCGCTAGTAAGAAAGAAAGGATGAAAGAAACGTGACCAACCCAAGTAGAATCTCAAAGGCTCTCAAGACCAAGTACCTCATCGACATGATGGATTGTAGTTTTTCAATTAGTTAACCAACTACTCGGACGTTAGCAAACAGGTCATCATCATCATCAACCTAGAGAAGGAAGGAGGAACGTTGAAAAGGTCTGTGGAGGTAGAATCAAACATGCGCGGACTTCAACTCCAAACACCAGCAAGGAGGTGCCAATTGAAAGGGAATACCTCAAGGATTTTGAAGGAGTTGAGAGAGTAGTATGAGGATTTTACTACTAGGAAACAAGTGGATAATCTAATAAGCTAAGACAAACAAAGGGGAGAAATATGAATCTACAAAGGAAGAGGAACAATCACCAGATGCCAGTAGCTATGATAATGGGAGAATTTCAGGGTCCTTGACCCTAAGCAGTGGAAAGTGGGAAACGGGTCAAGAAACGAAGAAGTACCACCAGAAGTCCCTCAACTAAATTTAGTGGTCAACGCTATTACAACATAGTGACAAGGAGCAGTGGAAAGCTTAGACTTCAAGAGAAGCCAGGGTAGTATAAATGAGGTAAAGAAGGAAGTAAGCAGGTTAGAGGGGGTCTGAAGGGACGTCAAGAAGTCAAAAGTTTAAGAAGGAGAGGAGGCATGGTCGTTTACATATGAAGATGAAGGAACTCTTATAGATAAACCACGTAACTGGAGAAGAGGGTACTTAATCCTGGGGAGTTAGGCCGATGAATAGCCTTTAGAAGGAACAAGACAAGCAACGAGATAGATGATGTAGAGGGAAAGTTATGGTCTCAGTACGAGCACCATTGGACGAGATGTGGAGGAAAGTGCCACCAAAGTCTAAAGCATGCCTGGTAGAAGACAGTGGGGAGTCAATACATAAGAAAATACATGGATTGTGAGAGAGAATAACAGTTAGCTAGTAGATGGCAGTACGAATAGAGAACCACTTCTCAGAAGTGCATGAGTTGGATACCAAGATAACACCGAGTTAGAAGGAGGATAGTAGAGACCCTACAAACTACCCAGGTCACAAAAGGTCAGGAGGATGTTGGGACCGTTGGAAGGGGTATGCAAGAGTTCATGATGATCTATTATGGGATTGGCATCTCTTAAATAGAGGGAACACCTGGCCTCCTAGGGTACATGAGGGGTGATAGAAAGAGGAACCTCTCTACTAAGTTGGAACTAGAGGGCTAAGAGCTGAGGTCTCGGAACTAGCTATAGAGTAAGTCATTAAGCCAACCGAGTATAGGCAAGTAAGTGGAATGTTCAATAAATGTTCTAGTGAAGGCCAGAGAATTCGAGGAAACACGTGGAAGTTCCGATGAAGGATTGGGAATATGTGTAGGTGACTCGTGTTCAAGAAAATGCATAGTGGAGTACGACGAGGAAAAGCATTACCAAGAAGGAGGAAATCATTAGGTTACCTTACCCAAGGTGCACCACTCAGAGCGAGTACGACATAGTAGGATGTCATCCATAAAAGAAGGCTAGTTAAGGATAAATTAGTGATATTTAGTTAAGCCACTAAGAGCCATGACTAAGAGATTTAATTAGTGATATTTAGTTAAGCCACTAAGAGCCATGACTAAGAGATTAAGGCTATGTACAAGCATCGGTCGAGACAAAAGACGTGGATGAGGTATGTTCAAGCCTACCAAGGGCAAGCCACTATTGGAAACTTTGACCCAAAACAACAACGAGAAGATACTCAACAGAGTTTGGTGACCGAAAATAGTACAAAGTATCAACAGAAGGGTAGTAAAAGTAAAGAAGCAAGGAGAACACCATAGAATGCTATAGAAAATAAAATAAAATAAAATAAGTGGTTGTCAACCTGACAATGAATGCGTGAAGGAAGATAGTGGGACGTGGTCAAGCACCATCATGAGTAGAAGTCGTGGGTGTCGTCTGTCAAGTTTACCTAGAGAAAGTTTCTAGTGGAAATGTTGGCTCTAAGGTATGGCGAGGAGCTACTAAACTGAGTAGATCAAAGCTAGTACCAAGCATCGTTGAAGGAGTTGTGGAAGTAAGGAGGAAACCACAAGGCTATAATGAAAGTTATGGTGAAAAGGGTGGTAGTTGATAAAACGACAAATTCAGGGAGAAAGATAGTTTGGAAGAGCCGGCGAAAGAATACGAAGGTCAACAAGGAAGCGTTAAGGTGATTGCCAGTGGAGAATAAGTTGGACCATAGGAAGCCCATCAAGAACTGAGAAGCTCAATGGTCAACTTTAAAGTAGAAGTGTGGTGGTCCAGAACGGTCGAAGGGAAAACCTTATCGGTCAAGGTACATAAGTGAGAAGAGAATATGGGCACCAAGATGACTACATCGAGGACGAGGGACATATAGAACTAGCGAGAAACATCGGTAAGAGGAGTCACGAGTAAAGAAGTAAGATGGATATGAGTTTAGCGAACCTGTTGGGATACCCTAAAGTGAAAGCAATACCACCTATGAGGGTGAAATGTGGTGATCTCTCAGGTGAAAATTTCTTGGACGGGGAAACTGTACGAGGAATTTCAGGCAAGGTCAAAGAACAATAGAAGAGATCATACGAGAACTCCCAAGTCAAACGATGGTAAGGAAGTGTTAAGTTAGGTGCCAGGAGTGAGCAAGTACGCAAAATGGAAGGTCATGATTCTGGAAAGGATTCATAAAGTTGATCACAAGCTAGAGAAAGACGCAAAGGATGCCTCTAATGCATACAGGAAGTAGAAACAGTAGTATGAGGTTCCAACACTAAGTAGCAAGTAACGAGGCGGTGACCATTCAGTTTATGGTTAAGGGATAAGACGAGGCATTGAGGAAGAAAGTAAGAGATGCAGAGTTAGGAGATACAAGGACCTAGGTGACCTATGAGGTCAACTCCGGACGAGAGTTACGTTAAAGGAATTTTACCATCTGATGGGATAGAGGATAGGCCGCCATATGTAACTCTGGGGTTCAAGAGGAGCATTAACGTCTCGTATACCAAACAATGGATAGTTATCGTCCCTATATATGTACAAGGTGAAGCCGAGGTAATGTGAGGGTTTAAGAAGCCACAACAACATTGAAGTTGCAGGGAATGGAGAGAAGGATGTTAGGTCATGTCGTATAAGTTAAAGGAAATAAAAATCCGCAAAGTGAAAAGGATTACCACAAGCGATGCTTGGGGTAATCACGGTGGACAAATTTTGAGGGCGAAATTTCTATAAGTGGGGAGGAAATGTGATACCTCGACTTCGATTTAGGTTCAACATCAAGTACTGAATCAGTTGGACCAAATAAATTGAGCCGAAATTGTGTCCCATCACACCCTGGGCCCAAGTTTGAAAATTTTGAAAAGGGCAATGAGTCACTCAAACCTATTCGATGGTACCAAGCTAGATGAGAATATATGTTATGGTCAAGAGTACATATAAGAACTATAGTAAGCTATTCAAGACAAGGTAAGGGCACGCCATTGAAGGTAAGGGAAGCTAGCTCCGTTTCTCCCTTAGCACCAACGGACAAGCAAAACAGCCCCGGGCCGCCAGAAGAAGACACTTGGTTGGATTCAATCTTTCCCCCACCTACGAGCAGCAAAGAGAAGCGCCAGCAGCAATGTCCTTGTGCCTAGCATCGCCATCCTTGGGATCAGATATGAGAAAGCGAAATTGGACCATCCTCATGCTCTCGGTTACAGGTTAAATCAAAGGCTTCCCCCTTGCAATTCAATCACTACACGTGCATGGGTTATTGCATTGGATGGAAGTCTATTAACATTACTGGGAATGGTATACATGGATGGATGGATTAGGTGATGTGGGGTATGACAAAAGAAGATGGAAAACGAGAAGTGATGGAGGAGGAAGCAAAATCGGATCAGTCAACATGAACAACCAATTAGGTGAGTGTAAAGGGGGTAAATTCCACGCCTTACGTATTCTTTTAAGTATTATTACTTTAAGTATTTTAGTTAATTGGTTACCATTGCTTGATTATGTTTATGATTGATTATGTGTGCTTTGCTTGAGCTATGATTGAGGGGATTTTGTATATTTGAGGTGATTTGGGTGAGTTTGTGCTATTTACCTTAATGCGTTATGTTATGAGTTATTGCTAAAGTTTAAGAAACAAGTTATTTTTAAGAAGTAACTCACCTTCTAGAAGGTGTAGTCGTTTTAAGTGTTTTTTTAGTCACTAGCGCCAGTCCGTTGCCATTTGAGATTTTCAGATAGAGCAGCAGTTATGCTCTTGAGATCTCTGAGACAGAGCAGCAGTTATGCTATTGAGATATTTAAGATGAGCAGCAGTTATGCTCTTGAGAATCGTGGTGAAGAGCCACCACGATATGTTTAAGATGTTAGGGGGATGAATCGTTACGACTCTCCTAACTAAGTTTAAGTTTAAGGAAAGCCTGGATGGCTTCTCATACGTATGAGTTGGCAACCGGACTAGCTAGTGAGGGATTCCAGTGTTAGTCAAGTATTTAAGTCGAGATTTGAGCTTTAAGAATGGAGAGTAACAGTAACTCCCATACAGTTTTAAGAGTTAGGAATTTTAAGAGTGGAAGTACAAACAACTTCCACAAATTTAAGTAAGTGTTTTAAGTAAAGTACTAAGCAGTAAGAATTTTAAACGTAAGGGCGTAGACTGACCCCATCTCACTCGCCAGTTTGAAGAGCTAGAGGAGCATTTATTGAGCAACGAATTCGAGGGCAGGCAGCTAGAGGAGGACAGTATAAGCGTCACAGAGGATGCTTAGTCAAGTTTTTCAGTAGCAGCAACGACAGAGACTACCTAGTATTTACATTTTATGATTATGAGTATAGACTGGAGAACAGATTGAAATTTAAAGTTTGAATTAATTTGCCCACGTGTTAGGGCTTTGCTCTGAACTATAGGTGTGTGTTTTCGGTATTTTATTTATGAAAATTTTTCCCGCTGCAATTTAAGATTTGAGCATTTTATTTATCAAGGGAATTTTAGTAAAAGTAGTACCCGGCCGGGTTAGGTTGTTACAACCTGGACTCTGGTCTTGAGCAAACCAGGCTCTGATACCAATTGTTATGAGACACGAAACTGAAGAATTCTTGTCTCATAACTTCCTTGCGATAAAACTAACAAACTAGATTTGGGTTCCAATCTTCTTCATACCATTAAATGAATGAGACGTTACATATTTATAGGCACAAAATACTCACCTTCCTTATGGTTTCGATCCACTCTTCCCTATTCCTACCCATAGCATGTAACCTTCTCCTACAAGGACACCACAACCAAATCCTAAACAAATACCAAAAGGCAATAAAGATCTTACTAAGACTAGGAATCAATAATAATAATATCCTAAACACTTAATAATTAATAAACTACTAAAATAGATGAGCTCAGAAATTGCCCGAGTTATTACGATAGCTCGTCTCGTAATAGATTTGTCGATAGTCTTGCAGGTAAAGGAGTTCTTCATCGGCATGAAGCACCGCCGAATCGCCCCTGTCTGCACACTTGGTACTTGTTCTTTAGCGCCTCACACATAGCTAGAGTTTTCATCTTTGTTTTTGCTTCTTTCTTCTTGACGGTGGGGTTCTTGGTTCTTGTCGTTAATAGCGGAATTTGGGGAGGTTTTTATTGAGGGGAGCCTTTTAGGTGTATCAGTACGCTTCGCTATTTGTTTTATAGAGAGAGGGAAGGGTGGAATAGCTGGGTCGCAGAGGGAATTTCTTCTTTTCCCTTTCGTCCCTTGCGGTGGCGGATCTGGAACATTCGAGGATTTGAAGAGCGCTGATGAAGTAGCCGACACTAATTGGTGAACAGTGAAAGTCAGGGCGTCGAAGAAATTGGTTTATGAATAAAAATTAATCAAATCTTAGGTTTTAATGAGGGACAATAAGGTTATTTTATGGCCCATTAAACGGTCTTTTAACAGAAAATTGGATGGAAGGGTACAACCGTTACATTTTAATACTATAAGGGTATGTTCGTGTAAAAAATTAATAGAGGGGTACGTTTGTTAATCGACAATTGTAAAGGGGTACAAAATGCTATTAACCCAACAATAATCAACCATCTAAACGTGTGATCAACGGATGAGGCTAGGGGTGGAAATCGATACGGTATCGGTATTCAAATACCAAATACCGAAATCCCGAATATCGAATTACACCAAAAAATCAATCTTAATCCCAATCCCTAAATATTCTGGTATCCCAATCGGTACTTCGGTATCCCATCGGTATTATTGAATAAGAAATTAATTACATTTGAATTAAAAAAATTAAATATAGGCAAAATACACTTTCATAGCCATAACTATTCATGTTGTGCCAAATATAGCCAGATTTTGAAAAATACACTCATATAGCCATTTCGTCACAAACTTTAACGGAAACATCACAAATTCTGACTGGACTAACGCTTTATGATGACGTGGCCACTTTTACTCTTGACTTTTCCAAGTTGGAAATATTATTATTTTAATTAATCGAAAAACAAAAAAAAAATTAAAAGAAATGAAAGAGAACATAGGGTTTTGGATCCATCGTTCTCTGTTTTCCGTTTTACTTCTGGGTTCGTCTGCGGCTGCTCCATCTGTGATTGATACTCCTCATCGTCGGCTTCTTCTGACAATGATTTGGGGCGACCTATGGGATAGGGGATTTCTGCAAATCGAAGCGATTCTGACAGTGATGATTTCTTTCAAATCAGTTGCGGTTGCTTCTTCTATTGTTGCTTTTGGGTTCGTCGTTCTTGTTTGTCGACGTCGAGGAACTGCCACTTCATCTAGCTGCCTCCACCTTTGATTCTGGATTTCTCCCTCCACCGCGTCGAGGAACCGCCTCTCCACTTCTTCACATTAACTTAAATTCACCATAACCCATTCATTATAGATCAATAATATGGCAAAATATATATGTTGCCTCCAACCTGTAATCGCAACAACACTTACTCTCTTCTATTGACTCGTCCTCCCCTCAAACCTCTCTCTCTCTCTCTTTCTCTCTCTCTCTCCATAGTTAACAAAGCAGAGCACCATTTTTCCGGCGCCAACAGAGCTGCTTCACCCAAGAAGGAAATGTTTGGTTTTGGGGATTTTTTAGGGCGGCAGAATCATCGAAGCTGGCGGAATCATCAAATTTTGTGAGCGATTGGGGCATCATCGAAGCTGGAGAGTGTGGGGAGTGAGTACCTCGTGACGGCGTTGGAGGGTTTTCGCTGCTCTTTTCGTCGGCTCCTTTTGTTTGTGTATATATGGATCTGGTTTTGTTGTCTAATTAGAGGGTAATTCTCTCTGCGTGTATCTGCCAAGGGATTAATGGGATTAGGTGGTGGTGGTAGCCTTCGAGACAATTGGAGCGGTGGTGACAGCAGCTGCCGGAGTGGCGAGGTCGTTGGGAGAGGACGAAGAGTGTGGGGACGACAAAATTCAGCACCGGAACTGGTTTCGAAGGACAGAGATCAGAGAGTGACAGGCGGAGATCAGATCTCATTCTCTGCTTTCTCCTTCGGCGGGAAAGGTGAATAAAAAAAATGATTTTTCGTTCTTATTAGAATTGTGGTGAAAAAAATAATTAAGGAAATTATTTAAAATAATAATTTAAACTAACACGTGGCATACATTTGATGACGTGTACATCCACATCATTGAATAGTTAACAGTGTTAAAGTTTGTTACGGAAATGGCTAAAGTTGTCAACCAAGTTTTCAAAAGTGGCTATATGAGTGTATTTTTCAAAATATGGCTATATTTGTCACAACGCGAATAGTTATGGCTAGAAAAGGGGTTAATTGCAAAATTAGTCATTGAGATTATTAAAAACGTTCATGTTTAGTCACTAAAAATATTTAATCTCATTCGTGGTCACTAAAATTAGTAAAACATTTCAAGTTCGGTCACTCTCCGTCCAACTCTGTTAACTTTGGCTGATGTGGCAGTCAACTCTCAAAGTTGACCGTTAAATGTGTGACATATCACTTAAAAAATAATAAAATAAATAAATTTTTATATTTTAAATATTCCACCTAATTACCATCATCACTAAAAAATAAAAATGAAAAACCTAATTCTTCTACTACCTCCACCAACCCGCTTTCTGCTCCCCGTCTACACCCGCCGCCGTCGCGGATGAAAACCCTCTCATGACGTAGTCGCCGCTGAAGAACCCGATCCGGATGTCTGCGGTCAGGTACTTATCCGTCTCCGTGAAGATCAGCGTTGCGACCTCCGACCAGTGGTCGTCTAGTCAAACGTAGTGGCGAATACGCTCCTCATCTACTGCGACAGCCGATTGTTCGGGAGGAATGCATATGTCAAATCCCGCCGGCAGTTCGAAGGTTCAATGTTTGGTGGGTTAGCTACTTCCAAAAATCTAGAGTTTTAATTCAATTGGTTAGATTTATGCCGATGACATATTCCAAATACGTAAAAAGCTGCTGTGACACCTAGCTAGGGACATACATATCAGGAGATTACTTCCCAGCTATTCATCACCACCATACCAATAATCACCGAGAATGATTTCTTCCAGCCTATTTTAAACACAGGACAACAATAATTAACACACTCAAATAAACTAAAGATTGTCGTGGAACTGTGGAAGTATGTCTTGAGCTTGGAGAGGTCGTCGAACTTCTCACCGGGACGGCAGTCGGAGAGGTTCTGGAAGGACTCCCAGCCGGTGGTAAAATTGGGTTTGAGAGGGAAATCACGCCGGAGGGAGGTTATGTTATGTTGTCACCGGAAACAGGAGGCGGGAAGGTGGAGAAGACTAGCAGCAACGTTGTAGTGGCTGCAAAGCCAGATTCTGAACATGAATCGAAGTCCTCCCCTCATCGGGCTCAAGCTGACCACCATTAGGCTGCCCGGATAGGGGACGCAGCAGCGGCGAGAACTAAAAGAATTTTCTTTTTATTTTTTAATGGTTGCAACGATGAGATAGAAAATTGAAAAAAATAATTTTTTATTAATTTTTTAAGTGTCATGTCACTCATTTAACGGTCAACTTTGAGAGTTGACTATCACATCAGCCAACGTTAACGGAGATGGACGGAGAGTGACCGAACTTGAAATGTTTTACTAATTTTAGTGACCACGAATGGAATTAAATATTTTTAGTGACTAAACATGAACGTTTTTAGTAACCTCAGTGACCAGTCTTACAATTAACCCGCTAGAAAAGTGTATTTTGTCTTAAATATATAAATTATATTTGATTTTTTAATTTAAGGCAAAGAGACTAAGCAAAGAATATTGAGTTTGCTTAGAGTTACGATATGGATAAGGAGAATGAAGGAGAGGTGACATCTCAAGTTTTTGTTATTGGTAATTTTTAATTTAGCGAATTGGCGGCCGAGAGACGACTAATACTAGTGTTTGTTTTTTGGTGTTATGAAAATAACAAGTGATTAGGTGAGAAATGAGAGTGACTTAAATTGGGAAGTTAAAATTGAGTTGGATGAGGACTTCTGAGTTGTGAAACAAAGATGGAATGATCTATGTATAATTAAATGATACTTTTGGTGGTTGAGGGTCGTAAAAAAAAAATTAATGGTAAAAGTCCAATAGAAAAAAGTTATCGAGGGAAAAAAAATGTGGAGGGATGCTCTCGCCTCTCTCCTCTGTTTTTGCTTCTTCGTCGGTCGCCTGCTCATTGAAACCATCAAGAAAACTCTGATTGTAAGCATACGAAACCAGAGACAGGGATGGAGTGCGCGAGGCCGGATTCTGACCAGGGCGGACCAAGCATGCAATGGGATCGGGTCTTCTAATCGGCGATCTAAACCCCGGTTATTGCCCAAAAAAAGAAAAAAGCGAAAACTTGGTAATTCAGGCTTGGAGTGTGATATAAACCACTCCTGGATTAAGAGAAGTAGGAGGGATCTACGCACAAAAGCGTGGTGTTTTACTCTCCCTTCATCGGACGAGGTGGATACAACAGAAAATGGTGTGGCTCCATCGTGTCGGCAGCAACATACACCTTTGAAACCCAGTGGCAAAGCAAAGGGGGGATCGGATAATCGGCTCCCTAATTCTTATGCTACACTGGGAATTGCCCGGGGAAAACAAATCCCCAGGACAATAGGGAGCTTGGAGGCAGAATCTCCGTTCCCTTCCACATACACGAAAAATTGGATAGATATTCATGTGGCAAAGGCTCGTCCGGAAGTACCACGGCGATACACGCTCAGCCGGCCGGAAACACCCCGGCGAGCCGTTGATTGGGAACGGAGGGAAATCAGTCTCCCAGATTTTACGGTTTGCAAGAAGGGGATTTGCTCCCGAAATATCCGGCGGGGTAACTGTAATTCGACCGTATTTCTTTCCAATAACTTGTTAAACCAGATAATCGCGGGAGGGGGTAAAAAATCGGGGAATCAAATCACCTATCCCCTATCTCAATTCGGTTACAATTTTAAAATCCGGGGAGAAGGTATCCTGGTTGGAGACAAACACCTGCCGGACACTCCCTATTTATACCGACCTGGAAGTTGCATTCCTAATAATACATAATTTTGTGAGCAACTCAGGAAGGGAGATAATAGCGAGGTCGGTGGTGAACAACCCAACGACACAGGCAGCCTCTCCTCCCCAGGTAATTCCAAAACTGAGCCTGGTGTGCTTTTCTCATCTATGGTGATTAAAGGAGAAATCCCTGCCCCCACTGTTAGTGCAAGCTTGCGGCAGGAGGGATCCTCCAATGTGAACAGTTTTGTTGACTTGGCTGTTATTGATAATATTACCCCTCCTCGCTGTATGCAGAACACAATGGCCACTCATGTGCACGAGGATCAGGTTGTGCAATTTTCATTGAATGAAGTCCAATCGGTCAAGATGCGTAGCTCCCACACACTGCTTGGACGTGTATTCACCACGGCTCGGATCTTACCGGTGGAACTGCGGAATGCAGTCAATTCCCCGTGGCAATGCAAAGGGAGGATCAAGGTGCTGCAAGCCAACCATGGATTGTTTGAGTTCGTTTTACCCAATGAGGAATCCAAAATCTGGGTCCTAAAACGAACCCCTTGGGTGGTGAATGACAAAATTATCCACTTACGGCCATGGACGCCATCCATAACACGCCAAACATTTGAGGAACTAGCGGTTGCCCCCTTTAGGGTGCAACTTTGGGAGGTCAAGGATGATTGCTGCACTGCAAAATTTGGTATGAAGATGGCAGGACCGAAAATCGGTCAGGTGCTTGAGGCTGGTGTCTACTCCTGCCAGGAATCGAATAAATATTTCATAAAGGTGAAAGCTATGATTGATTTTTCTCGACCACTGCGATCACAAATATTGGCTGCCAGTGAGGAAACGGGATGCTTTTGGGTGCGCTTGAAATACGAGCACCTACCCTCATTTTGCTTTCACTGCGGGCGGGTGGGACACTATCAAAGGGAGTGTACGTTCGAGCCTCCCAATCGCAAGGAACGTTTTGGACCCCATATGATCACTAAGAAATTGGGGACAAGGGTGTATGATGCTGATGATATAACAATTCCGTTTCAAGGGCGGGCCAAAACTGTTTGGGTCAACAATGACCTGAGAGGTGCTAGGAATCAGCCCAAACTGACCCATGGTGTTGATAATATGCGGCAGGGGGAAGTGGGCTTGCAGGGCTCGGCTAGGGACGAGGTGGGCCAGAAAATGGATGGAAATATAGAGACTGCGGGCGGAATAATGTTTAGGGAGCAGCAAGGGCGGCCTAAACGTCACCCCAAAGGGTTTGCCATCTCGCGCTCGCCAAAAACAAAATGGGCTGCCGCTTTGCAATGTCGAAAAAAGGGGAAGGAGAAAATGGAAAGCCGGATCTCTGAGATGCCGGTGAAAAAGGTGGTGCGGAACACAGCTCTCAATGGAAGAACTGTTGAGGCGAGGGATCCTGAAGGGGAGGAAGAGACATCTCCTATGTATGGAGAGAGGCTTGTGCGCCCAGCAACTCAGCATACTTACAGAAGGAGACTGCTACTAGAAGCTGAATCGGAAGATGAAGGCGGACCATTGTTCACTTCTCTGCAGGCCACGGGGCTGGCGGAGGATGGTGGACCTGACGCCGGCGGAATGGGGGAACCTATCCCTGCGAGGAAGGCGGTGAAGATGGAGCCTGCTGTGATGTTGGAGCCTATCCGCCAGCAAACGTCTCGGCGGCTTGTCAAAGCCGCAGCTGCTCACTGTTCTCCCAATGCTGAGGGAGCGGACAAAAAGCCAAAGAAGAAAAGAGTGGAGCAAATGAAGCAGAAGACGCCAAAAAAGGGGTCTAATAAGCTTGGCATTGAAAAGGGGAATTGGGTGGAGGTCCCTATAAAAGAAGCTATGCCTGTTGCTGCCCTCCCAACTTTGGATGCGCCTCACCAGAAGAGGAATCCAGAGGCTGTGTCTCCTGAATCCAGCCCGGAGGGAGATGGGAGTCGCTTTGAAATTAGAAGCAGAGGACAGCGGCCGAATACTGGGCATGTCCAGCAGGTGGTTCGAGCTTTTGAAGAAGGCTTAAACTTTGGAAAGTCTCTCTCCCCTCACCCGCCGATTGATGCTCTGAATGCGCCTAGTGGTGAGCTTGTTGGGGAACAATCCTCTAATTTGACTGGAGATCTTGGAGATCTGAATGAGTATGGGTCGAATTATGAGGCCCTACAAAACAATGAGAAAAAGAGGGCTTTTAAAGAGGTGGAGGGAGAGGACTGTGAGATCCCTACTCCTAAACGACAGTTTGTGGATGAGAAAGACTTTGCTGATACGGTGGAGGAAACCAGCCTGAAATGGTCCCAGCAAGATAGATGAGGCTTCTGGCCTGGAATGTGAGAGGAATTGGACCAACCCTCACATTCCGTTCTGCTTTAAGTTTAGTTCATTCAAATAAACCGGACATTGTCTTCTTTTCTGAGACAAGAGCTCGCCGGAAAGTAGTCTCCCGGCGTCTCCGGGGTTTAGGTTTTGAGTTGTCGCATTCTTTCTTTGTTGATGTCGTGGATGCATCTGGTGGTCTTGTTATTGCTTGGTCCCCTGAAGTTGCTACTTCAGTGTTTTTTCATTCGGAGTTCTGTATTGGTTTGGAAGTTAATGAAATCAATTTTTCCTATGTGGTTTTTTGTGTTTATTTAAGTTGCAATTCCGCCCTTCGTGCTACACAATTGGCTCATCTTCGAGAGGTCTGTGCCACTGTCCAGCTTCCTTTTGTCGTTATTGGTGACTTCAACACCACCTTGCACATGCAGGAAAAAGATGGGGGTAATGTCTGGAACGGTGCGCACTCTTCTAGTCTCCGCGATTTCATTAATGACCTTGGACTTCATGATCCCGGGTATCAGGGGGATACATTCACTTGGACAAATAAACGTCTGGGTAATGCGTGTATCCGCGAAAGACTGGATAGGGCCCTTTGCTCCCAATCGTGGGTTGAAAAATTCCCAGATACTCTTGTGAAACATTGCACTGACCTCGGATCGGATCATCGGGCATTACTGCTAGCGGATAAACCTTTTGTTCGCCAGAGTCGCCCCCTTTTTCGATTTGATGCCCGGTGGGCGGATAACCCGGAAGTCAGAGCAATGGTCAGGTACGTTTGGCAAGAGCAAATCTCGGGGACTCCGATGTTCCAACTCTGGGAAAAACTTAAGACCTTGCGGCATCTTCTCTACGATTGGAGTAGGGCTGGGACTACCAATTCGCTTCGTAATATCAAGACTCTCCAAGTCAAGATTGAACATAGTAAATCCCAGCATACCATTGATTGGGAGAAGATCAAGGTCCTGGAAATGGAGTTGAATCGACAATGGGAAGCAGAGGAGGTGTACTGGCAGCAGAAGTCAAGGGTTCATTGGCTTCGGAAAGGTGATAAAAACACCTCTTATTTCCATACTGTCACTCGAGTCCGGCGGAAAAAGAACTTTGTTGCTGGTCGGTTTAATGATAATGGTGAATGGATTACTGAGGAAAAAGGGAAGGCGGACATTGCCTGTCACTTCTATCAAAATCTTTTTACTTCAGAGAATGAGGTGCACAACATGAAAGAGCGGGTCAATGGACTTGCAATTGCTCCTAGTGTAACTCAGGAGATGAATGAGAAGCTTACGGCGGAGGTTCTGCCTGATGAGATTCGTAAGACAGTGTCTACTATGGGATCCAAGCAGGCCCCTGGATCGGATGGCTTTACCGGGAAGTTCTTTAAAGCCTTTTGGGATATTGTTGCCGACTCGGTAATTAATGTTGTCCGGTCTTTCTTTGCCACAAGCAGGATGCTTCAAAGCTTTAATCATACTTGGCTAACTTTGATTCCTAAGGTGGATAATGTGGAGAACATGAAGGAGTTGAGGCCAATCAGCCTGTGCCAGTTTGTTTACAAAATCATTACCAAAATCATGGCATCAAGGCTAGCCAATATCCTACCGGGAATTGTTTCTAAAGGGCAAAATGCGTTCATTCGTGAACGACAAATTATAGAGAACATCTTGATTGGTCACGAATTGATGCACTATTTGAAAATCAAGACGCTAGGTAAGAAAGGGTACATGGCTCTAAAGGTTGACATGGAAAAAGCCTATGATAGAGTTGAGTGGCCCTTCTTGATCGCTGTCCTGGAAAAAATGGGGTTCAATTCAGTGTGGATAGGGTGGATCCATGAATGCCTTCGATCAACTTCCTTTTCGGTCTTAATGAATGGGACCCCATCAGGGTACTTCAGGCCGACGCGTGGGCTTCGTCAGGGGGACCCTTTACCCCCCTTGCTTTTTGTGATCTGTACTGAGGGCTTTGCTGCGCTTCTACGCCAGGCAATTGCTGATAAAAGGTTAAGCGGGGTGAAAGTTGCTCCCAGAGCTCCCTGTATTTCGCATTTATTTTTTGCTGATGATTCCTACTTGTTTCTTAGAGGCAATCTGCAGGAATGTGAAAATCTGATCGAAGTTCTCAACGAATATGAGGAACTGAGTGGGCAACGGGTTAATTTAGGCAAATCCGCGGTTTGTTTTAGTAAGAATGTAACCCTCGCTGATCAAGAGTTCCTGGCGGCAATTCTAGGGGTAGGTGCGGTTGGAGTCCATGATAAGTATCTGGGCTTACCGACCCTGATTGCCCGTTCAAAGATGGCTACCTTCCGTTACCTGGAAGACAAATTGTTGGAGAAATTACAAGGCTGGAAGCAACGTACTTTGTCGTGGGCAGCAAAGGAGACCTTGATTAAGTCTATAGCTTTAGCGCTTCCACTTCATGTGATGTCTTGTTTTAGACTGCCTTTGACTTTGTGTAAGCTTCTGGACAAGCATATCGCTCGATTTTGGTGGGGGGTGACGGAGGGCCAGTCAAGAATTCACTGGGTATCCTGGAAAAATATGTGCAAAAGTAAGCATGATGGGGGCATGGGCTTCCGTCGATTTGAACATTATAACCAGGCTTTGTTAGCTAAGATTGGTTGGCAGATCCTCCAGGATCCCCAATCCTTATTGGCGCAGGTCTACAAAGGCAAATATTTCCCCTCAGGGACCTTTCTTCAAGCAAAAGCTCGTTCGAGGCCTTCCTGGGGTTGGCAGAGTATCCTCCATGGGAGGCAATTGCTTGAGCAGGGATTACGTTGGCAAATTGGGAATGGTGAATCGGCTTCCTTGCTCTTCTCGAACTGGATCCCTCTCCTGCATCCTGAGAAACCGGTTTATAATCCGCAGGTGCTCCCGACTGAGGGAGACCCGAGGGTGGTGGAGGTTATATCTCAGGATGAGGGAGGGGGTTGGTGCGAAGCCAAACTGAGTCAATGGTTTGACCCTGGTACGTGCAGGAAAATCTTGGCTATTCCTCTTCCAAGACAGGATCGGCCGGATAAGTTGATTTGGCATGGCACGTCTGATGGTGTGTTTTCTGTCAAGACTGCTTATCACCTGGCGGTAGATCTGGCTCGAAGGAAAGAGTGTTGGCGGGCTTCGGCCAGTTGGATGGATAGGGCCAGCTGGGTCTGGCTTTGGAGCTCTGATATCCCGCCGAAGTTGAAGGTATTCATTTGGCAGATTTTCCATCGTATCCTCCCTACCACTGAGGGCCTTATTGAGAAGAGTGTTCCGGTTCTCCCGCGGTGCCCAGTTTGTTGGGAGGCGCCGGAGACTATGGAACATCTTTTCTTGGATTGTCCAGTGGCGAGGGCCTTATGGGATTACTCGGTTCTGGAACACCTAGGGCAAGGCTTGCCGCGGCACACCTTTCCGTTGTTTCTTAAGAGGTTGTTTGCCTTGATTCAACAGCCTCAACTGATTATGGCCGTGGTAGCGGTGCTGTGGAGAATTTGGAAGTCGCGCAATTGGGTGGTGTTTGACGGCAAGCAATTTGATTTTCCTACCCTGATGCGTCAGTACCACCAGCAATGTGAAGAGTGGAAACGTGTGCCTACTGAGGTGAATGAGGTACGGCGGAGCCCTATTGCACGCCCGCCAGAGGGGCGGGAGTGCTCCTCGCTGGCTTGTATGTGGGATGGAGCGACAAGGGCAGGGTCTCACTCGGCAGGTGGCATTGTGCTTCTTGATTTCAATAGGGAGATCCTCCGGGTGGTAGGGATTCAGTTTCAGGCTATTGAGGATCCTTTGGTGGTAGAAGCTCTAGTTCTCAGGGACGCCCTGTTATGGTGCGTGGCTAATGGACTCCAGGAGGTGCGATTTGAAGGCGATGCCAAGGTCATCATCGATAAACTTAATCAAGCGGAGATTAGAGATAATAAGATTGGGGTGATTTTGGAAGAAATCTGGCAATGCTTGGAATGTAATCCGGGGTTTAGTGTGCGATTTGTAGGTCGGAGGAACAATAGGGTAGCCCATGTTGTGGCTAGAAAGGCCCTTTCTTTGTACCCGTCTACGTCTCGCTTGTTTAATTTTCAGGCCTGGCTGTTTTCCAGGGTGTAACTATGTCTTCTTTTAATCAATATATGATTATCTTTTGTCAAAAAAAAAAAAAGGGTCGTGTAGTAGTGAATGAAAGAGTTTCGTTGAGAAGATAAAATACACAATAACTTATATTTCGATATTGATTGATATTTCGGTATATACCGATCTCAATCCCGTAATCTCTAATACCGAATTACAATTGAAATTCAATCCCAATCTCAAGACATAATACGTGTATTAGTTAATACTAAATATAAACAAATTCGGTACGGTATTTCATATATCCCAAATACCGGTACTAAACTTCCAGCCCTAGACGAGGCCACTTATCAATCTGATCATGGACTTAGTGATCATGATGCTGTGGGCGTTTGGCCCATAAAAGCTCCCTTTCAGATCCATACTCATCCGTAGGCCCAAACAACAAAATCCAGTGCGGGAGCCATCTAAAGCTTTCTATAAATGGGAACAATTAGGGTATATCTGCCAACATCAAATCAATTTGAAGCTCCTTGCCTCTTCTCATCCACGCCGCAACCCTAGTCTGTCTTTCCGTGAGAGTTAAATCTCAATCATCTTATTTTCATGAAACTCTTCGCAAATTTTCAACTGGGTTCGGCCGTTCTTTCAATCTATGTTTCTGTTTTGTGAAATACCGCTCAGAGTTCTTCCTGGAAATAGCTTCAATGTGAAAAACAGCCTCCAGGATTTTATCTGTGCGTAAATCAAAGCATCAGTTGCTTATCCTTTCTGCTTGAGCCTTCTCCCAAATCAAAATGGAGTCGCGCTCCAATGTTATTGGATCACATTTTCACAAATTCTCCCTCTACCAGCTGGCTATATCGATTAAATTCATTTTTAAGACAACATAGATGGACAAATAAACCCAGAAACAAGATTTTTTTTCTTCAGTTGCACGATTCAATTTTAGATCAGTAGGTTAATTGGATTCATCTATCACTCATATGTGTTAAAGGGTTTCTTTCTTTCTTTCTATCCTCCAAGGAAAAATTAATTTTCTCTTGTTTATTAAAAATCTCATACTATGAATTGGAAGCTTGTATTGATTGACAAATAAAGCCAGACATTGTTAACCATTCTGTCCTGTTTTCTCCTATCAATAATCCCATTCTGGGGTTGAATCCCTGACGCGTTTTCGTTTGTTCGCTTAGACCAATCATCCCTTACATAGTTACATCAAAGAAATGGGTAAAATCTATTTGCCGCACATGTTGGTGATTGACAGGCAAATATTGCACAATTGGGTGAACACTTGATTGGTCTCTGTCATTGGCGACTTAACCGCAGGAGGCTCCTTGAACCCATCCTCGCACGACTCCACATCCTGCACCGCGGCGGTAATGAACGTGATCACATCGTCGTACACCTTCGAATCCAGAGCAGGCATGGAGTCCTCCAGCTGGTCAATGGCGTCCTGGTAGTTCTCAGCGCAATCGTTTAGGCGCTGCTTGGTCACGTCGTCCGTGGCCGGATTATGCTCCATGGTCTCAATCTGATCGTGGGTCTTGCTCGCATTCAGGGACGTCATCTTGATCGCGAATTTGGCCAGCGCGTGGATATCTTTCACCTCGGATTCAGGGAATGAGGCGAGGAACGACCTGCAGAGGTCCTTTGTGAGCGGTGTGTTGTCGCATGCTTTGGCTAGGAGCTCTGGCTTGGTCATTGTTGGACCTGTAGCTGAAGCGGAGGTTGAAGTTGAGGGTCCAGGTGCAGCTTGTGGTGCTTCTTGAGCATGAGCTTGGTGACATGTTGTGATGGTGATGAGAACTAGGAGGAATGTGGAGATGGAGGTGCAATCCATGCTTGCTTCCTAGGAAAGTTGTGATCTTTGGATTGTTTTTGGGTTCAATGGGGAAGGAAGCTGGTTCTGGTGGCGTTCGATTGAATTGGGTTCTTATAATTTTGGGGTTAATGTTGGGTTATGACAAAAGGAAGTGAATAGGTATTTTTGGGTTGCCATTCAATAGCAAAAGAATCGCTTGGCCATTCATTTTGCTTTGGATCATTCAACCGCTCTAAGTTCTAACTAATTAGAAAAGAAACAAACATGTGGTGTGGTCGTTATCAACTCTTCCTTTTTTTTTCTCTAAGTAAAAACTAACTAATGTTACAAAAATAGATCTTTTCATCTCTTTTTCAATTGATCTTGATCAATGAGACGAAAATTGAGGAGTTTCTTTTTCTTGTCAATTTCTCTCCATCCACATGATTTTTGTTGCACCCTCCTATTTCTATAATTAAAGATGGTTAACTTAAGTTTGTTGTTATTTTTTTCATATGAATATGTTAATTAATTGATTAGGATAGAGTAGTAGAAGTTACTGTACTTTTCTGAATGCAATTTAGTTGAGTCAAACTAGCAACATTCTATTGAAGCTAACACTTGTCGAGCAAGATTTCTCAAGTCCCAACTCCCAAGGCCTACATGGAGATTCATAGAGCAAGTCCTCATCCCATTCTGAGACTCATACCTATTATGCAAGTTTTGGAAAGTAAGAGACTCCAAAGACATGTCACATTGATGAGAAATTTTTAGCTCCAACCACAGGCTCCAATTTGCCACTTGGCAGTTCACTATTGGTTATTTTATATCTCTTTCTCTTTATTTTAAATGCTTTTATTATTGTTTTAAAATTAACCAAAACTGGAATAAGAAAAACAATATAAAATATGACGGAAACAGCATGGACGGAAATCTGTAGCCCCAACTTGTGAGAGAAGGGTTTGGTTACACTTATATTAGGTTAACTTCTTCTTCTTCTTCTTGTAAAAACAAAAGCTGAAGCCGCACAAGCCATTGTTGAGAAAATCCCATCTCGAGGAGCAGCAGGGAAACAAGGTTAGGTGATATATTCTTTTCTTTCCACAATCCAACATAAAATAACAGTACATAGTAGTAGCCATGGTAGGTGATTTGATTGGTAAAAGTAAATTGTAGGTAGGTGGTTTTGTAATTTCGTTTGGGAATTCTTAACTATTATATGTTTGTTGAATTGATTATTGAAATCAAAAGCAACTGTATTATGGTGTAGCAGGGACATGCATGTCAAGACTTTAGTAATTTAACTTGTTTTCGATCCCCTCTTGCTAAGCTTTTTAGCTATGGGTGTTATGCAGATATGAATTCAAACGTAGGAGATGAAGAACAAAATTATCCTACGGGTTTGAATAATCAAGTACCACAAATTGGGATGAAGTTTGACTCTGATGATATGGCTTATGCATTTTATAGTGCATATGCACATGCACATGGTCTTGGATTCAGCGTAAGAAAGCAATTTGTCAAGCGAACTTCAACAGGAGAAGTAAAAAGAAGAACATATACATGTGCTAAAGAAGGCAAAACTGCCATGAAAAAGGGGAAGCAGGTTGCTTATGAACGGCCAATTACCAGAATAGGTTGTCTAGCAAAGATGACGTGCAAACTACAAAATGATGGTTTGCTTGAGGTGGTTTCTTTTAAAGCAAAACACAACCACGATTTGGCTCCCACTCCGATGAAGCATATGTTGAGATCCAATAGAAAGATCAGTGTTGCTCAGAAAGCTATTGCAGATGATGCTGAAAAGGCTGGGTTACCAATCAAGTCGGTTATTAATTTACTAGCGGTACAGAATGGGGGTCGTGAGAACAATGGATTTCTGGATACTGACTACTACAATTATATTGATTCTCAGAGAAGGGCTAAAATGATTAAGGGTGATGGTCAAGCAATCATGGACTGTTTTCAGAAATCACAATCAGATGATCCATCATATTTTTATTCTGTGCAGCTTGATGATGATGATCTTATTATGAATATGTTTTGGGCAGATAGCATGTCAATAGTTGAATACAAGCACTTTGGAGATGTTGTATGTTTTGATACAACCTACAGAATTAACAAGTATGGTCCCCTTTTGCTCCTTTCGTTGGAGTCAATCATATGAAGGAGACAATAATTTTTGGGGGAGCATCTAGTCAATTTGCTGGTGATTTTGGTGCATGTGTATATGATTATGAGGATGAGGATAAATGGTATGAAGCTTGGGATGCTATGCTTAAAAATTATAATTTGGAGAACAATGAATGGTTGCATGGGATTTTCTTGGAAAGAGAAAAATGGGCCATGGTTTATGGGAGACATATGTTTACTGCTGATATGAAGAGTACACAACGTAGTGAATCAATGAACAATGTGTTGAAGAAGTATTTGAAGCGAAAACATAACATGGTGTACTTTTTTGAGCATTATGGTCGCATGATAGAAGATAGACGGTATAAGGAGCTCTTGTCAGAGTTCAAAATGAGGAACACCATCCCAAGATTGAGAGCATATGTTGACGTGTTAAGACACACATCAGAGATTTATACTCCCAATGTGTTTCAAATGTTTCAAGAAGAATACCTCAAAGTTTGGGATTGTACCATTGATACGATTAGCAAAACAGAAGTTGAAGTGGTGTACAAAGTGATATATGTTGGTAGAGGTACAGAGCACCAAGTCCGATTTGATCTTTCTTCTCAAGGTGTTGAATGCAGTTGCAGAAAGTTTGACTTTGTGGGAATATTATGTGCTCATGCTTTGAAAGTTCTTGACAAGAAAAATATAAAGCACATTCCGAAGCAGTACATAATGAAGAGATGGACAAAGGATGCCAAAGATGGACAAATAAGAAGTTCAACTCAAATTCAAGGAGGGTCTAAGGAACTCATTGGGAAGCGTTACTTGGATCTTAACTACAATTTTCGAGAGATATCCACCCTAGCAGCCGAGAAAGACACTATGTGTGAGCATACATGTGGAGTTCTTTCCAAGTTGTTGAAGGATCTGCAGGAGATGAAAAAATGCTCACAAGGTGGAGTGTCTGATGAGGGATTATGCTCAAAAGGCGAAAAAGATTGTCCAATTGTAGCTGGAGTCAAAATCAAATCTACAGTTGCACAACCAAAAGGCAGATTGAAAAGTGCATTGGAGCGATGTAAAAACCATAAAAGTCAAACAAAGTCACAGTTTCTTTTTTCCTTTCTTTTTTGTTGCTTTAAAAGAATACTGTAATATGACCTTATTATACTACTATAATTATTATATTTCAAATAACATTATATGTAGGGTAAAAAAGTGAAAACAAGTTCTTCTCAACAACTTAAAAATAGTCCTGAAGTTCAAGGTAAAAATACTCAGGTAAATTGTTTTAGCTTGTCCTCTTTTGTTTAGAAGAAAACTATAGGGTAAGAAGAAAGCTGGTTATTCTCGACAAGTTGAGAGTTGTCCTGTGGTGCACATCCAAAATGATAAGGTTTGTTTGCTTCAACTTATTTTACATATAAAAAAACACATAGTACATTTGTTTTCTTTTATGAAGTGATATATATATATATATATATTATTTAATGATATAATTTTTAAACTTTTAGGCGGTCATTGCACAATATGAATCTCAGAATTCGATTACTATACCAATAAATATTATCCATGAAGAGCACATTGACTCGACAATATCTTTCAATCATATGGCATACACTCAATTGTTACAGGTATACGAAATAATAATAATTTTATTTATATTTTATCATTTTACTTATTACTATTTTAACTTGATGTCTATTTATCATTTTGCAAGATGCAATAGCAGATTCATATTCCGATGTTCCAAAATTGTGATAGTAACATCGACCGATTCATGAATTAGGACCTGAACTATCTCATAGAAGAACAGACAAGTCCCTTGATTTCTTAAATAAAGTGCAGCAAGCCATGATTGAACTCTACAATATTGTAATTTTATTTACATTCGTAAGCTTCATATCTCTTGCCAATTGCCATGTATGTATACTACTGGCACTTTTCATTTCAATTATAAAATAAACAAGCATTTTTTTCTCATCATTATGCTGCTACCCAGCTACTGTAAATGATGATCATGAGCGCAGCCAGGGCCGGCCAAGAGGGTGTGCTGGCCCTCCCTCAGGCACAGGGCCTCAGAATATTAGGGGCCTCTACTTAGATTCGATAGTTACCGATCGTATATTGTAGGTTGTATTTTTAGTGTATGATTGATTGATTATGAGTATGATGATGTGTTTAATAGATAATTTTAGCTATAATAACAATTGAAAAGGATCTCATGGAGAGTACGAAAATCTGAAAAATAATAGATAATTTTAATTTAAACAATATAGAAAGATGTTACATTTTGAATAATGTTATTATAATTATTTTAGTTTTATTATAGTTAAAGGTCGATTTGGACCACATCTAGATTTTGAAATAGGGCCTCCACGATCTAGTAGACAACCCTGCACCCACCTCTCGATCAATTTAGACTATTTTCATTTCTCCATTCAATTTTTGCGCTATATTCATTTTCTCTTCCTTCCAGATTTACTTTCCTGCCTATTAGGGCTGGGAATTCGGTCTTGGTTTTTTTGTCAAACTGGAAACGAGATAGTTTATTCCTGATGTAATCTTTTTCTGAACTTAAGTATTTTTTTACAATTATTTACTAATTTTTAATTTTGATAAATTTATGGGGAAAATTAGGACCACAATTTAAATTTTCAAACAGGGCCTCCGAATATCATGGGACGGTCCTGAACGCAACTACTGCTACCCACCAAGCAGCAAGCTTACAAGTAGCTACAGTGACCAAGAAGAGAACAAATTAAGAACTGAAGGGTAAGAAAGCTAGAACCACCGGTTAGTACTGACGAAACAAAACAATCCCTTTTATCATTATCAACTCGCTCTCTTTTCCCTGCGAAGAAGAAGAAGGGGGAAAAGGTGGACAGCTTTCTGAGGGGAAAGAACCAAAAAAGTTGTAGGGATTTGCATAAGAAGAGCATAAATAAGTTTCATTTCAGTTCAGGAATCACATTATTATTACAGAAGGCTAGAAATAGAGAATTGTCATTTTGCGGTCGACAGGCAGGGGGTGTGGTTAATTTCCGTCCATGCTGTTTTCGTCATATTTTATATTGTTTTTCTTATTCCAATTTTGGTTAATTTTAAAACAATAATAGAAGCATTTAAAATAAAGAGAAAGAAAGATAAAATAACCAATAGTGAACTGCCAAGTGGCAGGTTGGAACCTGTAGCTCCAACCAAGGTTAGAGCTAAAAATTTCTCCACATTGAGAGCACACATAGCAACCATCCATTGATTATCTTTTTTCCTCTCACCTCCTTCATGATAATTTTCTCAACCGATTTACTCGACATATCTTTTATAGAAACTTTGTAAGAGAGTGATATAAGATTTATAATTCATTTTCTCTCTATAATTCGAGTTATTGGGACCCAACAAATCATGATATAGCATGAGTCTATCAGAATTAGTTTGAATGATCGTGTCTGTTTTATTACCGTTGATGTTTTGAGTTAATGTCCTTATTTTGGGTGCGGGCCGAGTTAGGGGTGGAATTTTATTAGGGTCATTTAGGTTAGGTTGTTTCCGGGTAGTGTTCGGCTGTAGCTAATTTGAAGAATAGGGTTTCATAAAATATACATGTGTAGTTCCGCCATTAGACGATATGCAACTATAAAATTATACCAAGCACAAGTTATTTTTGCACCTTACACAATATTTTGTTGTTGGGGACGAGTATCTTGTTCGTGTTTCCATCAATCTTCTCGCACGGTACATCTAAAAAGACTTTCTTTAACCTTTTATTGATGACTACAAAGCATCAACTAACGAAATCCTTATCAGGATACACAAGACTCGTACGAAATTTTCAGGACCAATGATCAAATTCGATGAATATGATTAATGTACAACCAAATCAAATTGTTGGTATATAAAAAGCTTGGTTACCAAATCACTATTCACTAAGCGGTTAGGGTGGGGCCCATTTGATCATCTCCATGTTTTCCCTCTCCAAGAAGAAAGTAAGTAAAAAAGAATATATAAAACCCATGGTTACCAATTATCCTCTGAAACTAATCTTAAGGCTTAAGCTATTAACACAATCCACCCAATAATACAAAAGGCACATCCAATCATCTCTCTTTGCCTTCTACGTTACTCTTGGAAGAAAAGAAAGGAACAAATTGGAGAAAAAGAAGAAATAAGCATTCATCTTTCACCTCTTTGTTTGTATTTGATTTTGTATTATTTTTCATCTCTCTCGCTCGAACTCGAACTCGAATAAAAAGACAGAGCAGAAATCTCCCATTGTGTGAGTTTTTATTTTTTTCTTTAGCATAATACTTCATATTTACAAAAATACAAATTTTAATAACATATGAATTTAAGAACCCGTTCAGAGCTTTCAACCCAGTTTATATCAGAATGGAAGGATAACAACAAACCATAGAAACAAAACCACGATGATTCACCTTTATGAAAGTATAAAAGAATGGTTCAACCAAGATATCGAGTCCAATAATTTAACATAAGATGATTGCCTATCCATGGAGCTAATGAAAAGCAAGCAACATACATAATTG
This sequence comes from Linum trigynum, assembly GCA_964030455.1. NCBI lineage: Eukaryota > Viridiplantae > Streptophyta > Magnoliopsida > Malpighiales > Linaceae > Linum > Linum trigynum. The sequence continues at coordinate 26,153,105 of OZ034821.1, read as the reverse complement.
ACATTAGATAGTCACTAATTTAGATAATGTTAGAGAGACATAAGATTTATAGCACATCTAAGACAAATAGAAATTAAACTGAATCAATGTACTTTCTCCTTCCATTTACCAGAAGTAGGTGCCTTAGACCATCCACATTTATGAAATATCATTTCTATTTCATATGCGGCCCATACTGCCACCTCAACAGCTTTTTCCATTCCATTACATATCACTTCCATTCTCTCTACATCCATGAAATCCACAATCTATTTCATATGGTGGGTCCAGCTTACTTTTTAATACACTACACATTTTATCTAACCTATATGATTTTACCAATTCAATACGTATCAAATAATTACATAACACAATCACAATTGCAAATGACAAATTACATAACACAATCACAATTTTAAATAAACACACATGCATAACGCAATTACTATTTCATATAAACACATGTAATAAAAATACATAGAAACGATAATAGATTAATCATCGTACTTCTCATCTTCTGATCATCTCCAAATCGATACTATGTGTATGTGTATTTAATTTCGTATTGCGCTTTCGTAATTCAAAAAACTAATTAATCAAAAATAAGAAAAATTATCTAGTATAATAAAAAATTATCTTAAATTATAATTAACAAAGAATAAATAGTAGTTAAAAACAAAAGAGCACAATTTTCAATTCAAATAATAAAAAAAAGCAAAAAAAAAAAAATAACAAAGGAGCAAAAAGTGGGGCCCACTTCTCACTCACTCACTATGTCATCTGCTATTTCATTTTAGTGAAATCTTCCACTTTGTGAAATATGCTCTACATCCATGAAATGGGAAAAGCAAGCTGCCACGTTAAAATGAAATAGAGAAGTGGAAGCCGTTGTAGATGGTATTATACAAGATTTCGGCTTCATACACTAACAAAAGTTAAAGAATAAACAGAAATAGTAAAAAATTCTAAAAATGTGTAGATAGCAGTTGAGGTGTGTCTCAATTATACCTGAACTAATCTTATTAAGGTAGAATACCATAAGACTACCATGAATATAAAAAAGAACTATTCTTTTTCTAAATGTATAGACGACCTTGTTTACGCATAAGAAACATCTATAGGTAAAAAATAATACTCAAAAGCCAGAATACCTAACATCATTGATCAATTTACTATTTAAATAGATGCACAACAAATTGTAAAGCTACTATTCATTATGCGGTCCAAATTTAAATAACCACAACATAAGGGGCAATACTCTATTAGGGTGGACGCCATTTGATCATCTCATCTTTGCCCTCTCTAGAAAGAACACAAGGAAATTTTGCAAAAAAAACATGGATATAAACAGGTAAATGTTCTTTTTCATTATGGATAGCAATAGTATGACCATTCATAATAAGTATTAATATATATAAAACAGAAGTTTGGTTACTGTTGCTAAAAAAATTACATTTTGATACCACAAATTTAGTTAAATCACAATTTAGTTATTATAAGGTACATTTTACATTTTGATACCCAAATTTAATTTTAAGGTAAAATCATTGAATAATTATGTTTTGGTATCTCATTTAGTACATGTATGTGATAATAAACAAACTACTACTAACTACCCCAAATTTAATTAAATCACAACTTAGTCACTATAATGTAGATTTTACATGTTTATGAGCACTTCTACTATGCTATATAGCATTGATGCTTTAATGTACAACTCAAAGTCATTGACTCACCACTATTGTTGATGGTTCTGGGAAAGTGGAAAAGAACCCTACCTCTAGAAAGTCATTGACTTTCCGAGACGTAAGGAATGGTTAAGTAGATAGGATAAATTCTTTCAAGTGTGTCTGTGTGAAGAATTAGAATATCTTATTCCCGTATTATTGGATGCTTGAGAAAAATATGAATTTTGTATATCCAAGCTAAATGACCCATCAATATGTGGTTAGAGAATCAGAATCGATAGATCTGATTTATTTTGATATGGGTAAATGTGATGGAAAGGCAATAATTTATTTATTGTTTTATAGAGTACTCTGATTGTATGTCTAGTTACTTGATATGCTCGAGTTTGAAATGTTTTATCGCATTATTGATGATTGCACTGATTATTTGATTTGTTGCATGTTTGTGGTAGAGTTATAGAATCAGTGTAATATGATATCGATATCTAGTAGAGCATATGAATCAGTGTAATATGATGTCATTCCATTTAAATCTAGAAATAGTGGGGGGTGATATCTTGCCTGCTATTAGAAATAATGGATAACTAGTAGGGGTGATAAATCTGAGTATGAACTAAGAAGAGACAAATGAACCATAAATCATGAAAGGATTTTGGTTATGAATTTGTTATTTACACCCTAAGAAAGAAAGATCCTACAAGTCTGCTAGAAGTTCGAACTTCCATAAAGATGCAGAATTGTGGGAGAATCCATTATTAACGAAATGCAATTATTGGAGTCTAATAAAACTTAAAATCTTGTAGAGTTACCTCTTGGTTGAAAAGCCTTGGGTAATATATCGATAGAATCGAACAAGATTTGGCATCTTTGAGAATTACCTATTGGCAATGAAGTCATGGGTAATAAATGGATTCTTAAAAGAAAAGTGAAACCTATTGGTTTAGTTTATGACTATAAGGATCGCCTAATAGCTAAGGCTTTAAGCGAAAAGGAAAAATTGTAAATTTTCTTGTTATCTATTCACCATATGTAGAATAACATCCATATATGTTCTGATTGCTAGTGTTGTGCGTCAGATGGATTGTTAAACATGTTTCTGTGAATGGTGATTTAGATAGGAAAATCTACATGGGACAACCTATAGGGTTGTTATTCCTGAACATGCTTTTAGAGTCTATGGCTAGACAAATCATGGTAAGATTTGAAGATGACTCTAAAAACAATGGCGTGAAAAATCAGATTCTCTCTCATGGTTTTAAGAATGACAAGTGCATTTAATACAAATTTGAGAATGACACTTGCATTATGAATGACACGTCGATCTTTGGCACAAAGACTTGTGATGTCAATATTGAAAAACCATGATGGTTGAGAATTTTGAATGTGAAGGATCTAAATGAAACAAATGTTATGCTTAGAGATCCTAATAACTAGGAAAATACAAGATGTACACCTGCATACATGTTTGATGATGCTAGTATACATATTTAAAGAACACCTAAGACGGTGTAAGAAAGTTAGAATATACTAGCATTTATAGTCTGCGAGAGGCAGCTAATAAACATGAGACCCGATATAGTGGGGGTACTTGCCAGGCTTACTGATTGTCCTAGTATGAAGCATTGAAATGCTATTGAAAGGGGGTCATGAGATGCCTTAAGAGAACAGTAGACCTTGATATATGTTATCAACGGTTTTTTTGTTGTATTGGTAGGGTATAGTGATGCGGATTAGAATACCCTCTAGAGGACTCCAAGACAACAAGAGGTTGTGTTTTAAACATCGATAGAGAAGCTATGTCTTGGAATTCTAAGAAGTAAACAACCCTGGCTCAATCAACTAAGAAATCAGAAATGATAGAACTAGCAATGTCTAGTAAAGAGAAAAGTTGATCATTACTACAGATTCCCTTATGGGAAAGACCGATCCCTCCGGTAGTTAATTCATTGTGATAGCACCGCAACTATTACTAAAGAAGGGAACCGGTTATAGAACGAAAAGAGACGACAAATTTGTCGTAAGCACAGTACTGTAAGAGAACTTCTAACAATAGGAGCAATGAGGGTGGATCTTGTAAGGTCCTAACAGAATCTAGTTGATCCTTTGACGAAAGGATTATCTAGAGAGAAAGTCCAAAATACCACGAAGGGTATGAGACTTATGCCTACCGAACCATGGATCACAAGTGATGGTAACCCCACCCGATAGACTGGAGATCCCAAGAAACGGGTTCAATGGGTAATAACAAGTCATGAGTAATATTGAGAAAAGTTCATGCATAGTGAAGCATGAATCCCAAAGCCTTGGAGGTTGAGTTAAACTCTTAATGAGATCTATACTCTATGTGGAGTGAAGTACTTTATTTTGGGGGTACTTCTGATAGACTCACCTATGTGAATGTGGGAGTGAGGCCGCTCCCTATGGAACTTTGGAGGCACAAAGTTGCTAGAGCGTTCACTAAACCGGGATAACGTGCATGGCCATAAACGCACGGCCTATGAGAGAATATCACTCAATGAAAAGATCCGGTGTGATACATTGTCTGAGATAGGGTTCAAGACTTCGAGTCACCCTTATGAAATCGAAAGTGTAACCACTACGCTAAGGTTCAAATCTTCGCGATACCTTAGCTTATGCCCGATCTTATGGAACTGTTGATGCTTAGAGATAGTTTCAAAACTATTCAAGTGGGGGATTGTTGGGATGAATAGCTTTGAAAAGCTATAAATGAAATCCCTAATTAATTATCCAGTATTTTCCCATAATACATAAATAAGATGGATAATTAATAAAAGGATTATTATGGAGATAATTAGGAATAATTATCTTAATAGATTATATTTTAATTACGGGAGTAATTATCTCCCTAATTAAAATATGACTTATTTCCAAAGAAAGAGGGAATATTCTGGGTTTTCTGCTTCTATAAATAGCAGACCCCCCAGACCCTCTAAACACACCTCAGAGAGCAGAAACACGAGATAGAGAGTGAGTTTATAGAGCTCCGGTTTTCCGCACAAAACCGCTGAGCAAATCAAAAGAGTGGCTGTTTTATCCTGGAGGCGACCGGCTGATAGTCTGCTGTGCGAATAACGAGGCAGTGCCGCAAACGTCTTAAAGAGAGCGACCTAGTCCGCGACTCAGCCAGATCGGTAACCCTATTTTCTGTTCGGTTTCTAACATCTATGGACCAAATTACTATTCTTTAAGCGATAAATTGTCCATAACCACAACTTGAATGACAATACTGTATTAGTGTGGGCGCCATTTGATCATTCATCTTTTACCTCTCTAGGAAGCAAGGGAGAAAAAAATAATGCACATAAAAATCATGGTTACCAAATATCCGACTCAACCTAACTACACATTCTCAATCGAAGGGTAAGTATAACTTACAACCGGGTGTAGTTTAGAGCAAGTATATTTCAAATTATCAAACTCGTATGATCTCAATATCCTTACTTCACCAAACTATAAATTATATATTCAACTAAACAAACAATCAAATAAAACAAGGTTCAAGCGAGAAAGCTTCACTCGGATGAGTATCCCTCTAGTCCTGTCTTGAGTCGATAACGCGATACTTTACCGTAATTTGCATATAATATATATATATATATATATATATATATGGTGGCTTCTATGGTACCCCGGGTGAAATCCGGCGTACCGCATACTTCGAGTATGGAAACTCTATCTAGACCTCGAATTACCAGGATTTTTGTGTCTGATATTATACCCTAACCCTTAATGAGTGAATCGTAGGTCATAATTATCTAAATCATAATCTATAAACCCTAAGATGGTGCATTCCTTTTTGTGCCTATATTTGGATGAATCATAACCGTCGATTATTGTTTCTAATTAAATTGATCTTGGAGTATAAGATTGGGAGAGTTAACACCTAGATTTTGATCTTTAAGTGTTAGAGTATAGTATCATGTCCGAAAGATCGGTCAACTCAAGGTCTAGATAGTGTTTTCATACTCAAGGTATGCGGTACCCCGCGGATTTCACCCAGGGTACCGTAGAATTCGACATATATATACACACACACACACACACACACACACACACACACACACACACACACACACACACACACACACACACACACACACCGTTAAGAGATCAAAGCTAGTTAGGAGTTCCTATTCGACTTTCGATCATTTCGCCCATTTCACCTACTATAGCCTGAAACATACTAAAACATTCCAAAAAATTAGCGTAAAAAAGGCCCAAAGGGCGATGTTATACAAGTCAAACTAGAAAATCAAAGGGATAAAAATATATATAGAATGGCTCGAATTAATATCCTCTCAAACTAATCTTAAGCTATTAATACAAAAGGCTCATCCAATCATCCCGATTTTCCTTCTACGTTACTCTTAGAAGAGAAAAAGGAAACTAATTGGAGAAGAAGAAGAAATAAGCATTCCTTTCACCTCTTTGTTCGTATTTTATTTTGTATCCTTTCTCATTTCTCTCGCTCAAACTCCAATTGAAAGACAACAAAGAAATCTCTCATTTGTGTAGTTTTTATTTTAGGTTTACCATGATAATTCGTATTTAGAGTAATAAAAATATTAATAACATATGAATTGAAGAACCCGTACGGAGGCCTAAGTTCAGGTCCTTAAACCCTTTTACTTAAGGAAGATCTTAAAGCATTGTGATTGGCTGATTCAATTTTAGATAGTTAGTGAGGAGTTATTAGTTAAATAGTTGTTAGGGTTATTAAGGGAATGACAATTAAATTAAAAATCGCAACCCTACTGATGTATTTACCCACATATCGTCTTTTTCTTTTTCCTCCCGCAAGCATCTGAACTGTTTCTCTGTCAAATCAAAACACCTTCTTTTGCCGTCCCTCCCGCTGAGTTCTCCGGTCGGCGATTATGCTCCCGAAAGCGTTCTCCGCCGCCGACAGCCAGCTCCCATTGCCGTCGTCGTTCCAGTCCAACACCGAACCCTAGCTTTCGTTGCCGTCGCCGGTCCGGCTTCCCTCCCGGTGAGCTCTCCGGCCTGCAATTCTGCTCCCGCAAGCGTTCTCTGTCATCGGCTGCCAGCTCCCGTTGTCATCGTCGGCCCAGTCCACCAACAACTTACTTCTCTCGTTAGCATCGGCATTGCTTCCGTCACTGACAGCGCTTCCCAGCTTCCGACCCTCAACGGTTGTCGTCGTCTTCCTGCCGAGCGTAGCTTACCTCCGGCGTCAGTCCTGCCCGGCGTTGCCTCCCTTCGTAGTCGCTACATTATTAAAATTTTTAGTCTCGTTATTATCATTTTAACCTGCATTATTAACATGTTATTAACATTTTAACAAATTATTAGTTACACTTTCAATAATATATAGCTATATTATTAACATTTTAACTATCGTTATATAAAGATGGTTTCATTATAACTTACGTTATTATTTAGGCAAAATACACCTGTATATCCATAACTTTCACACTTTTGACAAATATAGCCATTTCTATTCGAAAACCACAAATAGCCAATTTCGTCCATTTTGTTAACAGTGTTAGTAGACGTTATGACTGTACTAACGGCTTGCGCTGAGTTGGCCACTGAGTTACCCCACCTTCCGACGTGGAAATCAGACGTGGAAATGAAAAAAAAAAACAAGAAAAAAAAGTTTTAACGAAAAAGAATAAATTAAGACAAAATCCCCAATATAACCACATGAAATCCCTAAAATCTATTTTCTCCATTGTTGTTCTCCGAAGCTTCCCTAAAATCTATCCTTAGAAATCAACGCTTCAATCGACACCCTCTCTGCTGGCTGGATCCCTCAAGGCCGAGAAGCACCTCAAGCCGCCGCCGCAACCCATCGCCACCTGAAATACCACCACCACTAGCACTTCTTCATCCTCAATTGTCGTCGCCGTCATCATCGTCTTCTTTACCCCTGCGGTGGAGATGAGATTTGGGTAGGAGAGATGATGACCCGCAGGGTTCGGCCCAAATCAGGTCGAGGCGATCGGGCTCTGCCTCGGAGACCTCGACCCGCCGAATTGCCGATCCTGCATCAAACTCTCCGAATCAGAAGGAAGCAATCACGTCCTCCCTTCTATTACCACCTCCACCACCTATCTTCCTCCTATCATACCTCTTACCAAAATCAAACTCCACCCTAACTTCTCAATGCTCTCCTCTCTCCCTTTCTCGCTCAGCCTTCCCCCATTTATTCAAGATTTTGCCACTAACCCTACCCTGAATCGGAGAGATCTAGAAATCCGTAAAAAAATTTGTAGATTTTGGCCGCCGCCGGAGGTGGTGGTGGTGGGGTAGCCACTGCCGGTCGCCACCCATCTCTCCTATTTCCATTCCCTTCACGATGTCGGCGCGCGATATGGGGAAATGAAGTTGTTTGGGTCTTCAGGTTTTCGATAGGGGGGAATGAAGCAGCAAGGCAGCGATAGGAGCTTGTTGCGGCTATCCTTTCGTCGTTGTTCGTTGCAAAACCAGAAGGCGGGTTGAGTAGACGCGACGACTGTGGATGACTGGGCGCGATGCAACAGCGAGGCGACGGGTTGCCGGTCTTCGAGGTGATGGCGGCGGAGGATCTATACAGAACGATGTCGATTCAGATATGCCGGCTACGACTCCTCTAGTCGTGAGATGGAAAAGGAAAGTGACGATATTGAAGCGGTGGGATTTTCGATCTGGAAATTTGTAAGAGATCAATGATTTTGTAACAGGGGAGAAGACGAGTGTATGATTTTGCTCTATGTCTTGTTGTGATTTGTAATTTTGGGAAGGAAGATGCGATGGGAAATCTAAGAAGTCAGGGGATGGTTTGGTTGCATTTGGGGAAGAAAATGATTTTTGCGGAAAAGGGAAGAAAATGATTTTTAAATTAGTTATTTAATTTATTAAATAATTTATTTTTAAATTAAAATATGACATGGCACTTATGTGGCAAGTGTGGTTGAGTTGTCGATGATGTGTGCGATGATTTGGCATCCTAGTCAGCCTAACGTTAACCTAACTGACGGAGTTTCTAACACCGTTAAAGTTTCTAACTGAAATGGCTAGATTTGTCACACGACCATCCATTTTTTTGGCTATTTGTGGTTTTCGAATAGAAATGGCTATATTTGTCAAAAGTGTGAAAGTTATGGCTATACAAGTGTATTTTGCCTATTATTTATTAACAATTTAAACTACGTTATTATCATTATGGGCCATGTTATTAACATTTTAACCCACGTAATTAAAAAAAAGCTTTTTCATTTTAACCTATGTTATTAACATTTTAAGCTACGGTATTATCATTTTAGCCAACATTATTAACATTTGGTTCTCACATTACTAACATGTTAACATTCGTTACCAATCTTTTCCCTTACGTTATTAACATTTTAACCTACGTTATTATCATATTAACCCACATTATTAACACTTTAACAAATTATTGTAACACTTTCAACATGTATTAAACTACATTATTAACATTACAAATCCTTTCCATTTTATTCTACGTTATTAACATTTTAAGATACATTATTATCATTTTAACCAAATTTATGAACATTTTTTTGTCATTGTTATTAACATTTTAAGATACATTATTATCATTTTAACCAAAGTTATGAACATTTTGTTGTCATTCTAACTTACATTATTAACATTTTAACATTCGGTATCTATCTTTAGCCTTACGTTATTAACATTATAAACAACATTATTATCATCACCACCCATCACGCAGACGGGAAGCTGGTGGCAACCTAGACAGCAATCTGATGAGAAGATGGTCGAGACAAGGGAAACGACGGCGACCAGGCAGCCATGACGGCGGGTTTGCAGACGGAACGACGACGTTATCGTGACTTGACAACGACGAGGTTGCAGATGAGGAAACCAAAACTAATGCAACCGTGACTTGGCGACGACATGACGCAACCGTGATGCAGTGGCTCCGATGCTGGAATTGCATACAGAACGCGACAGCTAGCCGATGACGAGTTTGAGGCCGTGGCTTCGTGGGGTACTCCCCTCCTTAGGAGTGTTTAACTCATCCAATATACCAATACACATAATCATGTAAAACTCAATTCCCAGTTTAAGTCATTATGGGGTACTCCCCTCCTTAGGAGTGTTTAACCTCCCATAGGGTATAGTACGCCATAACAACAAAAAAAGGGAACCGGGCTCTGATACCAAACTGTAACACCCTACCCTATACGTATTACCTAATCATATTGTTCATACAATTGCAGCGGAATTAATCTCGGGTGTTACATTAATTATCAAAATTTACCAAAATAAAATTTCGACATGAATTACTCGCGTAATGGGCTAACAATTCTTGCAACTTATCCTGCAAAATAACTCATCACAAACATATATACTCACAATCATATGCATTGTCTTTTCATAGCCATAGTCACAGTTTCATACTCCGCAACTGCATACCTTACTAATACATGTCATAGTCGTCACAACTTACACAACCATACAAATATATACATATCACCTTTCCACACCTGTGGATATCTCACACTACATCAGAAGCTAGTATGCACATGAAAAACGTTCTCAAAACATTATTTTACAAAAAGGTGTGGATCACTGGCCAAAATCCCGAGTAGTAGTCCAAGCACATAATGGTTGAAGACCATACCTCATCTTGCCTTCAACTCTTGCTCAGCTCCCACCTATACACCTATCTACTGCTGATGATGATGATCTGCTTACACATGGCATAAGCAGAGAAAAAGGATAAAGAGGGTCAGCTCATAGCTGAGTGAGATAATCATAGCATTGTGAGTTCATAACAGAGCATACCCCTACCATACATCTAGCAAACAAGCCAAAGCACTGGAATCAGATCTCAGCCCTCCAACATCCCGATAGACAAAAGACTCAACCACCTTGACTTATGCATATGCATCTTATCATGTTTTAATCATAGACGCCTGGCTACTCGCATGCTAATAACTCTCCCTGGAAACATACCCCACATCCCGTCGGATGTAGTCATACATGCCCCAACATCCCGTCGGATGTGGTCATACATACCCCACACCACTATGGGTGTAGTCATACCCCGACACCGCTCTGGGTGTGGTCATATCTCATAAGAATTCTTCAGTCACCACCACATGAGAGGTGTGACTAACATACATATCATAATAGAGTAATAGCATAGGGAGCCCTAATTACTATGTAGTTGACCGTGAGACCACAACACTCATATTTGGTATCCTTATACATGATTCATATCTCATCTTGCTTAATCATAATTCATTACTTGCACATTTACTTGACCTGGCCATAATTGGCTCAACATAGGTAAATCAGGAGTCGTATAATTGCACTTTCTCGGGATAAACCCTCGTGCAAGTCATCCTCCTTAAACAGCATAATATCACCAGGGAATATATATTTTCCCATTTGTGCATCCAAATACAACAATCATGAAAAATCAGACCTAATCATCTTCTCGAACCATCGTAAAGCATATTAATAGTCAAGCCCACAATTTGCAACATATACACAATCATCAGCATAAACAAGGTTCATATCGATTAGGGCAAGTCAATAATATCATACAGTAGTCCATGGTTCATCATATAGCATAAAAGTTCATACACCCTTAATCATGCCATTCTAGTTCACCTAGGTCAAATCTAAGCATCAATATAATTATCGTGATACGACAAACCCGGTATGTCGTGCTAATCTCTCACCAGTTCTGGTCGTTCAAACACCGGTTCTAGCCTCCCGTACTAAAACATCAATTTCATGAACGAACGCCGAATTAAAATCCGAGACCGTCCTAATATCCCCTGCAGTATCCTCGTCAATATTAGTTCTAGGCTCCGGGTCAAATTCTCGATAAAAACACATCAAACCCTGGCCGGAGCTAAATTCAGCGATTTGGACCCCGACCTAAATAATAGCCGAGATCCATGTATTAGAACTAGAGGATTGATTACCTCGCTGCAGGAAGCTCGTATATGAAATTTGGGCTCAATCCGGCTTCCGGATACTCCGAAACCCTAATTTGGCTTATCGAGAATTCAAGAAATTCCATAACCAAAAACTCGTTTTAAAACTCTAGATCAATAAATCACGATGAATGGATGAATTAGGCATTACTTACGGGATTTTTGGATCATTAGGGCTCAAGATTTTGAGCTTGGGAATTTTTCCTCGCGTGCCCTGTGCGCTCTCTGTTTCTCGGTCCGAGAATGGAAAAAGGAAGAAGATGGAAATGTAATCGACCGAATTAAATGGACATATATATATAATTAATACGTATACTTATCCGATCGATCAATATCTGATTTTCGTCGAAATACTGTCAAAATGCTCGATTTTAAATCGTGAACTTTCTAGCGATCGAAATATGGATTTTTCCGGAACGAGATGTTATAGATAACAGCAAATCAAAGAAAGAAAATTACGGTGATTCACCTTTATACATAGGCTTGGAACCTCCTGACAAAGTATAAAGGCATGGTTCATGCAAGATATTGGGTTCAATAATTTGACTTCGAATGATTGCTTGTCCATGGACATTATAGAAGGCTGGTAACATACATAATTAACATTAGATAGTCACTAATTAAGATGATGTAATTGAGACATAATAAGATTTATAGCACACATAGCACAAATAGAAAATTAAATTAATTCAAATGTACTATCTCCTTCCATTTGGCATAAGTAGTTGCATAACACAAGATTTTGGCTCCATTCATTGTCATAGTAAAATCCTTTGTAAATGTATAGATAGTAGCTGAGGTGGGTCTCAATTATACTCAAACCATAAGAACACCATGAATAGAAAAGAGAACTGTTATTTTTGTAAATGGGTATACCGCCTTATTTACTCATAAGCAACATTTATGGGTCGACTCTAAAGCCAAAATACTGATACATGATGTCCTTGATGAAGCTACTCATCAAATAGATCCACGATAGGTTGCAAAGTGTTGTTGCAATCTCCAATGCAAATGTACTCCAAAAAAATTCTTGATAATTCTATCGACCAAATCAATATGTATTAGACGATCCAATTGTAAAAGACCACAACTTGAGGGGCAATCATCCATTCAGATGGGTCTTATTTAATTTGATCATCTTCATCTTTTCCCTCTCTAGGAAGAAAGCAAGGAAAAAAGAATATATAAAAAAAATGGTTACCAAATATCGTCTCAAACTAATTTTATTCTACCAAAATAATCCACTCATTAATAGAAAAGGTCCATCTAATCATTCATTTTCTCCCCTTCTATTGGGGTTGTGCATGTGGGTGGGTCACCCGCGAGTTTAGCCCGATCAGCCTACATTTGATCCGCATTTTGTTATGTGGGTGGGTGGGTGACGGGTTGTGTTGGGAGGCATCCGCCGGATAGCGGGTGGGTTGTGGACGGGTACGCGAGTAGCACTCTCAATCCAACAACAAAAAGAACAAAGCCATTGGCGCTGGAGAGTGGAGACGCTAATGGAAACTAGGGCTACTCCTGGAGATTTAGGGGTCGTTTGCTTCGTGGATTTGAAAAATGAAGGTTTTGGTAAATTTTGAGTTTTGCAAAACCATGAATATATTAGGGTTTTGGGCCATCATGAACTTGAAAAATATCATTGTTTCATAGATTTCATGATGGAATTGATTAATTAGATTTGTATGTATGAAGTGAAATTTACCTTTATTGCCCTCATTGGTATGAGCAGAGAAATGAAATATGAGGGGTGGTTTGGTCTTAAACGATGGACTTCAAAGTCCGTGATCAATTCCCACCTAAATAGGTGGAACTTTCAAGTCCGTGGGGTCCACGAGGTTGGACCTTTAAAGTTCATGGGACCCATGGATTTGTTTCCCTAAATGCATCAAGCAAACAATGGATTTTGGACAAAGTCCATGATGGATCCAAATCCATCAAACAAACAAGCGAATCTCAAAACCAATCTTCCAAATCTCGACTTCGCTCTTCTTCCCTTTATTTTTTCCACTGATTCTTGTGCCCAAATCACCTCTCTTTTCCTCCGTTGAATTATTTTTCTTAGTTTTCTGCACTCGATAGTCATCTCCATCCGTATAAAACTCCTCCATAATAGAATTTCTTTCGAATTTCAGAAATAATTCGAATTTTTTTTTCTTAATATTCCATCTTCTTGTTTCTTCCTGATAACTCTCCACCAATTATCTTGCCACTTGAAGTAAATCTCAAATTTGGAGGGTGAATGGATGTTGAAATGAATTTTTATTTTACATACTGACATTACACAGGGGGTTCTGAAATATTAATGAATCATGTCAAGTTGACTCCTTTATATTATGTACAGTGTGATGTGGGTGAACCCGCAAACCCGTTCACATCACCCGATCCAACCCGAGACTAAATGTAGGCAGCGATGGAGCTAGGATTTGAAATTAGGGGGGCTGACAAATTTTCCCCCCATTTTTCCCATGACATAATGACGAATTTTTTTATAGATTTACACAAATAATCAACGATTTAACTACAAAAAATAGGTGATTAACAATTCATGGATAAGATTCCACCTTTCACTGCAATCAAAATACAATTACGGTCACAAGAGCATGCAATGAAATCCAAAATTGAAATCAATTTAACTAAACATTCTGTAAATTCATGAAGAAAATATTTCATTAGATTCTTAAATGACACTAAAAACAATTACTTATTGGGTGTGCCTACGGTGACATGCATGTCACGGTGACTTGCATCCGGTCGACCTCAGTTAGGATTAGGTCGACCTCATTTAGGATTCGGTCGACCTCATATAGGATCAGATCGACCTAATCTGTTGTTTAAGTGTAAAAACAGTTCATGGTGTCTACTTTGGATATTCATATCATACAATTGGCTAGATGGACATTGAAGACTAATGGCTTGTTTTGAAGCTGGAGTGTCCCTCTACATATTGAAGTGGAAGAGAGCTCGATAGGAAGTCCAGAAGACCATTTTTTAACCTCATCAAAAGGCTATGCCAAAACTGGGAAACTGCCTGGAAATGGCTATGTCTGGAAACATGTTTGTGAAGCCTATTTTGGAGCTCAATTCGAGAAGCATGAATGCGAGTCGAGTCCAGGAGTCTCTACCACGTTAAATTAGGTATGTTTTTATACAAATTCAAGGCATTGGATGAAAGATTGGATATCTGTAAGGCTTCAAACAAAAGGGTTGAAGTTGCTATGAAGGCTGTTTTTCTGGCGGACTTTGAGCACAAGCAAGCTGCCAGAAAAACAGCCTTCGTAGCAACTTCGAGCCTTTTGTTTGAAGCCTTAAAGATATTCAATCTTTCATCCAATGCCTTGCCTTTGTATAATAAAATACGTAATTTAAAGTGGTAGAGGCTCCTGGACTTGACTCGTATCCATGCTTCTCAAATTGAGCTCCAAAGTAGGCTTGACAAACACGTTGCCAGACTTATAGCCATTTTCAGGCAGTTTCCGAGTTTTGGCATAGCCTTTTGTCCAGGTTCAAAAATGGTCTTCTGGACTTTCTATTGAGCTCCCAAGTACTTTAATGTGTAGAGGGACACTTCATCTTTAAAACAAGCATTTAATCTTCAATTTCCATCTAGCCAATTGTAAGATATGAATCTCCAAAGTAGGCATCATGAAACTGTTTTTACACTGAAACAACAGATTAAGTCGACCTAATCCTATATGAGGTCGACCGGAAAGTGCATGTTACCGACATGCATGTCACCGTAGCAAAGTCCTTACTTATTTAACTTTTTTCTAATAACAACGTTTTAACTTTAAAAAATGAAGAACAATTACATAATATATGGATTAGATCAAACATTTTCTTGCATCACATTCAAATGTTATTAAGGTTACCATAATGATGGGGTTAAAATTAAAAATTAAAATTGAAGTATGAATAACGATGAGGGTACCATCTGGCTGGATCGAACCCGGTCCATGAGGGTACCATCTGGCTGGATCGAACCGGTCCAATTGCATCTTATGCGGCAAGAAACCAACATCCCAACCAGTTGGGCTAGTTGCCAATTAAGTATCAAACTTGGTATTATAAATTATTTAAAATCTTAGCTGGAGGCATGGCCCCCTGTCAGCAAGCTGGCTCCGTCTCTGAATGTGGGTGGATGGTGGGTTAAAATTGTCAATCCGTTTAAACTCGGGTGAGTGCATTTTATGGTCAAAATACACCTGACCCACCCAATGCCCACCCCTACCTTCTATATTAGTCTCCGAAGAAAAGAAGGGAACAAATTGGTGAAGAATAAAAAGTAAGTATTCATTTTTCATCACTTTATTCGTATTTGATTTTGTATCTTTTTTCATCTCTCTCTTGAACTTAATAGAAAAAACAACGAAAAAAAAACTCTCATTTGTGAGAATTTTTATTCTTTTAGCATAAAATACTTCATATTTACAGAATTACAAATCTTATAACATAAAAATTGAAGAAGCCGTGGTAAAATTAAATAAAACATGACTTCCTGGGATGGGAATTAGACAACCAACTGACGAGTGTAATGTTTTCTTTTTGTTCTCCTACATCTCAACTAGCACTTTCAACACTAATTCATGTGATGTGGAAGAAAAGCTAATTGGGATATCGATGTGCATTGAGAAGAAGCTTCTGTCTAATTAATGAACGGGTCAGAAATCAGCATGGTGTCCTCGCTTCAAGAAGAAGACAGCCCCACTCATGTTCCATGTGAAACCATCTATTTTCCCTGGGAAGAAAACTTGTACTTGGCCTTCTTTCTATGTTAAGTACCTTGCTCCAACTATAGAGGTGGTGTTATTGCTCTACTGATCAATCACCTACTTATCTGGTGAGAAGTTCCACCTCTGTTTATAGGATGAAGCTGATTCCTGGATTAGTTTCATTTCGGGTGGTTTGTTTCGACTTTCGACGTATTTTAGGTGGGTATGACTTAGTCCGTAAAAAATGTTAAGTAAGATATGGATCTTACTTAGACTTCCTCTAGCATTATGCATCCTTGTTCTCGATTTGTCCTGTTTGAATAATTCAAATTGGTTAATTACTCCATCCGACCAATATCCAATGCCAAACATATATCAACATTGAGCTACCATTTCTATTTGCCTTGTTTGAATAACTAGAGTTCGGTAGTAAACATATCCCCCACTCATGGTCGAATAGATTTGCTCGAACCGACTCGTACCCAATGCCAGACATTTTCGTGTTCTCGATTTGTCTTATTTGAATGACTAGAGTTCGTTAGTCAATCTATTCTCATTCATTCTCGAGTAGAATTATTACCCGAACCAACCCATACCCGATGACAGACATATATGAACATTGAGCTACCCTCGGCCTCTCTTGGATTACCATTCCCTATGAACAACATGTGAATTGGTACAACAACACTTGACACCATTTAAAACAAAAATTTCCCCTAACCCACCACAACGCTTATGTTAAGTTCCATCACCAAACCATAAAATCGGAAAGAGAGCAACAAAGTATAAGAGAGAGTTAAATCATTTGCCCTTCCAACATGTGGTCTACTACTAAGCATTTATGCATATGACCAGAAAAAGCAAACAATCAATAATGTCAATCCTGCAATTGCCCATAGTAAAAGCCCTCTGAGAGAAGAGACAGAGAGAGCAGCAGCAGCAGCAGCCCCAGCACCCTTCGTTTGAATTCACAACTCTCAATAGTCAATACTTTTTTACCTCTATTCCCAAAGCCCCATTCATTTAAAGAAACTGAGAACACCCCTCTTCTTCCCTCTTATTTACTCCCTCTCAGGGTCGAACTGTAGAAATGTCACTCACCTTTGGGGTAATGTGGCAAATTAGTCACTGCACTTTCTTCATTAGCACACTTTGTCATGAAGTTTCAAGTAACTAACATAACAATCACTATGACTTTGAACATATCGAATAGATTTCTTTATCCACATTGTCTAGATTGGAGAGCCAACTAAACGAGTTTATGATACAATTGGATATACACCTTAATTAGCATACATGAATGATCTATCTCAAGTTCATACTCGATCCAACTTAAATTCATTAGTAGACTGGTTCTAATCAATATTATCAACAAACTCGTTCTAATTTCCTTCTTCTTGGTACAATAGTTATGAGATGATATAAGAGAATTTTTTTTCATATCTATCGTTAATTTAGGTGAAACCACATATATGACGAATTTTTAACCGATAACTTGTAGTAATTGATAATGAAAATGAAGTGACATTTATGTAAGTTATTTCAAATTTTAGTGACCCACTTGTCAAAGGATTCTAAAGTTTTAGTACCTGTTCATGTAATTGACCCTCACTCTCCCCAACTTGATATATTACTCCCAGCTTCCTCTGCAACAAAAACCCACCACCACCATACCAAAAACCAACACACTCCTCTGAAAACCCTCTACACACAAATGGAAGAGATAACCCACAGAACTCTCCACATCAATGGCATCAACATGCACATAGCTGAAAAGGGTCAAGGCCAAGGCAAGCCAGTAATCCTGTTCCTCCACGGATTCCCCGAGCTATGGTTCACATGGCGCCACCAAATCCACTCCCTCAGCTCCCTTGGCTTCCACACCGTGGCTCCTGACCTGAGAGGCTACGGCGACACCGATGCGCCTGGCTCGAGCCAGGCGTACACGTGCCACCACATCGTGGCTGACCTGGTGGCACTCATTGACCAGCTTGGTGTTGACCAGGTGGCCCTGGTGGCTCATGATTGGGGAGCCTTGGTTGGATGGTACTTGTGCCTGTTTAGGCCTGATCTGGTCAAGGCCTATGTTTGCTTGAGCGTGCCTTTCAGACCTAGGAACCCTAAGATGAAGCCTGTTGAGGGGATGCGGCTTGTCTTTGGAGAGGACTACTATATGTGCAGATTTCAGGTTCTTTGATCTCTTATTGTTTTGGTTTGCAAGCTTTTTTTTCTCTGCCTTTTTAGTGAAGCTTGCATGTTTGTTTTCCATTGAACTTTGAGAAGGAATGAGTTGAGAAGGTATACTTTGTGGAAATGACTCAAAGTTCAAAACTTTAAGTAGGAGATGTGATTTTTTTTTGCAAGAATAACTCAAAATTGCTAGAGGTCTTGGTTTACTATCTTACACAGAAATAGGGTTTTGTAATAAGACCAAGACAAGCATACATTATTGTACTTGAATCTTCAATGCAAAAAAAAAAATTTGTTGCTTGGTTTTGGAAATGGGCAGGAACCAGGAGTTATTGAAGCTGAAATATCAAAAGCTGGGACAGCTGAAGTGCTGAAGAAGATCCTAAGTGACAGGAAACCAGGTCCTCCATACCTAGCTAAAGAGAATCCATTTGGGATCTGCCCGAAAAATTCAGGGCCTTTGCCCTCTTGGCTCAAGGAAGATGATTTCAACTACATTGTCAACAAGTTCAGTGAGACTGGCTTCACTGGAGGTCTCAACTACTACAGAGCCCTAGATTTGTAAGTTCACCTCTCTAATTTCCTTGTAATAAACATCTATAAAAGAAAAACCAGATACTCATACAAGAGGTGATCAATGAACGAAATCTCAAGTTTGCACACGCCCATTTAGGTTCGATATTAATCAGTATGGACCGACCGTTCTCTTTTCGCAGGAACTGGGAGCTGACGGGGGCATGGACCGGTGCAGCGGTGATGGTGCCGGTGAAGTATGTTGTAGGTGATGAGGACATGTGCTACACTACACCTGGGGTGAAGGAGTATGTCCATGGAGGTGGGTTCAAGAAGAATGTGCCATTGCTGGAGGAGATTGTCGTGATGGAAGGAGTTGGTCACTTTCTCAACCAGGAAAGGCCAGGGGAGATCAATGCTCATATCCACAACTTCATCATAAAGTTCTACTAGCTAGTCCTTTTGCTTACTATGTGTAGCTTCATTGTGTTGCTTTCCACTTGAAAGATTCCACATGAATATGTCTCTGTCATCATCCTAGTTTGAGTTTGTCCCTGTTTGTCATTAAGATGGTAAGTATGAATGTAGTAAGAGAATCGACTGTGACTTTAGTGGTTTAGAGTAGGTGCTTCCTTTTATCAAGTGTGGGAGGAGATGGCACAGGACAAGAGGAGACGGCTCTTGTAGTGCAAGCTATATAAACCAATAATTTCTTCTGTGGTGTTAGATCTCTGGCATTTCCAGCTTCATCTTCAAGATGTTCATAACACAGGTAATCGGCTTCTGTGTCCATACGTCAAAATATGTAACCTAGTGGCTGCTGCCCATGTAGACATACCGATAGTCACCTGATTCATATGGGTAGACTAGGAATAAGCATTGATTTTCTTCAGAACTATGTGTCTTGAAGTGATCAAAGAAGTGTATATATTATAGCATTCATGCTTTAAGTATTAATGAAAGCACTAAAAGAAAAATGTCGCGTCCGAAAATATGGGTATTGGAAGAACTAAAGGTATTCCTACCAAGATGATGAATCCTGTAATAGATGTCTTAACATGAGCTTCAGGTAACCAAATATGAACTAGTACCACAAGAAGTTTGATGACTTTTGGTCTCTAACATCTCAAACTTCCTCTTCAAGTTGGTCATAAGTTGAGTAGCTTTGGACATCTAAGCCAAAACAAACCAATGATGCAGTAGAATCGAACTCGTGATCAGACAAACATAATGCGATCCCCATGCACTTTCTCCTTCCAAGGTTGGACAATGACTCATGACCACTGTTAATCAGTGACTTGACCACCTTAGCAAATACCAACTGATACAATTTTGCCATATATTTTGTAACAGCTCCATCAATATTACCATTGAACCTGATCAAATTTACGTAAACTAACAATAAGTGCCTATACTTTGCTGCAATTTCCAGAATTGTGGCAAACTACAACCTGAAATTTTGGACCCTGGAAGTTGATAGCAACATCACAATACGGTTCCAATGAAGCAAGAATGAGATGCCTCAGCCTTAGTATACCCAATTGAGAGTAATAAGTCAGGTGCATAATATAGATAATCCCACTCAAATGATAGCAGACACGATTGAGCTTGTCTGACAGATGGTTCTAGCAGACTATGGTTCTAGCAAAATTTTTGGAAATAGGAAATGTAGGAGAAACAACACAAACTGCATATCTGGTACATAAACTATGAATACCAACGCCTTAAACTCTAAAACCCCTGCTGTTTCTCCTGCCCCTAGCTTTCTCAAACTTCCTTCCCTTCGACCTGACATAGGGCTTCGAGTGGCTGTGTGGCACACCAGGAGCTGGACCAAAATGCTTCACTGCCTCACGAGCATTCTTAGGACCCCTGAGAAGAACCTGCAAAAACCAATACAAACCAAACTAAGAACTTGACACAAGAAGACAATTACTCAACCAAGAGGCCAATTCAGGCATCCATCCACAGAGTATCACTTAAACAAGCTTGCCAATGTTGGGAGTCTTAGTATGAAACTGTACAATCCCATCAATGTTGCAGCTATATAATTGTATAATAATAATTTAATCAATACAACAGGCTTAAACAAGCTTGCCAATGTTGAGAGTCTTAGTATGAAACTGTACTATCCCATCAATGTTGCAGCTGTATAATTGTAAAATCATAATCTAGTCAATACATCAAGCTGATACCAGGGAGAAGTTATCAAAATGTAATCCAATAACATTGGAGCGCAACTCCATTTTGATTCGAGAGAAGGCTCAAGCAGAAAGGATTAGCAACAAATGCTTTCATTTACGCACAGATAAAATCCTGAAGACTGTTTTGTTCACATTGAAGCTATTTCCAGGAAGAACTCTGAGCGGTATTTAACAAACAGGAGAAGAGAAGCAACTAACAAGATGAAAGTGCAGTGAAGATTTTGATCTCCAATTCTGTGAAGAGGAAAACTACATTTTGTTATTTACAGAACATTTTGATGGCTCCTGCAACAGATCTTGTAATTTGGGTAGGAAGAGATAGTTTATAAGGGCACGAAAAAAAGCTAAGCTCTCCATTATCAATGAAGCCAATTCATGTATCCATTGCATATTACTGAAACAAGTTTGCCAAGATGTTCATAGATTTGATTACTATTGAGAACTCAGTCCCTTAGATGTTCATAAAGATTGCGATCATTACCGCAAATCATTACAGGTCTGATAGGCTCATCATCCATCAATCAATAGCTCCCAATCTTACCTTAAATTCTAGGAGGAATTTTACAATGCTATATAGTATTGGTGCTATAGGTTTTTGCTTTTATGGTACAACTTAAAATTGTACATTTAACGTAATGGTACAACTTCAGATTGTACCTATGCTTTTTGTACAAATTCTTTTATGGGACAACTTGAACTTGTACCTTTATGTGATGGTACAACTTCAAGTTGTGGAGTTATACCATAACATAATGATACAAATTCCTTTATGGTACAACCTAAACTAATACATTTAACGTTATGGTACAACTTTAAGTTGTACATTAAAGCACCAATGCTTTATAGCATAGTAAATGTGCTCAAATTCTAGGGCTACAGCTCTCCATTATTAATGAAGCCAATTCATGTATACATCCATTGCATATTACTGAAACAACTTTGCTTAGATTTTGATAGATTTGATTACTACTGAGAACTCAGTCCCTTAGATGTTCATAAAGATTGCGATCATTACCGCAAATCATTACAGGTCTGATAGGCTCATCATAGTTCCATCAATAGCTCCCAATCTTACCCTAATTTCTAAGCCACAAAGCTATAACTATCTACCAATAAGACCCAGATCCATAGCTAATCATTCATTAAATGCAATGGAATAACAGCAATGTACTTGACAAGAAATGCTAATTAGACCATGGAACAAAATATCTAAAAGAGAGAAGTATCACACCGTGTTCTGGCCGAGAGGAGCTCTCAAAGCAAGCTGGTCAAATGTCAAGCATTCACCACCGGCCTTCTCGATTCTGGCTCTAGCGGTCTCGGTAAACCTCAGAGCAGTAACCTTCAGGGCTGGAACATCATAAACCCTAATGTCATCGGTTATTGCTCCCACGACCACTGCAATCTTGTCCTCCTAAATCAAACCAAAAAGAAACAATAGCCATCAAAATCCCATCCATGTCACAACAACAGAAAGTTCCTAATAACATCTCCAAGTACACAAAAGAGTTAAAAAAATCCCCAACCTTTCCCTTCATGAATCGAATGAGCCTGGAGAGGGAAAGCGGGGGCTTATTGATCTTGCTCATGAACAACCTCTTCAACACAACGGCATTGAAGCTGCTCCCAGTTCTCCTCACTAGAAATCGGTAAAGCTGATGATGTTCACGCACAACCAATTCACTCTCAGTCAAATCTCATCCAGTCAAAAGCATATTATAGTTCAAAAAGAAAATTTATCGAATCAGAGTTTCAAGTACCTTAACGAGAAGCTTGAGATATATATCATTTGATTTGGGAGCCGTACGCTTCGTTTTCTTGCTCTTGCCTCCAGCCTTCAAATCGATACCCTATTGAAAACCAAAAAATGGAACACGATCATTACTTCAGAAAGCGAGCAGAAAAGTTGAAACAGGTCTAATAGTTCCGAGAGCAAACCATTGCAGCCGCCGCCGGTTGGATCAGAACCTCGGACGCCTGTTCTTGTTTTGCTGGCGCGGGTGAAAGACCTAGTGGCGAACGCAGTTGAAACTAGGGTTTTGGAGAGGAATATATAGTGGGATGATTTAAGCATCTCAAACGCAGTTGTCATTGGGCCGCTTTTGGACATGGGCCAACATGGACCTCGTATGTTTGTACCTTAGGCCCAGGAACACTTAGTCGAACTTATATTAGTGTGGGCGTGGTTATGAGGCTCAGGTTTAGGCCTGGAATAGAACCAAGTTTTTTTGGTAAATAATAAAACTTTTTTGTTTTAAGAAAAATGATATTCAAATCTTTTTGAAAACAACTTATTAGTCAAATCGTCAACTTTCTGTTCGGTCAACTGTTCATTGACTCTGGCGTGACTAGTTCAATGTTGACGTGGCAAAAAGTTAGTTATTTTGTTATGCTATGTAGATATTTTCAATTCATTTTTATTATTTAAAAGAATTAAAAAAATGCAATCGCCTCCTATCGATTCTCTTCCTCTCTTCTCCCGAAAAAGTTAATCTGCTAACTTGAAGATTCGTTAGCAGATACTAACTGATATTCAAAATACGTGAATTAGTATCCAAGTACTAAAGTATCTAGAGAACACATACTAGTATTCAAGGTTTGCTAACTAATATCTACCATAAATCAACTATTATCCCAAATTCACAAACTAATATCTAGACAATACAGAATAGTATCTGTTGGGGGTGTTGCTAAGGGACTCTCCGCAGAGACTAAGTAACACCGCGTCCAATCGACAACATATGACGCTCTAAACCCGCTACGAGTATATAAAGGTATGAAACCCACCAAGGAGGAGAGGTCATTTTCTCTCCTCACTTTCCACTTTCTACTATCTCTCTACACTTGATCTCTCTATCTATTCTTTCAACTCTCTCCACAAACATAAACTGACTTGATCGTCGGAGCTTAATCCGGGGGGCAACCCCGGCTCTTTCACAGGTTTCTTCCCTCCTGACGAGATCAGACGAACGAATGACGAGTCGACCCACACAATAATCTTTATTGTTCATGCCTCGAGCTAGTAGGTACAAACAATTGGCGCCCACCGTGGGGCATGATTTGCAATCTCTTGTTTGATTGCGAAAGGAGGGAAGCCAAAATCGGAAAATTACGGAAGCTTCGTCGTAGGAAGCCAAGAGGAAGGCGAGCAACAGTTGGAGGAAAAGCTTCTCTTCCCCACTTACATCCGACAACCTTTCCCCACAACTACAAGCAGCAGCAGCCGCAAAATAAGGATGAGTGAAAGAGTCGGTCGATAAGAAATATATTGGCAGCTCCTAACAAGAATAAAATATAACCCAGCCGGGTTCCGGCGACATTTTTGACTGACCGGCGCCAAGTCGCCGCCGAAGAGCAAAAAGAAATACAGTCGCTGTTGCCATCAGCTGTCACGTCGTCATCAACGTTTCCCCAAGAACACGCTACCATCACTTTATCAGAAAAAGCATTTGGGCACGAAAATCGATATGCACAAAAATCGAGGCAGACCGATAGAGTTATCGAGCAAAGGCATCCCTCGCGCGAAATGACACACTGTCTGCCCCGCCTTCCGCTCTCACCCACCCGGTCGTGCAGCTAGAGAATGATATTCCGCCATCGCTCGACTTGAAGAATAAGCGGAGAAAACCGGGCCCCGTCCAACATCCGATTGCTGCGCGATTGCTCGACATGGAGAAGAAGCGAGGAAGACGCCTCCAAAGGTGTCGCGTTAATCGGCACAACAAAGTTGCGGCCAACGAACATCGTTTGACTCCTCTGCTTACAAAAGACGAAGGAGATGGAGGTGCGCCGACGCGCGACATAGAGCTCCAAACAGGAGGCAAAGTCCAGGTGCGAAGTCGACGGGCGGCGGTTAGCAACACCCTGAAAACGAAGAAGATAAAAAGTGGGAGTGTGTCGTCGCAAATCCATTTGCTTCCGCTCCCTTGAATAAAAAAAAATCAATGCTTCCGCGTTAGGGAACTTCATCACCGCCCAACAATCCCAGCAGCAAACCCTACTTAGAGGCCCGCCAGTCGCATCCCCGGCCTCTTAAGCCCGCTCCACACCTCCACTCGCGGCCCAGACTCGCGTGCAAGTTTACAGCCCGCCTTACCCCATCTGGGCCGACACACAGCTCGTTGCCCGCCAAGTCAAGGCTCCACCCCGTGCCGTCCGCCTGACCTCCAGTTAGGCCCACGTCACCAGCACTCGACGCGCACAAGCCCAACTCGCGGGCATTCAACAGATCAGCACTCTTCAAAAAATGTCGTCACCGCGAGGACTCGAACCCGCGCCACTCCTCCGACAAGCAAGCAACATCACCAGCAGGCTACAAGCGAGCCGTGTGTTTCAATGGCGCGGCATCTGATGTTTAACTACTCACGCCCACTCAGTTCCACGGAACAAACAAAAAGTCGCAATAGTCATGAACTATTCGCGCCCACTCAGTTCCACGGAACAAAAAATAGCAATAGTCATGAACTATTCGCGCCCACTCAGTTCCACGGAACAAACAAAAAGTCACAATAGTCATGAACTATTCGCGCCCACTCAGTTCCACGGAACAAAAAATAGCAATAGTCATGAACTATTCGCACCCACTCAGTTCCACGGAACAAAAAATAGCAATAGTCATGAACTATTCGCGCCCACTCAGTTCCACGAAACAAACAAAAAGTCGCAATAGTCATGAACTATTCGCGCCCACTCAGTTCGAAAGAACAAAAAATAGCAATAGTCACGCACTATTCGCGCCCACTCAGTTCGAGAGAACAAAAAATAGCAATAGTCATGCACTATTCGCGCCCACTCAGTTCAAAAAAAAAATTGTTGTTGCCACCAAGAATCGAGCCCGCGCCACTCCTTCAACATTCGAGCACACTGACCAGCAGTCTACAAGCCGAGTTGTGAACATTTACGCGATAGCCCTATTTCAACAAACTTTGCCGCCACCTCTCCAATTTAAAGCTAAGTACTCTATCCATCTATCATTATTAAAATATTTTACTTTCATGAGCGCTAATGGCGCTAATGGAGGGCAAGACGCAAGAAGCTGGCACCGCGTCAGTCAAACGCGCCACCAGCTGGGGGGCAACTGGGGTACATAGGGCCCCACCCAAAATTACCGACGAAGATTTAAACAATAAAATATAAGCTAGTGATGAGTTAAACTCACCACCAGCTTGGGGGGCGATTGTTAGGGGTGTTGCTAAGGGACTCCCCGCAGAGACTAAGTAACACCACATCCAATCGACAATGTATGACGCTCTAAACCCGCTACGAGTATATAAAGGTATGAAACCCACCAAGGAGGAGAGGTCCTTTTCTCTCCTCACTTTCCACTTTCTACTATCTCTCTACACTTGATCTCTCTATCTATTCTCTCAACTCTCTCCACAAACATAAACTGACTTGATTGTCGGAGCTTAATCTGGGGGGCAACCCCGGCTCTTTCACAGGTTTCTTCCCTCCTGACAAGATCAGACGAACGAATGACAAGTCAACCCACACAACAATCTTTATTGTTCATGCCTCGAGCTAGTAGGTACAAACAGTATCCATACAGCACATAATTAGTATCCAGATAACACATAAGAGTATCTATATTGAATACTAGTTGGTTTGATTGTGGATATTAGTTGGTAATTGATTGACTGAATACTAATTATGTTAGTTGGATACTAGTTTTGTGATGTTTTGAATACTAGTCTATGCTATCTAGATACTTTAGTACTATTTCATAAAATCAACAGACTTGGATATTAGTTCATACATTTTGGATATTAGTTAGTATATACTAACAACTTATGTAGTTAGCAGAATAACTCTATTGCTCTTCTCCACCCTAGAAACTTCGAAATCTCTAACATCACCTGAACTTCGACCACTGCAGCTTGCCGTCCTACCAACATCATGGCCAAGTTGCTCGGCGTCTTGCACGCCACCGAATCAAGGTCCTCTTGCTCGGACAGAGAAACCCCGTCGAGGGTGAAGTCCCTGTAGCCGATTCGCCCAAAATCAGACTGTCTAACCACGATGAATCGACTTGTTTAATTCAATATTGAGGGTTGCCCTAACTCAACCTAGTTTAGGTGGCTTAGAAAGTGGAAGGAAAACCAACTCGATTGAGTCTCCCTTGATAGGGGGATTTTCCTCTCTAAACTAGGCTAAGGTGGCAAATTAGATTACTAGCCCCTAAACGCACAAACTTAGGGGTGCTAAGCACAATTATGCACAATCCCTATGATGCTAAGTACAAAACATGCACAACCCCTAAGTTGCTAAGCACAAGCATGAACAATCATGGTGAATAATGCCTCAAACATCGAATTAACCAATAACCAATGACAATCATTCAATCTAAACAATACAAAGTATAAGTTAGGGATCTACAACACCCAAAGAGAAAAGAGTGAGTTTCTAGAGAGAGAGAGAGAGCGGGATTACATAGTTGAGCTCAAGATCTTCTTCTAGGCTTGAATCTCCACCCAAGCCTCCAATGATGCTCCAAGATCACTCTAGCACTCTCTCTCTCTCTCTCACTAGAACTCCCCTTTGGTATTTAGTTTGAAACCCTAGAGAAAGAAACTGTTTCTTCTCCCCAAAACCAGCTCCCTTTTCTCTCTCCCCGCTGCTGTCTTCATATTTGCCCGAAAGCGACCAAATCACGGACGCGTTGGCCAACTCACGGCCGTGAACACCTAAACGCGTCCGTGAACTCAGTGTCGTCCCAAAACGCGCCATTTCACTATGCTGGGTTCACGGTCAATGGCCCCAGTTCACGGAATTAGAGACCGTGAACTGCCTTGTCGTCAGTAACTGCTGGAACCTCGTTGAACTGCTCGATGTTCACGATTTGTGATCCAGGTTCACGGTCTTAGGAGAACGTGAACTGCGGCTATTTCCTGGGACGCCTTCACTTCACTACTACGAAGCAATTGTCACGACACTTCGGACTTTTCTTCGGTTTTCGCACTTTTTGACCTCCAAATATCCCAAAACTCGTCCTTGACCTTTCCACACGTGCTAGGACCTGATATGTATCAAAACAAGCACAACCTAGCGTGAAATATATCGAGGAACGATGAAATGCTAAGCTAAACGATTAAGAAATGAGGGGTAAAATGTGTACATTTGGGCCCGAATCACTCCCCCACATTTAGACGTTTGCTTGTCCCCAAGCAAACCATTCTCAACTTAGGTAATATTTCAACCTACAAAGATAGCTAGGGGACATTTCAAAAGGCACAAGGCTGTGAATCTCAAATGACTATTTGGGCATCGACACTCGAACCGTCTCAAACAATTCCGGCATCCACAAATGACATTCAATTGCATAAAAATGGGCAACTGAAAAGTTCTCATTATACCCACAATCAATGCAAGTCTAAAAACCGGGCCACTAATTAATTACAACCGATCATGCATAGCCTTCAAGTCAAAGGAATAGACAATAGGGCAACATAGGTCCTCACCATGATAGATATGAACATGCAAGAACAAGAATGAATCGCTCACTCTCGACCAGTGGGGTCAGGACTTTTGGTGCAAAAGATGTGCACAATCGTCATCTTTCATCCCTACCATCTCACCACCACCGCGACAACCTCTAAACGCGATAGTTCACGGGATAGTTGTCATCACTAGCTTGTCCGGAGGTCTTAGACATGGGTTTCAGATGACTGGCAATTATCTTGGACATGGGGAAAATGCATTTTGGGTGGTGGCAAACACAACATGAGGTTCTACATTGATTCGGGCGTAATTGCACATATTTTGACCCCGGTTTGCTTAAATTTTTGTGCCAAATTCGCTCATTAGAGGTTGGTTTTACGCGAGGTTGTGCGTGTTTGAGTGCTTTTCAAGATTTAACAAGTGGAACCAGCCTCGGAGTCAAAGGAGTGGCGAAAAGGATCGAAAACCGGGAGAAGAGGTGAAAAACACAAGTTCACGGCTAAAGGAAGGATTTCACGATTGCGCAAAACCGTGAAGAAGTGGAGTTGACCGTGAAGCGCAAGGCGTCTAGAGCCAACTTGAAGGTTACTGACGCAAGGCGAGTTCATGGTCACTAAGATCGTGAACACAAGCAGTTGCCCGTGAACTGCCGTGATCGATGTAGAGCGTTTTGGCGCAAGGCGTGAGTTCACGGATGCGTTTGAGAGTTCACGACCGTGAACTCAGGCCGTGAACTCAGCCCCTCTTGTGTTTAAAAGCTGAGCTGCAAGGAAAGAGAAAGGGAGTGCCACTTTTTGTGAGAGAAACACTTCTTTTGCATTTTAGAGAGAGAACCAGAACCAAGAGAGAAGAAGGAGTTAGGGTTTGGCTTCAAAGGAGGTTTTGGGAATATTTCCCCAAGGAAATCCCAGCTCAAGGTTGAAGAAGAGAGGAGGCATACCCACAAGATGGTTTCCACCTTTTTCTCCTTTGTTCTTCCCACTTCTTCCATGGATTAGTCCTCCTCCCACTTGGGTGTAGTGAAACCCTAAACCCTACTATGTAGTTTTCTTGTATGTGGTTTAAATGATTGATATTGGGCATTGTTCAATTGAATGTTTGAGGTATTTTTCACCATGATTTTGCATTCTTGTGCTTAGCATCCTAGGGTTGTGCATAATTGTGCTTAGCACCCCCTAAGTTTGTTCATTTAGGTGCTAGAAATCTAATTCGTCAACTTAGCCTAGTTTAGAGAGGAAAATCTCCCTTTTTAAGGGAGAGTCAATTGAGTTGGTTTTCCTTCCGCTTTCCAAGCCACCTAAACTAGGTTGAGTTAGGGCAATCCTCAATATTGAATTGAACAAGTCGATTAATTGTGGTTAAACCGTCCGACCTTATAGTTGAGTGAGGAAGTAAGCCGATTACCGATTGTCTAAACCGAGAGGGTCGAGTGACACGACCTTTCATCCTCACCTCGGTTTAGCAATCGAGACTGTGGTCCCCGACCACATATGCTTCCCTCTGCGGTTCACGATTAGCGTGGCAATCGTTCCAACCCATGTAGCATATTAGCGGTTTAGGGGGAAGCGAAACCCAAGTGACTTTCCCACAAAAAGAGTTTTCAACCCAAATTACTTTTGCTTTCTTTCATTTCAATTGGCAAACCTTTAAACCAAAGTTTTATCGCTAGATGATGATTTCAACAACCGAAGTAGGGGTAGACGGACCGACCCGGGTCGATATATAGATACTTGCCCTATACTACACCCGATTAGAGTTTAAAAAATTGGGCTCTAATTGGTTTAATTAAAGTGTAGATTCGAGCGAGTCAAGTTTTTGGCGCCGTTTCCGGGGACAACGGTGTATTATTCTGAAAAAGTTATTGGTTGTTAATCTAGCTTTTAATTTCAAGCGTTGCAAGTGTGTGTTCTTTGCTTGTGCTAGACTTGGTGTTTTCTGATTGTGTGTAGGAGGTGTATGACCCTGAGCAACCCGACGCCCTTACTACCACTTGACGAGGACATAAACCGGACTCTCTGACTCCTAGCAAGGGAGTGAGAGCTAGCTGAGGCAAGGAGAAGGAGTGAAAGAGGGGGACAACAATCAGGTCCCGGTGTTAGTAGAGAAGTAGTTGAAGAAGTGGAAGTTGATCCCGTCATTGAAGAGGAAATGGTGGGGAACCAAAGGCAAGATGGAGCCGCTCAAGCCCGCCATATGAATGACGAGGCGGGAGAAGAAGGAGCCCCGAGGACGATGGGGTAATACATGGCCCCAAGGCTGGTTGACATTCAATCGCCGATCCTACATCCTCCGGTGGCGGCAAACAATTTCTAGACCAAGCCGGCTCTGGAGACTATGATACAAAGCAATGCTCTCTTCCATGACCATGATAGCGAGTCACCAAGAGAGCACGTGCAGAGATTCTTGGAGCTCGCGGGGAGCTTGAAGATTAATGGTGTGCTGGCCGAGGCTTTGCAACTAAGGCTTTTCCCATGCTCACTCTCGGGGAAGACACTTAGGTGGCTAAACAATCGCCCACCTCGGTCTATCACCTCATGGGATGACCTCCTCAACAAGTTTATGGCTCGATATTGCCCGCCTTCGAAGACGACGAAGTGGAGAAAGAAGATTACACATTTCGAGCAAGAAGAGGACGAAACCTTGAGGGATGCTTGGGAGAGGTACTCCGATTACTTTCTTTATTTCCCCCACCATGGGTTTGAGGAACAGTTTCAGATTGAAACCTTCTACGGAGGCCTAATACAAGAAGATAAAATCCTCATTGACTCCTTATGTCAGGGGAAGTGGATGAATATGGCTCCGCCCCAAATTACCGAGATCCTTGAAGATATGGCCCTTAGGGGGTATGATTGGGGGTTGACTAGAAGTGGAAGAAGAAGAAATGAAAGGGGAGTGAGAAGCGAGGGAGCGAGTGCTCCGCTTGAGGCAAAGTTGGATAAGTTTCTTGAGGTTATGTTAAAGATAAAAGGCAAGCAAAACATGTGATAATGTCGTGCGACTATAGCAATACATATAACCCCGGATGGAGGAAGCACCCCAACTTTTCTTGGGAATCACCGGCTATTCCAAGGCCCCCGGGTTTCCAAGGCCCCACGAGGAACTTCCAACCTCGGCCAACCTTCATCCAAAAAAGGCCCCAACTCCAAGGCTCAAACTTTCAACAACCGTACCAACCACAAGGTGCCCTAGAGTTTCAACAACAACATCAACCCGACAAGTTATCCAAGCTTGAGGATCTAGTGAACACATTTGTGAGTACGAGTAGCCAAAAGTTCGAGAAGATTGAGCAATTTATGGATGTGGGGATGATAAGCTTCATAAACATATATGTATTTTTTGCATAAATGATTGATCTTTATATGTGTGTGTTTAAATTGCTCTAAATTAGTTCATATTGACCATGGAATGGCCCTAGTGTCATTACCAAGACATGTAGCGATTTAACACAGATTGAAGCTAAGATTGTGAACAAAACAAAGTGCAGTGGACGAATGCAGGTGCAGTGTCAAAATGCAGATGTGTAGAGGCAAACGTCCAGCGGGAGGCCAAATCGATGAAGACCCAAATTGAATTATTGTGGTTGGAATCTTCACTCAACTGTCACCAACCCTCAGAAATTATTGGGATTTGATCATATTTCTCGGAGTGAGCAAATGGATTTGGTGGCTAACCAATAGAGAAAATGATGCAAGAATTTATTGAAAAGAGAGAGAGTTAAGCTGGCAGCAGCCTTCTCTTGGAAATGGGGTCTGCAATCTCCTTGTTTTGAAGGATAAAAATCTGCAGAGATGAACTTAAAAGGGGCGGCAATTAGGAGAGAAAAGGAGACACTTTTGGAGACTAGTTTTAGACAGAAAAATCAAAGGAGAGAGATCACTTTGGCACACTTTGGAGTTGAGCATTTTGAAGAAAGGAAGACTCTTGTAAGTTGGGGATTAACTCCAACACTTAGTACTTTCTCTACTCCTTTGTTTTGGTAGTTAGTCATCATGTTGAACATTAGCATGTTTATGTACCTTCTTTTCATCATGAACTAATCCCCCGATTTCTGGGGGAAACTTATGGATTTCATTATCTAGCCTCGATGTTGGACTCATGACTTGTTTTTCTTCCATTTTCTATCGTGTGAAATTGTTTAATGCTTTGTGTTGATTGGCCACCTTCACAATGATTTGTAGCTTTCTAGGTTAATAACGATAATGAAAACTTAGTAACCGAACACATTTCACACGACATAATTTCCTATCGAAGCGATATTGGATTAAATAGGGAATTATGCAGTCATTTCAGGAATATCATTCTTAAGGCTAATTAATTAATTAATTCAGTTAACTACGATAGTAGAAATTGTCTTAATTAGTTAGTACGTGGTAATTCTCGATGGAGATAGCTATCAATTTAGAGGTATCTCGACTGTAGAAATATGGATTAAATTGATTGACAAGGGTAATTAAATTTACCGAGGTAAAATAGTAAAATCTTGTGTTTCCCCCGGAACTCTCCAATATCAATTTCTTCAAAATAGTTGATTTATCGAGTTACTTAATTTGTGCGATCTTTGCAAATCATCACTTGATTACTACCTTTTCAATTTCTATAGTTTCTTGAACTAAATTTGTTAATTATTGAGTTTCACCAATCCCCTAGAGAACGATAATTTTACTTACACTTTATTACTTGTACGACACTGTGCACTTGCAGTTTTGTTGCCACCAAGTTTTTGGCGCCATTGCCGGGGACTGCCAAAAATTCAGTTTTAATAAATTTTTGTTTGAGTGAACTATTTTGATTTGTGTTTTAGTGTGCAGGAAAAGTTTAGAATATTTCTTCTTGGCGTATGAGAAAAAGGGAGACTAAGGAGTTGTTACCGCTAAATCACGAAATCGAGAAGGCGTGTAAGTACAACCAGAAGCAGGTGAGGGTAGGAAAAGTCATCCAATCTAAATGAGCACCTACCTCTCCGAAAGGCCATCAAGACGAAGAGAAGGGTTTCATCTCTTCACTTATAGGCAATATGGAGGAGGGAGCTACCCAAGGCCACAATAACAATCAACACCGTGAAGGGAGGAATGACCCATCTGAAGATCAAACCATCCGAGGCAAGCTGAATCGAAGAACTGGAGCCTGAGCTTCAGGGGTTGTCATTCCAACCGGCAACACCAATCTCGACATCACACCATCCTTCGTCAACATGATCACAAATGGCTACACATTCTCAGGATCAAGTACAGAAGATCCTCATGACCATTTGAGGAGATTTTGTAGCATTTGTGATACCATGAAGAATCCTGCCGTGTCCGATGATGCAATCCTGCTGCGTGTGTTTTCATTCTCATTAATAGGTCGAGCAGCTCATTGGTTCCAAAACCTGGCGCCTCGATCTATCACCACGTGGGCGCATCTAGAGAAGGCATTTCTTGACAAATATTTTCCACCCGCTAAAGCCATGAAAGCCCAAAAGGAGATTGTAGACTTTGTACAAGCCGAGGATGAAAGCCTAAGTGAAGCTTGGGAGCAATACAAAGAGCTTTTGCTGAAGTGCCCAAGCCACGGCCTCGAGGAGTGGAATGTGATCACCATCTTCTTTGATGGGATTAGAAGAGAGTTTAGGCAAGCTTTGAACACGACATCCGGTGGAGGATTTACTTCTATGGAGCCTGGAGCAGCCTATGACCTCATAGAGAACATGTGCTCTGATGCTAATGAATGGGGTGGAGAAAAGAGCTCACGAAGGAGAGGCGGTATGCATGAAGTCGAAAAATTCACCGGCTTGGAAACACGAATTGAAGCCAAGTTGGATGCCAAATTTGATGCACTTGAATGGAGAGTGTCCAACCTCTCTCTCGTTTCCGCTGACCAAACTATTTCTTGTGAGTTGTGTGCAGGTGCTCATCATCGAGAACAATGCCCCATAGAAGCTGCCCAATTGGAGGAAGTTCAATTTATCAATAATCAAAGAAACCAAGGCGGTGCCTACTCCAACACCTACAACCCGGGATGGCGCAAACATCCAAACTTTTCAAGGTCAAATACCAACACCATTGGAATTCGTCCCAACAACTCACCACCGGGGTTTCAACCTCAACAACCTCGAGAGGAAAAGAAGTCGAATCTTGAAGAATTGATTCTTGGTGCACAAATGAATTATGCGACAACTGAGAAAGAATTACTTGCGGTAGTTTATGCATTTGAGAAGTTTCAATC
Source organism: Linum trigynum (assembly GCA_964030455.1). Lineage (NCBI taxonomy): Eukaryota > Viridiplantae > Streptophyta > Magnoliopsida > Malpighiales > Linaceae > Linum > Linum trigynum. Next base: position 26,118,213 of record OZ034821.1, on the reverse strand, counting down.
ATATTTAATGGGTTCAAACACCATTGTGTACACTGATCATGCAGCCATCAAACACCTTCTTTCTAAGAAGGAAGCCAAACCTAGGCTACTTCGTTGGGTTCTTCTTTTGCAGGAATTTGACAGAGAAATCCGTGACAAGAAAGGCTCGGCGAACTTGGTAGCCGACCATCTCTCAAGGTTGGAAGCAAAATCACTTCCAATTGACAATTTGGATATCGATGACTCATTCCCCGATGAGCAACTCTTTGCCATAATAACGAAGGGAGCCCCTTGGTATGCTAACATTGCAAACTACCTAGCAACATGTAAGCTTCTTGAGGCGTCTTACCAACAACGCAAGAAATTGATCACTATTTCAAAGAATTACATATGGGATGATCCATTCTTGTATAAGCATTGTGCTGATCTTATGATAATACGTTGCATTGCTGAGAATGAAGTCTATAGTGTACTCAACTTTTTTCATAGCTTAGCTGTATGAGGTCACTTCGGACCTCAAAGGACAGCAACAAAAGTCTTACAATCAGGTTTATATTGGCCTTCTTTATTTCATGATGCCCATAACTTTGTTGCTACATGTGATAGATGCCAAAGAACAGGTAATATCTCATCTAGGATGGAGATGCCACAAACACCAATCTTGGAGGTGGAGATGTTTGATGTATGGGGTATAGACTTCATGGGTCCTTTCCCATCATCCTACAACAACAAATACATTCTCGTCGCTGTCGATTATGTATCAAAGTGGGTGGAGGCAGCCGCATTACCAACCAATGAATCAAATACGGTGGTGAACTTCATGAGAAAGAACTTGTTCACCCATTTTGGAGTGCCACGAGTTGTCATAAGTGATGAAGGAACTCATTTCACAAGTCGCGAGCTGAATACACTCTTGGCCAAATATGGAGTCAAACATCGCATTGCCACACCATACCATCCACAAACCAGCGGGCAAGTTGAAGTATCCAACCGTGAATTGATGCACATCTTAGAGACCACCGTTAACTCCTCTTGAAAGGATTGGTCAAGGAAGTTGGATGATGCTCTGTGGGCCTATAGGACTGCCTATAAAACCCCATTAGGTATGTCTCCATATCGGCTAGTGTTTGGCAAAGCATGTCACTCACTTACCGGTGGAGCTCGAACACAAGGTGTATTGAGCCATCAAGAAGTTGAATTATGATATGAAACAAGCCGGAGAAAAGAGACTCCTTCAATTGAATGATCTAGACGAAACCCACCTCAACGCCTATGAGAATGCCTGAATCTATAAGGAGAAAACGAAGAGGTGGCATGATCAACATATTGTAAGGCGAGAATTCAATATAGGCGACAAGGTATTACTCTTCAACTCTCGTCTCCGTCTCTTCCCGGGCAAGTTGAAATCGAGGTGGTCCGGACCGTTCACGGTGACCAAAGTCTTCCCTCTTGGCGCCATCGAGATTCTTGGTGACAATGGAGTGTTCAAGGTGAATGGCCAGATACTCAAACAATACATAGAAGGACATCCCTGCTGGAGATCTCCTCTTATCGCCTAAACTAAGCCATTCCAACGTCGAGCTAATGACGTTAAACAAGCGCTTCTTGGGAGGCAACCCGCGGTTTGTTTTTCTTTCAATTTTTAGGACGTTTGAAGCATCTCCATAAAGCTTGAGCTCAAAATTCGTTGAGGAAGGTATTTTTCCAATTTTATAGGTGTATTTGCAGAATGCTTTGATGGAAACGTGCAGTGGAGAAATGTTTTTTTTTTGCAATGGAGAAATGTAGTGTGGGGTGGAAGGCGACACTGATGGACTTGAAGAGCTAAAACACAATCAGAAAAAAAGGAGGGACAATGAAGCACTTTTCTTTTGTTTTTCTTTAAAAAAATCCAAAAATTACAAAAAAAATGATGACAAAAGAAAAAAAAATTAAAAAAATCCGAAAAAAAGAAGAGAGTGGGCGGGTGTTCTCTCGCAGAAAAAAAGAGGGAAGGAAAAAATATAAATTCCAAAAAAAAAGAGAAAGAGAAGAATTGGCGAGAGATTGGAGTCTCGCCTGTAGAAAGAAAAAAAATTTGAAAGTTAAAAAGAGAGAGAGAGAGAACAGAAAAATGAAAAAGTGCACAAAAAAATAAAATAAAACTCTCGGGTTCTTTCTCCTTAATCCCATCCCACCTTCTTCTCCTTCTTCGTTTTCTTCTCCGTTCCTCTTCTTCTTCCTTCTTCCTCTCATTCGTTCTTCTACTGTTATTCCAAAAATCCCACCAAAATTTCCAAATTAATCCCAAACTTCAGTCCATCCATCAATTTCGTGACCCACCCTCTCTATCAACGCAACCAATTCTCCTCATTCCTCCTTCTTCATCACTTTTGCCCAATTTCTAGGGTTTTCTAAAACCCAAATTCTGATAATCAAATTGACAGAAATCCTTCTCCATCAACTCGACATGACTCTAGTACTCATGGGTTCGTCAAGAATTGATTAGAATGGAGCATTTTGCTTGTTGCAAGCTATGCTGAAGTACACAGTTTGAGCAAAGAAGAAGACCACTTGGTTTTGCTCTATATTTGGAGGAAATAGCTCTGCGAAGCAGCCATGGTGAGGAAGAAAAGGGGTGGAGTCTGCCATTTTCAAGTGATTGATCGGAGCATTGACGGAAATACATAATTCAGAAAATGGATTATGATTTATTCCTTAGATCTTCTCTCTGAAACCGGTCCAGTTCCAGAGCCTAGACTAGACTAGAAGTTGTCGGAGTTGAAGTTCCCCCCACATTTCATAGGATTGTCAGAGGCAACACTGGGAAGAAGAGAGTGGAAAGAGTTATTGTTATGCCTCTATCGGAAGGATCAAAACTTCAGATGATGGGAGACTATGTTCAAGCCACAATGGACGCCGTTGACGATCCAATGGAGTTGCCATTTGAGCACCAAAGCTGCAGCAGTCATGTACCTCCACCACAAGCCAAGGAAAGTGCCAAAACCAAGCCGGGAGAGCCACCATCGAAGCAAACACGTTCCAGCAACAATGCACCTCAATCGGAAAGAAAACAGAAAGCTAAAGACTACAACAAGAAGTCACCATCAAAGAGGCAAGCTCCCTCACAACCTACAGCCCAACCGAGAAGCAAAAAGGTCAAAACCACTACAAAATCAAAATCGGCAACAACAAAAAGTGGAGTAGATGTCTCAGAAACCTTCGGTAAACCTCTCATTCCTCCTGAACATATGGAGAAATACAAGACTCTTCTTGCTTGGCCGGTAATTCCCTCTCAATTTATGGATATGGATGTGCTGAAAATTACTAGAATAGAGGAGAATGTGCTGAATTACTTCAAGAATATGGGATGGCCTAGATTCCAAGAGATGAGATTTCCTACTTATGAGAAATTGACAAGGGCGTTTCTAGCTACATTTGTCTTTCATAAAGATGGAATCAACAACAGGTTTCAGTTTTCTTTGGGAGGCAAACAATTTGAGTTGTCCTTGAGCCAAGTACATAAGGCTTTGCTATTTGATGGGCAGCAACAACAGAACCTGAGCTCCCTTATGATGAAAAGGCTTTTTGGAGAACAATTGCAGATGATGATAAAGAGTTCTACTCACAGAAGACAAGAAGAAAAACCATTTGGGATCTTGCTTTGGTGCTGGTACATGAATACTTGTGTCGGACAGCCTTGGGTCGTGGTTCCGACAACCCCGGTGTACACAATACTAACCTCCGCTTCCTCTACAGTTGTGTCACGAAGAAACCACTCAACTTGGGCTATTGGTTGGGAGTTCTCCCTGGAGAGCAAGGATCAAAGGGCAACATTAGATTTGGAGGAATCATTACTGCTATAGCCCAAACTTGTTGCAAATTTCCAAAGAATCCGAATGGCATAGACAAATGTGCGGGAACCATAGTAATCGAAGAAATAACTCTATCCAATATGAACTACATAAGAAGAATAAAATCAAGAGGAAGGTATGTATCGATACCTGAGTTCAAAAAAATCAAGGAAGAGTAAGCAAGAGCCAAGGCGGAGAAAACCACGACCAAGGAGGCAACAGAAGAAGATGATTTGGCTGCTGCCCTTGCAATAGAAATCCTAGCAGTCGCTGCCAGCACCTCAGGAGCATCTTCAAGGACTCCCCCAGCTGATCCAAATCGCTCCACAAGCATCCCAACACAAGGCACTCACCCGACGGACATCATTGCTCACCTACAACAACAACAACTGGAACAACAAGATCATAAGTACCAGCAACAACAACACCAAATCAACATCCAACACCAATTTATTCAGAAAATGGCCGAGCATCTCAAGAAGAGTGAATTGATTGCCCGAGCGACCTTCCACCACCTCCCACCTCATCCGCCTAGCATTTGTCCCGAAGTTTTCATCTTTCCCTTTACCTACTCTTTCATTTTGTGTTCGCATGTTTAGAGTCTAGGTACAGAACATTAGTGACAATGTTCTATCCTAAGTGTGGGGTGGAGAGTTTTAGTTTCGTTTAGAGTATGTATTTGTGTATAATGCTTGGTGAATGTGAGTCGTTCCTATTTTGTTTGATGTGATATGTTTTGAACTTCATAGGGTAGAATGTCGTTGCTTGGAATGATTGTGTGAATGGTTTGTGAACTTATTTTGCTTCGGTGTATGAATCTGCCTCTCGGTTATCCCAAGTTAACCTTGAAATGCATAACTTGTGCTTGCAAATAGAATTGTCTGTTTCACATGGTGTACCTTCATATTAAAATTCACCCACTATAATTGAATTGTGCCCCAACTTAGGTGAAATTGAGTAGAATCTGTATAGAGTAGGGTATGGCATCTAGTAGTCATGAGTTTGAACCTTCAATGACAATTTCCTATTGTGTGAAGTTTTTTGTTACTTTGTGTTTCGGTAATCTTGATCAAACGACGAATGGATTGTGTTGTATGTATGCAAGCATAAACGATAGAGACAATTAGTACAAACTCGAGCCACAAAGACTACCCTATCATTGACAACTAGGATCAACCTCTTTGAGACTTGGCCTTGTTTTTTTGTTCGATCACACCTCACACCTTTACCCTTTTCTTGTATCCCCCGTTGAACCCTTCTCACGAGGAATGAGGTCTTTTGTGTGAATATAGTGACCCCATTTTCATTTTCATTGTCTTGTAAATAAAGTTGATGTTCTAAGGTAGTAGTTGAAACTAAAGCTGAGAGATGCATTTTGCCACTGCAGTATGCAATTTGACACTACATAGGCATTCTGCCACTGCACCTTCTTTTGCATCATTTTGTCTTCTACTACTTAGAAAAGAGGTATTGACCATCAATGTAGAGTCTTTTAGTCTCATCCCCCTAAAAATAAAAAGAAAAAATCAGTAAAAAGAAGAAAAAAAAATCAAATTTCAATAGAAAAAAAAAAGAGCAAAAGAGAGAAAAAGGGGGAAAATAAATAAAGGATCGATTAATCATCTTTGGGAATCAATGTTCTTCCCTTGTTGTATAGTCCTAGTTTTGCTTATGTTATTCTTTGTTTTCATTTGTTCAATGCTTCGATATTAGATAGTTCTTTCTTTGGGTCCACCTTTGTAACTCATTCCTCGTGAGCATCGCCATTTCCCTCCTCGGAAACCTCACCTTAACCCTTAACCTTAACCTTACCCGAACATTGTCATCTTGATATGCTTGTGTTTGTACTGATCGGTTCAACTGTGATTGAAGAACAAGGTTCAAGTAAGCACTAGTAAGGAAAAACTTGAGTGTAAACACCAACCCTTAAACACTTGTGTGATTGAGCGAAATACACATCCCTAGTGAGGAAATCTAGATGCCATGCTTTTACTCTTAACTTACCTTACTCTTTGTTTAAATGAGTTTTGGGACAATTCACTATTAGTGTGTTTATTCTACATGTAGGGTACATCATGTGATGGAGTGTAATCTAACTTGCAGGTCTAGGTATGCATAGAAAGGTGAAATTTGACGATAATGTATATACATAGATATCTACACCAAAGCATAGTAGGTCCACAGCTAGTAACACCGCCACTCAAGCAACAATGTTATTAGTCAAGTCTTAAAAGTAGTGTGTCTTTTATTTGAGTCCTAGGAGTCGTAGCTGTATGTTTATTTGCTTCTCTTTCAATTATTTCTCTCTTTTGCTTAGGGACAAGCAAACGCTAAGTGTGGGGTTGTGATAAGCTTCATAAACATATATGTATTTTGTGCATAAATGATTGATCTTTATGTGTGTGTGTGTGTGTGTGTGTTTAAATTGCTCTAAATTAGTTCATATTGACCATGGAATGGCCCTAGTGTCATTACCAAGACATGTTGCGATTTAACACAGATTGAAGCTAAGATTGTGAACAAAACAAAGTGCAGTGGACGAATGCAGGTGCAGTGTCAAAATATAGATGTGCAGAGGCAGACGTCCAGCAGGAGGCCAAATCGATGAAGACCCAAATCGAATTATTGTGGTTGGAATCTTCACTAAACTTTCAGCAGCCCTCTGAAATTATTGGGATTTGATCATATTTCTTGAAGTGAGCAAATGGATTTGGTGGCTCACCAGTAGAGAAAATGATGCAAGAATTTATTGCAAAGAGAGAGAGTTAAGCTGGCAGCAGCCTTCCCTTGGAAATGGGGTCTGCAATTTCCTTGTTTTGAGGGATAAAAATATGTAGAGATGAACTTAAAAGGGGAAGCAACTAGGAGAGCAAAGGAGACACTTTTGGAGACTAGTTTTAGACAGGAAAATCAAAGGAGAGAGCTCACTTTGGCACACTTTGGAGTTGAGCATTTTGAAGAAAGGAAGACTCTTGTAAGTTGGGGATTAACTCCAACACTTAGTACTTTCTTTACTCCTTTGTTTTGGTAGTTAGTCAGCATGTTGAACATTAGCATGTTTATGTACTTTCTTTTCATCATGAACTAATCCCCCAATTTTTGGGGGAAACTTATGGATTTCATTATCTAGCCTCAATGTTTTAATCATGACTTGTTTTTATTCCATTTTCTATCGTGTGAAATTGTTTAACGCTTTATGTTGATTGGTCACCTTCACAATGATTTGTAGTTTTCTAGGTTAATAACCATAGTGAAAACTTAGTAACCGAACACATTTCACACGACATCATTGCCTATTGAATCGATAGTGGATTAAATAGGGAATTATGCAGTCATTTCAGGGATATCGTTCTTAAGGCTAATTAATTAATTCAGTTAACTACGATAGTAGAAATTGTCTTAATTAGTTAGTACTTGGTAATTCTCGATGGAGATAACTATCAATTTAGAGGTATCTCGACTGTAGAAATATTGATTAAATTGATTGACAAGGGTAATTAAATTTATTGAGGTAAAATAGTAAAATCTTGTGTTTCCCCCGGAACTCTCCAATATCAATTTCTCCAAAATAGTTGATTTATCGAGTTGCTTAATTTGTGCAATCTTTGCAAATCATCACTTGATTACAACCTTTGCAATTCCTATAGTTTCTTGAACTAAATTTGTTAAGTATCGTGTTTCACCAATCCCCTAGAGAACGATAATTTTACTTACACTTTATTACTTGTACGACACTGTGCACTTGCAGTTTTGTCGCCACTAGGCAACTACCAAGTTTACCTTGATTGAGGCGGGTCTTCGAAGCCATCAAGCAAGCCTTCAAAGTTTGGAGGTGCAAATCGGCAACCTTGTCGGTATCCTCACCGAGAGACCCAAGGGAGCTTTACCTTCCCAAACCGTGGTGAAACCCTAGGATCAAGCTGGGGTTAATGCACTTCCAGTGAGGAGTGTGAAGGTGGTTCCGGAGGTCGCTACGGGAGAAGAAATGGAGAAGGAAGAGTCTAACAAGAAAGAAACCACCCCGAAAAGAAGAGAGAAGAAGCCCTCGAGGAATGAGAGGAAGGAGGCAAGCAAGGCATTGTCGGAGGATGGATATGTGCCACCTATTCCTTATCCCACAAGGATGTATAAGGTGAGGTTGGATAACGAGTGTGGAGGGTTCATGGAAATGCTACTGATGACTCGATATTTGCGTCTTTGGCCTATTTTATGCTAGGTTGTGTTCCTTTGTCACATTTCAGGTCCTATCACATAAAGTGAAGCATAGGCGCAAGTTTCAAGTCAATCAGAGATCAATTGGCGATTAGGGAGAAGAAACTCAGGCATGACCTGAAGAAGAATGGATTTATACCTCACTTTATGGACAAAGAATCATGAAAGCTTGTCGTGAAAATAAAAAGGACGAGAGTACGAGCGTCTGGGATCAAACGGCGACTGATTCGGAGTCCGGACGAGGGAGAAACGAAGCATTGAATATAGGGGAACAAGTTCGACAGTAAAAACACAGGCGCGCCTAAATCAAAACACGGCCGTGTCCATATTTAGGCACGAATGTGTTTTGGCCGACGCGCGCGGGCATGTTTTTAACACGGGGCAAAATACGGGCGGGCAAAAGCAAAACACGGCCGTGTCCTTGATCGTGTTTTGCCCAGAATCGGGTTTTTTAAGCCAATTTCGAGCCAAAGGAGAGGGAGAGCTGGGTTTTGGATCCCAAACACCCAAGGGACGAACCAAAGAGAGAGAGGGCGATTTGAGGGCATTCTAAGAGTGGAATTGGAGGATTTCTTTGCCTTAGAAGCTCAAGGAACAAGCCCGGACTTGAAGACTGATCATCTGAAGATTCTTACTGGAGTCTCTCTCTTCTCTATGGAGTAACTTCCCTTCACTTAGGTTTTGAGGAACCCTAGCTATGTTTGTTTGATTGGATGATTGTATGAGTACTGTGACATGATAATCTTGAGTTCATATTCAATCTATGCATGTTTTCATGATTCAATTCTGCTTTAGTCGAGATTATTGATTCTGCTTTGATCCTATGAGAGCGAATACCTGATTAGGTCAATAGAGCACCATAGATTGATAGTAGTGGATCGATTACTTTAGTCGAGGGTTGATTCACTGCTTTGTATCGATTGAGAACCTCATTCGATAAAGGGGATCTAGTTCAGAACGCCTTGATCGGTTGTTCTAGAGAAGGATACGTCCCTCTAGGCAATTAACTCAAGAGGGCCTTGTTCCTTTAGTCGAGACTCAAGGTCTAGTCAAGGATTCTCCGCTTTGTGAATGAAATTGAAACAAGTTAGAGATCATCAATCTGGCTAGTGGCTAGGGGGAATCATACCTAAGTGAGTTCCCAACCTGTAATTAGATTAACTTCAGAGTAGTTTTAATTCTTTGATCTTAATCTGGTTTGCTAAATAATAAACTGAAGCTAAGTAATAGTAACTCTAGAGACCCGTGGATTCGATATTTATCACTTGAGCCATTATATTGCAGTCCCTTTCATTGGTTACACTTGGCCTTTGTTAGGAGTTGTGTCATAGCGAGTCAAATTTGGCGCCGTTGCCGGGGACTTTCTAGAGTATTAGGAAAGGCAGAAGTCTGTTACTTTAGCGTTTTTCTTTTCTTTTCTTTTCCACCCTTGCTTTTCACTTGGGTGTTTTTGTTGGTGCAGATCTGAATCATGGATCCTCATGGCTTCTCCAACAATTGGGGGTATCCACCACCACCCGAGTGGTATTACCCCGAGACTTCCTGGAGCAATCAAGGAGGAGAAGACTATGGATTCGGGTTCTAGTACCAACCCCCTTACTACGAAGAATAACCGGACCCCTGTGCATATCAAGAACAACCTCATTACCAAGAAGAATTTATCCCACAACTAGAAGGGCCATCGGCGCTGGAGTTACCCATGGCGACCTTCACGGGCCATTCTGCAGAGCCATGCTACACTCCACAGCCAGATCCAAACTATGAATTGAGGCTTCTCGTGGAGCAGTATGCTCGCAAGATGGACCTCCTTTTCTCATCTGTTGCTCCTCCTAACTCTTCATCCCTCCGTGAATCGGAGGAGACTGTTTCGCACTCAGCAAAGCAACCAGAGCGGGTTGAGCAAGTTTGTGCGCAACTTGCTCAAGATCCCCCGTCTGCTACCATAATAGAGGAGGAGGAGGAAGAAGAAGGCTACAAGGACATTGTGGAGCAAACAGAGATTGTCACGGAGAGCTCCCGTGTAGATCATGATCAAGAATGTCCCGTCGTAGCCGACCACCCCTTCCCACATCCTACACCGAGCTTTGAAGAGGGGGGGCATGAGTGAGGAGATGCAAGAAGATCTCATGACAGAAATTGCTTGGCAACTTGCTCTCCAATCAGTGCTAGAAGAAGAAGAGCAAGAAAGGGTGCAGAAAGAAGTTGTGGAGGACGACGAAAGTGAAGCAGGAGGAGTTCTTGATCATTTCCCAGGAGTGATACCACATGAAGAAGAAAGGGAGGTTGAAGAAGCAATTGGCGTCCAGGCTGAGGACGAAGTTGAGGTGGAAGAGGCTTGCACCGGCTATGAGTTACTTGTGATATCTCCGCCGAATTTCGAGGAGCTGCTTGGCAAGGACCCATTTGCAGTGTCTCTTTGCCAGACCAAGGCCACATCGACATAGGTTCCTCTTGGTGAACGCGATGGTGGTCAATAGATGCTGTCATATCTAGTTTGGGTCAATGAGACGAGAGAAGAGAAGAAGAGGTCTCGAGGGTGGAGACATTATCTGCATCAAGTGCACGAGCTTCCATCACTTTTCATACCACATGCTCGTGACTTGAGACTCCACCTCATCGACGAGAACCTCAACTTCAAGGAGTTTTTGGGGTGGACCAAAACTTAGGAGCCATCGTCCGGCTCACGACGTGAAAGAAGCGCTTGTTGGGAGGCAACCCAACCAGTCGGTTTGCATTTCTTTCTCTATTTCTCCTCGGTTGAGTCAGTTTTTTTATTTGATTTTAGAGTCAATAACTCAACCTTTGTAAGATTTTGTGTGGTGTTTGTGTTCTGACTACTCTCTCCTCCTGGAATGCACCGCCTGCCCCGTCCACCATCATTCACCCTTCATCTGGTAACTTCGTTCTACCCTCCTTATCTTTCCTCCATTGAGGACAATGTCGTGCTTAAGTGTGGGGGGATGTTCGATTATGTATGCGGGTGAATGTTTGGTTGTTTGTGTGCTTGGAGCCTAGTCCACTGTCCAAATTTTTTGATTTGAGGGTCCCCGGTGTGTTTGGTTGTGTGATTCTCGTGTGATTGGTATGCTTGTTTCACCGAGAGCCTAGTCCACTGTCCATATCTTTCGATATGAGGGCTCCCGATGTGGTTTTTGCCTAACATTGACCCTGTTCGCTTGTGTGCCATTTGTACATCCTTGTGCTTTGCAGGATCATGGAAGTCTACCTCGACCAGTTGAGCATCACCCAACGCCATCTGCTGCGGACCATCCGTAACCCACTATCTCCGAGCACCTGCACCTCGATTTTGAGGTGTTCGAGGCGCTTCATGCCAGGCCACAGATGGAGGCCGCTGTTCGCCCCTATGGTTGGCGGCGCCTTCTCTGCCTCGCCGAGCCGACCTACCAAGAGCTCGTCTGGGAGTTCTACGCTTCCTTCCGCCACTCCTCGAAGGGGTCCGCCGACCATGCTGATGCGATTCATTTCACACTCGGCGGGGTGGCGCACTCTGTCAGTTACTGGGAGTTGGCCTCTGCACTTCAGCTCAACTCCCCGCACTCCAGCGACCGGCCCCAGCACTTGGACATCACTGATCCAACGGACTTTGCTTCCCAGTCTTACTTCTAGCGAATTTGGCTGCCAAACCATGTGGATGAGCAGTACATTGCCAGCCAGACGCGGACCACTCTCCTTCGTCCGGAGTGGCGCATCCTCAACCATTTGCTGACCCAGTCCTACACCCCCAGCCGAGGCTCGTCCAACCGGGTCACACTCTGGACACTGTTCTTCATGCATGCGATGGGTCGCTCTGAGGACACCATTGAGCTGGGCTCTGTGCTCGCCCGGACGTTCGGCAAAGCCTCCGCCTGCCAGGATCGCAGCCTTGTATGTGGCCCGGTGATCACCGCCTTGGCCCGCTACTACGGGGTCGACTTCACTGGGATGACCATGGTCCGAGCACCAACCCCGTTCAGCGAGGCCGTCCTCCGCCACCAGCATCTGGTTGTTCGCCAAGGATGTGTGCACTGGATTTCGGGCCTCCCTCATCCACCTCTACCTGCAGAGGGCGACCAGCCAGAGTCGAGCGTAGCTGGGGGACGCCGGGTTCTCCGCCGTACTGTTCGTCGTGGCCAGGCTCTTGCGAGCCCCTCCGCTGCTCCCAGGTCTCTGGCTCCCGGATCTCCTACTCCCGTGGTGCCCATTTCTGACCAGTTGGCGACCATCGCTCAGCAGAACGAGCGCATCCTGGCCGGCCAGGAGCGCATTCACACCCGCCTCGATCGTGAGCGGGACCGCGGGCGTCGTCTTATGTCAGGCCAGCACTACATCATGTCATACCTGGGCTTGGACCCGAACACAGTCCACTACCCCTTCGTGCAGTCCCCGGGGTATGAGGACGAGTACCCTCCACCCACCGGCGATGGTGGTGATGCATTCTAGTGGCGAGTGGCTGGTTCTGCACCTGATTTGTTTTCCAGACTGAGCCTCCATGTTTTTGTTGTATCATTTTGTTTTGTTTTATTATTATTATTTTGGATTGTAGACTTGGAACTCCGGTTCTTTCACCCAGTGTGTGTCTTTGTTGACTTTAGCTCTGTGCCTTGGACTGGTTCCCCTTTTAGTCCCCTGTTCTTGACTGGTCTGCCTCCCAGTCCCCATTCCTGATCTCACTTCCCGATAACATCGTTCCCCTTCCCTCTGCTCCATTGAGGACACTGTCGCGTTTAAGTGGGGGGGGGGGGGGTTGTATGAATTGGAACGTATATATGTGTGCTTGGAGCCTAGTCCGTAGGGGTGTGCAACGGTTCGGTTCGGTCCGGACCGGACCAAACTCATGAGAACCGCGGTCCATTAGTGAAAGACATGTTAGGACCAAGGACCGGACCATTCTTGCATTTGGTCCATTTGGTCCGGTTCGGTCCGGTCCAAATATGAGCTCGGTCCACCATTTCTTCAGTAATTATAAAATTCATTAGGACCAAGGACCGGACCGTATTTTACTCGGTCTGGTCCGGTCCGGTCTTAACAACGGTTTGGTCCGGTGTGGTCCGGTACGGACCGGACCATTGCACACCCCTACTAGTCCGCTGTCCATATCTCGAGATTTGAGGGCTCCAAGCACTGCTGTTTGCTTGATGTTTGATCGTATTGGCACTGTGGATGTGATTAGTGAATTGAGTGGCTTTTGACTTAATGCATGACAACTTGAGTATGACTAAGATAGCTTATTATGATGACTGAGATGTGCAGTAGAACTGTGTAAAGGTTCAGTTTTTCAACTGTTTGCTTACCAACTGTGACTTGGATTAATCACTTGCTTTTGACAGTGATTTATGCATCTAGTTCAAGGAATCAGAATGAGAGATAGAGCATATAGGTAGCCATGTGAGATTTGAGCCTGATCGTTTCTTTCTTGTGCGATAGTTCCCTCTTCCATGATGTGTAGCATTCACGTTGTCATTAGCTAAGATGATGGAGGCATGGGATTAGCCCACGACCAAATTGACTGTCCTGGTGTGTCATACCCCCTAGTCAGCCATTTGAGCCGTGTGTTCTCCTTTCTTTCGGTCAATATGAAAAATCACCCTTTTGCATCTCTTAGAAGGTTCCACAGAGTGGTTTTTACATGTTCTCTGCTGTTTCTGCTAAATATAATGTGAGGGTTGGAGGTAGTTCTTAAAAAGTTGGGCAGGTGTTTGAAAATGTGCAGAGGTGGTGGTTCTCTTAATAAATGAAAAAAAATGAAAGGAAAACAAAGAAAAAGATGAAAGCAAAAGAGAGCCACCACCAAAAATCTTAATAGTGCCCATTAAGTAGTGTTTCTTAGCAGTCTGGCTTAGAAATACTAACATTTATGTGACCTCCTTCGCTCTTGTGTTCTGAAAAATTTGAGTAATGCAGAATAGCAGAAAGAAAGTTACTGGTTTGATTGATTGTGAGTTTGTTGGGTTTGGAAATGTGGAACCTTGTGCTATGAATACTTCCACCACCTAAAAGACCTTTTCCCCATGTCCAAGACCCTAGCCAGTCATCTGAACATGTGTCTAAGACCTCTGGATTAGTTAGTGGTGACCCCTCATATGTGAACTCTAGCATTTAGAGGCTGCCTTCATGGTGAAGAGACATTAGGGATTGAGAGAATAAGCATGCGTATTTTTCGCATCAAATTGTCCTGACCCCACTGGTCGAGAGTGAGCGATTCATTTTCTCATATTCTCAATACTCTTTATCCCGGTGAGGACCTAGATTGCTCGGTCTTAATTCTGATATCTTGAGCTGTATGCATGAAGTGACTGTTTTGAATAAGTGGTTGGGTCAAGTCTATGTTGGTTGGTGAACAGAAGGGAGACTCTTCCTTTGCTCGACTTTACTGCATTCGAATGTCATCTGTGGTGGTTGTCGTTGGAGTTGCCCATGTGTTAATGATCTAAAGCCAGTATGATCCACGTGTTTTGTGCCGATATGATATGCCCTAAAGCCTGCTTGATTGAAAGGTTTTGAGCTTACCTTGTGTCTGACTTGGTTTGCTTGGGGACAAGCAAACGGTTAAGTGTGGGGGAATTTGATAACGATGTAATTGCACATGTTTGCACCCCTAGTTCTTATCCGTTTGTGGGGTATAGTCGTGTATTTTTGGCCTATTTTATGTCGGGTTGTGCTACTTTGTCATATTTCAGCTCCTAGACGTCGAAGGAAAGGCTAAGCACGAGTTTTGGGGCATTCGGAAGTCATTCGGTCGAGTTGGAGCAAAAGCACGGGTGCGCCTAAATCAAAGCACGGCCGTGTTCCTAGACCGTGTTTCTACTGCCGAGGCTTCATCCAAGTTTGTCCTGCACTGGCCCAAAACACGGGCGGGGTTGACCTAAAACACGGCTGTGTCCAACATTAGGCACGACCGTGTTTTCCCTAAAGTCTGGCCGTGTTTTTAACACGTGGCAAAGGGCACGGGCGGGCTGGAGCAAAGCACGGCCGTGCCCTCGACCGTGTTTTGCCCAGTGATGCCCTTTTAGGCAGATTTCAGCCAAAAGAGAAGGGGATTGGAGTTTTAGAGTGACAGAGCGATTCCTAGAGAGAGAAAGCGACGAACAAGAGTTCCCAAGTGCCCTAGCTTGATCTTCATCACCATTGGAGCCCGGCTTGAGCTTGGAGAAGTGCCGATCGACAACTAGGAGCAGAAATCCATCCTTCACAGTATGGTTTCCGCATCTGAATCTGCTTTTGCTTCTTTCTCCATGGAGTAGTTCTCTCATTCATCTGGGTATGGAGAACCCTAGATTTGTATGTTAGGTCTGATTGTATGAACCCAAGTACAGATTCTATGATTTGATTATATTCAATTGAGGTTTGAATGATTGAATGGCATGAATCCTTATCAAATTCCTGTTGTTTCTGCTTTAACCTAGAAAGAGAATATCTGCCTAGGTTGATAGAGCACCCTTAATTGAAGGTAGTGAATTTGCGACTTTAGTCGAGGAGCCAGTTCACTATTCTGTACCAAAGTTACTTCGGTAGAGGAGGTTTTGTTCGTTAGGGCATCAATCTGTTTACTCCGGTGGAGGTTAGTCGCCCGCTAGAGACTCAGATTGAGAGGGTCTGGAGACCTTTAGTCGAGACTTCAGACTGTTTAAGAACTTCCACAGTATAACTATCATAGAAACTGAACTTGGTAATTGCAATCCGGCTTAACTGCAGTCTAGGGGGAACCATATCTAGGGATGGCAATGGGTCGGGTTGGGGCGGGTTTTGTCAAAAAAACCCGGGGTAAATCCCGTTGGGTTTGAAAAACTCAAACCCAACCCGCTGGGTATCCGTGGGTTCATGTGTAGCCGTGGGTTTTTGTGATAAAAAATTTACAATAACAAGTTTCTTTCAAAATAAAAGTTTTAACATCAAATTTCTCATAGAAATTAATCATACAAAAAACACCAATCTAGAGTAGACAAGCAAACCGCAAATAATCAGTACAAATTGTTCAAAATTAAAGATAAACATCTATAAACAATAAGATTAATTGAAAGCTTCTTCCTCGTCAACTAAGTTTCTTCACTCTCCACTTCATAATATCAACTTCATTCTAAACAATTAGAAAGAACAAATTATACATGTCTCCACAAACATAAAGAATATTAGTTGTTTAAGGAAGATATATTAATTAGAATATTAAATATACCGGGAAAGTAATTATATGTGTGTGAGCGGGTACCCATGGGGCGGGTTTACCTAAATCCAAACCCAACCCGACCCGGTGAATAGTATAGCGGGTTTAAACCCGAACCCGGCCCAAAACCCGTCAACACGGGTTTTACCCGCGTTGACCGGGTTGGGTCGGGTGGGTACCCGTGGGTTCGGGTTTTGTTGCCATCCCTAACCATATTCGGGTGACCTCTCTCGACTTGAAACAACCGTTTAACTTGCTTTGTGTTTTTGTTTGTTTGAACCTGCACTTAAGTTTTGCCGCTAGATAATAAGAATTCACTGAGTAGTCATCACATCTAGGACCCGGGTTGACATTAAAACCCAAACCCGCTATACTACGCTTTAGGAAGTGGTTTCACTTGGCCATTTTCTAGAGTGACAGTAGGAGTGAGTCAGCTACGCAACCTCCACCTCAACATCCCATTTCTCGAAGCCATGGAGCAATTGCCAAGATATGCCAAGTACCTCAAAGGATTCCTCATCAATAAGCCAAGGCTTGAAGGCCTCGCCAATGCGACTCTTGGCGAGGAGTGCTCGACTTTCCTCCTCGACCGCTTGCCCAAAAAGCGGTCCGACCCAGGTAGCTTTACTATTGATAATGATGTATTTGCACATGTTTGCACCCATAGTTCTTATCCGTTTGCGGCTCGTAGTCGTGTATTTTTGGCCTATTTTACGCTGGATTGTGCTACTTTGTCACATTTCAGGTCCCAGACGTTGAAGGGAAGGCTAGGCACGAGTTTCGGGGCTTTTGGAGGTCATTCGGTCGAGCTAAGGTCAAAACACGGGTTGCACTAAAGAAAAACACGGCCGTGTCTCAGACCATGCTGTTTAGGCCAAGAGTGTGTTTTTGGAGGCTGTTGAGAAGACCAAAACACGAGCACCACTGGTAGGACTGGGAAAATAGACCAGACCGTTAGAAAAACCGTGGTCCAAACCGTACCGCACAGTTTGGTCCGGACCGTAGACCGTTAAGTATGGTATGGTCTGGTCCATGGTCTATACTATTTTATGTTTTGATCTCTTGGTCTGGTCTAGACCGCGGTTTACCGGACCAAACCGTGGACCCAACTGACTTGTAAATACGTGTTAACAACCCATTCGACCACTCTCGCAACTCCCACAACGACACTCAAGTCTCAACCTTAGTTTTTTGAATCTCGTCCCTCCTTAATTCACAACCACATTTAACTAGAGAGTAGAGATAATCGTATCTCCATATGACATTATGTTAATGTTTATGACGTTATGGTGCAAGTTGGGATGCTTTTACTTTGTATCTTTGCTATGTACTAAAATTTAGAGTATCAAAATTATTGATGCATGTTAGGATTAATGATTGAAGGCAAATAACAATTATTTTTCCTGGTTATTGGTTCAATTTTTTGTGTGGTTGACTAAACAAATTATTCATTTTTCGTTGAGTGTGGTCTATCTGGACCAGACCAGAGCGAACCAGACCGCACAAGCGTGGTCTGGACCAAACCGTATAGTATATGGTCTGGTCTGTGGTCTATACTTTAGCCTCTCGGTCTGGACCATAGACCGTATAGATGGTCTGGTCTGGACCAGACCGCTCTGTTTCCCAGCCCTAACCACTGGAGTAAAACACGATCGTATCAATTAGTGGGCACGACCGTGTTTTAGGTCAACACGGGCATGTTTTCAACACGTGGCGAGAACAAGGATGGGCAAAAGAAAAGCACGGTCATTTCCTCGACCGTGTTTTGCCCAGAATTGGGCTTTTGAGGCAGATTCAAGCCAAAGGAGAGAGAACCGAGTTTTTGAGCAAAAAACAGAGCTTTAGAGAGAGAAAGTGCGAAGAACAAACCCTAGGAGCTATTTGGAGTGGATTTCTCACCATTGAAGCCAGATTGCATCCCCAGGAGTGAAGATCGACATCCCAGAGCAGATTATCCCCATCTTTATGAGTATGACTGCTCTGATTTCTGTTTTCCTCTCTCTCTCTCTCTCTCCATATATATATATATGGAGTAGAACCTTCTCTCACTTGGATATGAAAAACCCTAGTTCCATGTGTTAGGAATCTTGATTGTAATGACTTGGGATTGATATACTGATTGATTTTAATCGATTGATGCATTCATTGAGTTAATTGAAGCCTAATAATCTTTTCTTGATTTCTGCTGCAACTTGAGATAGATAGAATCTGATTAGGTTGTTAGAGCTTCATCAATCGGTAGTGGTAGATTGGTTATATGAGAGTTAATCGATTTATTGCTTTTTACTGGAATCCAATTCTAGTAGTGGAGTTATGTGCTTATTGCCTCAGCAGTCTATCCCAGTGAAGGCTAGTCGCCTGCCGGTTAGTCTGCCTGAGAGGGCTTGGTCAGCTTAAGAGATTCCAAGCTACTGTCAGATATTCCGCAGTTTAATCAACAGTTAATCAACCCAGGGTAATTACAACCTTGACCTAACTAAGGAGCTAGGGGGACTCATTCCCGAATGACTCTTCCCTTGCTAAAGAACTTCGAACCATTTCCTGCTTTCTTACTGCTTTTGCTTAAATCACAATTACTCGACTTAGTTTGCTAGATAATAGATAATCACGGAGTAGGCAGTAGATCTGGAACCCGGGTTGACAAATAGAGCTTACCACTTTACTGCATTTTATGGACTGCGATTACACTTGGTCACAGTTTAGTGTTGTGTTTTAACGTGTCAAGTTTTTGGCCGTTGCTGGGGAATTCTAGGTTATTGTGGAAACGTGAAAGTTTGTTACTCTAGCTTTTACTTTACTGCATTTCCAGACTGCGATTAGACCAATCACTTGAACGAACTTGTAAGAACTTCAAGCGGGTTTTAAAGGCGCGACTGACTGTGAAGGAGGCCCTAGCACAACTGCAGATCAATTAGGAGGAAGACATGGGTGAGCTTGAAGACAATGATGTGATTGTCCCCGATGAGCACACCATGGGGTATTACTGAACCGCTAGAGCCGCAGACATGTGGTCGCCCATTCAACACCCTCAAGTTCCAGCTAATAACTTTGAGGTGAGCACCTCTGTCATCATCATGCTGCACGGCTCGGTGGTATTCCGTGTCAAGGAGGGGGAGTGCCCCCGATCACACCTGAGGCGATTCCACGAGCTCATCGATGGGATCAAGATCAATGGGGTCCCAGCCGATGCCATCCAGCTGAGGTATTTCCCATTTACTTTGGAGGGGCAAGCCAAGGAGTGGCTGGACACTCGACCTCCAGGCTCAATCACCACGTTTGCTAACCTAGTGGACAAGTTCCTCACCCGCTACCATCCTCCGTCCAAGACGGCGGACTTGCAGAAGCAAATCACTCACTTTGCCCAAGATGAAGATGAGACCATCTGGGATGCTTGGGAAAGATACACCAGTCTTTTCCTCAAGTGTCCCAACCATGGTTTTACTGACGCCTTCAAGGTAGGCACCTTCTACCATGCCCTCTTCCCGGAAGACAATCAGCTGATTGACTCGGTTTGCGGCGGGAATATGCTCACCAAGACACCGCCACAACTAAATCAACTCTTTGAAGAGATGGCAGAGCAGGGATATGATTGGGGAATTGCGAGGAGATCTAGACGAGCACCAGGGCGAGGTGTGCATACTGTAGCCACCTAGTCGTCTGATTTGGTGCAGGTGGTATCTAAACTGGTTTCAGCCATCGATCGCTCTAGAATGATTTCAGGTACAGCACAGCAGCAGGCGATGCACTGCCAATGTTGTGAAAGCTCCCATCACACCGTGGAGGACTGTCAGGCGATGAGGGAGTCGACTACTCCCCAGGAGCAGGTGGACTTCATCGGCAATGCCAGGCGTTTCGACCCCTACAACAACACTTAAAACGAGGGGAGGCGCCAGCATCCCAACTTCTCCTAGGATGGGACCAATCCTAGACCACCAGTCTCCCAGGGACCGTCAGGTTTCCAGAGGCCTCCTTACCAGCCCAGACAAGGGCAATTTCAGCAGCAACAGCCTCTTTACCCGCCCAGATAGGGGCCAGTTCCTCCTCAGTCACAGGTGCGGCCATTTCAGCAGTCAGGTGCAGCCCTCGCAGCCCTAGTACAGAGTGATCCGATGGCCGATTTGCGAGATCTAGTGGGTTCTCTGGCCACCTCCAGTGCGAATAAGTTTAGTAAAATCGAGCAGTTCATGGAGAAAGCTTCAGGTAAATTCTTGGAGCTAGAAGCTGGCCAGAGAAACACGCTGGCTGTGCTGCGGGATATCCAGACCCAGCTTGGGAGTGTGGCACAGGCTGTAGCCTAGAGGACTCTTGGTACTTTACCCGGTCAGACCATCCCTCATCCTCAGGACCCAAATGAGCACTTCAAGGCCATTACTACCAGGAGTGGCAAAGTGGCTGCTGACCCACCTGTCCAGGCACGACAGGAGAGAGAGACACCTGCTTCAGCACTTCCAGCTAATGAAGGGGAAATGGAGAAGGAGGTTGAGGTGCCTGCGCCTAAGCCACAACCAGTGGTGAAGGAGTATGTACCGCAACTTCCCTTTCCTACTCGGTTGCACAAAGACCGACTAGAGACTGAGTTTGCCAAGTTCATGGCAATGCTGAAGCAGGTAAACATCAGTATGCCCTTTGTGTAGGCATTATCGAAGATGCCCAAGTATGCTAAGTTCATAAAGGATCTCCTCACCAAGAAGAGGAAGCTTGGGGAGCTGTCAACGGTGATGCTCAACGAGGAGTGTTTTGCCATCCTGCAGAACAAGCTACTAGAGAAGTGCAAAGACCCAGGGAGTTTTACTATCCCTTGCATGATTGGTAGTTGGCATATAGGAAAGTCCTTGGCGGATTTAGGCGCTAGCATAAATGTCATGCCATATAAACTGTTTAAAAAGCTAGGCCTAGGTGAACCCAGTAATACTAGGACGAGCATTCATCTTGCTGATAGATCCATTGTGCATCCTAGGGCCATTCTCATATCCTGTTGATTTTGTGATTCTTGATATAAATGAGGATGTGGATGTGCATGTAATACTGGGTAGACCTTTTCTCGCCGCCGCTAAGGCGCTTATTGATGTGAATGAGGGGAAATTAATTTTGCAGACTGGGAGTGAAAAAATCACCTTCTTTGTTTCTGATAATATGAAACACCCTCAGCTTCGTGATGATCTAGACTAGTACGATGTTATTGCTGATTTTGAGACTGCACTCGCCATCACGAGTGCGGGTACGGACGATTTCCTCGAGCGTTGTCTTTTGCTAGGGGAACAGGCATCGGTGGAGTTGCAGCAGGAGGAGCAGCTCGCTGAGCAAGATGAAGCTACAATCGAGGGGCGAGAGAAACCATTCAAGCAGATCCCTATCTCGCCCCGGATCGCCACATCATTGGAGGAGCCACCAGAGTTGGAGCTTAAGCCCCTCCCCTCTCACTTGGAGTATGAATTTCTCTGGGAGGGGAATAAGCTCCTGGTCATTATCAACACGGATCTGACACCCGAGCAGAAGAGCGGGCTGGTGGCTCTACTGCAGAAGAATGCCCGGGCCATGGCATGGAAGATAACAGAAATCAGAGGCATTAGCCCATCCTTCTGCTCCCACAGAATTCTGATGGAGGGTGAGGTTAAGCTAGTCAGGCAGCCACAGCGGATATTGTCTCCTAACTTGGAGGCAGTGGTCCGGGCAGAGATTGTGAAGCTGATGGATGCAGAGATCATCTTTGCTATATCTGATAGCAAGTGGGTCAGCCCCACTCAGGTGGTCCCAAAGAAAGGCGGGATGACTGTGGTCTCGAATGAGAAGAACGAGTTGATCCCGATGCGGATTGTGACTGGCTGGAGAGTCTGCATCGATTATAGGCGCCTGAACGATGCCACCAGGAAGGACCATTTTCCCCTGCCTTTCATTGATCAGATGCTGGAGAGGTTGGCTGGCCATGAGTTTTATTGCTTCCTGGATGGTATGTCTGGTTATTTCCAGATTACTATCGCGCCAGAAGATCAGGCGAAGACCACACACACTTCCAAGCAGGGGATTGAGGTAGATCGCACGAAGATAGAGATGACCAGCAAGCTACCTCCTCCCATTTTTGTGAAGGGGATCCGCAGCTTTCTGGGTCACACAGGTTTTTCCTATTGTTTATTAAAGATTTCTCGAAGATTGCACTGCCTCTAACCAAGCTGGTGGAGAAGGATGCACCATTCCAGTTCACTCCTGAGTGCTCAGCTACATTCGAGACATTGAAGGAGAAGCTTACCCATGCACCCATCATGATGACTCCTGACTGGTCTCTTCCTTTTGAGCTGATGTGCGACGCGAGTGATTATGCGGTAGGAGCAGTTCTGGGTCAGAGACGCGAGAAGCACTTCTATCCCATCTACTATGCGTCAAAGACCTTGAACGATGCACAGGAGAATTACGCCACCACTGAAAAGGAGCTACTCGCTGTGGTGTATGCATTTGATAAGTTCCGACCATATATGGTGCTCTCCCATGTGGTTGTCTACACAGATAACTCGGCGGTTCGCTATTTGATGAGCAAGACTGATGCAAAGCCTAGGCTCATCCTTCTGCAGGAATTTGATATCGAGATCCGAGACAAGAAAGGAGCCGAGAATGTTGTTGCAGATCATCTATCACGGTTGGAAGGCCCTCCGGTGGACAACTTCGTGGAACAGATCGATGACTCCTTCCCGAGTGACCGATTGCTAGCGATGACATTGGTGGACAGCGTGGCCCCTTAGTATTATGACTTTGCCAACTATCTGGTGGTCAAGAAATTACCGAATGGGATGGCCACTCATGCAAAGTGCAAGTTCTTCTCCGACCTGAAGCATTACTTCTGGGAGGATCCTTACCTCTTCAAGATCGGAGCTGATGGCGTGATCCACCGCTGCGTCATGGAGCACGAGATGGGAGACATCCTGTCTCAATGCCACGAGGGACCTACAGGAGGTCACCATGGAGGAAACCGCACGGCGCGGAAGGTGCTATAGTCGGGCTTCTATTGGCCCTCACTCTTCAATGATGCAGACACCTACGCACGACAGTGCGACTGCTGCCAAAGCCAGGTAACATTTCTTCCCGGGATGAGATGCCCCAACATGTATCTGTCGTTTGTGAAATTTTTGATGTATGGGGCATCGATTTCATGGGCCATTCCCTCCATCCTTTGGAAATTTGTACATACTGGCTGTAGTGGACTACGTCTCGAGGTGGGCAAAAGCTCAAGCCATGCCCACCAATGATGCAAGACGGGTCTGCTCATATTTGAAGTAGTTGTTCTCCCGGTTCGGGACACCGCGCGCCATCATAAGTGATAGAGGAACCATTTTCAAGGGCAATTCACTAAGCTCCTCTCTCGATATGGTGTTAAGCATCAAGTGTCGGTGGCTTACCATCCCCAGTCAAATGGTCAAGCCGAGCTGACAAACCGGGAGCTTAAAAGAATAATCGAAAAGATGATGGATTAGTCCCGCAAGGATTGGTCCACCAAGCTCGATGATGCTCTTTGGGCATATAGGACAACCTACAAAAACCCGATTGGTACTTCACCCTATAGGCTTGTCTATGGGAAGGCGTTTCATTTGCTAGTAGAGCTAGAGCACAAGGCCTTCTGGACCCTTAAGCTGCTAAACCTGGATTTGAGTGTTGTAGGTACTGAACGTAAGCTGCAATTGCTGGAGTTGGAGGAATGGCGTTACCACGCCTACGAGAACACCCTGCTCTACTAGGAGCGGACCAAGCGTCTCCACGACGCTCGATTGAGGGGACCGAAGGAGTTTCAGGTAGGTGATCGTGTTCTGTTCTTCAATGCACCCCTGAAACTCTTTCCGGGCAAGCTACGTTCGAGGTGGTCGGGACCCTTCACGGTCACCCAAGTATTCCCTCATGGTGCGGTGAAGATCAGCAATTCTCAAACTAAGCCGTTCAAAGTGAATGACCACCTCTTAAAGTTGTACTTAGGAGGTGCTATCGAGCGCGCAGAGCTGCTGATCAAGCTCGAGAACCCTTAGTTCCTCTACTGGCGTCCAGCTAAAAGACGGTAAAGAAGCGCTTGAGGGGAGGCAACCCCACCACGGTTTGCATTTCTTTCACTTTTTCATTTTCGATTTTTTCAGTTTTTGAGTCTTTGCGTCTGTCTGGAAAGTATTTCGTGACCTAGGCACTCTATTTTAATCTGTGGCTGGGTATTTTTCGAGCCGGGGCACGAATGAGTTTTGGTTGTTTGAAATCGCAGTGTTGCAAAAGTGCAGAGGCAAGCTCGGGATAAAAAACACGGGCGCTAGGGGTAAAAAACACGGTCGTGTTTTAACCCCTGCCCACCCGTGTTTTGCCCTCTTTCATAAATACTTCTCGCACTAAAAACACAGCCGCCAGGGGTCAAACACACGGCCGTGTTTTTACCCCTGCCCGCCCGTGTTTTCAAAAGGGATGAGCAGCGCTTTCGGCGTTGAAAACACGAGCGCGGAGCAAGTAAAACACGGCCGTGTTTTTGCCCGCCCGTGTTTTAAACCCCCCCCCCACCCTATAAATTTCAAAATCTGCTCCCCACTCTCCTCAACCTCATTTTTTCAAAAACCTCTCAACCTCCCCTCTCCGGAAAATCGCCCCTCTCCTCTTCTCTAGTGGTTTTCCGGCCAAATCTCCCTCCTCCGACCTCCAAATTACATACCGCGATGACCACTACGCTCCTGGCGACGGGGAGCACATTCCCCAGACATTTGGTCCTGTTTGGCGGAGGTTGGGTCGCCGGCGGCGAGTTATCCGGCGAGTCTCCGACGGTCTAGGAGGGCTTGTGCTCTTTTTCTTCTCCTTCCCGTGGGTATCTACTTGCGTCTCCAGGTCTGTTCTCGTGTATCTTAGTAAATTTTTTGGAGAATTGATACCTAGGGTATAGGTGAAGAATTTGAGATTTTGGCATGAACTTAGGTCATTTTGGTAGGCCGATAGGGTCGTAGGCTTAAAGTAATTATTCCCCTGAATTGATGTTGTCGGCCTACCATTTGCATGTTCGAATTGTAATCATGCGTGCTTGTGTGGACTATGTGTGGTGAATGGCTGATTGGTGGATATTCGGGATCGGATTATGTGTTTGTACCCACCGGGGGCTTAGTCCACTATCCAAATCGCTCGATTTGAGGGCCCCCAGTGTGTTTGTTTTTGTGGGATGATTATGGTTGTGATTGGCATGCTTGTTCCACAGTGAGCCTAGTCCACTGTCCATATCTTTTGATGTGAGGGCCCCCGATGTGTTTTTGCCTAACATTGACCCCGTTCGCTTGTGTGGCAATTGTGCGTCCTTTTGATTTGCAGGATCATGGAGGCCTACCTGGACCTCTTGAGCATCCTCAGTGCCACCTGCTGCGGACCGTCCGTACCCGCCATATCTCAGACCATCCGTGACCATCCCTTGATCATGGAGGTGTCCGATCCCACCACATTTGGCGACCAGGCCTACTTCGAGCGCATCTGACTCTAGGGGTGGTAAACAGTAAGCCGGTAAACAGTTTACCGTTTTACCGAACCGGTAACCGACGGTAAACGGTAAACCGTTTACCGGCGGTATCGGCGGTCGAGCGGGACCTTGGGCGACTCGATTTACCGGACACGATATCGGTAAATACCGACGGTAAGTCGGTAATACCAATACCGAAATCCCCCCTCCCCTCCCCTGCGCTGTGCTGTGTTTTTCTTGGCCCTCCCAAACCCTAGGAAAACCCCTACCCAGCGACCCAGCCACCCCGCTCGAGTCCCGACCTCTCTTCTTTTCATTTTCTTTTCGAAACCGCGCCGCGCAACCACCTCTCCAGCTCTCATCTTCTCGCCTTCCTTCTCGTGATCGCCTCTCCTTCTGCTGGCGGCGACGACGACGAGCTACCCTCGCGCTTCCCCTGACTCAGCCCTCCCCGACTCTCGTTTCTCCCTTTCCTCGCCGACGCGCAATGCCAATCGCTAGCCCTTCCCAGTTCCCAGTCCTCCTACGCCACCTTCCGGCTTCCCCGCTGCCCGACGTCGCTTCTCATGGTATTTCAGTAATACTGGTTTGTAACCATTTACCGGTAATTCGGTAATCGGTAAACCGGTTACAAACCGGTATCGGTATTCGATTCCAATTTAGCTACTGTCGGTATACCGAAATCGGTAAATTTGGTAAATGGTTTACCGTTTACCGACCGAATACCACCCCTATCTGTCTCCCAGAGTATGCAGATGAGCGGTACATCACCAGTCAGATGCGGGCTACTCTACTCCGTCTGAAGTGGTGGATCCTCAACCACCTGCTCACCCCGTCCTACACTCCTAGCCGGGGCTCGGCCAACCGGGTCACCCTCCGGACCTTGTACTTCATGCACGCGATGGGTCGGTCGGAGGACACTATTGAGCTGGGCTCTGTCATCGCCCGTACATTCACCAAGGCCTACGCCATCCAGGATCGCTACCTTATCTGTGGCCCGGTGATCACCGCCCTAGCCCGCTACAACGGGGTCGACACCACTAGGATGACTCTGGTCCGCGCAGCTACCCCATTCGGTGAAGCTACCCTCCGACATCAGCTCTTGCTTGTGCGTGAGGGGCATTTTGCATGGAATGCGGGTCTCTCTCGACCGCCTGTGCCTGATCCTGCCGGGGACGACTAGCACGAGTCGAGCACTGTTGGGGGCGCCGTGGCCCGCACCGTCCTGTTCGCCTCACCCAGGCCCCCACGGGCTCGTCCTCCGATGCTCCCGGATCTTACACCCCCCACGGTCTCCATTGCTGACCAGTTGGCAGCCATTGCTTAGAAGAACGAGTGCATTTTGGCCGACCAGGAGATCATTCACACCCGCCTCAATCGTGAGCGGGACCTCGAGCGACCTCTCATATCCGGACAACACTACATCATTTCCTACCTAGATCCGAACTCGGTTCACTACCCCTTCGTGCAGTCACCGGGGCATGAGGACGAATACCCCCACCCACCGGCGATGGTGGCGATGTGTTCTAGAGGCGCGTGGCGGGTTATGTACTTCATTTCTTTTCCAGACAGAGACTCCATGTCCTTTGTTGTTTCTTTCTATCTTTTTCCTTTGGATTGTAGACATGGAACTCCGGTTCTTTCACCCAGTGTGTGTGTTTTGATGACTTTAGCTCTGTGCCTTGGACTGGTCCCTTTCTGGTCCCCTGCTCTTGACTGGTCTGCCTTCCAGTCTCCGTTCCTGATCTTCATCTCACGGTAACATCGTTCCCCTTCCCTCTGTTCCATTCAGGACACTGTTGCATTTAAGTGTGGGGGGTGCTTTGTATTTATTGGAACGTATATATGTGTGCTTGAAGCCTAGTCCGCTGTCCAAATCTTGAGATTTGAGGGCTCCAAGTACTGATGTTTGCATGATCATATTGGCACTGTGGGTTTAATTGGTGAATCGAATGGCTTTCAACTTGATATATGACAACTAGATTGTGACTAGGACAACCTATAATGATGAATGAGTCGTGTAGTAGAGTTGTGTAGGGGTTCAGTTTTTCAACTGTTTGCTTACCAACTATGACTTGGATTGATCACTTGCTCTTGATAGTTGTTTATGCATCTAGTTCAGGGAATCAGAATGAGAGATAGAGCATATAGGTAGCCATGTGAGATTTGAGCATGCTCGTTTCTTTCTTGTGCGATAGATCCCTCTTCCATGATGTGTAACATTCACGTTGCCATTAGCTGAGATGATGGAGGCATAGGGATAGCCCACGACCAAATTTGACTGTCCTGGTGTGTCGTACCCCCTAGTCAGCCCTTTTGAGTCGTGTCACCTTCTTTCATTCAGTCTAAAATGAAAAATCACCCGTTTGCATCTCTTAGAAGTTTCCACAGATTGTTTTTTGCATGTTCTCAGCTGTTTCTGCCAGAAATAATGTGAGGGTTGGAGGTAGTGCTTAAAAGTTGGGCATGTGTTTGAAAAATCTGCAGAGGTGGTGGTTCTTTCAAGAAATGAAAAAAAAAGAGAAAAGAAAAAAAATGAATGAAAGCAAAAGAGAGCCACTACCAAAAATCTGAATCATGCTCATTAATTAGTGTTTCTTAGCAGTCTGGCTTAAAAATACTAACATTATTGTGACCTCCTTCGCTCTTATGCTCTAAAGAATTTGAGTAATGTAGAATAGCAGAAAGAAAATAAGTGGCTTGATTGGCTGTGATTGTGTTGTGTTTGGAACTGTGGAACCTTGTACTATGAATACTTCCACCACCTAAAAGGCTTTTTCCCCATGTCCAATACCCTAGCCAGTCACTTGAACCTGTGTCTAAGACCTCCGAATTAGTTAGGGGTGACATCTCTGATGTGAACTCTAACATTTAGAGGCTGCCATCATGGTGAAGAGACGTTAGGATTTGAGAGAATGAGCATGCGCATTTTTCGCATCAAATTGTCCTGACCCCACTGGTCGAGAGTGAGCGATTCGTTTTCTTGTTCTTTATGCTCTTTACCCCGGTGAGGACCTAGATGGCTTGGTCTTGATTATGATGTCTTGCATTTGATGCATGCGATGATTGTCTTGGCTAAGTGGTTGAATTGAGTCTATGTTGGTTGGTGAACAGAAGGGAGACTCTTCCTTCACCCGATTTTGCTGCACGCAAATGTCCTCTATGGTGGTTGTCCAGGTTGCTGTTGAAGTTGTCCATGTGTTAATGATCAAAAGTCAGTATGATTCACATGTTTTGTGCCTACATGATATGTCCCCAAGGGTTGCATGATTAATATGATTGAGCTTACCTTGTATCTGACTTTGTTTGCTTGGGGACAAGCAAACGGTTAAGTGTGGGAGAATTTGATAATGATGTATTTGCACATGTTTGCACCCTTAGTTCTTATCCGTTTGTGGCTCGTAGTCGTATATTTTTGGATTATTTTACGCTGGGTTGTGCTACTTTGCACATTTCAGGTCCCAGACATCGAAGGGAAGGCTAGGCACGAGTTTCAGGGCTTTTGGAGGTCATTCGGTCGAGCTGAGGTTAAAACACGGGCTGCACTAAAGAAAAACACGGTCGTGTCTCAGACCGTGCTTTTTATGCCGTGATTTTGTTTTTGGAGGCTGCTGAGAAGACCAAAACAAGGGCACCACTGGAGTAAAACACGGCCATGTCAATTAGTGGGCATGGTCGTGTTTTAGGCCGACGTGGGCGTGTTTTCAACACGTGGCGAGAACACGGACAGGCAAAAGAAAAGCACGGCCATGTCCTTGACCGTGTTTTGCCCAGAATCGGGCTTTTGAGGCAGATTCAAGCCAAAGGAGAGAGAATCAAGTTTTTGAGCAAAAAACAGAGCTTTAGAGAGAGAAAGTGCGAAGAACAAACCCTAGGAGCTATTTGGAGTGGATTTCACCATTGAAGCCCAGATTGCATCCCCATGAGTGAAGATCGACATCCTAGAGTAGATTTTCCCCATCTTTATGAGTATGACTACTCTAATTTCTGTTTTCCTCTCTCTCTCTCTCTCTCTCTATGGAGTAGAACCTTCTCTCTCTTGGGTATGAAGAACCCTAGTTCCATGCATTAGGAATCTTGATTGTAATGACTTGGGATTGATATACTGATTGATTTTAATCGATTGATGCATGATTCATTGAGTCAATTGAAGCTTGATCATCTTTTCTTCATTTCTGATGCAACCTGAGATAAATAGAATCTGATTAGGTTGTTAGAGCTTCATCAATCGGTAGTGGTAGATTGGTTATACGAGAGTTAATCGATTTACTGCTTTGTACTGGAATCCAAATCCAGTAGTGGAGTTCTGTGCTTATTACCTAAGCACTCTATCCTGGTGAAGGCTAGTCGCCTGCCGGTTAGTCTGCCTGAGAGGGCTTGGTCAGCTTAAGAGATTCCAAGCTACTGCTTAAATTACAATCACTCGACTTAGTTTGCTAGATAATAGATAATCACGGAGTAGGTAGTAGATCTGGACCCCGGGTTGACAAATAGATCTTGTCACTTTACTGCATTTCCGGACTGCGATTACACTTGGTCACAGTTTGGTGTTGTGTTTTAGCGTGTTAACTATCCCTCTTGATATGGGTGATCACCATATAGACAATACCTTGGAGGACCTAGGAGCTAGTGTGAATGTGATGCCTTACAAGCTTTTCAAAAAGTTAGAAGTAGGTGAACTTATGACCTCTAAGCTTAGCATCACCTTAGCCAACCGTTCGGTCATTAGCTCGAGAGTTATAGTGGAGGACATGATGGTAAGAGTGGGAAAGTTTTGCTATCCGACTGATTTTGTGATTCTCGACATAAGTGAGGACTCGGATATGCCCCTCATCCTCGCTCATCCCTTTCTTGCAACCGCCAAGGCATTGATAGATGTTAATGAGGGAACCCTAATTTTGAGGGATGGTAAGGAGAGAATCAAGCTTGAAATTGATCCTAAGATGAGGAGTGATGATTCAAATGGGGTAGTCTCAAATGATGTGAATAAGAGTGGAGGAGAGCCTCCTAAGGCAAAAGGGCCAAGATTGAATGCTTGGAGAAGAAGGATGAAGGGAGCTTTGACCCGGAAGACGGGGGAGCCCGGAGCAAGGTTGGCCAACCAAGAGGGCCTACTCAATGAGCCTAAGATGTGATGCTACAAGCCTCACCCTGAGAGTGTGCTGGATCCGCTCTCGGTGGCATCACGTTTGAAGTCGTGATTGATCCCCAACCGTCAAGCTAATGACGATAAACAAGCGCTTGTTGGGCGGCAACCCAATAGAGGTTTGTTTTCTTTTCCTTAGTTTTCGTTTTAGTGTCTTGTGAAGGGTTTCAGTGATGAAGTGGTGTCCCCGTGTCGCGTGTTGAGTTTTGCGGTTTATGGTTGTGTTGTGATCGATTAGGAGGCACGGAGGAATAGATTGAGTCAAAAATTTTGCAGAAGTGCCCTGATTTCACTTCAGTTCACGGACGGATTGCTGAGTTCACGGTTTCTAAGACCGTGAACAGGCAAACGCGTCCGTGAACTGGGCGCTAATGCATGGACGCATTCATGAGTTCACAGTCTCTAAGACCGTGAACTGGGCAACACATCCGTGAACTCAGAGCTCTGCTTATAAAAGGGGTGTGAACGGCGACCCTTCACTTCATGACCAAAAACTCACCAGAAAATTTTGAATCTTCGTCGAAAAACGCGAAATTCCACCGCTTTTCCTATTTTCCCCCCAAATCCGGCGAGCAAAACCAAAAACCAACATCATACCCAGTCCCCTCTCCTCAAAATCGGCCTATGCTGTGAATTTGGGGAGATTTGGACCACATTTCTTCCGGCCAAGTCACCGGCGGCGATTCTCCGGCGAGCTTCCAACGAAGCTCCGGCGACCCCTCTCCAGTTAGTTTTTAGACCAGTTTTCACCGTCCTAGCCCGCACCTCAATTCCTCCCTCGTCCCACTTGAGTCTCCAGGTATGTTTTTCACCTTTACCTTTGTGAATTATGGAGAATCGGATTAGGTAGTGAAGTGAGGTTGAATTTCTGTTCTTGGCATGATTGAATCTAGTTAGGGCGAGGACTTAGGTGAATTAGGTCATGTGATTGATGGATTGATTATTGCATGAGCTTAGTGAAACTTGGTGGTCATGTTTGAACCAAATTGTGATTATTTTTAGAATTAGCCCACCAAGTGCTATGTTATGAATGCAAGTGGAGTTTGTTCTTGATTGGTGGATGGTAGCCACCGTGGTAGGGGTTGTGGTTCTAATTTTTGTGTGCTTGAACCGTGAAACACCCACAACCATACCACGGTGGCTTAAGCTTAAATGTTTCAGCCATGGTGGAAAAACAAGTGTGAGGGAATTTATTTTCCTCCCAATGAGCGGTTAATGATGGATGTTTCCACATATGGTGTGGGTTTAACTTGGAGCATCCTGTGTGCAGGATGCTTAACTTGGAGCATGAGTTCATCGGTTACCTGGTGAACCACCCGGAGTTTGGCGACAAGTTCCCCTACCAGAGTGACAGCCCGATCGGGCCTCACTAGCGGCTGGACCTGGACATGTTTAACTTGTTCAGGTGCCGAGCCGCCATGATTAGGGTAGTCTCTCACCCCTAGTGGAGCCAGCTCCTGACCATGGACGAGAAGATCTTTTATGAGCTGTGTGTGGAGTTCTACTCCACCTTCTCCCACATCGTCCCGACCAGCAAGAAGAGCCGGCCCCGGGTGGAGTTCATGTTGGGCGGTCAGCCGCGGGTGCTGACCTATGATGGCTTCGCTCAGGACATGGGGCTCGACACCTCTCACATGACGATGACAGAGCGGCAGTTACGGTCGACTTCGACTATCAGGGAGCATTTAGAGCCCTCTGCCGCCCAGAGCACGAGCAGAGCGAGTTCGAGGGGAGCAAGACCAATGCCATCAAGCTGAAGACCCAATGGAGGATTCTTCACACTCTTCTCACCAGATCCATCATCCCCAGCCTCCAGTAAGACCACTTGATGATGAAAATAGGGCTCATTGCCCTCCACTCGATGATGTAACATCTTGTTCCGGCAAAATCCATATTTCGATCGCTAGAAAATTTCACGATTTAAAATCGAGTATTTCGACACTATTTCGGCGAAAATAGGATTATCGATCGATCGGATAAGTATACGTATTAATTATATATATATATATATATATATACTAATTAAGCGGCCGGCATATATATATATTAACTTTCCACCCGTCCATTATTCCACCATCATCCTCTTTCTTTCTTCTTTCTGTTACATTATTTTGGGCCGAGAGAAACCGAGAAGCAGGGCGCGCAGGGGAGGAACAGAAAAATCCTCAGAGCTCAATTCTTGAGCATAAGTGATCCAAAAATCCCGTAAGTAATGCCTAATTCATCTATTCATCGTGATTTATCGATTTAGAGCTTTAAAACGATTTTTTGGTTCAGGAATTTCTTGAATTCCCGATCTGCCAAATTAGGGTTTCGGAGTATCCGGAAGCCGGATTGAGCCCAAATTTCATATACGAGCTTCCTACCGCGAGGTAATCAATTCCCTAGTTCTAATCCCTGAATTTCGGCTATTATTTAGATCGGAGCCGGGATCGCTGAATTTAGCTCCGGCCAGGGTTTGATGTGTTTTTATCGAGAATTTGACCCGGAGCCCAGAACTAATATTGACGCGGATACTGCAGGGGATATTAGGACGGTCTCGGATTTTAATTCGGGGTTCGTTCGTGAAATTGATGTTTTAGTACCGGAGGCTAGAACCGGTGTTTGAACGACCAGAACTGGTGAGGGATTAGCACGGCATACCGGGTTTGTCGTATCACGATAATTATATTGATGCTTAGAATTGACCTAGGTGAACTAGAATGGCATGATTAGGGGTGTATGGACTTTTGTGCTATATGATGAAACCTGGACAACTGTATGATATTATTGACTTGCCCTAATCGATATGAACCTTGTTTATGTGGATGATTGCCTACATGTTGCCATTTGTGGCTTAACTGTTGATATGACTTTATGGTTGTTCGATAAGGGTTTTTGACATGGTGTGATATTATGGTTGTATTTGGATCCATAAGTGGGGGAATAAAC
Source organism: Linum trigynum (assembly GCA_964030455.1). NCBI lineage: Eukaryota > Viridiplantae > Streptophyta > Magnoliopsida > Malpighiales > Linaceae > Linum > Linum trigynum. Next base: position 26,084,509 of record OZ034821.1, on the reverse strand, counting down.
TTCCCAGGGTGATATTATGATGTTTAGGGAGGATGACTTGCACGAGGGTTTATCCCGAGGAAGTGCAATTATAAGACTCCTGATTTACCTATGTTGTGCCAATTATGGCCAGGTCAAGTACATGTGCAAGTAATGAATTATGATTAAGCAAGATGAGATATGAATCATGTATAAGGATACCAAATATGAGTGTTGTGGTCTCACGGTCAACTACATAGTAATTAGGGCTCCCTATGCTATTACTCTAGTATGATATGTATGATAGTCACACCTCTCATGTGGTGGTGACTGAAGAATTCTTATGAGATATGACCACACCCAGAGTGGTGTCGGGGTATGACTACACCCATAGTGGTGTGGGGTATGTATGACCACATCCGACGGGATGTTGGGGTATGTATGACTACATCCGACGGGATGTGGGGTATGTTACCCGGGAGAGTTATTAGCATGGGAGTAGCCAGGCGCCTATGATTAAAACATGATAAGATGCATATGCATAAGTCAAAGTGGTTGAGTCTTTTGCCTATTGGGATATGAGGATGGCTGAGGTCCGATCCTAGTGTTTTGGCTTGATTGTTAGATGTATGATAGGGGTATGCTCTGTTATGAACTCACGATGCTATGATTATCTCACTCAGCTATGAGCTGACCCTCTTTTATTCTTCTTCTCTGCTTATGCTATGTGTAAGTAGATCATCAGCAACAGCAGTAGATAGGTGTATAGGTGGGAGCTGAGCAAGAGTTGAAGGCAAGATGAGGTATGGTCTTCAACTATTATGTGCTTGGACTACTACTCGGGATTTTGGCCAGTGATCCACACCTTTTTGTAAAAAAATGTTTTCAGAACGTTTTTCATGTGCATACTAGCTTCTGATGTAGTGTGAGATATCCACAGGTGTGGAAAGTTGATGATATGTGTATATTTGTGTAACTGTGTAAGTTGTGACGATTATGGTATGTATAAGTATGGTATGCAGTTGTGTAGTATGAAACTGTGACTATGGCTATGAAAAGCCAATGCATATGGTTGTGAGTATATGTGTTTGTCTATGAATGCATGGATTCAGATAAATTATTTTGCAGGTTTTAGTTACAAGAACTGTTAGCCCACTACGCGAGTAATTCATGTCGAAATTTTATTTAGGTAAATTTTGATAATTAATGTAACACCCGAGATTATTTCCGCTGCAATTGTATGAACAATATGATTAGGCAAAACGTATAGGGTAGGATGTTACAGTTTGGTATCAGAGCCCGGTTCCCTCTTTTTGCTGTTATGGCGTACTATACCCTATGGGAGGCTAAACACTCCTAAGGAGGGGAGTACCCCATAATGACTTAAACTGGGAATTGAATTTGATATGATTATGTGTATTGGTATATTGGATGAAATTACCTGCATCATGGTTTTCAAAAATTGAGTTTTGAACTTATTTGTTTTCGAGTAATTATTTTGGGAAAATTTTTGTTTTAACCAAGTGAGAGATTTGGTGAAGAATAAATTTTGTGTGGATCAATCTAAGGCCAATATTTCCTTGTAGCTCGCACGGAAGTTGTGAAAATGTTCCTACTGACCAGTCGAGAGGAGTGGGGGCGGTTGATGCAAGACCACCAGTATTAGACTATGCAAAGATGAAGAGTTTGGGTGGTAGGGACTTTAAAGGAGATGTGAGTCCGGATGCTGTGGTAGAGTGGTTGAGGGAGATGGAAGATGTGTTTGAATATCTTTATGCGACCCCAGAGGAAAAAGTACAATATGTTGTTTTTCTCCTAAAGGGGTACGCGAGGAGCTGGTGGTCTTCAGTCTCTAGAGTTAATGGTGAACGAGTTCAGTTCACCTGGGAGGAGTTCCTGAAGGCCTTTAAGACAGAGTTTCTTCCCGAAGCTTTTATCAGGGCAAAGAACAATGAATTTGCCAACCTTAAGCAGGAGAATATGACAGTTACTGAGTACACCATCAAGTTTGTTCGACTGCTTTACTTTGAGGATGGGTTGGCGGATACTGAGCAAAAGAAGAAGATGAGATACTTGCATGGTCTGCGCATAGGATTGAAAGAAAAGATCCACAGGGTTGATGAAGAGAGCATGGCCACAATCAAGGAGGCTGCACTTAAGTATGAAGCCTATGAAGTTGAGAGCCGAGAGGAACACAAGGCTAAAGAAGAGGAGAAGAAGAGGAAGTTTGGAGTAAATTATGCTGGACCTCGTTACCCACCCAGGAGAGGTCCTAGCAGTTTTGGGAGAACACAGAGTCAATCTATGTCGGGAACATCATACAGGGCACCAATTTCCTCAGCCACACAATTTCCATTTTGTCAAGTTTGTCAGAAGAGGCATCTTGGAGAGTGTAGGAGATTTTCTCGTGTATGCTTTCAGTGTGGCCAACCTGGGCACATCATGAGGGATTGCCCGCATTCGAGAGAAGTAAGAGCTACACAGTCCGAGCCTTCAGTGCAATTTAGTAGAGCCCCATTCAGGGGTGGTTACCAGGGAGGCCGTAGTGGATTTCAGAGTGGTCGTGGTGGTTCACAGGGTGGTAGAAGTGGTGGTCGAAATCAACCATCAGGAAGTGGTACGCAGGGTACCAGAGCACAGGGAGCACCAAGGGTTTATGCAATGACTCGAGGTGAGGCAGAAGTGGCACCAGAAGTTGTGACTGGTATGCTTTCTATCCTTGGCAAGCAATTATATGCTTTGATCGATACTGGTTCCTCTCACTCATTCATGTCATATACGTTTGCACATATGCTACGCTTAGTTCCAGATAAGCTAGGTTATACCTTATGTGTTAAAACACCTGTGGGAGATACCTTGAAGGTAGACTCAGTTATTAGAAGTTCCTTCATTTGTGTGGAAGGAGCTTTCCTAGCAGCAGATTTAATTCTGCTACCTTTTGATGAATTTGATGTCATCCTTGGAATGGACTTTCTGGCAACACATGGAGCTGTTGTGGATTGTCAAAAGAAAGAAGTGTTATTCAACACACCAGATAAAGGTCCTGTTGTATTCCGAGGCATTAAGAAAAAGGAGACTCATGGTTTTCTTTCTGCCTTGGAAGCTTTTCGGTTAGTGAAGGAAGGTTGTGAAGCCTTTCTTGCTCAAGTTACTGTAGTAAATGATAAGAAGGTTGAGGATGTAGAGGTGGTAAGGGAATTTCCTGATGTATTCCCTGAAGAACTTCCCGGCCTTCCACCAGAAAGGGAAGTAGAGTTTGATATTGAATTGGTACCTGGCACAACACCAATTTCAATGGTACCATATAGAATGGCACCAATTGAGCTGAAGGAGCTTAAAGAACAATTGCAAGAATTGCTAGACAAGGGGTTTATTCGACCTAGCATCTCACCATGGGGTGCACCGGTTTTATTTGTCAAGAAGAAAGATGGCTCCATGAGAATGTGCATTGACTACCGGAGGTTGAATAAGGCGACAGTGAAGAATCGTTATCCCCTTCCAAGAATAGATGATTTGTTTGATCAATTGCAGGGTGCATCAGTCTTTTCTAAGATTGATTTGAGGTCTGGATACCATCAATTGAAAGTGGCAGATGGGGCAACCTCAAAGACAGCTTTTAGAACAAGATATGGGCATTATGAGTTCCTGGTAATGCCTTTTGGACTCACTAATGCACCAGCGGTATTTATGGCTCTTATGAACAGAGTTTTCCATGAATATCTTGATAAGTTTGTGATTGTGTTCATAGATGATATTCTCATCTATTCTAAAAGCGAGGAGGAGCACAAAACTCACCTTAGAATTGTGTTGCAAATTTTAAGGGAGAAACAATTATATGCAAAATTCTCAAAATGTGAGTTTTGGCTGAAGGAGGTAATATTTCTGGGACATGTAATTTCTGGAAGAGGTGTCGAGGTGGATCCGAAAAAGGTGGAAGCAGTGGTGAGTTGGACTCCACCAAAAGATGTGTCGGAGTTGAGAAGTTTTCTTGGCATGGCTGGTTATTATCGGCGGTTTGTCGAAGGATTTTCTAAAATTGCTGCACCATTGACTAAACTGTTGAGGAAGAATACTAAGTATGTTTGGGATGAATCATGTCAAAAGAGTTTTGATGAACTGAAAAAGAGATTGACCACAGCACCAGTACTTGCACTACCTTCAAGTCAGGGAGAGTTTGTGGTGTACAGTGATGCCTCGTATCAAGGATTGGGCTGTGTGTTAATGCAAGATGGAAGAGTTATCGCATATGCCTCTAGGCAATTGCGTCCTCATGAGGTAAATTATCCCACTCATGACTTAGAATTGGCAGCGGTGGTATTTGCTCTCAAGATTTGGCGACATTATTTGTATGGTGAGACTTTTAAAATTCTAACTGATCACAAAAGCTTGAAGTATATTATGGATCAGAAGGATTTAAATAGTCGCCAGAGGAGATGGATAGAGTTGTTGAAAGATTATGATTGTACCATTGATTACCATCCAGGTAAAGCTAATGTAGTTGCGGATGCTCTGAGCAGAAAAGGCAAGAAGAATATAACGGATCTGGTTGATTTGAGGGCAATGAATGTTGATTTGGAAGTGGATGGTGTAACAGGGTTACTAGCTCGGTTGAACATTCGACCTTTGTTGCATGACAAAATTCGTGAGAAGCAGAAGGAGGACCCAGAGTTGGCAAAAACCATTCAAGACATTGAGGAAGGAAAAGAAAGCCCATTTGAAATGGTAGATGGCATGTTAAAGATTAATGGAAGAGCATGTGTTCCTAATGTTGATAACTTGAGGAAAGAGATACTAGATGAAGCTCATTCTTCTGCTTATGCTATGCACCCAGGAGCAACTAAAATGTATCACACGATCAAACCATATTTTTGGTGGCGTGGGATGAAAAAGGAAGCGGCTGAACATGTTTTCACATGTCTAGTATGTCAGAAAGTTAAGGCAGAACATCAAGCTCCCGTGGGAAAACTGCAACCACTTCCAATTCCAGAATGGAAGTGGGAAAGAATCACAATGGATTTTGTATATGGTCTCCCATCATCAAGGGGAAAAGATGCAGTATGGGTGATTGTGGACCGACTGACCAAATCGGCTCACTTTTTACCCATTAGATGGAAACCATCACTAGAGACTTTGTCTCAACTATATATTAAGGAGATCGTCAGATTGCATGGTGTGCCAATTTCTATTGTCTCTGATCGAGACCCGAGCTTCACATCTCGGTTTTGGCAAAGTTTACATGATGCCTTGGGAACTAAACTGCATTTTACTTCAGCTTATCATCCTCAAACAGATGGGCAGAGTGAACGAACCATCCTAACCTTGGAGGAATTACTTCGATCATGTGTAATGCAATGGGAAGAATCATGGATTGACCATTTGCCCTTGATTGAGTTTGCTTACAACAATCAGTACCATAGTAGCTTGGGTGTTCCACCATATGAAGCACTTTATGGGAGGAAGTGTAGAACACCATTATGTTGGGATGTAGAAGGAGCAAGGCAAATCTCAGGGCCAGAGATAGTTCAGATCACAGTTGATAAGGTCAAAGAAATCAGGGAGCGTTTGAGGGTGGCTCAAGATCGACAGAAAGTTTATGTTGACACGAATAGGCGTGAAGTTAATTTCGAAGTGGGTGAGAAAGTATTTCTCAAAGTGTCACCATGGAAAGGGGTGATGAGATTTGGTAAGAAAGGGAAACTTGCACCTCGGTATATTGGACCCTATGAAATCACAGAAAAGATTGGACCCGTGGCATATAAACTAGCATTGCCTCCAGAGTTATCCCAAATCCACAATGTATTTCATGTTAGTATGCTGAAGAGTTACAAAGTGGATCCATCCCATGTCATACAACCGGAAGAGATCGAGTTGGGTCCAGATTTAACTTTTGAGGAGGTTCCAGTTGAGATTGTTGATTTTCAGATTAAGACTCTTCGCAGGAAAGAAATCCCAATGTTGAAAGTGGTTTGGAGAAATCAAGAAAGTGAGAGTGCTACCTGGGAAACTGAAGCAAGTATGCGAGAGAAGTACCCGGAGTTGGTAGCGACATACTTTGCAGGTTAACAATCTTGCTTAATAAGTTATGTTTTGAACTTGCTGATGTGTTTTAGTTGTGATAGCCCAGTATAGGTTTTTAAAACCTAAACAAGGGAACTTGAGGTGTTATGTGTTTAGTTATGTAATTCAGATCTCCTAACCTAAGAGTTAGGTAGTAACAAGATTTGTGATAGTGTAGGTTAGGGGGGGAACGAGCGGATATGTACTATCGACTCAAGGATAGATTTCGGGGACGAAATCTTTTAAGGAGGGGAGAATTGTAACATCTTGTTCCGGCAAAATCCATATTTCGATCGCTAGAAAATTTCACGATTTAAAATCGAGTATTTCGACACTATTTCGGCGAAAATAGGATTATCGATCGATCGGATAAGTATACGTATTAATTATATATATATATATATATATACTAATTAAGCGGCCGGCATATATATATATTAACTTTCCACCCGTCCATTATTCCACCATCATCCTCTTTCTTTCTTCTTTCTGTTACATTATTTTGGGCCGAGAGAAACCGAGAAGCAGGGCGCGCAGGGGAGGAACAGAAAAATCCTCAGAGCTCAATTCTTGAGCATAAGTGATCCAAAAATCCCGTAAGTAATGCCTAATTCATCTATTCATCGTGATTTATCGATTTAGAGCTTTAAAACGATTTTTTGGTTCAGGAATTTCTTGAATTCCCGATCTGCCAAATTAGGGTTTCGGAGTATCCGGAAGCCGGATTGAGCCCAAATTTCATATACGAGCTTCCTACCGCGAGGTAATCAATTCCCTAGTTCTAATCCCTGAATTTCGGCTATTATTTAGATCGGAGCCGGGATCGCTGAATTTAGCTCCGGCCAGGGTTTGATGTGTTTTTATCGAGAATTTGACCCAGAGCCCAGAACTAATATTGACGCGGATACTGCAGGGGATATTAGGACGGTCTCGGATTTTAATTCGGGGTTCGTTCGTGAAATTGATGTTTTAGTACCGGAGGCTAGAACCGGTGTTTGAACGACCAGAACTGGTGAGGGATTAGCACGGCATACCGGGTTTGTCGTATCACGATAATTATATTGATGCTTAGAATTGACCTAGGTGAACTAGAATGGCATGATTAGGGGTGTATGGACTTTTGTGCTATATGATGAAACCTGGACAACTGTATGATATTATTGACTTGCCCTAATCGATATGAACCTTGTTTATGTGGATGATTGCCTACATGTTGCCATTTGTGGCTTAACTGTTGATATGACTTTATGGTTGTTCGATAAGGGTTTTTGACATGGTGTGATATTATGGTTGTATTTGGATCCATAAGTGGGGGAATAAACTTCCCAGGGTGATATTATGATGTTTAGGGAGGATGACTTGCACGAGGGTTTATCCCGAGGAAGTGCAATTATAAGACTCCTGATTTACCTATGTTGTGCCAATTATGGCCAGGTCAAGTACATGTGCAAGTAATGAATTATGATTAAGCAAGATGAGATATGAATCATGTATAAGGATACCAAATATGAGTGTTGTGGTCTCACGGTCAACTACATAGTAATTAGGGCTCCCTATGCTATTACTCTAGTATGATATGTATGATAGTCACACCTCTCATGTGGTGGTGACTGAAGAATTCTTATGAGATATGACCACACCCAGAGTGGTGTCGGGGTATGACTACACCCATAGTGGTGTGGGGTATGTATGACCACATCCGACGGGATGTTGGGGTATGTATGACTACATCCGACGGGATGTGGGGTATGTTACCCGGGAGAGTTATTAGCATGGGAGTAGCCAGGCGCCTATGATTAAAACATGATAAGATGCATATGCATAAGTCAAAGTGGTTGAGTCTTTTGCCTATTGGGATATGAGGATGGCTGAGGTCCGATCCTAGTGTTTTGGCTTGATTGTTAGATGTATGATAGGGGTATGCTCTGTTATGAACTCACGATGCTATGATTATCTCACTCAGCTATGAGCTGACCCTCTTTTATTCTTCTTCTCTGCTTATGCTATGTGTAAGTAGATCATCAGCAACAGCAGTAGATAGGTGTATAGGTGGGAGCTGAGCAAGAGTTGAAGGCAAGATGAGGTATGGTCTTCAACTATTATGTGCTTGGACTACTACTCGGGATTTTGGCCAGTGATCCACACCTTTTTGTAAAAAAATGTTTTCAGAACGTTTTTCATGTGCATACTAGCTTCTGATGTAGTGTGAGATATCCACAGGTGTGGAAAGTTGATGATATGTGTATATTTGTGTAACTGTGTAAGTTGTGACGATTATGGTATGTATAAGTATGGTATGCAGTTGTGTAGTATGAAACTGTGACTATGGCTATGAAAAGCCAATGCATATGGTTGTGAGTATATGTGTTTGTCTATGAATGCATGGATTCAGATAAATTATTTTGCAGGTTTTAGTTACAAGAACTGTTAGCCCACTACGCGAGTAATTCATGTCGAAATTTTATTTAGGTAAATTTTGATAATTAATGTAACACCCGAGATTATTTCCGCTGCAATTGTATGAACAATATGATTAGGCAAAACGTATAGGGTAGGATGTTACAGATGAGGAGTCCACCTAAGCCGATCCATCTAGGATCGTTGATTGCCACTTCTTTTGCGGGGTGTTTGGAGTGGAACAGAGTGGACACGATGCATATGGGGGGCATAATCACGAGGATAGCCCGACACTTCCAGGTAGATCTAGCCCACTGCACCAGCGTAGGAAGGATGAAGCCCTTCCTAGTGGAGACATTGTACAATAAGAAGCTGGTACTCCAGGGCGAGAGAGGTGTGGAGTACCTCGATGGACTCCAACCCTCGGGAGTCATCCGAGCTGCAGTAGCACCAGCTCCAGTGGAGCCTGACCCCGAGGTCCCTCCAGCAGCAGAGCAGGCGCCAGCTCGTGCACTCGGCCGATGCCGGCGTCTACGCTCCCGCGTGCTGCACAACAGCCACCACCACCAGCAGCAGGGGATCCCCTCGTCGAGAGGGTGGATCTCCTTGAGACGGGCTTCTTGGGATTCTCATCCCGCCTCGAGCGACAGACCGACATCCTCGAGCGCATGGCTCGACATCAGGGTATCCTACCCGACGATGGAGAGGGCCCATCCACTAGAGAGAGGTAGCCGACGAGAGAGACATGTGGCAGAGAAGAGTCCATTCGCCCCACTTCTCTACTTGTAACCCTAAACTTGTTTTCTTTTTTGTTTTTATTATTTGTGTGTGTGTGACATGAACTACTATTACTATGTATTTTGCTTGTAATAACCTCGCCTTAAGCGAGTCGTATTGTGCTTGTGTGTGTGTGTGTGTTTTTTTTGTTGTCTTTCCTTGAAGCTTCAATTATTCTACCCCGGTTCGATTCCTACATTCACTCATCAAGCCCAAGCTGTAACATCACTCTACCCCTTTCTTATGTCATTGAGGGCAATGCCGAGTTTAAGTGGGGGGGGGGGGGGGTAGTCTACTAGTGTGATTGTGTGAGTGAGATGCTGCTTAGATCCTTTTGTATGGCCAAATTTCAAAAATTTGAGGGCTCCAAGCAACGTTTGCATGTTAAAAATGATAGGATGGTGGGAAATTCTCGTGTTTGTGGCATTAATCTTGAACTGTGCATGTGATTGAGCATATCTTATGATGATGATGACTAAGAAGTTCATTAGGACAGGGCAAGAGTTTAGTTCTCAAAGTGTGCATAAATGAATGAAGGTCTTGACTTGATCATTTATTGTTTACAATTGGCTTGCATCATGTTTGTGATTTGTGAATGAGAATAGATGGTTGGGTAACTAGGTAGCCTGTGAGCTTTGAACCGTTCGTTTCTTTCGATGTGATAGTTCCCTCTTACCACGGTGTGTAGCATCACAAGTCATCCCTAGTAAGTATGATGGAGGCATAGGATTAGTCCATGCCCCAAAAGTTGATTGTCCCGAGATGCATTATCCCTTAGTCAACCCCTTTGAGCTGTGTGATTCCGTGGGTCGTTCTCAGTTTAGGAGCTTTGTTCGTGTGAGCTTAAAGGTGTTAGTATAACGACCCCCAAATACTTTCTTCGTGTCCAAACATGAGTCGCTCGTGTGTCCCGAAACTCTTACCATGGAGTTTCCATAGAGGTTCTACATAGGAGGTTTTTGTGTGGTCCTTGCTAGGAGTGCAAAATGGAGTGTAGTGTTGGAGTTAGATCGTCAAAAAGAGAGCATTGGTCGATAAATGTTTAGGTGGCAAGTGTTTTTACTCTCTAATACCCCCCTCAAAAAGAAATAAAAGAGAAATAAAAGAAAAGAAAAACGAAAAAGAGGTAATAAAATGGGGTAAATAAAGTAGAGAGTGCCACGAAAATCCAAAGTACATGCTCTAGGAGGGGTTTCTTGGCACCCAAGCTAACGAAACCCCCACCACATTGTTTAGAACTCCTTCACTACCAAACCTTAAAGAACTAGCAAGAGTTGACCGAGGAAGAGTGCTTCAAGGTAGTTCAAGATCGGTGATAGTTGGAAGGGAGAGATAAGGGTTTTGATCGATGCTAGTGGCCTTTGATTGAAGAGAAGGGTTTTTAGTCGAAACCATAGACCCTTCGTTGTTAGGTTGAAGATGTAGAACCTCACGTCATGATTGCCACCACCCAAAACTCCTTTTCCCATGTCAAAGCCAATCGCTTGTCATCTGAACCCGTATCTAAGACCTCCGGACGAGCTAGTGGTGACAACCATCCCGTGAACTCTAGCAATTAGAGGTTACCGTTGTGGTATTGAGACGATAGGGCCAAGAGGTTACGATTGTGCACATCTTTTGCACCAAAAATGTCCAGACCCCACTGGTCTTGAGAGTCAGTGATCCATTCTTGCCTTGCATGTCATATCATACCCCGGTGAGGACCTTTGTTGCCTTTCCATTTGTTCCGCGGACTTGAATTCCATGCATGGTTGGTTGTGGTTAATAAGTGGTTGATAAACCGTTAATTGCACATGTTTTCACCCCTATTTTGGAGCCGTTTGAGGTGTTGATTCTCGTGTTTTAGGCCGATTTCATGCTAGGTTGTGCTTGTTTGTTATATTTCAGGTCCTAGTAAGTGAATGAAGGTTTGGGAGCGAGTTCGGTGTCGATTGGACGAAGATCGGACGCGTGGCGAGTCGCTGAGGAAGCCACACGGGCAGAAATAAAACCCACACGGCCGTGTGAAGGAGCAATGTGGCCGTGTGGGATTATGCGAGGCTTCACACGGGCAGACTGGGTGAGCCACACGGCCGTGTGTCCCTGGCCGTGTAGGTAGCCTGAAGTGCAATTATTGGAAACGCGGCATTTTGTATCTCACACGGGCATCTGGGTATGCCACACGGCCGTGTGGCCTGCCCGTGTGATCGGGATTTTCTGGTTTTTACCCAATTTCGGGCCACAAGTGAGAGGATCGACTTTTGAGAGCAAAAACAGAGCCCTAGAGAGAGAAAGTGCGAAGAACACATCCTAGAAGCAATCTTGGAGCTGGGTTTCATCAAATCGAGCTTGGAGATCGTCATAGGAGTGGAAATCATCATCCCAGAGCAGATTCTTCCCATTGTTATGAGTATGACTGCTTTGTATTCTGTTTTCCTCTCTCTCTCTATGGAGTAGAACCCTTCTCTCACTTGGGTACGAAGAACCCTAGTTCCATGTGTTAGGGATTTTATTGCAATGACTTGGGATGATTATACTGTTTGGTTTTAATCGAATGATGCATGTTTTATTGAATTGATTAAAGTCTGATTAGCTTTTCTTGATTTCTGCTGCAACCTGAGATAGATAGAATCTGATTAGGTTGTTAGAGCTTCATCATTCGGTAGTAGGAGATTGGCTATACGAGAGTTAGCATGTTTACTGCTTTGTACTGGAATCCAATTCCAGTAGTGGAGTTATGTGCTTTTTGCTTCAGCTTTCTATCCCGGTGAAGACTAGTCGTCTGCCGGGTAGTTAGACTGAGAGGGCTTGGTCAGCTTAAGCGATTCCAAGCTACTGTCGGATCTTCCGCAGTCTAATCAACAGTAAATCAACCCAGGGTAATTACAATTGAGACCAAACTAAGGATCTAGGGGGACTCGTTCCCGAGTGACTCTTCTTTGCTTGAGAAAACCGTACCAATTCCTGCTTTCTTACTGCTTTTGCTTAAAACAACAATCACTTGACTTAGTTGGCTAGATAATAGATAATCACGGAGTAGGCAGTAGATTTAGACCCCGGGTTGATAATATAACTTGCCACTTTACTACATTCCCGGACTGCGATTACACTTGGTCGCACTTTAGTGTTGTGTTTTAGCCTGTCAAGTTTTTGGCGCCGTTGCCGGGGACCTCTAGGTTATTGGAGAAACGTGAAAATTTGTTACTCTATCTTTTTCTTTACTGAATTTTATCTCTTCCACCTGTGTGCCTTCACGGGTTGCTTCTGCTGATTGTGTGCAGGTAGAGCATGACCCGTAGCCAGTCGGGAGATCTACTACTATTAGACCAGGAGCTTGAACGAACCTGCAGAAACTTCAAGCAGGCGCTAAAGGCGCGACTACTGCGGAGGAAGAGCTAGCACAGCTGCAGATCGAAGAAGAAGAAGAGATGGGGGATCCACAAGACCATGATGTGGTCCTTCCCGAGGAGCAGACCATGGGATATTACTGGACCGCAAGGGCCGCGGACATGAGGTCACCCATTCAACACCCTCATGTCCCAGCCAAAAATTTTGAGGTGAGCACCTCCGTCATCACCATGCAGCGCGGTTCGGTGGTGTTCCGTGGCAAAGAGGGGGAGTGCCCCCGATCACATCTCAGGCGATTCCACGAGCTCATCGATGGAATCAAGATAAATGGGGTCCCAGCAGATGCCATCCAGCTGAGGTACTTCCCATTCACCCTGTAGGGGCAGGCTAAGGAGTGGCTAGACACTCGACCTCCAGGATCTATCACCACGTTCGCCAACCTGGCGGACAAGTTCCTCACCCGCTATCATCCTCTGTCAAAAACGACGGACTTGCAGAAGCAGATCACCCACTTCATCCAGGATGAAGATGAGACCATCCGGGACGCATGGGAGAGATACAACAGTCTCTTCCTGAGGTGTCCCAATCATGGTTTCAACGATGCTTTCAAGGTGGGAACCTTCTATCAGGCCCTCTTCCCAGAAGACAAGCAGCTGATCGACTCGGTTTGTGGCGGGAACATGCTGACCAAAACACCGCCACAACTGAATCAACTCTTTGAGGAGATGGCAGAGAACGGGTATGATTGGGGGATTGCAAGGAGATCGAGACGAGCACCAGGGCGGGGTGTGCATTCTGTAGCCACCCAGTCAACTGATTTGGTGCAGGTGGTGTCGAAGCTGGTGTCAGCCATCGATCGCTCTAGGATGATTCCAGGTAGGGGTGGGCATCGGTGCGGTTTGCACCGCACCGCACCGCATTGATATAAACCGAACCATACCGCATCTTAATTGGACGCACCGCATGTTCAACCGCTAAGTTATCGGTGCGGTCAAACCAAACCGCATAAATTAGCGGTTTGACGCGGTTTAGACCGCGCCGCTCATTTTTACCGCAATTCATTATGATTTGTACAACGTATCCAATACAGAGCATGCCAAAATCAAGAACGGAATCAAGAATTGCTACTGCTGGAGCTGGTGCACTGTTCGCGTAGCTGTCAAACAGAGCATGCCAAAAATCGAGAACTTCTACTACTGGAGCTGGTGACTCTGTTTTCCTGCCACCAAAACAGAGCATGCCAAGTTTCTCGTTAGCTCTGTATCGGGCATGTGGTGGTAATTAAGATGCGGTGACTCTGCTGGAGCTAAATTCGTTGTAGTCTTCTGATTCCTTCCAACAATCAGTTTCCATCTTTCACCATCCCATTAATTGCATCATTACGCATAGTTTCCATCTTCCACCTGACTAATTAAGGAATACAAACTTCTATGAAGTTACAATCCCATTAATAGCATCAGTACGCCAAAGCACCGAAGCTCCGAGAATAGGACAGATCGAGATGCCTTCCATCCTTGAAATCTCTCGCCTCTTGGTGTTGTGCGACGTCGAGAGGGACGAGAAGCTGGGGAAGGCCGAAGCGGAAAGAATGCTCGGATCTGGTGCCGCTGGAGAGAAGATGGCGTCGTCGCCGAGAGGATAGCTCGTGTGTTGTGTGCTGAGAAAAGGCGTCTGGGTGATGGATCTCTACAAATCTTCTCGACTGGTGATGGGCGTATTAAGAATTAACGGTTTGCGGTTTTGAACCGCAACCGCGCGGTTTCGGTTAATCCAAAACGCGAACCACCAACCACTTAACGATTAGACCACAAATGAAATCGTTAGTTTAACGGTGCGGTTTGGATTGACCGCATAAGCGGTTTGGAGTGGTTTGGTCAAACCAATGCCCACCCCTAATTCCAGGGACCGGACAGCAGCAGGTGATGCTCTGCCAGTGGTGCGAGAGCAACCATCACACGGTGGAAGACTGCCAGGCGATGCAGGAATCGACCACACCCCAGGAGCAGGTGAACTTCATCAATAATGTTAGGCGAAATGACCCCTACAGTAACACCTACAACGAGGGGTGGCGCCATCATCCCAACTTCTCCTAGGGTGGGGCAAATTCCAGACCACCAGTCCCCCAGGGACCACCTGGCTTCCAGAGGCCTCCATACTAGCCCAGACAGGGGCAATTCCAGCAGCAGCAACAGCAGTCTCTCTACCAGCCCATGCAGGGGTATGCAGCTCAATCACAACCGCAAACGTTCCAGTAGCCAGGTGCAGCCCCCTGCCACCCCAGTGTAGAATGATCCGATGGCTGAACTGCGGGACTTGGTGGGCTCTCTCGCCAGTTCTAGTGCTTAGAAATTCGACACTATCGAGTAGTTCATGGAAAAGGCCTCGCGTAAATTCCTGGCTCTTGAAGCTGGCTAGAGGAACACACATGCTGTCTTGCAGGATATCCAAACCCAGCTGGGAAGCGTGGCTCAAGCAGTGGCGCAAAGGGCTCCAGGTACCTTGCCAAGGCATACCATTCCCAATCCGAAGGACCCGAATACCCACTGTAATGCCATCACAACCAGGAGTGGCAAGATGACTATTGATCGACCTGTTCGGGCACTAGAGAGAGATGCCCCTGCCTCGGCATCTCCAGCGGCTGAAGAAGAAGTAGAGCAGGAGGTTGAGGTGCCTGCGCCTAAACCGCAACCTGTAGTGAAGGAGTATATCCCTCAACTCCCCTTCCCTATTCGGTTGCACAAAGACAGGCTGGAGGCAGAGTTCGGGAACTTCATGTCCATGCTTAGGAAGCTGAATGTCCAAGTGCCCTTCCCGGAGGCACTATCTCAAATGCCTAAGTATGCGAAGTTCCTGAAAGATCTTCTCTCAAAGAAGCAGAACCTGAGCGTGCTGGCCACTGTGGAGCTCAGTGAGGAGTGCTCGGCCATTCTACAGAACAAGCTCCCGCCAAAGCAGAAGGACCCAGGTAGTTTTACTATCTGGCCACTGTAGTTCTACTCTCAAAGAAGCAGAAGCTGAGCGAGCTGGCCACTGTGGAGCTCAGCGAGGAGTGCTCGGCCATTCTACAAAACAAGCTCCCGCCAAAGCAGAAGGACCCAGGTAGTTTTACTATCCCTTGCTCTATAGATAAATTGCATGTAGAGAGGTCCTTGGCGGATCTAGGTGCTAGTATCAATGTTATGCCGTATAAATAGTTCAAGAAACTAGGCCTAGGTGAACCCCGTGCTACTAGGATGAGCCTTCAATTAGCTGACCGATCTATAGTTCATACTAGGGGCATAGTGGAAGACCTTCATGTTAAGGTTGGCAAATTCTTTTATCATGTGGATTTTGTTGTCTTGGACATCAATGAGGACACAGAAGTTCCCCTTATACTGGGAAGGCCTTTCTTAGCCACCGCCAAGGCTCTCATAGATGTGCATGATGGGACCTTAGTTTTGAGGGATGGCGAGGAGCGAATAACGTTTACAATTGCTAATACTCTCCCTGCTTCGTCACCTCTGCATGCTATTTCTCACCAGGAGCACGAGTCTGTAGCGTATCCTTTTGTGCTTCCCATTTCGCAGGATCCGCCTCCCATACCATCGCCGCCACTCCCGTCAACTCCGTCACCAAAAGAATAGATCAAGGAGGAGTGGCGGCTGAAACTGCAGGCAGCTAAGCCTGCTCGAAAGAAAGCCGGAGACCACTATGAGCTGGTCCCGCCCCCACCTTGGCCATTCGAGTATTCACTCGCTTGCATCCTGCCGGATGGCCAAGTCGAGTTGAATGCTGGTGGCCACATTCGTCGGGTGCATGGCCACCATCTGAAGCTGTACCTCAAGAGCGAGGTGGATCCGCTCTTGAAGGCACCTGCTCCTACACCTCTCTGAGCATCCACCTATTGACGTCCAGCTAAAAGACGGTAAAGAAGCGCTTGTGGGGAGGCAACCCCACCTAGGTTTGCATTTTCTTACTTTTATCCTTTAGATTTTTTGTGTTTTTGAGTCTTGAGGTGTTGTACACGAGTTGTATGTCGTTCTGGAGTGAAAATAGGTCAAATTCGGAGTTCTGCCAGCCCACACGGCCAGCCCTGAAAGTCACACGGCCGTGTGGAAATGGGTTTTGGCCGTGTGGAATCCCTGGACTTTTCACACGGGCAAGAGGGGTCCCTCACACGGCCGTGTGGAGTTGGCCCCTGGCGTGTGAGCTCTCAACATTTTCCACACGGCCAGGTGTGCTTTGCACACGGCCTTAGGAATTCCTCGGCCTGCTCGTGTCGGCCGACACTGGCATATGTGCACCTCACACGGCCGTGTGAGCCTGCCCGTGTGGCCGAGCCACGGGCTATAAATTAGGCCGACCCGGCCGAGTGGTCAGAAATTCAAACTTCACTCGCCGGAATCCTCTCCCCCTCGCCGGAAAACCGCGACTTTTCGCCCTCTTTGGCGAGTTTGGGCCATTTTTGGTCGGTTTTTCACAAATCCAACACCACACCCCCTTTCCTCCCCATTATTGGCATATCCCTCGATTTTGAGGTGATTTGGATTGATTTTGAGTCGCCGGAGGCGATTTCCAGCGAGGCTCCGACGAGCACTTCCAGGCAGTTTTTCGGCATTTCGTCGCTTCCATTGCTTTCCCCTCATCATCCCCTACACCTCTACTTGAGTCTCCAGGTTTGATTTTTACCTTAACTTTGTTATTTAAGGAGAATTGGGTGTTAGGGTGCATGTTTAGAGAACCACTTTGAATCATGTGAATTGTGTGCAATTGATTGAGGGGAATGCTTGTTTGTGGGAGTCAGTTGGAGCCCCTAGTGTTGTGCTTTGAGGGTGTGTTTGCTATGGATGTGAACCTTGAGTTGCCTAATTTCTCACGGATGTGCACCACCACCCCGATTATGCTTGTTTGATCGAGTTCTTGACCCCCGAACTATGGATGAAACCATGGTTCGGCTGTTTTTTGTTCTTAAGTGTGGTGGTGTGATTAACATTTTCCTTGGCTCTTTTGGTTCCACTTTGGGTTGTTCTTTTGCAGGAGCATGACGAAGCTCGACCTCAAGCACCAGTTTATTCGAGATTTGAGGAGGGGTCCCCACCAGGATCGTTTTAAGAGCGTCCTGGCCTGCAAGTTTGGGCAGCATCATTGCTGGTCCAAGCTGGAGTTTGAGAAGCTGCACTGCTACGAGCACTTCTCCGCCATTGTCACCAACCGCCCCTGGCGCCGCCTACTTTGCATTCGCGAGAAGGTTTACCACGAGCTCGTGCTTGAGTTCTACACGATCTTCCAGCATGCCAACACGGAGAATTGGAAGGACGGAGAAGCCGTCAAGTTCAGGCTCGGCGGTGCACCCCGATCCATGAGCTACCATGAGCTGGCGACCGCCCTCGACCTCGGCCTGTGACTCACTCCTGCTGTCACTCTAGAAAATGGCCAACTGAAACCACTTCCTAAAGCGTAGTATAGCGGGTTTGGGTTTTAAAGTCAACCCGGGTCCTAGATTTGATGACTACTCGGTGAATTCTTGTTATCTAGCAGTGAGACTTTAGTGCAAATCCAAATTAACAAACAAACAATGCAAGTTAAACGGTTGTTTTCAAGTCGAGAGAGGTCACCCGGATATGGTTCCCCCTAGACTGCAGTTAAGCCGGATTGCAATTACCAAGTTCAATTTCTATGAAAGTTATACTGCGGAAGGTTCTTAAACAGTCTGACGTGTCGACTAAAGGTCTCCAGACCCTCTCAATCTAAGTCTCTAGCGGGCGACTAACCTCCACCGGAGTACACAGATTGAGGCCCTAAAGAACAAAACCTCCACTATGATGTAAATTCGGTACAGAATAGTGAATTGGTTCCTCGACTAAAGTCGCCAATTCACTACCTTCAATTAAGGGTGCTCTATCAACCTAGGCAGACATTCTCTTTCTAGGTTAAAGTAGAAACAACAGGAATTTGATCAGGATTCATGCCATTCAATCATTCAAACCTCAATCGAATATAATCAAAACATAGAATCTGTACTTGGGTTCATACAATCAAACCTAACATACAAATCTAGGGTTTACCATACCCACATGAATGGGAGAACTACTCCATGGAGAAAGAAGCAAAAGCATATTCAGACGCGGAAATCATACTGTGAAGGATGAGTTTCTACTCCTGGGCGTTGATCGGCACTCCTCCAAGCTCAAGCCAAGCTCCAATGGTGATGAAGATCAAGCTAGGGCACTTGGGAACTCTTGTTCGTCGCTTTCTCTCTCTAGGAATCGCTCTGTCTCTCTAAAACTCGAATCCCCCTCACATGTGGCTGGAAATTGGCTTAAAACCAGAAAATCCCGACTCACACGGGCGGGGTCACACGGCCGTGTGGCATACCCAGTTGCCCGTGTGAGACACAAAACGCCGCGTTCCGATTATGTGGTTTTAGGCTTCTTACACGGCCAGGGGCACACGGCCGTGTGTCTCACCCAGTCTGCCCGTGTGAAGCCTCGCAGAATTCCACACGGCCACATTGCAACTTCACACGGCCGTGTGAGATTTATTCCTGCTCGTGTGAAGGCTCGCACAATCCCACACGGCCACATAGATTACTTGCACTGCCGTGTGAGTTTTGTGTGTGCCAGTGTGACTTCCTCAGCGACTCGCCACGCGTCCGATCTTCGTCCAATCGACCCCGAACTCGCTCCCAAACCTTCATTCACGTACTAGGACCTGAAATATCACAAATAAGCACAACCTAGCGTGAAATAGGCCTAAAACACGAGAATCAACACCTCAAACGGCTCCAGAATAGGGGTAAAAACATGTGCAATTAACGGTTTATCGAACTCCCCCACACTTAACCGTTTGCTTGTCCCCAAGCAAACCAAGTCAGACACAAGGTAAGCTTACCTATTTCAACCATACCAACATTGGGGACAAATCATATAGGCACAGAAACACGTGAATCATACTGGCTTTCAAACATCAACACATGAACAACCTCAATAGCAACCTGGAAAACCACCATAGAAGACATTCGAGAGCAGCAAAATCGAGTAAAGGAGGAGTCTCCCTTCTGTTCATCAACCAACCTAGACTTGACTCAACCACTCACATCAAGATAGTCAACTCATGCACAAAACTCAAGACATCAGAATCAAGACCGAGCCATCTAGGTCCTCACCGGGTAAAGAGTGTAAAGAACAAGGAAATGAATCGCTCACTCTCGACCAGTGGGGTCATGACAATTGGATGCGAAAAATGCGCATACCTGTTCTCTCAATTCCTAACATCTCTTCACCATGACGGCAGCCTCTAAATGTTAGAGTTCACATAAATGGTTGTCATCACTAACTAATCCGGAGGTCTTAGACACAGGTTCAAGTGACTGGCTAGGGTCTTGGACATGGGGAAAAGGCCTTTTAGGTGGTGGAAGTATTCATAGCATAAGGTTCCACATTTCCAAACCTAACAAACTCACAGTCAATCAAACCAGTACTTTCTTTCTGCTATCCTGCATTACTCAAATTCTTCAGAGCACAAGAGCGAAGGAGGTCACATAAATGCTAGTATTTCCAAGCCATATGCTAAGAAACACTACTTAATGGGCACTATTCAGACTTTTTGGTGGTGGCTCTCTTTTGCTTTCATTTTTCCATTTCTTAAGAGAACCACCACCTCTGCACATTCTCAAACACTTGCCCAACTTTTTAAGAACTACCTCCAACTTTCACATTACATTTAGCAGAAACAGCAGAGAACATGTAAAAATCACTCTGTGGAACCTTCTAAAAGATGCAAAAGGGCGACTTTTCATTGAAGACCAAAAGAAAGGAAAACACACGGCTCAAAGGGGCTTACTAGGGGGTATGACACACCAGGACAGTCAATTTGGTCGTGGGCTAATCCTATGCCTCCATCATCTTAGCTAATGACAACGTGAATGCTACACATCATGGAAGAGGGATCTATCGCACAAGAAAGAAACGAGCAGGCTCAAATCTCACATGGCTACCTATATGCTCTATCTCTCATTCCGATCCCTGAACTAGATGCATAAGAGACTGTCAAAAACAAGTAATCAATCCAAGTCACAGTTGGTAAGCAAACAGTTGAAAAACTGAACCCCTACACAATTCTACTGCACGTCTCAGTCATCATAATAGGTTGTCCTAGTCACCATCCAGTTGTCATGCATCAATCCGAAAACCATTCAATTCACCAATCAAAACACAGTGCCAATATGATCAAATAGCCGTACTTGGAGCCCTCAAATCTCGAGATTTGGACAGTGGACTAGGTTCCAAGAACGCAAACAGATCTAATGCAGTCAAAAGATAAACATCCCCCCACACTTAAGATTGACATTGCCCTCAATGTAGAGGAGGGAAGGATAAGGGGAACGATGTTACCGGTGTTCACGGACTGCATGAGACTGGAAGCGGACCCGTCGAGTGAAGTGGACTGGAGGGGGACCTAACTGGAACAAAGCACCGCTGAAGGGGGACAAAAGAGCAAAACACCACATGTTAGGTCCAATGGTCATCCCAACAATACATCATCCAAAATAAAAGAAATCAAACCAAAACCAAACCGGTTTTCAATCCCACTCAAAACAAAAGAAAGAGATTCAAACCGTGGTGGGGTTGCCTCCCCACAAGCGCTTCTTTACCGTCTTTTAGCTGGACGCCCATGGCGGAACTAAGGGTCCGCGAGTTCCACTGCCAACTCCGCATGTTCGACCTCACCTCCCAAGTAGAGCTTGAGAAGATGGCCATTCACTTTAAATGGTTCAGTCTGCGGGTTGGCAATCTCAATCGTGCCATAAGGGAACACCTGTGTGACCGTGTACGGCCCTGACCACCGGGAACGGAGTTTTCCGGGAAAGAGCTTCAGGCGAGAGTTATAAAGGAGAACTTGATCACCAACCTGGAACTCTTTCGGACCCCGCAACCGTGCATCGTGCAGGCGCTTAGTGTGGTCCTTGTAGGCAGTGCGGTATGCCCATAGAGCATCATCGAGCTTGGTGGACCAATCCTTGCGGGATAGATTCACCGGCTTCTCCAGGATACGCTTGAGCTCCCGGTTCGTCAGCTCGGTCTGGCCACTTGTTTGAGGGTGGTAGGCCACAGACACCTTATGAGTTACACCATAGCGAGACAACAACTTATCAAACTGGCCCTGAAAATGGGTGCCTCGGTCGCTTATGATGGCTCTAGGTGTCCCGAACCGGGAGAATAGCTGCTTCAGAAAACCACAAACACGTCTAGCATCATTAGTGGGCAAAGCTTGCGCCTCAGCCCACCTAGAGACGTAGTCAACAACAACAAGGATATAGGTATTACCAAAAAATGGAGGGAAGGGGCCCATGAAGTCGATACCCCAGACATCAAAAATCTCACAAGTTGTAAATACATTCTGGGGCATCTCATCACTGGAAGAGATGTTACCTGACCTCTGGCATCGGTCGCACCTGCCTGCGAAGGTGTCTGCATCCTTGAAGAGCGTGGGCTAGTAGAAGCCCGACTGTAGCACCTTCCTCGCTGTGCGGTTTCCTCCGTGGTGACCGCCAGTAGGCCCTTCATGACAGTGAGAAAGAATGCCCTCCATCTCACTCTCCATAACACAACGACGAATGAGCCCGTCGGCTCTGATCCTGAAGAGATGAGGGTCATCCCAGAAGTAGTGCTTCAGGTCAGAGAAAAATTTCCTCTTGGTGTGAGTTGTCATCCCCTTGGGCAGCCGCTGGCCCACCAGATAGTTTGCAAAATCGGAATACCACGGGGTGGCAATCTCCACCAGGCACATCATCAGCAGTCTCTCATCTGGGAAGGAGTCGTTGATCTCCTCCTCGAGGTTGTCCGCGGGAGGTGCGTCCAACCGGGAGAGGTGATCAGCTGCGACATTTCCGCTCCCTTCTTGTCCCGAATCTCAATGTCGAACTCCTGCAATAATAAGATCCATCATATGAGCCTAGGCTTGGCATCGGCCTTGCTCATCAGGTATCGAATCGCGGAGTGATCTGTATACACGGTCATATGGGACAGGACCAGATAAGGACGAAATTTATCGAAGGCAAACACCACCGCGAGCAGCTCCTTCTCCGTGGTGGTGTAGTTCTCCTGGGCATCATTCAGGGTCTTCGAGCCGTAGTAGATAGGTCGGAAGTGATGATCTCGCCTCTGCCCCAATACAGCTCCAACAGCAAAGTCACTGGCATCGCACATCAGCTCAAATGGTAGGGACCAGTCAGGAACAACCATGATAGTAGCTTGAGTGAGCTTCTCCTTCAAGGTCGTGAAGGCCGCTGTGCATGCATCAGTGAACTGGAAGGGGGCATCCTTCTCAAGAAGCTTAGTCAAGGGCAGGGCAATCTTCGAAAAATCCTTGATGAACCACCTGTAGAACCCTGCATGGCCTAAGAAACTCCGGATACCCTTAACAGATGTAGGAGGAGGCAGCTTGCTGATAGTCTCGATCTTTGCTCTATCCACCTAAATCCCCATCTTGGAGATCTTATGCCCCAGAACTATGCCTTCGCGAACCATGAAGTGGCACTTCACCCAACTCAGTGCCAGGTTCGTTTCTTCACACCGTTTAAGGACGAGTTCCAGGTTATGGAGACGGTGGGAGAATGAGTCTCCATAAACCGAGAAGTCGTCCATAAACACCTCCATAATCTCGCTGACCAGCCGGTCAAAGATGGCGAGCATGCATCGCTGAAAAGTGGCGGGGGCGTTACATAGCCCGAATGGGATCCTCCGGTAGGCAAATGTGCCGAAGGGACAAGTGAAAGTGGTTTTCTCCTGGTCCTCCGGTGCAATGGGGATCTGGAAGTACCCGGACATCCCATCCACAAAACAGTAGAACTCATGCCCCGCCAGTCTCTCCAGCATCTGGTTAATGAACGACAGCGGAAAGTGGTCCTTCCGAGTGGCGTCGTTGAGACGCCGATAATCAATGCAGACACGGTACCCAGTCACCGTGCGCATCGGGATGAGCTCATTCTTCTCGTTAGGCACCACTGTCATCCCACCCTTTTTGGGTACCACCTGGGTGGGACTGACCTACTCTCTGTCGGAAATGGCGTAGATGATCCCTGCGTCCATCAGCTTCACGATCTCTGCCTGAACCACTGCCTCCAGGTTCAGTGTCAGTCTTCTCTGCGGCTGTCTCACTGGCCGCATCTCATCCTCCAGCAGTATCCGGTGGGAGCAAAAGGAGGGGCTGATGCCCCAAATATCTGTGATCTTCCTTGCTAGGGCTCGCTCGTATCGCTGCAACAAGGCCACCAGTCTGTCTTTCTGCTCGGGCGTGAGGGTCGAGCTGATGATGACTGGAAGCTTATTCCCCTCCCGGAGAAATGCATACTCCAAATAAGGAGGGAGGGGCTTAAGCTCCAGCTCTGGTGGCTCCTCCAAGGAGGTAGTGATGCGGGGTGAGGATGAGATCGGCTTGAATAGCCTGTTACCCTCCAAGAATGGGCCACTCTCCAGCGGCCAACTGCTCCGCCAGCTGCGGCTCCTGCGATGCCTGCTCACCTAGCAAAATACAGCGCTCAAGAGCATCGTCAGTACCCGCACTCGTTATAGCGAGTGCGGTCTCAAAATCAGCAAGAACATCACAGTAATCTACGTCATCATGCAAATGGGAGTGTTTCCCATTCTCAGACACAGAAAAAGTAGTCTGTTCATCACCAGCACGCAGAATCAATTTACCACTATGCACATCAATAAGCGCCTTGGCGGTGGCGAGAAACGGTCTACCCAAAATCAAAGGTACATCCACATCCTCATTTATATCCAGAATAACAAAGTCAACAGGATATGTGAATGCACCCACATTAACAAGCAAATCCTCAATGATACCCCTAGGATGCACGATGGAACGATCAGCTAACTGAATGCTCATCCTAGTAGCTCTAGAGTCACCTAGGTCTAGCTTTTTAAACAATTTGTAGGGCATGACTTTTATGCTGCTGCCAATAACAAGAGCGATAGTGAAACTCCCTGGGTCTTTACGCTTCTCGGGCAGCTTGTTCTGCAGGATAACAGAACACTCCTCGCTTAGCATCACTGTCGAAAGATCCCCAAGTTTCTTCTTGTTGGTGAGGAGGTCCTTCATGAACTTGGCGTACTTGGGGCTGGCCCTTGTCGAGCCTGGAAGGGCTGCCTCTGCTGAAAGCCACCAGCTGGTGCTGGGAAACCAGGTGGCTTAGTGGTGTTGCTACTCCAAGCGAAGTTGGGATGTTGGCGCCACCCCTCATTATATGTATTGCTGTAGGGGTCAAAGCGCCGAGCATTGGCGATGAAGTCCAACTGCTCTTGGGGCGTAGTTGACTCCCTCATAGCCTGGCAGTCTTCCACTGGGTGATTTGAGCTCTCACACCACTGACATTGAGCTACTGGAGGTGTAGCCAGACCTCTGCCCGGGATAAGACTGTTGGACTGCTTCAATGTCTTCACTAACTCGGCCACCTGCTGCTCGAGCCCGGATCTGGCCTCCATGGCGTGCACACCACGGTCCCTGGAATTTCTGCCTCTGCTGCTCTGCCCCCAGGAATGATCTCTAGAAGCCAAGGTACTGATCATCTAGTTCAGCTCGGGTGGAGTCTTGGTAAGAATATCCCCTCCTAGGCACAGAGACTCAATCACCCTCTGGCTGTCCGGAGAGAAGGCACTGTAGAAGTTCCCCACTGTGAATGCATCACTGAAGCCATGATGGGGACACTGCCAGAAATATCCCATGTACCGCTCCCATGCATCACGAAGTGACTCGCCTGGCTCTTGGCGGAAGTGAGTGATCTCCCGCTGGATCTCTGTGGTCTTCGATGCTGGGTAGTACCTGTGCACAAATTTGTCGGCTAGTTCGTCCCAAGAAGTGATGGACAGTGGGGGCTGGGTCTCCAACCACCTCTTGGCATTCCCCGCCAGAGAATGGGGGAAGAGGTGAAGGCGGATTGTATCATCAAGTACACCGTTCAGCTAGAACCCGTTCGTCAGCTGCAGAAAACGGGAAAGATGCACCCTTGCCTCCTCATCCTTCAAGCCATGGAACTGGATAGAGGATGTAATGAGTTGAATCCAGCATGGCTTGATCTCGAAGTTGTTTGCTGGAATGGGCGGATAGAGGATGACCGGGCGGATGTCAGCAATCCGTGGAGTGTAGTAGTACTCCAAGGTGGGACCCGGCGGCGGTGGATGATGATGAACCCCATCTGCCTGTGGCTGATAAACCGTTAATTGCACATATTTTCACCCTTATTTTGGAGCCGTTTGAGGTGTTGATTCTCGTGTTTTAGGCCGATTTCACGCTAGGTTGTGCTTGTTTGTGATATTTTAGGTCCTAGTAAGTGAATGAAGGTTTGGGAGCGAGTTCGGGGTCGATTGGACGAAGATCGGACGCGTGGCGAATCGCTGAGGAAGCCACACGGGTAGAAATAAAACCCACACGGCTGTGTGAAGGAGCAATGTGGCCGTGTGGGATTATGTGAGGCTTCACACGGGCAGACTGGGTGAGCCACACGGCCGTGTGTCCCTGGCCGTGTAGGTAGCGTGAAGTACAATTATTGGAAACGCGGCGTTTTGTATCTCACACGGGCATCTGGGTATTTCACACGGCCGTGTGGCCTGCCCGTGTGATCGGGATTTTCTGGTTTTTACCCAATTTCGGGCGACAAGTGAGAGGATCGACTTTTGAGAGCAAAAACAGAGCCCTAGAGAGAGAAAGTGCGAAGAACACATCCTAGAAGCAATCTAGGAGCTGGGTTTCATCAAATCGAGCTTGGAGATCGTCATAGGAGTGGAAATCATAATCCCAGAGCAGATTATTCCCATTGTTATGAGTATGGCTGCTTTGTATTATGTTTTCTTCTCTCTCTCTCTATGGAGTAAAACCCTTCTCTCACTTGGGTATGAAGAACCCTAGTTCCATGTGTTAGGGATTTGATTGTAATGACTTGGGATGATTATACTGTTTGGTTTTAATCGAATGATGCAGGTTTTATTGAATTGATTGAAGTCTGATAAGCTTTTCTTGATTTCTGCTGCAACCTGAGATAGATAGAATCTGATTAGGTTGTTAGAGCTTCATCATTCGATAGTAGGAGATTGGCTATACGAGAGTTAGCCAGTTTACTGCTTTGTACTGGAATCCAATTCCAGTAGTGAAGTTCTGTGCTTTTTGCTTCAGCTTTCTATCCCGGTGAAGACTAGTCGTCTGCCGGGTAGTTAGACTGAGAGGGCTTGGTCAGCTTAAGAGATTCCAAGCTACTGTCGGATCTTCCGCAGTCTAATCAACAGTAAATCAACCCAGGGTAATTACAATTGAGACCAAACTAAGGAGCTAGGGGGACTCATTCCCGAGTGACTCTTCTTTGCTTGAGAAAACCGTACCAATTCCTGCTTTCTTACTGCTTTTGCTTAAAACAACAATCACTTGACTTAGTTGGCTAGATAATAGATAATCACGGAGTAGGCAGTAGATCTAGACACCGGGTTAAAAATAGAACTTGCCACTTTACTGCATTCCCGGACTGCGATTACACTTGGTCGCAGTTTGGTGTTGTGTTTTAGCCTGTCAGTGGTTTTGTTGGGACTTGCATTTATCCATGAAAAGTTGAGAACTTTTGGTTTGCACGTTTTGGTGGATTTGAATGTCGTTTGTGGTGGATGTCGGCATTGCTTGCAATGGTTCATGAGTTGATTGTTAATAAACATCGAGATTCCCACTTCGTGTCCTTTGAGTTGTCCCTAAAGCATTTGTGTAGGTTGAAATATTACCGTGTACGTGAAATGGTTTACTTGGGGACAAGCAAATGTCTAAGTGTGGGGGAGTGATTCAGCCCTAATTGCACATATTTTGCCCCCGGTTTGCTTAGATGTTTGTGCCAAATTTGCTCATTAGAGGTTGGTTTTACCCGAGGTTCTGCGTGTTTGAGTGCTTTTCAGGATTTAACAGGTGGAACCAGCCTCGGAGTCGAAGGAGTGGCGAAAAGGATCGAAAACCGGGAGAAGAGGTGAAAAAATGCAATTTCATGACTAAAGGCAGGAGTTCACGATCGTGCAAGACCGTGAAGAAGTGGAGTTGACCGTGAAGCGCAAGGCGTCCAGAGCCAACTTGAAGGTTACTGATGCAAGGCGAGTTCACGGTCACTAAGACCGTGAACACAAGTAGTTGCCCGTGAACTGGCGTGATCGATGCGGAGCGTTTTGGCGCGAGGCGTGAGTTCACAGACGCGTTTGAGAGTTCACGGTCGTGAACTCAGCCCCTCTCGTGTTTAAAAGCTAAGCTGCAAGGAAAGAGAAAGAGAGAAGAAGTTAGGGTTTTGCTTCAAAGTAGGTTTTGGGAAGATTTCCCCAAGGAAATCCCAGCTCAAGGTTGAAGAAGAGAGGAGGCATCCCCACAAGATGGTTTCCACCTTTTTCTCCTTTGTTCTTCCCACTTCTTCCATGGAGTAGTCCTCCTCCCACTTGGGTGTAGTGAAACCCTAAACTCTACTATGTAGTTTTCTTGTATGTGATTTGAATTATTGATATTGGGCCTTGTTCAATTGAATGCTTGAGTTATTTTTCACCATGATTTTTAGACCTGACAATGAGGACCCGACCCGTACCCGTCCGAAAAATAGAGAATGGGTTGAGGTTTTTATAACCCGAAACCCGAATGACCCAAACTCGAATAAACCGTAGTTTTTGGGTCAGGTTGGATTGTTTACTATGTCGACCTGCTAGACCCGTTTCATTGCATATGTCACTCTCAAAATGATAAAATCACTCATACTTGGGTGAGATGTTTAAAAAAAATAATTAGGATTTTAAAGACAAGTTTGGAATGTTAAGATAATCAAACATCATTTGTTTATAGTAGTAGTATTACTTTCGTCATTGTTTTTTGACAATTTGTGCAATTTGCATTTCTTTTCATTAGCATGGAAGAAGTTAAACATTTGTTAATTGATATGTGCTAAGCAAACTATTGTCGCACATACGTAAAAATTTGTGTTCTTTAAAAATTTATGAAGCATGTTTGATATTGTTTCTGAGAACGCTCATGACCCGAAATGACCCGAAACCCGATGGGTTGGGTCAATATTTGACCTGAAATCAACAAACCCATCATGACCCGACCCCTGAAGACCCGTAACCTGAGATTCCCAACCCGACCCGATTTCCAGGTATAATGATTTTGCATTCTTGTGCTTAGCATCCTAGGGTTGTGCATAATTGTGCTTAGCACCCCTAAGTTTGTGCATTTAGGTGCTAGAAATCTAATTCGCCAACTTAGCCTAGTTTAGAGAGGAAAATCCCCCTTTTTAAGGGAGACTCAATCGAGTTGGTTTTCCTTCCTCTTTCCAAGCCACCTAAACTAGGTTGAGTAAGGGCAATCCTCAATATTAAATTGAACAAGTTGATTAATCGTGGTTAAACCGTCCGACCTTAGAATTGAGTGAGGAAGTAAGCCGATTACCGATTGTCTAAACCTAGAGGGTCGAGTGACTCGACCTTTCATCCTCACCTCGGTTTAGCAATCGAGACTGTGGTCCCCGACCACATACGCTTTCCTCTGCGGTTCACGATTAGCGTGCCCAAGGCAATCGTTCCAACCCACGTAGCATAGTAGCGGTTTAGGGGGAAGCAAAACCCAAGTGACTTTCCCACAAAAAGAGTTTTCAACCCAAATTACTTTTTCTTTCTTTCATTTCAATTGGAAAACCTTTAAACCAAAGTTTTATCTCTAGATAATGATTTCAACAACCGAAGTAGGGGTAGACAGACCGGCCCAGGTCGATATATAGATACTTGCTTTATACTACACCCGATTAGAGTTTCAAAACTTGGGCTCTAATTGGGATTTAATTGTAGTGTAGATTCGAGCAAGTCATACATCTTCAACCTAAACACTAAGGTTCTATGGTTTCGACTAAGAACCTTCTCTACAAACCAAGGCCACTAGCATCGGCCAAAAGCCTTAATTCTCCCTTCCAAACGATCACCCACCATGAACTACATTGAAGCACTATTCCTCGGTCTACTCTTGCTATCATCTTTCGATTTGGTAGTGAAGGAGTTCTAAAACAATGTAGGGGTTTCAATGGCTTGGGTTCCAAGAAACCCCCTAGAGCATGTAATTTGGTTTTTCGTGGCACTCTCTACTTTATCTACCCCATTTTATTATCTCTTTCTCGTTTCTCTTTTCCTTTCTTTTTTCTTTTTCTTTTCGAGGGGGGTACTAGAGAGTAACAACACTTGCCACCTATACTTTTAACGACCAATGCTCTCTTTTTGAGGAACTAACTCCAACACTACACTTCATTTTTTTCTCAACCCTAGCAAAGACCGCACGTGAACCTCCTATGTAGAACCTCTATGGAAACTCAAAGGTGAGAGCTCCGGGACACAAGGATGACTCATGTTTAGACACAAAGAAAGGATTAGGATCGTTCTATTAACACCACTAAGCTCACATGCACGAAGCTCCTAAATTGAGAACGACCCATGAAGTCACATGGCTCAAAGGGGTTGACTGAGGGATAACACATTTTGGGACAATCAACATTTGGGTGTGGACTAATCCTATGCCTCCATCCTACTCGCTACTAACAACTGTGATGCTACACACCGTGTTGAGAGGGAACTACCACACCAGAACAAAACAATCGACTCAAAACTCATAGACTACCCGCCCCCCACACACACTTAAACTCGACATTGCCCTCAATGGCGTAAAAGAAGGGGATAGAACGATGTTACCGGTCAAGTTGTGAATGTTTGTGCTCGGGAGCGGAGGGCGGGTGAGATCCGAAAGAGAGGTGATAGCTCGCCCTTTTAACCTCCTCGTTCTCCTCCAATAATGAGAGGTGATAGCTTGCACAATCCCATTCCAACTTCTCCAAAAGTGTCAAGTCGGGAGGAGGGAGGGGTTGGAAATCCGCGTTAGAGCTTGTTCTTGTAAAATTCTCCGCGACAAGCTCCAATGGACTTCGATTCGGGTTGTGGGACATCCAAGTTCGAGCACCCTTCATCGGTGCCTCGAACAAACCGCTCCACCATGAGCTCCAATTTACTCTTTGGCTCCGGTTGTGGAGTGGTACATGGTCTTGATGATTGTCCCATGAAGGCTTCCATTGCCAACTCCAACTTGGATTTCTCCTCGACTTGAGGAGGGAAGTTTTCTTCATATGGAGGATCTTCTTGAAATCCCCAATGGTATGCTTGTTCTTCGTGGAAGGGAGGTTGATAATAGAACCCGGATCCTCGACTTCCCTCTTCTTGGTTACTCCATGAAGCTCCGGGGTACCCCCATTCGGGTGGTTGTTGATACCCCCACATGTTGTAGAAGCCATTGGGATCCATGATTCAACCTACATAAACAAAAACACAAAAAGAAAATCAAACAAACACAAACCACCCTTCAAGACGAAGAGTGGGTAAACCAATCATAACACGAAACACAAAACACAAAACACAAACCAAAAGATAAGATAGAAAATGCTAGATCAACATTAAGGGACGTTTTCAAAAGAATGGACCGCGGTTCCCCGGCAACGGCGCCAAAAACTTGACTCGCACGAAACTACACCACAAATTTAATCCCGACTAGAGTCCAAGTTTTTAAACTCTAGTTGGGTGCAGTATAGAGCAAGTATTTAAATTGTCAATCCGGGCCGATCAATATACCCCTACTTCAATTGCTTAGGTTGTTATCTAGCAAACAACTTTTGGGTTTAGAGCTAATGAAACTACAAACTAAATAGGCAAAGAAAAGTAAATAAAGGAAAACTCTAACTAAGGGAGCTTCACCCAGGAGTTGCTTCCCCCTAACTAGCTACCAAGACTCGTTGGATTGGAACGATTGCTTTGGGCACGTTAATCGTGAACTGCATAGGAAAGCGTATGTGGTCGGAGACCACAGTCTCAATTGCTAAACCGAGGTGAGGATGAAAGGCCGTGTCACTCGACCCTCTCGGTTTAGACAATAGGTAATCGGCTTACTTCCTCACTCAACTCAAAGGTAGGACGGTTTAACCACGATTAATCGACTTGTTTAATTCAATATTGAGGGTTTCCCTAACTCAACCTAGTTTAGGTGGCTTAGAAAGCGGAAGGAAAACCAACTCAATTGAGTCTCCCTTGACAGGGGGATTTTCCTCTCTAAACTAGGCTAAGGTGGCAAATTAAATTACTAGCACCTAAACGCACAAACTTAGGGGGTGCTAAGCACAATTATGCACAATCCCTAGGATGCTAAGCAGAAAACATGCACAACCCTTAAGTTGCTAAGCACAAGCATGCACAATCATGGTGAATAATGTCTCAAACATCGAATTAACCAATACCCAATGACAATCATTCAATCTAGACAAGTAATTACAAAGTATTAGTTAGGGATCTACAACACCCAAAGAGAAAAGAGTGAGTTTCTAGAGAGAGAGAGTGAGGGATTACAAAGTTGAGCTCAAGATCTTCTTCTTCTTCTTCTAGGCTTGAATCTTCCACCCAAGCCTCCAATGATGCTCCAAGATCACTCCAGCTCTCTCTCTCTCACTAGAACTCCCCTTTGGTGTTTTGGTTGAAACCCTAGAGAAAGAAAGTGTTTCTTTTCCCCAAAAACAGCTCCCTTTTCTCTCTCCCCGCTGTTGTCTTCATATTTGCCCGAAAGAGACCAGTTCATGGACGCGTTGGCAAGTTCACGGCCGTGAACACCTAACTGCGTCCGTGAACTCAGTGTCGTCCCAAAACACGCTATTTCACTCTGCTGGGTTCACGATCAATGGCCTCAGTTCACGATCTTAGAGATCGTGAACTGCCTTGTCGTTAGTAACTGCTGGAACCTCGTTGGACTGCTCGATGTTCACGGTCTTAGGAGACCGTGAACTGCCTTGTCCGGCCGTGAGTTGTGGCTGTTTCCTGGGACGCCTTCACTTCACTACTACGAGGCAATTGTCATTGTCGCTTCGGGCTTTTCTTTGGTTTTGGCACTTTTTGACCTCCAAAAATCCCAAAACTCATCCTCGACCCTTCCACACATGTTAGGACTTGAAATGTATCAAAACAAGCACAACCTAGCGTGAAATATTTCGAGGAACGATGAAATGCTAAGCTAACCGAATAAGAAATGAGGGGTAAAATGTGTAAATTTGGGCCCGAATCACCAAGATTAGGGTTTGGCGAGGGTTGATGATTCGTAGTTTGGCCCGGGGTGAAATTGAGACGTTGTTTGGATTGCGTAGTCTTGAAAGACTGTTGGGTAGGGTTCAATATGTAGGAAGAAGATGGCGTTGGAGCCATCTCTGTTGCCGAAACGAAAGAGGAGGATGCTTGAATTGGGTGGGAATTTGTGGAAGGTTAAATTAAATATTGAAGCCACGAGGAGAATCTGGGGCTGATGGCTACTACAGCAAGACTCAATGACTAGGAGCGGACGACTACGTACGACAGTCGGGAGAGTTTCGTTGGGGAGGGGTTGAGTTGAGAGGGAGTCGAATGGGTGGTTAGAATGAAGAGGGAGAGAGAGAGAGAGAGAGAGAGAGAGAGAGAGAGAGAGAGAGAGAGAGAGAAATAAGACGAATGGATAAGACTATTAAATTTTATTTACCTTTTTTTTAATAGAAGAACCAAGTGGAAATATAAGCTGAAACCGCCGGTGAGAAGGACGAATGGGGAAGAGGCTATGCCGGGTGAGAATGACGACTAGAGGAGAGACTGTGGTAGCGAGTGCAGTGCTGGAGGAGAACGATAGTGGCAAGACAACGGAGTCGGGATTATATTGGATGGTGTCTCTTGGAGGAGGACGTCGACGGCCGATTGGGTTGATGCAGACGACGGATTTCGGCAGCATAGAGGAGGGAGACATGATTTTGTTTTGTTTGTGAAGTAATTTCCACTTTTAAGTCAGGACAATAATAGTAAAAGCGTGGGGCTTACTCTGATGCTGCGGTCTTGGATATAATGTAGCATCCATTTCTCTTTGTGTGATTGGAAGAAAAGTAGGTCTGGTTCACCTTCAAGAAAGGTCACCCAAACCGCCCTTGCATATGGGCAGTCCTGGATCACATGTAGCGTTGTTTCTTGGCCATTACCACAGACTGGACAGGTAGTTATTTGCGTGAGATGCCTCCTTTTTAGGACAACATTTAGTCGTTCATTACGCTAAAATGAATTAATATATAGTAAAACAAATTAGGCAGGAGTGCCATAGTTCCGTTTATAATGCTCGAGGGAAATTCAAAATTCAAACACATATAAGTTGTGGATGGGTTAAAAGAGTTTGACGATCGAGTCCGCTAAGTTATTGTATGAGAGGAGAGAAGAACTTAACCTATAAAGAGTGGATGTGTGCCTCTGAAGAGCATGATATGATATCTGGTTAGGTCAATTCGTGATGTCTTTGTCTTTTTCTTTGTGATGAGTGCACTAATCATATTGGAATAAGAAGAACTTGAGGGATTTGACATTATGGGGAGATGAACAAGATGGTTGGAGCAATGCCTGGAGTATTAGCAAGTGAATCTAGTAATTCAGCCAAATTATTGCTATAGGATGCCTTACCTTGCCAAACTATATAAGAATTATACGTGATAAGTATCCTTGCATTTTTAAGTACCCCTTCAATATATGCTTATTGTTTGTACAATTTGCATATTAATAATGCATATGGGTAAGTATAATTACATATTTTTAAGGCCACTGGACAAGTCGCCGATCATCTTTTTTTGATAGTACACTTCCCCTCTCTTAGGACTATCAATTACGACAAATGATATCATTTGATATCATTTTATGACCTAAAATCGGGAGATCGCTTAGATAAATATATTTCTTTCAAACTTAATACTTTTCTTCTTTGTCAATGACATAGGTGCTCACAATGATTGTCGTAACGAATCGTAGACAATCAACTATACATTGCAGTTGGAAAATGAATAAGCCATTTTTGATACTTGATTAGAATATAACTAAAAACCATAAAAATGACCTAATTTCTCCAACCATCCCGGCGCAGAGCCCGAGCAAAGAAATCTATTATCATATAAGTTGATTATTTTGTATGACCAACAATCATTGCAAATGTGAAGTTATCAATATAGCAAGCCCATGTATATATTGTGATATCCAGTTTACTCATGAAATTCAACTTCTAATTTTTCACATCAAATGTATGATTCTTTTGCATATATAATACCAATTCGCATGGAAAGTCAGAGTATGATGAATTCTATTTGTTCTCCAACTATGAGGTATCGGAAAAAAAAACAGATATTTACAAATTTGTCTAGTAATAATGAAAGATACAAACTTTGAGAAGTTTGCTTCAAGTTTTGTTCGGCGGTCCAATTGTTTGAACTATGCTTTGGGTCTTGCTGGGTTTTGGGTTGTTCTAAACCTATGTTTAGATTTTTTTGTTTTAGTAGGTATGTTCCTTCTTTTCAGCATTGTATCAACTCAATACGTCGTGGTCGTTTGGATTGAATGAGGCAGTTAGACACAAAAGACTCATTTTAGGAAATGAGTCAATTGATTGAGGAAATTTGCCAAAAATCTATCATTTGGAATGGGTTGTGGGATGGGGATATGTGGGTTAGTCCTTTTGGTGAATTACACATCTATCCTTACTCATCCACAAACAAAAGACATACTTCCTCACCTTCCACCTACCCACCCACCACTTTTCCCTTCTCTTTGTCAACTCTCACGCTCTTCTCCGATGAAACAAAATCATGAGAGGCCATTAATGAATCAACTTGTTCCTTCGTTCAAAAGCATTATCGAGATTTTTCGAAACCTCAATTCCAAGCACCACCTCGCCTGAAAGTGGTGGCTCTCCTTAGGTCCAAAAAAGGAGTCGGTTTGGGGAGGAATCTGGTTAGGGATTTGGAGAGGCGCCGCCTGATGTGCACTCCGACCCTTTATTGAAGGAACTCAGGGTTTGCATCACCGTCACCACCACATAACCAGCAAAATCTAGAACTATCCGTCCTCGTTCAAGAAACAGAGATGGAGAAGCAAGAGGTGGCGGATCCAAAGCTTCATCGCAGACTAATGCAGTGGCAGCTGATTGAGTCTCCCAAGACCGGTGATCCGTAGTAAGCTCGACCGCTGTTAAACCGATCCACGCCGACCCAGATCATATCCTCGCTCTTCACAAGCCAAATCGAGAAAGGTAGCCAAAGTTCTTCGCCTGCCAGTGAGAAAGGGAGGAAAGAGAAGAAAGAAAAAGAGGGGAGTTGGTTGTAAGGAAAGGATCACTGATTTTCTCGCCGATGTAGATCATCCTCTGCCAGACAGAAAGAGATGAACAAGAGGTGAGAAGATGTAGCGGTTGGGAAGGAAAGGGAAAAAAGAAAGAAGGATAAAGTTGGAAAGAGGGGATGAAAAACGAGTCAATGCCAATTACCTGCCACCCACCCAGAATATTTGAATTGACCGCTAATGAATCAATTAGAATTGACCCGGTATAGATTGCTCTATTTTATTTTTGGCTTGCCAAATGAGACAATTTGGCCCAATTGTTTCATTTTGAGGCAATTGGAGCAAATTGACTCATCACTTTGATCCATCCAAACGACCCCGTCGTGTTTTGTATTTGCTGAAACGACCAATCGCTAACTGTGAATGTGATTGTGAACCATCACTTTCTTTTTTCCTATTTTACCTTTTGGGATCGTACATGGGCGCTGGGCCGTGCTTGGGCCAGCACGGCACGGGCACACTTCGGGCTCATTTATTTCGTGCCGTGCTTGGCACGGCCCATCAGTTTTCGTTCCGTGTCATGCAAGCCCATTTGTTAACTTTGCTAGGCCCGACCCAGGTCCGGGCACTGTTCGAATCGTGCCGTGCCTATTCGTGCTCGTGCCATGCTCGTATTCGTGTTTAATGAAAAGGACGAAAACAAAAGAGAGAATGAAAAATAAAGTGAAAATTGGACGGAGGAAGATAGTATTAATCGATAATGTTTGAGAAAAGTAACAAATTAGGAGGAAAAGAAAATTGGAAGTATAGCGAGTGCGATTTGGCTTTGTTTAATTCTTAATCCATTTTTACTTATGTTAGTAATTACATATATATCTTTATGACACTTCTAACAACAACAAATAATTATTTTTCTACTTGTGCTTTGTAATATTTGAACCTATAATTCTTTTTATATTTATTTTCTATCAAATAAATATTTTTTTCGTGCCATGTTCGTTCTTATACTCAATAAAGTCTCAAAAATATTAGGCCCGACACGACCCACTTATATACCGTGTCGTGCCCATGTCGCGCCCGTGCCTATGAAGTTTAGGCCGGGCACAACCCATAAATTATTCGTGCTCGTGCCGAGATGGCCCATTTATTTCGTGCTCGTGTCGTGCTCACGTACAAAATTATCAAACTCAGGGTAAATTACGTATAAAATAAAGACTGTTTAATAAATATATGTCGCGTACAGCTATAGAACATGGATCTGAAGGCAGTCTAGCGGAAATGACACTGCATGTTTCTCTAATTAACCTGGGTTCGATCCTGGAGGAAGGTAAAATTTTACGTTTTTAAACTTGTTAAAAGTCAAGTGCTTTGAAAGTAGTTCAAGTAACTTCTTCAACTTTTAAATTATTATTTTTAAAGAATCTCTCAGTTATATATTGATCATTGCATTTAATCATATAACTTTCTTAATTTGTGTTTATAAGTCATGTGACTTCAAAATAGATCAAGTAACTTCATCTAAATTATTATTTCTAATAAATATTTTATTTATATATTGGTTATTTCATTTTTTTCAAACAATAATACTTTTGAACATTCATTTAAAAGTCAAGTGCTTTGAAAGTAGTTCAAGTAACTTCTTCAACTTTTAAATTCTTATTTTTAAAGAATCTCTTAGTTATATATTGATCATTGCATTTAATCATATAACTTTCTGAATCTGTGTTTATAAGTCATGTGACTTCAAAATAGATCAAGTAACTTCATCTAAATTCTTATTTCTAATAAATATTTTATTTATATATTGGTTATTTCATTTTTTTCAAACAATAATACTTGTGAACATTCATTTTTCAGTTATAAAATTACAGAGAAACATACTATACGGTGGTAAAATTTTACGTTTTTAAACTTGTTATAGCTTTAATGTTTTTTTTTTTACAATAAGCTTTAATGTGATGTAACCGAAGGTAATTACTTTCATAGTTTGTAATTACATGTCAAATGCTTTGAAAGTAGTTCAAGTAACTTCTTCAACTTTTAAATTCTTACTTTCAAAGAATCTCTTAGTTATATATTAATCATTTCATTTAATCATATAACTTTCTTAATTTGTGTTTATAAGTCATGTGACTTCAAAATAGATCAAGTAACTTTATCTAAATTCTTATCTCTAAAAAAGAAGTTATATTGCAAAGAATGGCCCAATTGCTATATCTCTCTTTATTCCCGAAAAGTAGTTATGTAGTATCTAAACTAGTAAGTTGTCGCAAATGAAAGTCTATGAACCCTTGACCATATCGTAGCAACAATTTACCAAGGGCAGCTGGAGAGCCGTTGCAACTTGGCCACTATTGGAGAAGGCTCTAAGTGGATCCTTTATGATTTGAGAACCAAGGAATAGAGTCAAATTTTGTGGTGGTAGCCTTGCTCCTTGTTGCTTGCAGAAGTTTGAAGGATAAATGTGCATGGATAGTAATTGTGGCCGGTTAGAGGATGCATGTATGCAGAGCATTATCAACTTTCATTTTAATTTGTCGGCAAATGACCAACATGGGTGTAGTGTTTTTTTTTTTTTTGAAAGTGGAGTTCATTAGATTAATAACTTGGCCAAACCCACAAGAGAAGTGTACAAGAAAACTACCAGGAAAGAAATGAAAAAAAAAACCAAAAAAAGAGGCCCAAAAGAAAAACCAGGATACCCAATAGGGTCTAGGCACATCCAGAACAATTTTGGGTCTCTCCCAAACCATATCCGCAACGTGTCCCCACTGAAACTCCTCAATCGTCGCGGTCGAGCTCCACAACCGCACCTGACCTGTCGCCACCACCAACACGAGTCAAGCCATGGAACAAACACCCACCCAACCCGGAAGGTGAGAAGTGGAGGAAAGCCACAACAGTACCTCCCACCCAAGTCAATTGTTGTGCCCTTCTCCCCGATCACCACGAGAACCAAACAAAGCAACCCGACAGCAGGTGAAGGAGACAGAGAGTTAGACTACACCAGTCTTCAAGCTCTCCCAACCGAGTCCTTGCCAAAGGTTGCAGCAGGATCTGAAACAGATCAGACCTCCATCGCATCAAGAACTGGACATGCATCTCCAGATTTGGAAACCAGATTGGAGGTAAAAAAACATCATCCCACGCTGGGGGCAGAGAAACCCATCAAAGGGATAAGAATCAGACCACAGAGGGTGAAGGAACGACCAAACCATGGCCAAAATCTAGAAATTTGCCGAAAGGAAAACGAGGGAAAAGCAAAAAATTGTCAAGGAGGAGAAGGAGGGAGAAGAACGGTGAAGCTGGACGGGAAAACAAGGGGGCTGGGGCCGCTGCCGGTCGCCGAAGGACGCTGGCAGCAGCCCCATGAATGCCAATACAAGAGAGAAGGCAGAGAAAAAAAGTTTAGAGAGAGGAAATGGTGTGTATTTTACATGGGTGTAGTACTGCTGCAAGTTGATTTAGACAATAGAAGAGGTTTATTGATTTATAAGGTGAGTAAAGTAAATGACCAATCCATGTACGTAAATTCAATCGGATGTATTGGAAATGTAAGAAGCCTACTGAATTACTTTTCAATATCAAGCGGTCAACATCTTCAACACTCAATCTTAAAGGTGGTTTCGAGGGAGTTGGATTGTTATAAGAATGGGTTGGTGACACGCTAAAACACAACGCCAAATTGCGACCAAGTGCAATCGCAGTATGGAAATGCAGTAAGTGGCAAGCTCTATTTGTCAACCCGGGGCCTAGATCTAATGCCTACTCCGTGATTATTTATTATCTAGCAAACTAAGTCGAGTGATTGCGGTTTTAACTAAAAGCAGCAAGAAAGCAGGAAAATGTTTAGCAAGGGGAGAGTCACTCGGGAATGAGTCCCCCTAGCTCCTTTAGTTAGGTCACATTTGTAATTACCCTGGGTTGATTAACTGTTGATTAAACTGCGGAAGATCCAACAGTAGTTTTGAATCTCTTAAACTAACCAAGCCCTCTCAGTCCAACTACCCGGCAGACGACTAGTCTTCACCGGGATAGAAAGCTGAGGCTATGAACATAGAACTCCACTACTGGAATTGGATTCCAGTATAAAGCAGTAAATCGATTAACTCTCGTACAATCAATCTACCACTACCGATTGATGAAGCTCTAACAACCTAATCAGATTCTATCTATCTCAAGTTGCAGCAGAAATCAAGAAAAGATGATTAGGCTTCAATTGACTCAATGAATCATGCATCAATCGATTAAAATCAATCAGTATAACAATCCCAAGTCATTACAATCAAGATCCCTAACACATGGAACTGGGGTTCTTCATACCCAAGTGGGAGAGGGTTCTACTCCATAGAGAGAGAGGAAAACAGAAATCAGAGTAGTCATACTCATAAAGATGATGAAAATATGCTCTGGGATGATGATCTTCACTCCTATGATGATCTCCAAACTCGATTGATGAAACCCAGCTACAAAATCACCTCTAGGATGTGTTCTTCGCACTTTCTCTCTCTAGGGCTCTATTTTTTGCTCAAAAACTCGATTCCCTTTGACTTGAAACTCCCTCAAAAACCCGATTCTGGGAAAAACACGGTCGAGGTCACGACCGTTTTTTTATTTTGCCCGTCCGTGCCCTCGCCACATGTTGAAAACACGCCCGCTTCGGCCAAAACACGGTCGTGCCTAAAGAATGGCACGTTCGTGTTTTGCTTCACTTCCGCCCATGTTTTGGACTTCGCAGCAGCTCCCAAAAATAAACCCTCAGCATAAATAACACGGTCTGAAACACGGCCGTGTTTTTTTTAGGCTTGATAGACCGTTAATTGCACATGTTTTTACTCCTAATCTTACATCGTTTGAGATGTTGATTCTCGTGTTTTAGGCCGATTTCACGCTAGGTTGTTCTTGTTTGTGATATTTCGGGTCCTAGTACGTGAATGAAGGTTTGGGAGCGAGTTCGGGGTCGATTGGACGAAGATCGGACGTGTGGCGAGACGCTGAGGAAGCCACACGGGCACTCCTAAAACTCACACAGCCGTGTAATGAACCCAAGTGGCCGTGTGGGATTTACCGAGGCTTCACACGGGAATACTGGAGATTCCACAAGCTCGTGTGTCCCTGGCGGTGTAGGTAGCCTGAAGTCCACTTAATCGAAACTCCGCATTTGACATTGATAGACCATTGATTACACATGTTTTTACCACTATCCTTGAGCCGTTTGAGATGTCGATTCTCGCGTTTTAGGACGATTTCAGGCTAGGTTGTTATTGTTTTTTATATTTCAGGTCCTAGTACGTGAATGAAGGTTTAGGAACGAGTTCGGGGTCGATTGGACGAAGTTTGGACGTTTGGCGAGAAGCTGAGAAGCCACACGGGCATGCTAAAAGCCACACGGCCGTGTAGGGGACCCCTGATGGCCGTGTGGAAATTCCAGGGAACTCGCACGGGCACCTTGGGAAGCCACACGACCGTGTGGGTTGTGGCCGCGTAAGAAGCCTGAAGTCATTTAACGAAACGCCGCGTTTTGCAAAGCCACACGGTCAGCTAGGAGAGTCACACGGCCGTGTGGCCTGGCCGTGTGAGTCGGGATTTTCTGGTTTTAAGCCAATTTTCAACAGAGGAGAAGGGGGTTCCGAGTTTTAGAGAGATAGAGCGATTCCTAGAGAGAGAAAGCGACGAACCAGAGTTCCCAAGTGCCTTAGCTTGATCTTCATCACAATTGGAGCCCGGCTTGAGCTTGGAGAAGTGCCGATTGACGACCAGGAGCAGAAACCCATCCTTCACAGTATGGTTTCCGCATCTGAATTTGCTTTTGCTTCTCTCTCCATGGAGTAGTTTTCCCATTCATCTGGGTATGGAGAACCCTAGATTTGTGTGTTAGGTCTGATTGTATGAACCCAAGTACAGATTTTATGATTTGATTATATTCAATTGAGGCTTGAATGATTGAATGACTTGAATCCTGATCAAATTCCTGTTATTTCTGCTTTAGCCTAGAAAGAGAATATCTGCCTAGGTTGATAGAGCACCCTTAATTGAAGGTAGTGAATTGGCGACTTTAGTCGAGGAGCCAATTCACTATTCTGTACCGAATTTACTTCAGTAGTGGAGGTTTGGTTCGTTAGGGCCTCAATCTGTTCACTCCAGTGGAGGTTAGTCACCCGCTGGGTCTAGAGACCTTTAGTCGAGACTTCAGACTGCTTAAGAACCTCCCGCAGTATAAATATCATTAAAACTGAACTTGGTAAATTGCAATCTGGCTTAACTGCAGTCTAGGGGGAACCATATCCGGGTGACCTCTCTCGACTTGAAACAACCGTTTAATTGCTTTGCTTAATTGAACCTGCACTAAAGTTTCACTGCTAGATAATAAGAATTCACTGAGTAGTCATCACATCTAGGACCCCGGGTTGACAATAATACCCAAACCCGCTATACTACGCTTTAGAAAGTGGTTACACTTGGCCATTTTCTAGAGTGACAGTAGGAGTGAGTCAAGTTTTTGGCGCCGTTGCCGGGGACGGCTAGGTTGTTGAAGAAACGTGAATTTTGTTAATTTAGCTTTTCTTTTCGCATTGTTTTCTTTGTCCCACTTGTGCCTTCACGGGTTTGCTTGCTTGACTTTGTGCAGGTAGTGCATGACCCTTAGCCAGTCGGGAGGTTTACTGCCGTTGAATCCGTAGCTTGAACGCACCTATCGCCAACTCAGGAGACAACAGCGAGCTAGACTGGCTACGGAGGAGCGCATAGACGACCATTTGAGCAGCGAGTCCAAGGACGAGTACGAGATGCAAGGAGATTACAATCCACACCAGGGGAATCCTCACCAGGTTTTCCCGCCGAATCAGATCTTGGGGAACAACCCCATACCCAGGCAGATGGGGTTCATCATCATCCACTGCCGCCGGGTCCCACCTTGGAGTACTACTACACTCCACGGATTGCTGACATCCGCCCTGTCATCCTCTATCCACCCATTCCAGCGAACAACTTCGAGATCAAGCCATGCTGGATTCAACTCATTACATCCGCTATCCAGTTCCATGGCTTGAAGGATGAGGAGGCAAGGGTGCATCAGTCCCTGATGACTCAATCCGCCTTCACCTCTTTCCCCATTCTCTGGCGGGAAATGCTAAGAGTGGTTGGAGACCCAGCCCCCATTGTCCATCACTTCTTGGGACGATCTGGCCGACAAGTTCGTGCACAGGCACTACCCAGCATCGAAGACAACAGAGATCCAGCGGGAGATCACTCACTTCCGCCAAGAGCCAGACGAGTCACTTCGTGATGCATGGGAGCGGTACATGGGATATTTCTGGCAGTGTCCCCATCATGGTTTCAGTGACGCATTCACAGTGGGGAACTTCTACAATTCTCTCTCTCCGGACAGCCAGAGGGTGATTGAGTCTCTATGCCCAGGAGGGGACATTCTTACTAAGACTCCACCCGTACTGAACCAGATGATCAGTACCTTGGCTGCCAGAGATCATTCCTGGGGGCAGAGCACTAGAGGCAGGAAATTTCTGGGATCGTGGTGTTCACGCCATGGAGGCCAGGTCCAGGCTCGAGCACCAGGTGGCCAAGTTAGTGCAGACATTGAAGCAGCCCAACAGTCTCATTCCGGGCAGAGGTCTAGGCGGACCTCCAGTAGCTCAATGTTAGTGGTGTGAAAGCTCAAATCATCTGGTAGAAGACTTCCAGGCTATGCGGGAGTCCTCTACTCCCCAAGAGCAGGTGGACTTCATCGCCAGTGCTAGGCGCCTCGACCCATACAACAATACATACAACGAGGGGTGGCGCCAGCATCCCAACTTCGAGGGGGGTAGCAACACCACTAAACCACCTGGTTTCCCAGCACCAGCACGTGGTTTTCAGCAGAGGCAGCCTTTCCAGGCTAGGCAGGGGCCACCACCACAGCAGCAGCCCTACCAGCCTAGGCAGGGACAGACATTCCAGTAGCCCCAGCGTCAGTATGCCTAGGCCCCCAGCAGCTGCAGCTCCAGATAATCAGATGACGTAGCTGAAAAATATTTTGCAGGCATTCATGACCACCAGCCAGGCGAATTTCACGAGGATGGATCAGAACATAGCCTCACTGGAGGCAGGCCAGAGAAACCAAGGTGCCATTTTGCAAGATCTACAGAATCAGATTGGGGGCATTGACTCACTCCTACTGTCACTCTAGAAAAGTGCAGGTTCAAACAAACAAAGACACAAAGCAAGTTAAACGGTTGTTTCAAGTCGAGAGAGGTCACCCGGATATGGTTCCCCCTAGACTGCAGTTAAGCTGGATTGCAATTTACCAAGTTCAATTTCTATGATAGTTATACTGCGGAAGGTTCTTAAACAGTCTGAAGTCTCGACTAAAGGTCTCCTGACCCTCTCAATCTGAGTCTCTAGCGGGCGACTAACCTCCACCGGAGTAAACAGATTGAGGCCCTAACGAACAAAACCTCCACTACCGAAGTAAATTCGGTACAGAATAGTGAATTGGCTCCTCGACTAAAGTCGCCAATTCACTACCTTCAATTAAGGGTGCTCTATCAACCTAGGCATATATTCTCTTTCTAGGTTAAAGTAGAAACAACAGGAATTTGATCAGG
This sequence comes from Linum trigynum, assembly GCA_964030455.1. Classification (NCBI taxonomy): domain Eukaryota; kingdom Viridiplantae; phylum Streptophyta; class Magnoliopsida; order Malpighiales; family Linaceae; genus Linum; species Linum trigynum. The sequence continues at coordinate 26,040,243 of OZ034821.1, read as the reverse complement.
ATTCATGCTATTCAATCATTCAAACCTCAATCGAATATAATCAAAACATAGAATCTGTACTTGGGTTCATACAATCAAACCTAACATACAAATCTAGGGTTCTCCATACCCAGATGAATGGGAAAACTACTCCATGGAAAGAGAAGCAAAAGCAGATTCAGACGCGGAAATCATACTGTGAAGGATGAGTTTCTGCTCCTGGTTGTCAATCGGCACTACTCCAAGCTCAAGCCAAGCTCCAATGGTGATGAAGATCAAGCTAGGGCACTTGGGAACTCTTGTTCGTAGCTTTCTCTCTCTAGGAATCGCCCTGTCTCTCTATAACTCGAATCCCCCTCACTTGTGGCTGGAAATTGGCTTAAAACCAGAAAATCCTGACTGACACGGCCATGTCACACAGCCGTGTTCCGATTATGTGGGTTTCAGGCTTCCTATACGGCCAGGGGCACACGGCCGTGTGGAGCCTCCAGTCTGCCCGTGTGAAGCCTTGCAGAATTCCACACGGCCACTTTGGTTCATGACATGGCCGTGTAGGATTTATTCTAGCCCGTGTGAAGGCTCGCACAATCCCACACGGCCACATTGATTACTTGCACGGCCGTGTGGGTTTTGTGTGTGCCCGTGTGACTTCCTCAGCGACTCGCCACGCGTCCGATCTTCATCCAATCGACCCCGAACTCGCTCCCAAACCTTCATTCACGTACTAGGACCTGAAATATCACAAACAAGCACAACCTAGCGTGAAATCGGCCTAAAACACGAGAATCAACACCTCAAACGGCTCCAGAATAGGGGTAAAAACATGTGCAATTAACGGTTTATCAAACTCCCCCACACTTAACCGTTTGCTTGTCCCCAAGCAAACCAAGTCAGACACAAGGTAAGCCTACATATTTCAACCATACCAATATTGGGGACAAATCATATAGGCATAGAAACACGTGAAACATACTGACTTTCAAACATCAACACATGAACAACCTCAATAGCAACCTAGACAACCACCACAGAAGACATTCGAGTGCAGCCAAATCGAGTAAAGGAGGAGTCTCCCTTCTGTTCATCAACCAACCTAGACTTGACTCAACCACTTACTCAAGACAGTCATCTCATGCATAAAACTCAAGACATCAGAATCAAGACCGAGCCATCTAGGTCCTCACCGGGTAAAGAGTGTAAAGAACAAGGAAATGAATCGCTCACTCTCGACAAGTGGGGTCGGGACAATTTGATGCAAAAAATGCTCATACTTATTCTCTCGATTCCTAACATCTCTTCACCATGACGGCAGCCTCTAAATGTTAGAGTTCACATAAATGGTTGTCATCACTAACTAATTCGGAGGTCTTAGACACAGGTTCAAACGACTGGCTAGGGTCTTGGACATGGGGAAAAAGCCTTTTTGGTGGTGGAAGTATTCATAGCACAAGGTTCCACATTTCCAAACCCAACAAACTCACAGTCAATCAAGCCAGTACTTTCTTTCTGCTATTCTGCATTACTCAAATTCTTCAGAGCACAAGAGCGAAGGAGGTCACATAAATGCTAGTATTTCTTTGCCAGACTGCTAAGAAACAATACTTAATGGGCACTATTCAGATTTTTGGTGGTGGCTCTCTTTTGCTTTCATTTTTTCCATTTCTTAAGAGAACCACCACCTCTGCACATTTTCAAACACCTGCCCAACTTTTTACGAACTACCTCCAACTCTCACATTATATTTAGCAGAAATAGCAGAGAACATGTAAAAATCACTCTGTGGAACCTTCTAAAAGATGCAAAAGGGTGATTTTCCATTGAAGACCGAAAGAAAGGATAACACACGGCTCAAAGGGATGACTAGGGGATATGACACATCAGGACAGTCAATTTGGTCGTGGCCTAATCCTATGCCTCCATCATCTTAGCTAATGACAACGTGAATGCTACACATCATGGAAGAGGGAACTACCGCACAAGAAAGAAACGAGTAGGCTCAAATCTCACATGGCTACCTAAATGCTCTATCTCTCATTCTGATTCCCTGAACTAGATGCATAAGAGACTATCAAGAACAAGTAATCAATCCAAGTCACAGTTGGTAAGCAAACAGTTGAAAAACTGAACCCCTACACAATTCTACTGCACGTCTCAGTCATCATTATAGGTTGTCCTAGTCACCATCCAGTTGTCATGCATTAATCCGAAAGCCATTCAATTCACCAATTCAGACACAGTGCCAATATGATCAAACAGCCGTACTTTGAGCCCTCAAATCTCGAGATTTGGACAGCGGATCCAAGCAGACAAACAGATCTAATGAGTCAAAAGATAAACATCCCCCCCACACTTAAGATCGACATTGCCCTCAATGGAGAAGAGACAAGGATAAGGGGAACGATGTTACCGGTGTTCACGGACTGCATGAGACTGGAAGCGGACCCGTCGAGTGAAGCGGACTGGAGAGGGACCAATCTGGAACAAAGCACAGCTAAAGGGGGACAGAAGAGCTAAAACACAACATGTTAGGTCCAATGGTCATCCCAATAAAACATCATCCAAAATAAAATAAAACAAACCAAAACCAAACCAGTTTACAATCCGACTCAAAACAAAAGAAAGAGATTAAAACCGTGGTGGGGTTGCCTCCCCACAAGCGCTTCTTTACCCTCTTTTAGCTGGACGCCCATGGTGGATACTCAGGGAGGTGCAGGAACAGGTGCCTCCAACTGCGGATCCACGTCGCTCTTGAGGTACAGCTTCAAGTTGTGGCCATGCACCCGACGGATGCGACCACCATCATCGGTAAGCTCGACCTGGCCATTCAGCAAGATGCAGGCGAGAGAGTACCCGGACGGCCAGGGTGGCCGTGGTGCAGGAGGTGGGACTAGCTCATAGTGGTCTCCACCTTTCTTCCGAACAGGCTTAGCCACCTGCGGCTTCGGCCGCCACTCCTCCTTGAGCTTTTTGTTTGGAGGCGAGACTGGATGGAGTGACGGCGAAGGAATGATAGGAGGGTCCTGCAAAATGAGAGGTGCAGAAGGATACACGACAGGCTCGTGTACCTGATATCCGGGGGGATAAGCCCTTCCTTTTGCTCCCACCGGATACTACTGGTGGATGAGATGCGGCCAGTGAGACAGCCGCAGAGAAGACTGACACCGAACCTGGAGGCTGTGGTTCGGACAGAGATCGTGAAGCTGATGAACGCGGGGATCATCTTCGCCATTTCCGACAGCGAGTGGGTCAGTCCCACCCAGGTGGTACCCAAAAAGGGTGGGATGACCGTGGTGCCTAACGAGAAGAATGAGCTCATCCCGATGCGCACGGTGACTGGGTACCGTGTCTGCATTGATTATAGGCGTCTCAACGACGCCACTCGGAAGGACCACTTCCCGCTGCCATCATTGACCAGATGCTGGAGAGACTGGCGGGGCACGAGTTCTACTTTTTCCTGGATGGGATATCCGGGTACTTCCAGATTCCCATTGCACCGGAGGACCAAGCGAAGACCACCTTCACCTGTCCCTTCGGCACATTTGCCTACCGGAGGATCCCATTCGGGCTGTGCAATGAACCGGCCACCTTTCAGCGATGCATGCTCGCCATCTTTGACTGTCTGGTCGGCGAGATTATGGAGGTGTTTATGGACGATTTCTCGGTTTATGGAGACTCATTCTCTCACTGTCTCCATAACCTGGAACTCGTCCTTAAACGGTGTGAAGAAACAAACCTGGCACTGAGTTGGGAGAAGTGCCACTTCATGGTTCGCGAAGGCATAGTTCTGGGGCATAAGATCTCCAAGATGGGGATTGAGGTGGACAGATCAAAGATCGAGACTATCAGCAAGCTGCCTTCTCCTACATCTGTTAAGGGAATTCGGAGTTTTTTAGGCCATGCAGGGTTCTACAGGCGGTTCATCAAGGATTTTTCGAAGATCGCCATGCCCCTGACTAAGCTTCTTGAGAAGGATGCCCCCTTCCAGTTCTACTGATGCATGCACAGCGGCCTTTATGACCTTGAAGGAGAAGCTCACTCAAGCTCCTATCATGGTTGTTCCTGACTGGTCCCTGCCATTTGAGCTGATGTGCGATGCCAGTGACTTTGCTGTTGGAGCTGTATTGGGGCAGAGGCGAGATCAGCACTTCCGACCTATCTACTACACCTCGAAGACCCTGAATGATGCCCAGGAGAACTACACCACCACGGAGAAGAAGCTGCTCGCGGTGGTGTTTTCCTTCGACAAATTTCGTCCCTATCTAGTCTTGTCCCATGTGACCGTGTACACAGATCACTCCGCGATTCGATGCCTGATGAGCAAGGCCGATGCCAAGCCTAGGCTCATACGATGGATCTTATTATTGCATGAGTTTGACATTGAGATTCGGGACAAGAAGGGAGCGGAGAATGTTGCAGCCGATCACCTCTCCCGGTTGGACGCACCACCTGCGGACAACCTCGAGGATGAGATCAACGACTCCTTCCCAGATGAGAGACTGATGATAAGGTACCTGGTGGAGAGTGTCACCCCCTGGTATTCTGATTTTGCGAATTATCTGGTGGGCCAGCAGCTGCCCAAGGGGATGACAACTCACACCAAGAGGAAATTCTTCTTCGACCTGAAGCATTACTGCCCACCCTCTTCAAGGACGCAGACGCCTTCGCACGCCTGTGCGACCGATGCCAGAGGACAGGTAACATTTCTGCCCGTGATGAGATGCCCCAGAATGTGTTTATAACCTGTGAAATTTTTGATGTCTAGGGTATCGACTTCATGGGCCCCTTCCCTCCATCTTTTGGCAATACCTATATCCTAGTTGTTGTTGACTACGTCTCTAGGTGGGCTAAAGCGCAAGCTTTGTCCACTAATGATGCTAGACGTGTTTGTGGTTTTCTGAAGAAGCTATTCTCCCGGTTCGGGACACCTAGAGCCATCATAAGTGATCGAGGCATCCATTTCTAGGGCCAATTTGATAAGTTAATGTCTCGCTATGGTGTGACTCACAAGGTGTCTGTGGCCTATCACCCTCAAACCAGTGGCCAGGCTGAGCTGACAACCAGGAGCTCAAGCGTATCTGAGAAAAGACGTTGGATCAGTCCCGCAAGGATTGGTCCACCAAGCTCGATGATGCTCTCTGGGCGTACCGCACTGCCTACAGGACACCCATTGGTACTTCACTGTACCGGCTGGTCTATGGAAAGGCATGTTATTTGCCCGTGGACCTAGAGCACAAGGCCTTCTGGGCCCTTAAGCTGCACAACTTGGATGTTAGCGTTGCAGGTGTTGAGCGCAAAATGCAGATGCTGGAGCTGGAGGAGTGGCGTTACCACGCCTATGAGAACACCAAGCTGTACAAGGAGCGCACTAAGCGCCTGCACGATGCACGATTGTGGGGTCCAAAAGAGTTCCAGGTTAGTGATCGAGTTCTCCTTTATAACTCTCGCCTGAAGCTCTATCCCGGAAAACTCCATTCCCGGTGGTCTGGACCGTACACGGTCACAAAGGTGTCCCCTTATGTCACGATTGTGATTGCCAACCCGCAGACTGAACCATTTAAAGTGAATGGCCATCGTCTCAAGCTCTACTTGGGCGGCGAGGTCGAACGTGCGGAGTTGGCAGTGGAACTCGTGGATCCTTAGTTCCGCCATGGGTGTCCAGCTAAAAGACGGTAAAGAAGCGCTTGTGGGGAGGCAACCCCACCTCGGTTTGCATTTTCTGACCTTTTTCCTTTTGATTTTTTTTTGTGTTTTTTAGTCTTGAGGTGTTGTTCACGAGCCGTATGTCGTTTTTTGAGTGAAAACAGGTCAAATTCGGGGTTCTGCTCACACGGCCGTGTAGAATTGGGTTTTGGCCGTGCGTGTCCCCTGGAATTTCCACACGGGCAGGAGGGGTCCCTCACACGGCCGTGTGGATTGGCCCCCTGCCCGTGTGAAGCCTCGACAATTTCCACACCACCAGTTTTGCTTTACACACGGCCGTGTGGATATCCTCGGCCGTGTGGATATCCTCGGCCTGACCGCGTCGGCCCACACGGGCACTTGTGCACCTCACACGGCCGTGTGAGTTTGCCCATGTGGCCGAGCCAAGCCTTTAAAAATCGGCCAACACGGCCGCGTGGTCAGAAAATTCAAACGCCATCGCCGGAATCCTCTCCCCCTCGCCGGAAAACTAAGACCTTTCGCCCTCTTTGGCGATTTTCGGCCTTTTTGGTCGGTTTTTCAACAAACCACCTCCACACCCATCCTTTTCTCCCCATTTTATGCCTATCCCTCGACTTTGAGGCGATTTGGACCGATTTTGAGTCGCCGTAGGCGAACTCCGGCGAGACTCCGACGAGCACTTCCGGGCAGATTTTGGCCTCTTCGTCGCTTCCATTGCCTTCCCCTCATCATCCCCTACACCTTTACTTGTGTCTCCAGGTTTGATTTTGACTTTAACCTTGTGATTTATGGAGAATTGGGTGTTAGGGTGTATGTTTAGAGAACAACTTTGAATCATGTGAATTGTGTGCAATTGGTTGAGGGGATGGCTTAGTTTTTGTGTGAATTGTGTTGGGCAATGTCCCCCATGCTTGTTTGAGCCCTTGTGTGCAAGAAATTTGTCACTTCGATGCTTAACTCAATAGTGCACACAAGGTGTTCGATGAAATGCCTGTTTTTCATGCCATGTTGTGGGCGCCGGTTGGGGCCCTTAATGATGTGCTTTGAGGGTGTATTTGCTATGAATGAGAACCTTAAGTTGCCTACTTTATCGTGGATATACACCCCCACTCAGATCATGCTTGTTTGATCAAGTTTTTGACTCCCGAACTATGGATGAAATCATGGTTCGACTGATTTTTGTTCTCAAGTGTAGGGGTGTGATTAACCTTTTCCTTGGCTCTTTTGGTTCCACTTTGGGTTGTTCTTTTTGATGACTCGATATTTGCACATCTTTTCCCCTTTGTTTCTTGATCGTTTGAGCTTTAATTATTGCGTCTTTGGCCTATTTTACGCTAGGTTGTATTCCTTTGTTACATTTCAGGTCCTAGCACATAAAGTGAAGCATAGGCGCAAGTTTCAAGTCAATCAGAGATCAATTGGCGATTAGGGAGAAGAAACTCGGCCATGACCTGAAGAAGAATGGATTTCTACTTCACTTTATGGACAAAGAATTATGAAAGCTTGTAATTAAAAGAAAGAGGACGAGACTACGAGCGTTTGGGATCAAACGGGGACTGATTCGGAGTCCGGACGAGGGAGAAACGAAGCATTGAATATAGGGGAACATGTTCGGCAGTAAAAACACGGGCGCGCCCAAATCAAAACACGGCCGTGCCCATATTTAGGCACGACCGTGTTTTGGCCGACGCGTGCGGGCGTGTTTTTAACACGGGGCAAAACACGGGCGGGCAAAAGCAAAACACGGCCGTGTCTTCGACAGTGTTTTGCCCAGAATCGGGTTTTTTAAGCCAATTTCGAGCCAAAGGAGAGAGAGAGCTGGGTTTTGGATCCCAAACACCCAAGGGACGAACCAAAGAGAGAGAGGGCGATTTAAGGGCATTCTTGGAGTGGAATTGGAGGATTTCTTTGCCTTGGAAGCTCGAGTAACAAGCCCGGACTTGAAGACTGATCATCTGAAGATTCTTACTGCAGTCTCTCTCTTCTTTATGGAGTAACTTCCCTTCACTTAGGTTTTGACGAACCCTAGCTATGTTTGTTTGATTGGATGATTGTATGAGTACTCTGACTTGATAACCTTGAGTTCATATTCAATCTATGCATATTTTCATGATTCAATTCTGCTTTAGTCGAGATTATTGATTCTGCTTTGATCCTATGAGAACGAATACCTGATTAGGTCAATAGAGCACCATAGATTGATAGTATTGGATCGATTGCTTTAGTCGAGGGTCGATTCACTGCTTTGTATCGATTGAGAACCTCTTTCGATAGAGGGAGTCTAGTTCAGAACGCCTTGATCGGTTGTTCTAGAGAAGGATACGTCCCTCTAGGCAATTGACTCAAGAGGGCCTTGTTCCTTTAGTCGAGACTCAAGGTCTAGTCAAGGATTCTCCGCATTGTGAATGAAAGTGAAACAAGTTAGAGATTGTCAATCATTAATCTGGCTAGTGGCTAGGGGGAATCATACCTAAGTGAGTTCCCAACCTGTAATTAGATTAACTTTAACTGTAGTTTGCTAGAGTAGTTTTAGTTCTTTCATCTTAATCTGGTTTGCTAGATAATGAACTGAAGCTGAGTAATAGTAACTCTAGATACCCGTGGATTCGATATTTATTACTTGAGCCACTATACTGCAGTCCCTTTCATTGGTTATACTTGGCCTTTCTTAGGAGTTGTGTCGTAGCGAGTCAAATTTTTGGCGCCGTTGCCGGGGACTTTCTAGAGTATTAGGAAAGGCAGAAGTTTGTTACTTTAGCGTTTTTCTTTTCTTTTCCACCCTTGCTTTTCACTTGGGTGTTTTTGTTGGTGCATATCTGAATCATGGATCCTCATGGCTTCTCCAACAATTGGGGGTATCCACCACCACCCGAGTGGTATTACCCCGAGACTTCCTGGAGCAATCAAGGAGGAGAAGACTATGGATTCGGGTTCTAGTACCAACCCCCTTACTACGGAGAACAACCAGACCCCTGGGCATATCAAGAAAAACCTCATTACCAAGAAGAATTTCTCCCACAACCAGAAGGGCCATCGGCGCTGGAGTTACCCATGGCGGCCTTCACGGGCCATGCTACACTCCACAGCCAGATCCAAACTACGAATTGAGGCTTCTCATTGAGAGATCATGCTCCAGGATGGATCATTGTGTCCAGGCCTTTCGTGAAATAGAGGAGATCCTCCTGAGCCTCAAGAAGGGCGCCGATGATCTTGAGCGATCTTTGGCACAACCTGCTCCAGATCACCCTTCTGCTACCATACAAGAAGAGGAGGAGGACGAAGAAGGCTACAAGGACATTGTGGAGCACACTGAAGTTTTCACGGAGAGCTCCCGTGATGATCATGATCCGGAGTGTCCTGTCGTAGCCGACCACACCTTCCCACATCCCAAACTGAGCTTTGAAGAGGCGGGCATGAGTGAGGAGATGCAAGAAGATCTCATGAAAGAAATTGCTTGGCAACTTGCTCTCCAATCCGTGCTAGAAGAAGAAGAGCAAGAAAGGGTGCAGAAAGAAGTTGTGGAGGATGACGAAAGTGAAGCAGGAGGAGTTCTTGATCATTTCCCAGGGGTGATACCACATGAAGAAGAAAGGGAGGTTGAAGAAGAAGAAAGGGAGGTTGCAGAAGCAATTGGTGTCCAAGCTGAGGACAAAGTTGAGGTGGAAGAGGCTTGCACCGGCTATGAGTTACCTGTGATATCTCCACCGAATTTCGAGGAGCTGCTTGGCAAGGACCCATTTGTAGTGTCTCTTTGCCAGACCAAGGCCACATCGACATCAGTCCCTCTTGGCGGACGCGATGGTGGTAAATCGATGTTGTCATATCTAGTTTGGGGCAATGAGACGAGAGGAGAGAAGAAGAGGTCTCGAGGGTGGAGACTTCATCTGCATCAAGTGCATGAGCCTTCATCACCTTCCACGCCACATGCTCGTGACTTGAGACTCCACCTTATCGACGAGAACCTCAACTTCAAGGAGGTTTAGGGGTGGACCGAAACTTAGGAACCATCGTCCGGCTCACGACGTGAAAGAAGTGCTTGTTGGGAGGCAACCCAACCAGTCGGTTTGCATTTCTTTCCCTATTTCTCCTCGGTTGAGTCAGTTTTGTTATTTGATTTTAGAGTCAATAACTCAACCTTTGTGAGATTTTATGTGGTGTTTGTGTTCTGACTACTCTCTCCTCCTGGAATGCACCGCCTGCCTCGTCCACCATCATTCACCCTTGATCTGGTAACTTCGTTATACCCTCCTTATCTTTCCTCCATTGAGGACAATGTCATGCTTAAGTGTGGGGGGATGTTCGATTATGTATGCGTGTAAATGTTTGACTGTTTGTGTAATTGGGGCCTAGTCCACTGTCCAAATTTTGATTTGAGGGCTCCAAGTACGTGTTCCTTGCAATTGCCTGCTCAGTATGCTTTGAATTGACAGTCTCTATAGTAATGTGCAACCTAGGGAGGTAGTGTAGCACTATGGAGGATGTTGATGCATTTAAGAAGTCTCGTTTCTTCTTCATATTGTGTTGGTTGATTGTGTGAATTAGTGATCTTATGACCCTTGAATTGTGTGTTGATGTGGACTCTCTACCTGTCATGGACTCCTGTATCATGTCTTGAAATAAAAGGTGCTCAAAAATGTGCTTTAAAATAACGTCTCCATGCGAATAGGGAGAAAGTGTGTAAGGGGAGACAGGAATCTGTTCCCAATTTCCACCTACTACCTCCAGCCCCCTTACATATCTTTTCCCCGCACGAGGCTCGAGACATCCGCTCCTGGCATGGCCAGTAAGAGCCGGACTCACTTTTGCAGGACCATGATGACACCCGACCTCAAGCACCAGTTTATTCGGGATTTGAAGAGGGCCCCCACCAAGATCGTTTTAAGCGCGTCCTGGCCTGCTCGTTTGGGCACCATCATTGCTGGTCCAGGCGGGAGTTTGAGACGCTGCACTGCTACGAGCATTTCTCCGCCATTGTCACCAACCGCCCCTGGTGGCGTCTACTATGCATTCGCGAGAAGGTTTACCACGAGCTCGTGCTTGAGGTCTATACGACCTTCAAGCACGAATAGACGGAGGATTGGGTAGACGGGTTCACGCTCGGCGGTGCACCCCGCTCCATGAGCTACCATGACTTGGCGACCGCCCTGGGCCTCAGCCTGGCCGATGATAGGGACTACGTCACCGAGCTCAGCGATCCGATGGGGGTGAACTTCAAGACACTGTACACCCGCCTCGCTCAGCCACGCCAGCGTCGCCTCGTGGCGGGGCGGACGAAGGCCAACACCCTGCAGCTCGACAACCGCATTCTCCACCGCTTACTGGCAAAGTCCTACACTCCAACTGCGGACAGTGCCAGCGCCATCACCAGGAGAGCCATGTACTTCATCCAGTCCATCCGCCAGGGGGATCATCTTCTCCACTTGGGTTCTGTGGTGGCAAGAACCTTCGACAAGAGTGCTTCAGAGCTGAAGAGCCTCCACTGCACTCCCCTCATCACCCGCATGGCCACCTACTTCCAGATATCACTGCAGGATTGCACAGAGCAGGGGGACACCAGTGTCTTGGGCGAATATACGATCCATCGCATGCACCTGCTTCGAGAAGAGCGAGGAGTCAAGTGGATCGAGGGGTTTCCTCAACCTCAGATCCCAGCGGCGGACCAGCCGGAGGTTCCTGAGGATGCGGCTGATGAGGATGTCCAGCCCGAGGATGTGGATGACGCTACTGCCCCCCCCCCCCCTCCCCGCCCCACCACCTTCGAGTACGGGGGTAGCAGTTCCACTTTCCCGGCCAGGACTACTTCACTCACAAGTTCGAGCAGCTGTGTCTCCAGAATCAGCAATATTCGGCTCACCATGCCGAGTACCAGACCCGGATGGCTGCTTATGATGAGCGTCTTGATCGGATGGAGACCCAGCAGGGGGTGACCCTGGCTCGCATCGAAAGGGAGCAGGCCCAATCTCGGCGTATGTAGGAGGTCCAGCAGCACCTACTCCAGTTGCTCCCGGGCGAGCAGCCAGTCTGGAGGACTCCTTGGGAGGACTCTCCACTTCCACCTCCACCAGCTGATGATGAAGATGCCTTCATGAACGACATCGATCTGGACAACCTTGGCGACGAGTAGGCTGTACTCGTCGCCCCTCTGAGTGTGTTTTTCTTTTAGACTTTTCGTGTTTGCTCCATGTGTGTGCGGAGCTTGAACTTAGTCTGTCGTGTGTTTTGTTTCTTTTCTTTGTGGATTGTCTATTTTGTGCCATCTGGGCTGACTTTGATCCCTAACGCACAATGTGCTAGTCTGTTCTTCATGTTCCCTTCGTGCAGAACCGTCAGTCGTACCATATGTTTCCAACTGACTGGTCCACTTCTAGTCTCATGCAGTCCGTGTACACCGGTAACATCGTCCCCCTTATCTTTCTCTCTTCTCCATTGAGGGCAATGTCGATCTTAAGTGTGTGTGTGGGGGGGGGGGGGATGTTTCTCTTTTGACTGAATTAGATCTGCTTGTGTGCTTGGACCATATTCCACTGTCCAACTTTTTAAATTTGAGGGCTCCAAGTACGCGTTTCCATGCAAATTGCCTGCTCAGTATGCTTTGAATTGACAGTCTCTATGGTAATGTGCAACCTAGGGAGGTAGTGTAGCACTATGGAGGATGTTGAAGTATAAGATTTTTCCTATCTAGCTCTCTGTTGTGCTAGTTGATTTTGTGAATTAGTAGAGCTAGGACCGTTGAATTCATGTGGTATTGGTGACTCTATGTGGATTGTGTTATGGACTTGTGTATCGAACAATGTGCTCATGTGGAAAATGAAAATGCAGTTGGTCCTCCATGTCAAAATCATCAAAATCTTAAACATGGGGTAAGCCCAACGTGTGCGACACCGTTCATTGCACCAAATCGGGTTTTGGAAGAGATTTTAGTGATCCTTAGTGGGGTACTCCTACAAGGTGAAGCTAAGCTGTCTCTAGTACAAGTAAAACTTCCACCCGTTGAACGGTTTGCCTACTTGAGGATGTGTTTTTAAGGGCACGGATAGAGCTTCCGACCCCCCTTAATTTCATTGACCCTCCACACGAGTTGAGGAAAAGGAGTTAAAAGAAGTACTCTAGCGAGGGCCAGATGTACAGAAATTGCTCTTGCTCGTCTTATAAGGGTCGACCGTGCAAAAGACTGCAGTTGGAACCCCCGCTAAGTGAATGAAATGAAAAAAAAAGAAATAAAGTGAAAGTGAAAAAGGGGTTCCAACGGTGAAATGAAGTGAAAGAGCACCCCGGTACAACGAGTCCTTGGTTGTGAATGATATGAGTCCCTTTATCCATGAACTGACTGTCTTACTTCTACTTCTTCTCATGATCCTGGCTTGAGTCTAGTACTCGCATTGAGAGAGATAGGGAACATCTTAGAAGACCATTTGACCTCGTAAGCTGCTTTATGATCTAGAAAATCCTCTACCGACGATCGGGGTTGTTTGTTGCTATAGAGGTCTGGAGAGTTGCATTGGTTTGAGTCAGGTTTGCTTGGGGACAAGTAAAAGGTTAAGTGTGGGGGAGTTTGATAGACCATTGATTACACATGTTTTTACCCCTATCCTTGAGCTGTTTGAGATGTCGATTCTCGTGTTTTAGGCCAATTTGTGATATTTCAGGTCCTAGTACGTGAATGAAGGTTTAGGAACGAGTTTGGGGTCGATTGGACGAAGTTTGGACTTTTGGCGTGAAGTTGAGAAGCCACACGGGCATGCCTAAAAGCCACACGGTCGTGTAGGGGACCCCTAATGGCCGTGTGGAAATTCCAGGAAACTCACACGAGCACCCTGGGAAGCCACACGGCCGTGTGGGTCGTGGCCGCGTAGGAAGCCTGAAGTCAATTAAAAAAATGCCGCGTTTTGCAAAGCAACACGGGCAGCTGGGGGAGTCACACGGCCGTGTGGCCTGGCCTTGTGAGTCGGGGAGAAGGGGGTTCCGAGTTTTAGAGAGACAGAGCGATTCCTAGAGAGCGAAAGCGACGAACCAGAGTTCCCAAGTGCCTTAGCTTGATCTTCATCACCATTGGAGCCCGGCTTGAGCTTGGAGAAGTGCCGATTGACGACCAGGAGCAGAAACCCATCCTTGACAATATGGTTTCTGCATCTTAATCTGCTTTTGCTTCTCTCTCCATGGAGTAGTTTTCCCATTCATCTGGGTATGGAGAACCATAGACTTGTGTGTTAGGTCTGATTGTATGAACCCATGTACAGATTCTATGATTTGATTATATTAAATTGAGGCTTGAATGATTGAATGACTTGAATCCTGATCAAATTCCTGTTATTTCTGCTTTAGCCTAGAAAGAGAATATCTGCCTAGGTTGATAGAGCACCCTTAATTGAAGGTAGTGAATTGGCGACTTTAGTCGAGGAGCCAATTCACTATTCTGTACCGAATTTACTTCGGGAGTGGAGGTTTGGTTCGTTAGGGCCTCAATCTGTTTACTCCGGTGGAGGTTAGTCGCCCACCGGGGACTTAGATTGAGAGGGTCTGGAGACCTTTTGTCGAGACTTCAGTTTTCTTAAGAACCTCCCGCAGTATAACTATCATTAAAACTGAACTTGGTAAATTGCAATCCGGCTTAACTGCAGTCTAGGGGGAACCATATCCCGGTGACCTCTTTCGACTTGAAACAACCGTTTAATTGCTTTGCTTGTTTGCTTAATTAAACCTGCACTAAAGTTTCACTGCTAGATAATAAGAATTCACTGAGTAGTCATCACATCTAGGACCCGGGTTGACAATAAAACCCAAACCCGCTATACTACGCTTTAGGAAGTGGTTACACTTGGCCATTTTCTAGAGTGACAGTAGGAGTGAGTCAGACACTCACACGGGCATCTAGGTAAGCCACACGGCCGTGTGGCCTGCCCGTGTGAGTCGGGAATTCTGGGTTTTAACCCAATTTCGAGCCAGAAGTGAGGGGATCGACTTTTCAGAGCAAAAACAGAGCCCTAGAGAGAGAAAGTGCGAAGAACGCACCCTAGAAGCGATCTTGGAGCTGGGTTTCATCAAATCGAGCTTGGAGATCATCATAGGAGCGAAAATCATCATCCCGGAGCAGATTCTTCCCATTGTTATGAGTATGACTGCTTTGTATTATGTTTTTCTCTCTCTCTCTCTCTCTCTCTATGGAGTAGACCCTTCTCTCACTTGGGTATGAAGAACCCTAGTTCCATGTGTTAGGGATCATGATTGTAATGACTTGGGATTGCAATACTGTTTAGTTTTAATCTAATGATGCATGATTTATTGAATTGATTGAAGTCTGATCAGCTTTTCTTGATTTTTGCTGTAACCTGAGATATATAAAATCTGATTAGGTTGTGAGAGCTTCTTCATTCGGTAGTAGGTAGATTGGCTATACGAGAGTTAGTCAGTCTACTGCTTTGTACTGAATCCAATTCCAGTAGTGGAGTTCTGTGCTTATTGATTCAGCTTTCTATCCTGGTGGAGACTAGTCGTCTGTCGGGTAGTTAGACTGAGAGGGCTTGGTCAACTTAAGAGATTCCAAGCTACTGTCGGATCTTCCGCAGTTTAATCAACAGTAAATCAACCCAGGGTAATTACAACTGAGACCTAACTAAGGAGCTAGGGGGACTCATTCCCGAGTGACTCTTCCTTTGCTTTAGAAAACCGAACCATTTCGTGCTTTCTTACTGCTTTTAGTTATAACCACAATCAATCAACTTAGTTTGCTAGATAATAGATATTCACGGAGTAGGCAGGAGATCTAGACCCCGGGTTGATAATTAGACTTGCCACTTTACTGCATTCCTGGACTGCGATTACACTTGGTCGTAGTTTGGTGTTGTGTCGTAGCGTGTCAAGTTTTTGGCGCCGTTGCCGGGGAATTTCAAGATTATTAGGAAAGACAGAAGTTTGTTACTTTAGCGTTTTCTTTATTGAATTTTATCTCTTCCACCTGTGTGCCTTCACGGGTTGCTTCGGCTGATTGTGTGCAGGTAGTGCATGACCCGTAGCCAGTCGGGAGATCTACTACCATTAGACCAGGAGCTTGAACGAACCTGCAGGAACTGCAAGCGGGCTCTAAAGGCGCGACTGGTGACTCGCTACGACACAACACCTAACAATGGCCAAGTGTAACCAATGAAAGGGACTGCACTATAGTGACACAAGTAATAAATATCGAATCCACGGGTCTCTAGAGTTACTATTACTCAGCTTCAGTTCATTATCTAGCAAACTAGATTAAGGATTGATTTACTAAACTACTCTACTAAGTACTCTACTAATTACAAGTTGGGAACTCACTTAGGTGTGATTCCCCCTAGCTCCTCAATTAGGTCCAAGTTGCAATTACCTTTGGTTGGTCTACTGTTGATTAAACTGCGGAAGATCCTAAATTAGCTTGGAATCTCTTAAGCTGACCGAGCCCTCTTAGACAGAATACCCGGCAGGCGACTAACCTTCACCGGAATAGACTGCTACGGCGATTCACACAGATCTCCACTACTAGAATGAATTCCAGTACAAAGCAGTGAATTGATTGACTCTCGCACAACCAATTCACCACTATCAATCAAGGAAGCTCTCTTAACCTAATCAGATTCTATCTATCATAGGTTAAAACAGAAATCAAGAGAAGATGATCAGGCTTCAATTGACTCTATAAATCATGCCTCAATCGATTATAATCAAACAATATAGCATCCAAAACTTCATACAAGAAAGATCCTAACACATGGAACTAGGGTTCCACAAAACCCAAGTGAAGGGAAGTTACTCCATAGAGCAGAGAGAGACTGCAGAAATCTGATCTAGATCTTCAATCTCCATCTCCAAGCTTGATTCTCGAGCTCCAATGGTGAAGAAATCCTCCAAAATAGCTCCAAGAATGTTCCCAAGTCGCGCTCTCTCTCTCTAGGGTTCGTCCCTTGGGTGTTTGGGAACCAAAACCCAGCTCTCAGTTTCCATTGGCTCGAATCTGCCTCAAAAACCCAGCTCTCTCTTTCCGTTAATTACACACGTTTTCACCCCTGTTCTTACACCGTTTAAGATGTGGTTTCTCGTGTTTTAGACCGATTTCACGCTAGGTTGTGCTTGTTTGTGATATTTCAGGTCCTGGCAAGTGAATGAAGGTTTAGGAGCGAGTTCGGGGTCGATTGGGCGAAGATCGGGCGCGAGGCAAGTCACAAAGGAAGCCACACGGGCACACCCACAACCCACACGGCCGTGCAAGTGACCAGTTTGGCCGTGTGGGATTGTGCGAGACCTCACACGGGCACAGATAATTTCCACACAGCCGTGTGAAGTTGCACTTTGGCCGTGTGGAATTCTGCGAGGCTTCACACGGCCAGGCTGGGTGAGCTACACGGCCGTGTGACCCTGGCCGTGTAAGAAGCCTGGAATTCAACTAATCGATACGCAGCGTTTGGAGCCACACGGGCAACTAGGTGGGCCACACGGCCGTGTGGCCTGCCCGTGTGAGTCGGGATTTTCTGGTTTAAAGCCAATTTCCATCCACAAGTCGGTGGGATTCGAGTTTTAGAGAGACAGAGCGATTCCTATAGAGAGAAAGCGACAAACCAGAGTCTTCAAGTGCCCTAGCTTGATCTTCATCACCATTGAAGGTTGGCTTGAGCTTGGAGAAGTGCCAATCAACGTCCAGGAGCAGGAATCCATCCTTCACAGTATGAATTCCGCGTTTGATTCTGCTTTTGCTTCTTTCTCCATGGAGTAGTTCTCACATTCATCTGGGTATGGAGAACCCTAGATTTGTATGTTAGGTTTGATTGTATGAACCCAAGTACTGATTCTATGATTTGATTATATTCAATTGAGGTTTGATTGATTGAATGGCATGAATCCTGATCAAATTCCTGTTGTTTCTGCTTTAACCTAGAATGAGAATATCTGCCTAGGTTGATAGAGCATCCTTGATTGAAGGTAGGGAGTTGGTGACTTTAGTCGAGGAGCCAACTCACTATTCTGTACCGGATTCACTTCGGTAGTGGAGGTTTTGTTCATAGGGCCTCAATCTGTTTACTCCGGTGGAGGTTAGTCGCCCGCTAGAGACTCAGATTGAGAGGGTCTGAAGACCTTTAGTCGAGACTTCAGGCTGTTTAAGAACCTTCTGCAGTATAACTGTCATAGAAACTGAACTTGGTAATTGCAATACGGCTTAACTGCAGTCTAGGGGGAACCATATCCGGGTGACCTCTCTTAACCTGAATACAACAGTTTACTTGCTTTGTTTGTTTGGTAGTTTAGACTTGCATTAAAGTTTCATTGCTAGATAACAAGAATTCACCGAGTAGTCATCAAATCTAGGAGCCGGGTTGACATTTAAACCCAAACCCACTATACTATGCTTTAGGAAGTGGTTTCACTTGGCCATTTTCTAGGGTGACAGTAGAAGTGAGTCAAGTTTTTGGCGCCGTTGCCGGGGACGGCTAGGTTGTTGAAGAAAAGTGATTTCTGTTAATTTAGCTTTTCTTTTCGCATTGTTTTCTTTTTCCCACTTGTGCCTTCACGGGTTTGCTTGCTTGAGTGTGTGCAAGTAGTGCATGACCCGTAGCCAGTCGGGAGGTTTACTGCCGTTGAATCCAGAGATTGACCGCACCTGTCGCCAACTCAGGAGACAACAGCGAGTTAGACTGGCTACGGAAGAGCGCATAGACGACCACCTGAGCAGCGATTCTGAGGAAGAGTACGGGATGGACGGAGAATATAATCCACACCAGGAGAATCCTCAGCAGGCTCCCCCGGGGAATCAGGTCCTGGGGAACAACCCCATACCCCAGGATCATGGGGCTCATCATCATCCACCGCCGCTGGGTCCCACCTTGGAGTACTATTACACTCCACGGATTGCTGACATCCGCCCGGTCATCCTCTACCCGCCTATTCCAGCAAACAACTTCGAGATCAAGCCATGCTGGATTCAGCTCTTTACATCCTCTATCCAGTTCCATGGCTTGAAGGATGAGGAGGCCAGGGTGCATCTTTCCCGTTTTCTGCAGCTGACGAACGGGTTCAAGCTTAATGGTGTCCCTGATGATGCAATCCGCCTTCACCTTTTCCCTCATTCTCTGGCGGGGAATGCTAAGAGGTGGTTGGAGTCCCAGCCCCCATTTTCCATCACCTCTTGGGACGATCTGGCTGACAAATTCGTGCACAGGTACTATCCGGCATCGAAGACTACAGAGATCCAGCGGGAGATCACTCACTTCCGCCAAGAGCCAGATGAGTCACTTCGTGATGCATGGGAGCGGTACATGGGATATTTCTGGCAGTGTCCCCATCATGGTTTCAGTGATGCATTTACAGTGGGGAACTTCTACAGTGCTCTCTCTCCAGACAGCAGAGGGTGATTGAGTCTCTATGCCCAGGAGGGGATATTCTTACTAAGACTCCACCCGAGCTGAACCAGATGATCAATACCTTGGCTGCCAGAGATCATTCTTGGGGACAGAATAGCAGAGGCAGACATTCCCGGGACCGTGGTGTGCACGCCATGGAGACCAGATCCGGGCTTGAGCAGCAGGTAGCTGAGTTGGTGCAGACATTGAAGCAGCCCAACAGTCTGATTCCGGGCAGAGGTTTGGCTACACCTCCAGTAGCTCAATGTCAGTGGTGTGAGAGCTCATATCACTTAGTGGAAGACTGCCAGGCTATGAGGGAGTCTTCTACTCCCCAAGAGCAGTTGGACTTCATCGCCAATGCTCGGCGCCTCGACCCGTACAAAAATACATATAATGAGGGATGGCGCCAGCATCCCAACTTCTCTTGGGGCAGCAACACCACTAAGCCACCTGGTTTCCCAGCACCAGTTGGTGGCTTTCAGCAGAGGCAGCCCTTCCAGGCTCGACAGGGGCCAGCCCCACAGCAGCAGCCCTACCAGCCTAGGCATGGGAAACCATTCCATCAGCCCCAGCGCCAGTTTGCCGAGCCAGCACCAGCTTCAGCTCCAGATAATCAGATGACAAAGCTGGAAAATATTCTAGCTTCATTCATGACGAGCACTCAGGCAACTATCACGAGGTTGGACCAGAGCGTAGCCTCACTGGAGGCAGGCCAGAGGAACCAAGGTGCCATCTTGCAAGATCTGCAGAACCAGGTGGGTATCTTGGCCCGCCAAAACACTACCAGGGCACCGGGGACTCTGCCTGCCATCACTGTTCTGAATCCTCGTGATCCTCACCAGCATCAGCAGCTTGATGCCATCACTACCAGGAGTGGCAAGACCACATCAGCTGCTCCTGCCCAGCCCAGTCAAGATGAGCCACTACCTACTTCAACACTTCCAGTTGATACTGCAGAAGTGGGGGAAGACAAATAAACGTCTGCTCCCAAGCCACAGCCAGTGGTTAAGGAGCATGTACCCCAGCTTCCTTTCCCCACTCGCCTACACAAAGACAAGCTGGAGACTGAGTTTGCCAAGTTCATGGCAATGTTGAAGCAGGTCAACATCAGCATGCCGTTTGTGGAGGCACTGTCGAAGATGCCCAAGTATGCCAAGTTCATGAAGGACCTCCTCACCAACAAGAAGAAACTTGGGGATCTTTCGACAGTGATGCTGAGCGAGGAGTGTTTTGCTATCCTGCAGAACAAGCTGCCCGAGAAGCGAAAAGACCCAGGGAGTTTCACTATCCCTCTTGTTATTGGCAGCATGCATGTAGGAAAGTCCTTGGCGGACCTAGGCGCTACCATAAATGACATGCCTTATAAATTGTTTAAGAAGCTAGGCCTAGGTGAACCTAGAACTACTAGGATGAGCATTCAGTTAGCTGATCGTTCTATCGTGCATCCTAGGGGTATCATTGAGGACCTGCTTGTTAATGTGGGTGCATTCACATATGCTGTTGACTTTGTTATTTTGGATATAAATGAGGATGTGGATGCACCTTTGATTTTGGGTAGACCCTTTCTCGCCACCGCCAAGGCACTTATTGATGTGCATAGTGGTAAATTGATTCTGCGTGCTGGTGATGAACAGGCTACTTTCTCTGTGTCTGAGAATGGGAAACACTCTCATTTGCATGATGACATAGATTATTGTGATATGCTTACCGATTTTGAGACCGCACTCGCTATATCGAGTGCGGGTACTGATGATGTTCTTGAGTGTTGTATTTTGCTAGGTGAGCAGGCATCGCAGGAGCCGCAGCTGGCGGAGCAGTTGGCCGAATTGGAGAGTGGCCCCTTCGCCCCTTCTTGGAGGGAGATAGGCTGTTCAAACCGATCTCATCCTCCACCCGCATCGCTACCTCCTTGGAGGAACCACCAAAGCTGGAGCTTAAACCCCTCCCTCCTCATTTGGAGTATGCATTTCTCTGGGAGGGGAATAAGCTGCCAGTCATCATCAGCTCGACCCTCACACCCGAGCAGAAGACCAGACTGGTGACCTTGCTGAAGCGGTACGAGCGAGCTCTCGCATGGAAGATCACAGACATCCGGGGGATCAGCCCTTCTTTCTGCTCCAACCAGATACTGATCGAGGATGAGATGCGGCCAGTGAGACAACTGCAGACAAGACTGACTTCGAACCTGGAGGCTGTGGTTCGGGCAGAGATCGTGAAGCTGCTGGACGCGGGGATCATCTTCGCCATTTCCGACAGCGAGTGGGTCCGTCCCACCCAGGTGGTACCCAAAAAGGGTGGGATGACTGTGGTGCCTAACGAGAAGAATGAGCTGATCCTGATGCGCACGGTGACTGGGTACCGTGTCTGCATTGATTACCGGCGTCTCAACGACGCCACTCGGAAGGACCACTTCCCGCTACCATTCATTGATCAGATGCTGGAGAGACTGGCGGGGCACGAGTTCTACTGCTTCCTGGATGGGATGTACGGGTACTTCCAGATCCCTATTGCACCGGAGGACCAGGCGAAGACCACTTTCACCTGCCCCTTCGGCACCTTTGCCTACCGGAGGATCCCATTCGGGCTATGCAATGCCCCGGCCACTTTTCAGCGATGCATGCTTGCTATCTTTGACCGTCTGGTCGGCGAGATTATGGAGGTGTTTATGGACGATTTCTCAGTTTATGGATACTCATTCTCTCATTGTCTCCATAACCTGGAGCTTGTCCTTAAATGGTGAGAAGAAACGAACCTGGCACTGAGTTGGGAGAAGTGTCACTTCATGGTTCGAGAAGGCATAGTTGTTGGGCATAAGATCTCCAAGATGGGGATTGAGGTGGACCGAGCGAAGATCGAGACTATCAGAAAGCTGCCTCCTCCTACATCTGTTAAGGGGATCCGGAGTTTTCTTGGTCATGCAGGGTTCTACAGGCGGTTCATCAAGGATTTCTCGAAGATTGCTCTGCCCCTGACTAAGCTTCTAGAGAAGGATGCCCCCTTCCAGTTCACTGATGCATGCACAGCGGCTTTCATGACCTTGAAGGAGAAGCTCACTCAAGCTCCTATCATGGTTGTTCCTGACTGGTCCCTGCCATTTGAGCTTATGTGCGATGCCAGTGACTTTGCTGTTGGAGCTGTATTGGGGCAGAGGTGAGATCAGCATTTCCGACCTATCTACTACGCCTCGAAGACCTTGAATGATGCCCAGGAGAACTACACCACCACGGAAAAGGAGCTGCTTGCGGTGGTGTTTGCCTTCGCGATTCGATACTTAATGAGCAAGGCTTATGCGAAGCCTAGGCTCATACGATGGATCTTACTGCTGCAGGAGTTTGACATTGAGATTCGGGACAAGAAGGGAGCGGAGAATGTTGCTGCCGATCACCTCTCCCGGTTGGACGCACCCCCTGCGGACAACCTCGAGGATGAGATCAACGACTCCTTCCTAGATGAGAGGCTGATGATGATGTGCCTGGTGGAGAGTGTCATCCCCTGGTATTCTGATTTTGCGAATTATCTTGTGGGCCAGCAGCTGCCCAAGAGGATGACAACTCACGCCAAGAGGAAGTTCTTCTCCGACCTGAAGTACTACTTCTGGGATGACCCTCATCTCTTCAGGATCGGAGCCGACGGGCTCATCTGACAATGTGTTATGGAGAGTGAGATGGAGGGCATTCTATCTCACTGTCATGAAGGACCTGCTGGCCGTCACCACGGAGGGAACCGCACGGCGAGGAAGGTGCTCCAGTCGGGCTTCTACTGGCCCACGCTCTTCAAGGACGCAGACGCCTTCGCACGCAGGTGCGACCGATGCCAGAGGTAAGGTAACATCTCTGCCCGTGATGAGATGCCCCAGAATGTGTTTATAACTTGTGAGATTTTTGATGTCTGGGGTATCGACTTCATGGGCCCCTTCCCTCCATCTTTTGGTAATACCTATATCCTTGTTGTTGTTGACTACGTCTCTAGGCGGGCTAAGGCGCAAGCTTTGCCCACTAATGATGCTAGACGTGTTTTTGGTTTTCTGAAGCAGCTATTCTCCCGGTTCGGGACACCTAGAGCCATCATAAGCGACCGAGGCACCCATTTCCAGGGTCAGTTCGATAAGTTGTTGTCTCGCTATGGTGTAACTCATAAGGTGTCCGTGGCCTACCATCCTCAAACAAGTGGTCAGGCCGAGCTGATGAACCGGGAGCTCAAGCGTATCCTGGAGAAGACGGTGAACCTATCCCGCAAGGATTGGTCCACCAAGCTCGATGATGCTCTGTGGGCATATCACACTGCCTAGAAGACGCCCATTGGTACCTCACCGTACCGGCTTGTCTATGGAAAGGCATGCCATTTGCCCGTGGAGCTCGAGCACAAGGCCTTCTGGGCCCTTAAGCTGCTAAACTTGGATGTTAGTGTTGCAGGTGTTGAGCGAAAAATGCAGATGTTGGAGCTGGAAGAGTGGCGTTATCACGCCTATGAGAATTTAATGGTTTTCGGATTGATGTGATTGGTGAATTTAATGGTTTTCGGATTGATGCATGACAACTTGATTGCGACTAGGACAACCTATGATGAGGACTGAGACGTGCAGTAGAATTGTGTAGGGTTCAGTTCTTTCAACTGTTTGCTTACCAACTGTGACTTGGATTGATCACTTGTTCTTGACAATCGTTTATGCATCTAGGTCAGGGAATCAGAATGTGAGATGGAGCATATAGGTAGCCATGTGAGATTTGAGCCTGCTCGTTTCTTTCCTGTGCGATAGATCCCTCAGCCCCTTTGACTGTCCTGATGTGTAGTAGAGTTGTGTAGGGGTTCAGTTTTTCAACTGTTTGCTTACCAACTGTGACTTGGATGGATCACTTTTTCTTGACAGTCGTTTATGCATCTAGTTCAGGGGATCCGAATGGGAGATAGAGCATATATGTAGCCATGTGAGATTTGAGCCTGCTTGTTTCTTTCTTCTGTGATAGTTCCCTCTTCCATGATGTGTAGCATTCACGTTGTCATTAGCTAAGATGATGGAGGCATAGGATTAGCCCACAACCAAATTGACTATCCTGGTGAGTCATATCCCCTAGTCAGCCCCTTTGAGCCGTGTGTTCTCCTTTCTTTCGGTCTACAATGAAAAATCACCCTTTTGCATCTCTTAGAAGGTTCCACAGAGTGGTTTTTACATGTTCTCTGCTGTTCTGCTAATTGTAATGTGAGAGTTGGAGGTAGTTCTGAAAAAGTTGGGCATGTGTTTGAAAAATATGAATAGGTGGTGGTTTTCTCAAGAAATGAAAAAAAAAAAAGGAAAGAAGAAAAAAATGAATGAGAGAAAAAGAGAGCCACCACAAAAAAATCTGAATAGTGCCCATTAAGTAGTGTTTCTTAGTAGTCTGGCTTGGAAATACTAACATTTATGTGACCTCCTTCACTCTTGTGCTCTAGAGAATCTGAGTAATGCAGAATGGCAGAAAGAAAGTAAGTGGTTTGAATGGCTGTGAATGTGTTGGGTTTGGAATTGTGGAACCTTGTGTTATTAATACTTCCACCACCTAAAAGGCCTTTTCCCCATGTCCAAGACCCTAGCCAGTCATCTGAACCTGTGTCTAAGACCTCTGGATTAGTTAGTGGTGACATCCCTTTTGTGAACTCTAAAGTTTAGAGGCTGCCATCATGGTGAAGAGACGGTAGGGATTGAGAGAATAAGCATGCGCATTTTTTGCATCAAATTGTCCCGACCCCACTGGTCGAGAGTGAGTGATTCATTTTCTCATATTCTCTACATTCTTGTACCCCGGTGAGGACCTAGATTGCTCGGTTTCTATTCTGATATCTTGAGTTTTGTGCATGAGGTGACTGTCTTGAGTAAGTGGTTGAGTCAAGTCTATGTTGGTTGATGAACAGAAGGGAGACTCCTCCTTTACTCGATTTTGCTGCACTCAAATGCCCTCTGTGGTGGTTGTCCAGGTTGCTATTGAAGTTGTTCATGTGTTGATGTTTGCAAGCCAGTATGATTCACGTGTTCTGTGCCTATATGATTTGTCCCCAATGTTGGTATGATTGAAATATGTGAGCTTACCTTGTGTCTGACTTGGTTTGCTTGGGGACAAGCAAACGGTTAAGTGTGGGGGAGTTTGATAGACCGTTAATTGCACATGTTTTTACTCCTAATCTTACACCGTTTGAGATGCCGATTCTCGTGTTTTAGGCCGATTTCACGCTAGGTTGTTCTTGTTTGTGATATTTCAGGTCCTAGTACGTGAATGAAGGTTTGGGAGCTAGTTCGGGGTCGATTGGACGAAGATCGGACGTGTGGAGAGACGCTGAGGAAGCCACACGGGCACTCCTAAAACCCACACGGCCGTGTAATAAACCCATGTGGTCGTGTGGGATTTACCGAGGCTTCATACGGGCATACTGGAGATTCCACACGGCCGTGTGTCCCTGGCCGTGTAGGTAGCCTGAATTCCACTTAATCGAAAATCCGCGTTTGACACTCACACGGGCATCTGGGTAAGCCACACGGCCGTGTGGCCTGCCCGTGTGAGTCGGGAATTCTGGGTTTTAACCCAATTTCGAGCCACAAGTGAGGAGATCGACTTTTCAGAGCAAAAACAAAGCCCTAGAGAGAGAAACTGCGAAGAACACACCCTAGAAGCGATCTTGGAGCTGGGTTTCATCAAATCGAGCTTGGAGATCATCATAGGAGTGAAAATCATCATCCCACAGCAGATTCTTCCCATTGTTATGAGTATGACTGCTTTGTATTATGTTTTTCTCTCTCTCTCTCTCTATGGAGTAGACCCTTCTCTCACTTGGGTATGAAGAACCCTAGTTCCATGTGTTAGGGATCATGATTGTAATGACTTGGCTATACGAGAGTTAGTCAGTCTACTGCTTTTCTTGATTTCTGCTGCAACCTGAGATAGATAGAATCTGATTAGGTTGTGAGAGCTTCTTCATTCGGTAGTAGTAGATTGGCTATACGAGAGTTAGTCAGTCTACTGCTTTTTACTGGAATCCAATTCCAGTAGTGGTGTTTTGTGCTTATTGCTTCAGCTTTCTATCCCGGTGAAGACTAGTCGTCTGCCGGGTAGTTAGACTGAGAGGGCTTGGTCAGCTTAAAAGATTCCAAGCTACTGTCAGATCTTCCGCATTTTAATCAACAGTAAATCAACCCATGGTAATTACAACTGAGACCTAACTAAGGAGCTAGGGGGACTCATTCCTGAGTGACTCTTCCTTTGCTTTAGAAAACCGAACCATTTCCTGCTTTCTTACTGCTTTTAGTTATAACGACAATCAATCAACTTAGTTTGCTAGATAATAGATATTCACAGAGTAGGCAGTAGATCTAGACCCCGGGTTGATAATTAGACTTGCCACTTTACTGCATTCCTGGACTGCGATTACACTTGGTCGCAGTTTGGTGTTGTGTCGTAGCGTGTCAAGGCTAGCCCGTGTTTTGCTTCTTCATCAGTTCAGCTCTCGCACTAAAAACACTGGCGTGCTCGTTTGTGTACACGGTCATGTTCTTCAGGCCTCCTGCCCGTGTTTTGCCCCCAGCTCGACCGAATGACCTCCAAACGCCCCGAATCTCGTGCTTAGCCTTTCCTTCGACGTCTGGGACCTGAAATATGACAAAGTAGCACAACCTAGCGTAAAATGGGCCAAAAATAGACGACCACGAGCCACAAACGGATAAGAACTAAGGGTGCAAACATGTGCAAATACATCGTTATCAAATTCCCCCACACTTAACTGTTTGCTTGTCCCGAAGCAAACCAAGTCAGACACAAGGTAAGCTTAAAATGTTTTAATCAAGCATGCTTTAGGGACATATCATATCGGCACAAAACACGTGAATCATACTGACTTTTGATCATTAACATATGGACAACCTAGACAACCACCACAGATGACATTCGAGTGCAACAAAGTTGAGCAAAGGAAGAGTCTCCCTTCTGTTCACCAACCAACATAGACTTGACTCAACCACTTATTCAAGAAAGTCACTTCATGCACAAAGCTCAAGATATCAGAATTAAGACCGAGCAATCTAGGTCCTCACCGAGGTAAAGAGTGTAGAAAAATATAAGGAAATAAATCGCTCACTCTCTACCAGTGGGGTCAGGGCAAAATTTTGATGCAAGATGTGCATACTCATACTCTCAATTCCTAACGTCTCTTCACCATGATGGCAGCCTCTAAATGTTAGAGTTCACATATCGGGTGTCACCACTAACTAATCTGGAGGTCTTAGACACAGGTTCAGATGACTGGCTAGGGTCTTAGACATGGGCAAAAAGGCCTTTTAGGTGGTGGAAGTATTCATAGCACAAGGTTCCACAGTTCCAAACCTAACACAATCACAGTCAATCAAACCACTTACTTCCTTTCTACCATTCTGCATTACTCGAGTTCTTTAGAGCACAAGAGCGAATGAGGTCACAACAATGATAGTATTTCCAAGTCAGACTGCTAAGAAACACTACTTAACGAGCATGATTCAGATTTTTGGGTAGTGGCTCTCTTTTGCTTTCATTCATTTTTTTTTTCTTTTTCCTTTTTCCTTCATTTTTTTCATTTCTTGAGAGAACCACCACCTCTGCACATTTCTCAAACACATGCCCAATTTTCAAGTATTACCTCCAACCCTCACCTTATATTTAGCAGAAACAGCAGAGAACATGCAAAAACCACTCTGTGGAACCTTCTAAGAGATGCAAAAGGGTGATTTTCCATTGTAGACCAAAAGAAAGAACAACACACGGCTCAAAGGGATGACTAGGCGGTATGACACACCAAGACAATCAATTTGGGAGTGGGATAATCCTATGCCTCCATCATCTTAGATAATGACAATGTGAATGCTACACATCATGGAAGAGGGAACTATAGCACAAGAAAGAAACGAGCAGGCTCAAATCTCACATGGCTACCTATATGCTCTATCTCTCATTCTGATTCCCTGAACTAGATGCATAAATGACTGTCAAGAGCAAGTATTCAATCCAAGTCACAGTTGGTAAGCAAACAGTTGAAAGACTGAACCCCTACACAACTCTACTTCATGTCTCAGTCATCATCATAGGTTGTCCTAGTTACAATCAAGTTGTCATGCATTAATTCTAAAGCCATTCGATTCACCAATCAAATCCACAGTGCCAATACGATCAAGCAAACAGCAGTGCTTGGAGCCCTCAAATCTCGAGATTTGGACAGTGGACTAGGCTCCAAGGGCCCATATATATGTTCCAATGAATACAAAGACCCCCCCCCCCCACACACACACACACACACACTTAAATGCGACAATGTCGTCCATGGAGCAGAGGGAAGGGGAACGATGTTACCGTGAAATGAAGATCAGGAATGGGGACTAGAAGGCAGACCAGTCAATAGCAGGGGACTGGAAGGGGACCAGTCCAAGGCACGGAGCTAAAGTTATCAAAAGACACACACTGGGTGAAAGAACCGGAGTTCCATGTCTAGAAACCAAAAGAAAAAGACAGAAAGAAACAACAAAGAACATGGAGTCTCAATCTGGAAAAGAAATGAAATACATAACCAGCCACTCGCCACTAGAACACATCGCCAGCGGGTGGGGGGGGTACTCGTCCTCATACCCCGGGGACTGCACGAAGGGGTAGTGGATCGAGTTCGGGTCCAGGCCTAGGTAGGACATGATGTAGTGCTGGCCGGACATGAGACGACGGTCGCGGTCTCGCTCACGATCGAGGCGGGTGTGAATGCTCTTCAGGCCGGCCAGAATGCGCTCGTTCTACTTAGTAATGGCCGCCAACTGGTCAGCAATGCAGACCGCGGGTGTGTAAGATCCGGGGGCAGCGACGGAGGGACTCACGGGGGCCTGGGTACAGTGAACAGGACGACGGGGGCCCCTGCGCCCCCCCAGCAGCGCTCGACTCAGGCTGGTCGTCCCCGGCAGGATCAGGCAGAGGGAGACCCGCAATCCATGCCAAACGCCCCTTACGCGCAAGCATGTGCTGATGTCGGAGGGTGGCCTCACTGAATGGGGTCGCTGCGAGAACCATGGTCATCCCAGTAGTGTCGACCCCGTAGTAGCAGGACAGGGCGGTGATTAGCGGGCCACAGATAAGGTGGCGATCCTGGCTAGCGCATGCCTTTGTGAATGTACGGCCGATCATAGATCCCAGCTCGATAGTGTCCTCCGACCGACCCATCGCGTGTACAAGGTCCGGAGGGTGACCCGGTTGGCCAAGCCCCGACTGGGAGTGTAGGACTGGGTGAGCAGGTGGTTGAGGATCTGCCACTCCGGACGTAGGAGAGTGGCCCGCATCTGGCTGGCGATGTACCGCTCATCCGCATAATCCGGTTGGCAGATGCGCTGGAAGCAGGCCTGGTCACCAAATGTGGTTGGATTGGTCACCTCCACGATCAAGGGGCGGTCGCTGGGGCGAGGGGAGTTGAGCCTAAGTGCAGTGGCCAACTCACATTAACTGATGGAGTGCTCTACCCCGCCGAGTGTGAAATGTACTGCGTCAGCATGGTCGGCCGACCTCCTCTTGGAGTTGGAAAAGGAGGCGTAGAAATCCCAGACGAGCTCCTGGTAGGTCGGCTCGGCGAGGCAGAGAAGGCGCTGCCAACCATAGGCGCGAACAGCGGCCTCCATCTGCGACCGGGCATGAAGCGCCTCGAACACCCCAAAGTCGAGATAAAGGTGCTCGGAGATATGGTGGGTACGGATTGTCCACAGCAGGTGGCGTTGCGTGATGCTCAATTGGTCTAGGTAGGCTTCCATGATCCTGCAAAGAAAAAGGATGTACAAACGCCACACAAGCGAACAGGGTCAATGTTAGGCGAAAAACACACCAAGAGCCCTCACATCGAAATATATTGACATGACCCTATGCTCCCGGTGGGATAAGCACATCAAGCACAACCATAACCATCCCACAGAAAACACACACACCAGGAGCCCTCAAATCGATCGATTTGGAAAGTGGACTAGGCTCCCGGTGCGACAACCACATAATCCGATCCCGCAAAGCCACCAATTGGCAATTCACCACATGAAGTCCAAACAAACATTCATGACCACAATTTCAGCATACAAATGGAAGGCCGGATAAATGAACTCCCACGATAAAAATATAACAAGCACAGAACGCCATCGGCCTACCAAATCATTCTAAAAGCATGCCACAATCCCAAATTCTTAACCTAAACCCTATTTATTAATTCTCCAAAAATAGACTAAGAGACGAAGAAAACACACCTGGAGACGCAAGGAGATACCACAAGGCAGGTGAAGAAAAGGGGAAAAGCACTCCAAAGTCGTCGGAAAACCCGCCGGAGAACTCGCCGTTGGCAACCCAACCTCCGCCAAACAAGATCAAACTTCTAGGGAATGTGCTCCCCGGCGCCAGGAGCGTAGGAGTGGTCGCGTTTTGTGATTTGGAGGTCGGGAGAAGGAGTTGTGGTCGAAAAACCGCTAGAGAAGAGGGAAGGGGCGATTTTCCGGTGGGTGGGGGGGTGGGGGCTGGGGATTTTGTAAAAATGAAATATGAGGGGGAAAATGGCCAAAAGTCGATTTTATTGGGGGGGGGGATGAAAACACGGGTGGGCGGAATCACGGTCGTGTTTCCCGTGTTCTACGCTCGTGTTTTTTAGGTCGAGAGCGTGCCTCCCCCCTTTGAAAACACGGGCGGGCAGGGTTCAAAACACGGCCGTGTTTTTGAACCCTTGCGTCTGTGTTTTTTATGCCGAGAGTGCAAACTGCAAAAGGCCAAAACACGGGCGGACAGGGTAGGAAACACGACCGTGTTTTTCTCCCCTGGCGGCCGTGTTTTTTATGCCGAGTCCACCTCTGCACTTTTTCAAAATCACGATTTCAAACAACCAAAACTCAATCGTGCCCCGGCTCGAAAAAATACCCAGTCATAGAATAAAACATACCGCCCAAGGCACGAATACTTTGCAGACAGACTCCAGACAGACGCAAAGACTCAAAAACTGACCAAATTGAAAAGGAAAAAGGGAAAGAAATGCAAACCGTGGTGGGGTTGCCTCCCCACAAGCGCTTCTTTACCGTATTTTAGCTGGATGCCAGTAGAGGAACTAAGGATTGTCGAGCTTGATCAGCATCTCTGCGCGCTCGACAACACCTCCCAAGTACAACTTTAGGAGGTGGCCACTCACCTTGAATGGCTCAGTTTGAGCATTGCTGATCTCCACCGCACCGTGCGGGAAAACTTGGGTGACCGTGAAAGGTCCCGACCACCTCGAACGTAGCTTGCCCGGAAAAAGTTTCAGGCGTGCATTGAAGAGCAGAATACGATCACCTACCTGAAACTCCTTCGGGCCCCTCAACCGCGCGTCGTGGAGACTCTTTGTTTGCTCTTTGTAGAGCAGGGTGTTCTCGTAGGCGTGGTAACGCCATTCCTCCAACTCCAACAATTGTAGCTTACGTTAAGCACCTGCAACACTCAAATCCATATTCAGCAGCTTAAGGGCCCAGAAGGCCTTGTGCTCTAGCTCTACTGGCAAATGACACGCCTTCCCACAGACAAGCCTATAGGGTGAAGTACCTTTCGGGTTTTTGTAGGCTGTCCTATATGCCCAAAGAGCATCATCGAGCTTGGTGGACCAATCCTTGCGGGACTAATCCACTGTCTTTTCAATTATTCTTTTAAGCTCCCGGTTCGTCAGCTCGGCTTGACCATTTGACTGGGGATCGTAAGCCACCGACACCTGATGCTTAACACCATAGCGAGAGAGGAGCTTAGTGAATTTCCCTTGAAAATGGGTTCCTCTATCACTAATGATGGCGCTAGGTGTCCCGAACCGGGAGAACAGCTTCTTCAAAAATGAGCAGACCCGTCTTGCATCATTGGTGGGCATGGCTTGACCTTCTGCCCACCTCGAGATGTAGTCAACTGCAACCAGTATGTACAAATTGCCAAATGATGGAGGGAATGGGCCCATGAAATCGATGCCCCAAACATAAAAAAATTTCACAAATGACAGAAATATGTTGGGGCATCTCATCCCGGGAAGAAATGTTACCTGACCTTTGGCAGCGGTCGCACTGTCATGTGAAGGTGTCTGCATCCTTGAAGAGTGAGGGCCAGTAGAAGCCCGATTGTAGCACCTTGCGCGCTGTGCGGTTTCCTCCATGGTGACCTTTCGTGGCATTGAGCCAGGATGTCTCCCATCTCGTGCTCCATGCAGCGCCGGATCACGCCATCTGCTCCGATCCTGAAGAGGTAAGGATCCTTCCAGAAGTAATGCTTCAGGTCGGAGAAGAGGTAAGGATCACGCCACCAATGTCATTGCCAGCAATCGCTCACCCGGGAAGGAGTCATCGATCTCTTCCACGAAGTTGTCCACTGGAGGGGCTTCCAACCGTGAAAGATGATCTGCAGCAACATTCTCGGTTCCCTCTTGTTCCGGATCTCTATATCAAATTCCTGCAGAAGCAGGATCCAACGGATAAGCCTAGGCTTTGCATTAGCCTTGCTCATCAGATAGCGAATCGCCGAGTGATCTGTGTAGACCACCACATGGGAGAGCACCAGATGTTCGAAACTTATCAAATGCATACACCAGATAGCGAATCTCCGAGTGATCTGTGTAATTCTCCTGTGCATTGTTCAAGGTCTTCGACGCATAGTAGATGGGCTGGAAGTGCTTCTCGCGTCTCTGACCCAGAACTGCTCCGACTGCATAGTCACTCGCATCGCACATCAGCTCAAAGGAAGAGACCAGTCAGGAGTCACCATGATGGGTGCATGGGTAAGCTTCTCCTTCAATGTCTCGAATGCCGCTGCACACTCAGGAGTGAACTGGAATGGTGCATCCTTCTCCAGCAGCTTGGTCAGAGGCAGGGCAATCTTCTAGAAGTCTTTAATGAAGCGCCGGTAGAAGCCTGCATGACACAGAAAGCTGCGAATCCCCTTCACAAAAATGGGAGGAGGTAGCTTATTGATCGTCTCAATCTTCGCGCGATCTAACTCAATCTTCGGGCGATCTACCTCAATCCCCTGCTTGGAGATCTTGTGCCCGAGCACAATCCCCTCACGGACCATAAAATGGCACTTCTCCCAGCTGAGTGCCAAATGAGTCTCCTCGAACCTCTTCAGAACGAGTTCCAGGTTATGGAGACAATGAGTGAAGGAGTCTTCATAAACCGAGAAGTCATCCATGAAGACTTCCATGATCTCTCTGACCAGTCGGTCGAAGATCGCCAGCATGCATCTCTGGAAGGTCGTTGGTGCATTGCACAGCCCCGAATGGAATCCTCCGGACTCCGGTAAGCAAAGGTACCAAAGGGGCAAGTGAATGTGGTCTTCGCCTGATCATCTGATGCTATAGGGATCTGGAAATAACCAGACATGCCATCCATGAAGCAATAAAACTCATGGCCAGCCAACCTCTCCAGCATCTGATCAATGAAAGGTAGGGGAAAATGGTCTTTCCTAGTGGTGTCGTTTAGGCGTTGGTAATCAATGCAGACTCTCCAGAGGGTCACGGTCCACATCGGGATCAACTCATTCTTCTCATTCGGGACCACAGTCATCCCATCTTTCTTCGGGACCACCTGAGTGGGGCTGACCCACTTGCTATCTGATATAGCAAAGATGATCCCTGCATCCATTAGCTTCACAATCAATAGTCACACTATCGCACTCCAGAAAGTCGTTGTTCGGTTTGTCAAAGTATCGTAGCCTATTCGTATTCATATTAGGTTAGAGTATGCATGTGTGCAGAGCATTAAAAACTTTCATTTTAATTTGTGGGCAAATGACCAACATGGGTTTAATGGACATATATTGCAGGTTGATTTAGACACTAGAAGTGGACTATTGATTCGTAAGGTGAGTAATACAAGCACGGACCCGGTGCGCGTAGTTATCAAAGTCGCACAGCTAAAAATGGGAATTAAAAGTTAGGGATAAGACAGACTTGAAGTGCAATCTCACACCTGGGAGAAAGCTCTTCATTATAGGGTAGAAGTTTGACCATAATCAAGAGGAATACTCGATTGATACAAAATATGATTCACTAGCTAAAAGCTCAATGAGCCAAGAATAAACTCAATAATTCTTCAAAGTCTTCTAAATTTTCCTAAATTCAAGTTTAAACCTTTAAATAGGCCAAACAAACAAAAACTAATAAAAATTCCGAATAGAAAAAGAATCCTAAACACAAAAGGTAATTTGAACCCGTCAGCGCCCGATCGCCGGT
Organism: Linum trigynum; assembly: GCA_964030455.1. Taxonomy (NCBI): domain Eukaryota; kingdom Viridiplantae; phylum Streptophyta; class Magnoliopsida; order Malpighiales; family Linaceae; genus Linum; species Linum trigynum. The sequence goes on along the minus strand of OZ034821.1, from coordinate 26,006,035 downwards.
CACTTCCCGTCAGCGCCCGATTGGGTATGTTGTCCTCCTGACCGGGGGATCTCTTGTTTCTAATCCCCGGTCAGGGATTCGGTCCCTTTTGGCTGGGGGTCTTTCGTTCTCCATCCTTTTGATTCTTGGTTGGTCAGGGAATCGCATCAGAGTAAACTAAATGACCAATCTAGGTACTTAAATTCAATCGGATGTATTGGAAACATAAGAAGCTTTCTGAAGTAATTTTCAATATCAAGTTGTCAACATCTTCCACACTCAATCTTAAGGGGTGGTTTCATGGGAGTTGGATTGTTATAAGAATTAGCTAGCCTCGCACTGTCACACTTCAGAAATACGTTGTTCGCTTTGGCACAATATCGTAGCCTATTCGATTTCATATTACAAGTATGAGTTGAGATATTAATTTGATTATTATTATTATTATTATTAAAAATATTAGGCTTATTAATTATTTAATAATCATGGGACTATTCCTAAGAGAAATGTGAAGGGTTTTCAATTTAATTAATGAAGAAGAATATTGTAAAAATAGTTTCCTATGTTACATAGTGGTGCAGTTTTACTTTAAAAAGCCTCCCACATGTGAGTAACAATGATATCCTAGTCCAAAGTTTACAATATCTAGATGTCTAACAAATATTTGATGTGATACAATTCATTTGAAAAGCAATCGAAGGTCAAATGTGGCAAAGACATTGCACAGTCATGACTTCAATCATTTCTATCATCTATATGTGTGTTGGCGAACTTTATCCCCTCTTCATTCCCTCTCAAAACCCCTAAATCCAACATTGAAAAATGAAATGAAAACATCAACTAGTAACTTGCAGACAAAAGTGGGGAAATGAGTTCCAAAATTTCCAACCTCCTCCACAATACTCTGCCGAATTCTCCTCTGGACAAAAGCCTTCACCTGGTTTTGCACCGATACCTCTTCGTCTGAAAACCTAGAATACACAAATCACACGATTAGTTCATAAGCACCGACCGCCGAGGGGGTGGAGAAAATGGTATTGGCGATTCCGGGGGAGTTTGGGAACTTACTTCTTGAACATTTTTGCTGTTGAATGGAAGTGTAGAAGATTGAGAAGAACGCTAGGGGTTATGAGAAGGGTTTGGATCAATCGGAGAAAGCTCCAAAGTTTAGCTTTCTGGACGACTCAGTTGCAGAGTGAAATTTGCGGAGAGGTGGAAGAAAATGTTCTCGACGGTGAAGTGGCACAGGTTTAGTCGTGCGTTCGTCGTAAGCGCTACCAGGTGATAATCGTGGGCCTAAGGGGGTCCTTATTTTGGCAAGATTGGGAACTCTAAATCCGATGGCCCGATGTTCATCGATTGGGCTAAATTTGTTGGAATTTCTTATAGATGGTTAAATGTTATTTTATCCTTACTAATGAACGTTGTAATATGACGATTATTGTAACATCCGATCTTTTCTCACCAATATATTAATATATTATGCATGAGCTCGGTTTTGGCCGCATCACCATGACTTTCTTAAATGTCATTAATTTTTGTACGGCTCTACACCGCGCATGTTTAATTTCAGAGTACTTGGGCTGACTCCAATGGAAGCGCCATTTCATCTTTTGTCGTCATTTTTGGCGAGAATCGTCATTTGGTTCCCAAAATTGGGGATGGAAATAGGGATTCCCCGAAAAATGGGGAGCGGTGTGCTGGTGGGCGGGACAACCGCCAACCCGCCACCTGCCTTTTTTTTCTTTTTAAGATTTTAGGGGTTAATTGGGGTTTAATTAGATCGATCATTTTCAAGTGTTGTGTGTAAAGAAAAATTAGGTCAATCATTTTTGACAAAAATAATTTGGTCTCGAAATTTGAAATAATTTATCGGAAATTTTGTATTTAAAAATGATGACGAACTATACAAAAATTAACATGAACAAATTATATTAAGATGATCATAAGTACATTTTTAAGTAAAGAAAAACTAAAAAAAGGGAGGTCCCCAAATTTGAAGATGACAGTAGTGGAGCAAAAATGATGAAAATGAGGATCATCCCCAAATCTGGAGATGAAGGTCCACAAATTTGGGGAATAGCATTGGAGTTGGTCTTATAGGAACTCATTCATCTTATCCAAAATGCATATTATTAGCTAAGGTTGAACTTTTCTACTATGATTTAGAGAACTTGTGTTATGTTTTATGACGTTTCTAGTTTGCTTTAAGAAACTTGTGGTATACTTTATAAGATTTTTTATGTGCTTCAAGGAACTTGTGGTATGATCTATGAGGTTTATGAGACTTCTGGTATGCTTCAGAAAACTTGTTACCAGCTTTACAAGGTTTCCGGTATGCTTTAAGAAACTTGTGGTATGCTTTGAGTTTTCTATGATGCTTTATAAATTTTGTGGTATGATGAGGTTATTGTCTGCTTTATAAGTTTTATTTCTATTTAATATTTTTTGTGGTGTGGTTTGTAGTGATTTTGATGTGCTTCATGATACTTGTGGTCCTTGTAAGCTAAGGACGTGACAAAATTAAAGTGGCAGCACCACACGTGTTTCCCTATGAAAATTTAAAAAATGACAAGTGTACCCTCTCCCTTTTAAAATCAGCCTTAATCGTGATCTACCCCTTAAATATAAAAAGTCATCAAAGCAAAATGTTCCTACTCCAACAAATTGGCTGTTAGCACCCTATTCTAAACATTCTAATATATCAATTTCTTTTTATCCAATATGTTTCACCTATTTTGGGGCGAGTAATACTCGCACGGGGTGGGCTTGCATGGGTACTCTACTCGATCCGACTTGTCCCGACCTGCGTCAGTCTCGACCCGTATTGCCTAAATTTCGTGTAAATTTACTAAAATTTAGAATTTTACTTTTATTGCCTCAAATTTTAGCTATTATGAAGTTGTAAATAGACGAGAATATAAATTTTTTAAATAATTTAACTACGTTTATCATATTATAATTTTTCTATTGGGGTTTTTAATGAAAAAATAAATATTTCTAATGATTTTCTTTTATTACAAACACATATGAGTTGACCTGTCCTAATACGTGTCCCATGATAACTTACACAATCCAAACCCGACCCACCACACGACGGATATGAGTATCAACATACCCACCCAGACATGCCTATTGTCATTCCTGCAATAAGTCCTAAACCAATTTTTTATCTACAAACTAGTGTTGCTTCAACTAAAATCATGGAGAAGGACAATTTTTGTTTTTTTGAGTTGGGGAATACCAACTATAATCCAAATCTAATGCATGATATAAGGTTCCGTAACCAACATCTCCTCATTTTGCCGAAGATGTGAAAGCAATTTCCTTCCCTTTTTTGTTTTTGTTTTTGTGTTTGTTTTATAGGGAAGAATGCAAGTTCCTTGTACTTCCCAACAAAACACCAAATTTTACATACGATTTCACATACAATAAAGAGTACAACAAATCGACCCTATGGTTAAATACTAAATTTTGTATCCTCTTTAAATGAAATTTAAAAAGAGCCCAAAATTTTGAAGTAGCCAAAAAAGAAACAGAACAAAAGTGAGCATACAGCAGAAAGATAGAGCGATGTGTTAATTTTGTGCAACTTCTTATACGACATTTAAGCTACACGAGTTATCCAAAACAAAAGAGAGGCTACCCGGCCAATCAACCTAGCTAAATTCCCTTTGTCGTCACCGTCTCCGGGCTTTAATATAACTGATACCTCCCTGCTGCTTCGAAAACCTCTTCTTAATTTCCTCACACACTCCAACCATGGCTGTCAATTCATCAATAAGCTTCATCATTGGCCTCGTTGGTAAACCACATTTAATTTGTTCCCATCGTAGTTAATTATATTATCTTAATTAGTGCCTTTGCTTTTCTTATGGCCTTAACTAATTAATTTTCCATTTGGTCACAAATCTTCGCAGGCAATCTCCTCTCCATACTCGTTTTTACCTCTCCCATGTAACTACTTCTGTCTTGTCACGATTAAAAAAAATCATCAAGATTTTTTTCATTTTATTGTGACAATCGTGATGCAAATTGGTTGGATTATTGTTGCTATATGTATGTTTAAGTTAATTTTCATTGGCAGCAAGACATTTGCGAGGATCGTAAAGATGAAATCGACGGAGGATTACAAAGGAGTTCCGTACATAATAACGCTATTGAGTGCTAGTTTATGGACGTTCTATGGACTCCTTAAGCCGGACGGACTGCTCATTGTGACGGTGAACAGTGCCGGCGCCATCTTTCAGACCATCTACGTCATTCTCTTTATCACCTATGCTCCTAAACAGAAGAAGGTACCGTACAGCTCACTACTTTCACAAAAGAAATCATATAGTTTAATATTTATTGGGTCTCCAATTGTTTTGTCCATAATAATTTGCAGATAAGTACGGGGATTCTGGCGGGTGTCTTTAACGTTGGGTTTCTAGGAGGAGTGGTTGCCATAACTCTCCTTGCACTTCACAAAAACAGCCATGAGAAGATCACTTTTGTGGGGACTCTTTGCATGGCACTGACTATTGGGATGTACGCAGCGCCTCTTTCCGCCATGGTAATCCTTGTATACATCTATTTTGACCCATCATAATTATCGATTATTATTATTTTATCGAATATTGGTATCTAATTTGGATTTAGGAAATCAAAGTCACCTAGTATTTATTTATTTATTAGAGCTTAGAATATATATAATATTATAACAACTTAATTAATTAGTGATTTACAAGTGAGATGATTAATTGTAGGTTCTCTCTCTAACCTAGATACTGAGATACACCATATATATGGCAAACATGAATCCTTGGTTATGATCTCCAACCATACTCACTATTGATTTGAGCACAACATGCAACATATATATTTGATCTTGTCCAACAACAGAGGATGGTGATTCAGACCAAGAGCGTGATGTACATGCCATTTCTGCTTTCCTTCTGTCTTTTCCTCAACGGAAGTGTATGGTCCATTTACGCCGTACTTGTTAAAGATATTTATATCATAGTAAGTCCGCACTCACTCTTGATCACTTAATTCATTTTGTTTTGTTGTATCTTACAAAGGCTTAAATATTTAACTCCAATTCAATCCCTCAGATCCCAAACGCTATAGGCTTTGTTCTGGGCATTGCCCAGCTAGCCATATACTTCATGTACAAAGCCAAATCACCCGAGCCAAAGCAAGGTGATGACGAGGACGATGACGATGACGTGGACACAGAGATGGGCCCAGGCTTCCACGAAATGGACACAATCAAAACTGATACCACCAATCACAACATGCACAAAGTAGATGAAGAAGAAGGGAACGAAGAAGAAGAAGGAAAGCCTCAAGAACAAAGAAAGCAAGAAGAGAAGGGCCCAACAATGGGCAACCTTGTGATCCCTCCCAAGCCATCCATCAACCGGGCCCACAGCGTCAAGAAGATCATACGGACCATATCTTCCATCAGGCCGTACGATCTGGACTCCAATTGGGCCACCACTACCGGAGCCCATGGGCCTGCTGCTAACAAAATGGGCGATACCCCGCGCTACACCAAGAAGGAAGATTGTACTACTACTACACCAAAGCCGTCCGTCAACAAGCCTCAAAGCGTGAGGAAGATTACGCGGACCATATCTTCCATTCATCCATATGATGCGTCCGACTCTAATTGGGCCGCAGCCACTACCGCTCATGGGCCTGCTACTACTGACAAATTGGGCGACACCCCGACTGATCAGAAGAAGGCCTTCAATAGGTTGCAAAGCGTGAAGAATATCATGCGGACCATATCTTCCATTCATCCCTCGGATCTGGACTCGAATTGGGCCGCGACCACCCCGCGCGGTAAACCGATGGACCGATCGACGTCCATGATTCGTCCGGCTGTCAAATGAAATGGTACGTGGATTCATATGGTCAACCTGTGTTATGCAGAACATGATGGTGAGTTACGACGAATTAAGGAGGTCGGGATTGTTTGACTCGATGGAACCTCGAGTTAGAGTGGTATGAACTCGGGTGGCCAATCAAGTGACAAGTATTATTGATTTGGTTGCGTTGATCATTTTGGATTCAACATACTTCAAGTATTCGGAGGGCGCATATTAATTGGATATGAAAATATGAGTCGTCAAACATTAAAATAATGATGTCATATATAATGAATTGCTGAATTCTTTTTCACTCCTTCCTAAATTTCCAATTTCATTTTTGGCATCACATAAGTTCCCAATTAGATTTGATTTTATTGTTGAACATTTTTAAAAACATGTTCAACGTACTTTCACCATCCTATTAGTTTCACTATTTTAATTTCGTAAGATTGTTAACTTTTCCCGTAATAATAGTATTCTTATTCTTGTCTGAATTTGGTGTCACCACTCACCATTGGCGTCTCAGCTCTTACCATATATACACTTGATAGAATCAAAATGCCAATCTTGTTTATTTATAATCATAATATTATTCTCATTCTTGTCTGAATTTTGCATTACCATAACACTTTCTCCAGGGACGGAGCTAGGATTATAAGTTAGGAGGGGCCAATTTTTTTCTTACACTAAGTAAATTCAACAAAAAATCAAATTTTAAAATTAAATAAAATTTCAGAAGTATTTATGGAGTCTAGATGTAGTCTATCATATTCCTTGTGAAACTTTGTTATAAGAAAATATATTATGTATAATATTTTTCACAATTTTCCTTCTCTTATAATTTTGAAATTCATTTTTTCCTTTGGTAAGTTTAAACTCATGTTTTTAAACTCATGTTTACTGGGCGCTTTTCTATAATGGTGACAATAATTCGTTAAGAAGATAGAAGGAATAACCCATAGTTCAAACTGTAGTGGTTCACAAGTACAAAATCAAAGACAGCAAGAAGATACTAATTGTCGTTTGAATGAGGAATTCTAACGGATCAATTTGATCCAATTGTGTCGTTTTGAGACAAATTAGCCAAATTGATTCGTTTGGTAACAAAAAATTTAGATAAATCAATTCTATATTGAAATTTTCAAATTAACTCATTTTGAGGCAATCAAAACTGTCGGGTGTGGGAGTAGACGATTCGAATGAACTCATTTCAAATTACACATCTTGTAAAATGAGACAATTGGTCCATTTTTTAGTTGCTCCATCCAAACTCCCCCTAAAACATAGGTGAATTAGTTAGGGAGACAACCTACACAGAAAATGGGATGAAAAACAGCATCCAAGGGGATTCGAACCCCTATGCTAATCTTTGAAATTGCAAAAAACTATAGCAAAGCCAATACACCACAGCCATTTCTTGATTCTTACGTGCACCAAAGCTATATTTACAATTTTAGGGGGGGGGGGGGGGGGGGGGAGGGCTCCTCCTAACTATGAGTTGGCTCCGTCCCTGACTTTCGCCAAATAACATTATTGTCATTCATGCCCGGATCATGATTTTCGCCTAATAAGAATTTCATAAGACATGGAGAAAAGAAGATAATGAAAGAAGTGTCAAGCTTACCACGACTCGAGGCACTACCATGCACAACCCTCTTCTTGATTCTGACCACCGGGTCCATGATGTTGCCTATAAACAAGATTTTTACCTATATATTCGATGAGTTTTGTCACATTATCCCTGGAGCTTAAGGCCCAAGTTTGAAGAAAAAAACGTTTCTCCCACAATTAGGTTGTATGGTTTTCTTATTGCTTGATTACTCTTTATAGTTTTACATGAGTATTTATAGGTTTCTAAACCTTAACACTAACCGAGGCTGCTTACAAGGTAAATTACATATTGGTACTTCAACAATATAATCAACACCCTCCCTCAAGTTGATGTTGGTTGACTAACATCAATTTACAAGATAAGTACCAATGTCGACTTGAAGAAACAACCTTGGTTAGTAGATCTGCTATCTTATGTTCTGTAGATAAATGACTCAATTATATCACTCCTTCTGCAACTAACTGTTGAATGTAATGCACATGTACTTCAATATGCTTAGTCCGATCATGAAGCACTATATTAATCACTATCTGAATCGCACTCGTATTATCTCCATACATCCTCATGGGCAGCTTACACTTGATTCCCAGATCCTGTATGAGACGCTGAAGCCATACTATCGCAGAGCTAAGTTCAGACATAGACCGATATTCCGCTTCAGTTGATGACTTAGAAATTTTTTCCTGCTTTCTGCAATGCCATAAATAAAAGAACGAACAAACCTCACACACCAACCCGATGTAGAAAGTCGAGTATCAAGACAGCCTGCATAATCAGCATCAGCATAACCTTCCAGCTCCAGTCGTCCATCTGCAGGGAAAAACGTACCAAGGTCCTGCGTGTGCTTTAAGTACTGCAGTAGCCGATGTACAACATCCAGATGAGCTCTCCTTGCTACTCCCATAAACTGGCTCATGTTTTGAATTGCATATGCTATGTCTGGTCGTGTATGTGTGAGATAGATTAAACTACCAACTACGCTCCTATAGAAAGTCTGATCTTCTAGCAGCCATGGGAGTGGAACATGTCCTACAATCACTGTACTGCGCAGCCTCCAAGAGATCCCGTAAATTCTCACGCCGACTGAAAAATAATACCTTGTCTGAGCGACTTATCTCTAGTCCCGAAAAATAGGAAGAATTTCCTAGCTCCTTCGGATTAAAGGCAGAGTGCAAGGAACTGGTTAATTCTTTACTACCAGCATCGTCGCTTCCTGTTACAATAATATCATCTCCATAAAGCTGGAGTACAACTACTCCATCCACTGTATGCCGCAAAAACATAGAAGGGTCACTGAAGCTCTGGATAAAACCAGCCTGTTAAATAGTACTGTGAAACTTCTCAAACCAAGCTCTAGGATCTTGCTTCAAACCATAAAGTGACTTCTTAAGTCTGCATATCACATCCCACCCACCCTTGTCATATCAAGGTGGACACTCCATATAAATATTCTCCTTCAAGTCACCATGCAGAAACGCATTTTTAACATCGAACTGAACAATCTGCAACCGCCGAAGAGCTGCTACGACAAAGATAGCACGAACCGTTTGAATTCGAAAAACCGGGACAAAGGTCTCGTCATAATCAATGGCATATTCCTGGAGAAACCTTGAGCAACCACTCGAGTCTTAAAATTTTCCATTGAACCATCTGGATGCATCTTAATAACACAAACCCAGCGATTGCCAATGACCACAATACTAGGGATGCGCGAAACGATATCCCACGTCTAATTAGCTTCCAATGGATCAATTTCAACTTTCATTTCCCCATCTCATACTAGATGGCCCACAACAAATCGATAATGGCTCGGGATCAGGATGGTCTCAATAGAGAAGCCTACATAATCCTGCAAACAAAGGGGAGGCTGACCAAGTGTGGAGCAGTTCGAACGATAAAGGGCTGGGAGCGGCAATTCATCAGGCGAAGAAAGAGCCTCAAGCTCGGATGATGAGGTGGAGATATCAGACAACTGCATACTAGGGGAAGAGAGGGATTCAGAGCTGGAGGAGGAAGGCGAGCTGGATAGGGAGAAGTCATGGAATGGGACGACTTAGACGTGGAAGACTGTAGAGAAACCAAAGGGAGTAGCAGGTGGTGAGGTGGATCACCATTATCAGGGGTATCAGGTAGAAAAGTGGGCGTAAGAATAGGGTCAAATTCTGGTAAGGGTCGCACAAAATCCAACATAGGTAGATGATTCTTGAAAGGTATGGAATAAAACATCACCCGTTCAAGAAAAAACGCATGGAGGAAATGCGCATGCGACGCTCACTAGGATCATAACACAAATATTTTTTGTGACGATCACTGTATCCCATAAAAACACACCTAGCAGTCTTGGACTCCAGCTTATGACGATCTTTCTTTTGGAGAAGAACAAAACAGACACAACCAAAAATCCAAAGCTAAGAATAATCGGGTTATTTTGAGTATAGACATAAGTAAGGAGATCGATCACTCAGAGTAGTGGTAATTTGGCGATTAATTAGATGCACCACCACGTTGATAGCTTCAACCCAAAAGGAACCAGGAACCTGTGACTGAAGAAGAAGTGCTCGTGTGAGCTCAAGCACGTGACGATGTCGTCGTTCTACCAGGCCGTTCTGCTGAGATGCCCTTGGACAAGATTGATGAGAAATAATACCATGCTCCCAATAAAAGGACATTAACGGGTGCAAGCTAAATTCGCCCCCAGGATCGGAACGAATAATTTTGATATTCTTCCCATACTGAGTGCGAATAAGTTGAACAAATGCCATAGCATGATCAACCAACTCAGACTTACGGCGGAAAAAATAAATCCAGACATATCTCATAGCATGGTCAATGAATAATGCAAAATACCGATAACCCATACGTGACAGAATCAATGAAGGACCCCATAGACCAGTATGAATCAAATCAAAAGGAGAGTCATAAACTGTATTACTCGATGAGAAGGAAGACTGAGAAGTCTTTGCCTCGATGCAATCAACACAGGGAGAAGGCTGAGTAAAATGAGAGCCTAAAGAATCAAGGAGCAAATTCCGACGAAACCTAGTGAGAAGTCTAGCATTATGAGGCAGTTGTTGATGCCATAAATCCCAAACCGACGTATGTACATTAAAATCCAAATTGTCTAAAGGCTGAACAAAAAAGGCCAAAGAATCACAAGAGTCAACAATATCATCCTTATTCAAAGTAAACTGGTCCTCAACAAACAAGGCATCCTCGCCAAGAGCAATGCCCTCAACAACACCCAAAAACGAGCGGCTGGTCCCATCTTCGCCCCCCTCAGAACACGAGCGACTCTTCACACCTGAGCGAGCACACTCATACTCTTGAAGAACGAAAACACGGCCATCCTTCTTACCCTTTTTCAAAACCTTCCCTGTTCTCTGATCGTACACAACAACCCTGACTATCAAACTTAACCTCACACCCGGCTTCTGTGAACTGGTCAATGGAGACAAGCTGTAGAACTAATTCAGGTACAAATAAAGTATCGCGAAGGCGAACACGGCCAGGGACGGACCCACGTTAAAGGGGACACCACTAAAATTTGGGAGAAAAATTAATACCCACAGATGGTATATGTGATTCTAATCTATAACACAGTAGTTATTAATGATCATATTTTCTATTAAACTATACTTCATTTATTGTTGCAATTTTGTCATAAATGTGTAGTCCTTATCCCAAAATTTCCAAATCCTAAAACTAAACCCACGAACTACCACTTACTCCAACCGTATTCTAACACACGATTTTAACCTGAAGAGTTTGATCACCTTTCTGGTTCTTTTCTTCTACAAGATTTAGAGAATTATTATAATTTTGTTAAAAATAATAAGTTATTTTGTGAATTATTGTCATATCCATGAGTGTATTTTCTCCTTAAAGTTGTATTGATTTTACTGGTTGCAACTCCAAGTGTTGAGAGAGTTTTTTCAACTTTGGATTATATCAAGAACAAGTTTCAGAATAGAATAGGCGACCAGTTTGTGAATGATTGTCTAGTAGGATATACTGAAAGATGATTTATTGAGCACTGTAGACAATGAATGTATTTTATAAATTTTTTCAAATATGATAACACATCGTGACTTTTTTTGTAATTTGTATTAGTTGGAAATTTTAATGATTTAAGAATAAAAAAAATTAATTCTTATTTTAATTAAATTTTTGAAAGGGACACCCCATATAAATTTTTTGGGTCCACCACCGAACACGACCCGAAGCTGTCGTGCCAACCCCATGAGTAGATAGTCGAGCAACAATAGCAACTTGAAAAGAAGACGTTAGCCCAGTATTTAAACATAAGAAATGAGAGAGATCATTTAACATATGATTGAAGGCAGCATAATCAAGTAAGTAACCAACGAGAACCAGTACTTTTCACCCCACCAATAGCAAAGGCAGAGTTAAGCGCAACATGTAGAGCATCCTGCAATGCCTCAGCAACCAAACGTCGCACGTCCACAAAAGTAAGGTAAGGAGAGGGAGCTGCCATTTGAGCCAGCAGGGGCAGCAGGGACGACATCATACCCCTGGCCAGCCGATGAGGAGGACACGCGCAGACCAGAAGAAGAACTCTAGTGGTTGCGACGAGCAAGAGTTTTGCAGTAAAAAATGATATGTCCCGATGTATTGCAATAGCCGCAGATGTTCCGTTTCTTGCAGTGAGGTTGAATATGGTCCACTTCATTACAATAATGACATGTCAGATGGCTCGTACTCCCTTGCTGGAACTGAGAACGTGTCTGATTACCATACCGAGAGGAAGTCGGAGTTGCCTAGTGCGCTTAACAACAAAGATAATAGGAGCGAATATCCCGATCTCCTTGGGAGAACAAAGCAAGTTCATTCTCCAGTTCATACTGCCGAGAGGAATTATTCTGAGAATGCAGACTACCAATATGAGTCCACATATCATGAGCATAGACAAACTGACGCAGATTGAGACCAGTACCAATATCAACATAACACAATAACAAAGAGACAGGCTGGGCATTGCTCGCAGCCCAGTTCTCCTAGTCCTTAGATGACACCTTATCAGCAGGCTTGGGAGATTTGTCTGTCAAAACCAAAAGCAAACGACGTCCTTCCACAAAACTTCGAAATTGAAATTCCCAAAGGGAAAAATTCTTACCACCCAGTTTAGCTGAAACAACTTCAAGTTTGATAGATTTCATGATGGCTAAAAACATGCCACAGACAGAAAAGGTACCGAATAAAGAGGGCTAGGGCAACTAGGAACGAGACAACCAAAACACAACACTTGAACGAGGCGACGAGATGCACAGAGAAGCAAGAAGCCCCCGAACTAACATGGAAAGAACCAGCGCTGCAGGCAAGGAACACATCATAAGAAGACAAACGAAGTACAACATGCAAGAATCGCAGCACGAGAAGAAAACACAGCCCAACGAACAATGAAGAAGAAGAAACTGGAGACCTTATATCGCAGGCTCTGATAGCATGTCAAAGAATGCAAAAACAAAAATAACACCGATATTTTTTAACATGGTATTGTCAATGTGACACTAGTCCACAGCGAGTATCTACCTCACAGGTTGTATTGTTTTCTTATTGCTTGATTACTCTTTACAGCTTTACATGAGTATTTATAGGTTTCTAAACCTTAACCCTAACTGAGGCTACTTACAAGGTAAATTACATATTGGTACTTCAACAATATAATCAACAAATTCATCCTCGGGGGAGGTAGAAAAATTTTAATTTTTTTCACACATAAATTAGATTAATTGTGCTCGTCAAAATGCTATTCACTTTGATATATTTTTGGAACAGAAAAAATTGAGATTTTTTACTATTCCATACCATGGTGGTATTGATTGATATTAAAATAGGAGCATACCATATTGTATGAAAGCGACAAGATACCACCCCCATAACAGGGTGGTATAGTCTGGTATTTTTTGGTTCTATATTTTGTTCACCCAGAAATATTTAGATTTAATTGTCGCAACTGTTCCTCGGGTCTGGTGGTGTTCGCTTTTTGAGTCGCCATCGATCTTACTTGGAGTGGATCTAACACTCTTCTGTCGGCTCTAACCTTAGGGTCAGAACTGAGGTTTGATTTGCGGTTAAAAGATATGGGTTCGGGAGTACGGTTACATGTGGGGATGTTAAGCAACACCCCCACAATGCCCTAAACCGTACTACTTAAGTTGATAAGTTTATAGGAGTTGAGTGTTTTTAATAATTGTGTATTTTTCAGATCCCACTGGATCATTAATATATTTTATGATTTAACTAAACATCACCTAACGCATATTTTGAAGATAATTTTAATTATGTATTTTTAGGTCCCCATTAGACCACTAAAATTATATTGTATTAGCGTATGATTTAATTATACGTCCATTGACGTAAAAATTGAAGATAAAATTAATTAGTTAGTTGGACTCGAACCTTTCCGGTTGCCTATGTACCCATAACACGGGATCAAAATCTACGTAGTTCGTTAAAACTTTGATAATTTAAAATGTAACTTTTATCGCGTTCCACTGATCGTGGTTCTCGTATTAAAGATGTTTGTTAATAAAATTTAAATTGATCTTTATGAAGTTATGAAAAGAGAACATAAGGATTTCAGTTATTAAGAAGAAATTTGATGTATTAGAAAAGAAACAGGATTAAATTAATCCACATTCGAAATCTCATATTAAAGGTAATAAATAATAAAACGAAACGGAATGATTAAATTTATGCATGATGGGTCAGCAACCCAACTGGTTAGACTACTTCTTACAAATCACTACTGGCCTTAGCACACGAGTTCGAAACTCGTCAAAACTTGATTTTGGTCTTTTTCGTTTTGAGACAGAAACCAAGCTAGGGGGCACTTTTGTACTTGCACAAAATGATGGTGGCAAGGGCCCGTAAATTTTAGGAAACCCTAGGGGTAATTAAGATATTTTAACGATCAGGGTATATAATCATCCTTAAAACCCCTAAACTACTCCTAACCTTAAACCCGGCTTGGCCGAACGACCGCCCCACTTCTCCCTCTATCATTTTTCGATTCCTCCTCTCTCTATCGTCTTACCTCTTGCGAAACGAGAAACCTTCTCTACCAGAGCCGCCGCTCTTCTTCTCCCCGCCTTCTCTCTGTTCTCTCTTCCACAAACCAACATGAAAAACTCACCCGAAATCCCCTCTCATCTCTTCTATGTCAAGACAAAATAGAGTATGGTGACCAGATAGATCGAAGATAATTGCAACCCGTTGGTCGCTGATGACACGAACGACGAAGGTGAGTTTTTTTAAATGGCATATTTAATTTTCTTTGGCTTCGGCTTTGAGTTTTTAGGGTTTTCGGAGTTCTAATCTCCATTTTCTGTTTTACTTCCGGAAATTGACTAAGCACCGAGAGGGGCATTATGGTCTGCCTCCTTTACTCTCGATCTACCCGTCCTAGTTGGCACGACGGCGACAGTGAGATGATCTTACCCTTTGGTAAGCCTATCTTAACATGCATAGTTAGATAAAAAATTTCTCATTAAAAGTAATTTTAATCTTGATTTTGTTGGATTTTTGGTTTTTGGTTCAAACAGAATTCTGATTTTTCTATGTTTTGGTTTTGGACTAGGGATTTGGTCTAGGAGAGGAAAGATAGAGAGGGAGCCGTCGGTGACGGATGGAGGGCGACCTACGACCAACGCGGCAGAACTATCGACGACCTTTTGTTGTTGAGGTTTTTAAGTTTCAGTAATTTTACTTTATTTTTATTATCTTTTTAATCTATTTTGACCTCTACTCTTTTTGTTGCAGGTTGTGAAATAGAAGTCAGATCTAGGTAGGTTCCTCTAAACTCGGATCAATTTGGGGTTGAGAGATCTAAAACTAAAAAATGGATTATGCTGCGGTATATCTCTCGTTTGCTTTTGGATTTGAAAATGAAGGTTTTGAGTTTTGAAAACCTTTGGATTTATGATGGATTTGTTACATTTTGTATTTGAAAGATAACATTGTTTGTTTAGTTGAATTTTTATCATGGATTTAGTTCATTTGATATTTGGTTCTAAAAAATTTGCCTTCCATAATTTGGTATTTGCAAATACCAAATGTAATGTGGTATTTACAAATACGTGGGTTCAACGGATTTGGAGCTAAAAAAGTTGTACAAATCCGTGGGCTCCACGGATTTGCTTACCTTAACAAACAATGGCTTTGAACAAAAAACATGATGGTTTGTATTTGTAGACCAAATACAACATCCAAATCCCATTAGCAAACAACACCCTAATTGATTTGTAGGTCTGAGTATTTGAAAATAAGGTTGTGAATGAGTTTTGGCTATATGGGATTTTGGTGTTTTGATGAATGGTTATAGATATAGTTTTGATATGCTATATATTGCTTAAAAAAAGGTTTTTTTTTGTATTGGAAATTTAATTAACATGCTCTAAATTGTTAGTATTGGCGTTAAATCACTGCCTCTGCCCGTGATTTTGCGAGACTAGGGATTATAAATGACTGCTACTGCTGGTGATTTGCTGGATTAGAGACTATAAATCACTGCTACTGCTTGTGATTTTGCTAGATTATGGAGTTCGATGTTGGTTTTTGAAATATGATAATTACTGTGTTTATGACGTTTGTTATGAACTGTACTTTTAACTCCTATAAATCGGCCCCACTGCTTGCGATTTTGATAGACTTAGGTTGATTTGTGGGTTTTCAAATCTGAAATTTATTGTGTTTGGCTGATCTTGGTTGGATCTGGATGTAGATAGATCACAAACTAAACACATTATTATTTACTTTTATATTCTCTATGTATGTTCTAAACAAAATAAAGGAATATTAATATGGCAGAAATTAAACTAGACAAAATATAGCTTATAGAGGTGATAAACTAGAAAGCTTGAATGCAAGTATAAAGCCTTGTAGAAATGAATGGAAAGCATAGCGGGTAAATAGATCGGGGGAAGTAAATAAATAGCTAAAGAGATTGGCAACTACTCAGCTTGGAAAATAACTAAATGAAAGGAGATTGGTGTAACAAAATCATGGTGATAGTAAGTGCTTAAATAAAATGAATCATATAGGCAAAGGCACCACTCTCACCAAAGGAATTCCGACCGATAAGTCTGTGTAATGTGATTTATAAGCTGGTGGTAAAAGTACTTGCCAATAGACTGAAGCAAGTGCTAGACCATGGTTTTTTTGCTGCAAAGATTGACATGGCTAAAGCATATGATAGAGTTGAGTGGCATTTCCTGGATGAAGTGCTGGCATGTATGGGTTTTTCGGAGAGATGGCGGAAACAAATCATGGTGTGTGTGACGGCAGTCACTTACTCAGTTCTGGTTAACGGGCACCAGTCACCAAGCTTCACACCTAGCCGAGGATTGCGACAGGGAGACCTGCTTTCGCCATATCTTTTCCTCCTGTGTGCGAACGGCCTTTCCGCGTATACAAGGCAGGCTGCTGAGGAGAAAAAGACACATGACATTCAACCGGCTAGAGGAGGGCCGACCGTGACTCGCCTCTTTTTCGCTGACGATTGTGTTTTCTTTGGCAGGGCTAATACCCAGGAAAGCTTGTCACTTAAAGAGATTCTGAAAGCCTATGAAACGGAATTGGGCCAACTGGTCAGCTTCTAGAAGTCAGAAGTCTCTTTTAGTGGCAATGTCAGCACACACCAGAAGCTCTCTATCATGGGTGCGCTAGGGGTGCAGATGGTTGAGAAGCATGAGAAATATTTAGGTCTGCCGACTGTAGTTGGAAGGTCGAAGAAGGATACTTTTCAGGAAATTAAGGAAAGAATTCGGAAGAAGCTTAAGTGTTGGAAGGAAAGAGTGCTATTCGTGCCGGGAAGGGAAACCCTTATCAAAGCAGTGGCCCAAGCACAATTTACATATGCCATGTCAGTCTTTCGAGTCTCGAATGGTGTCCTCGATGAAGTCCACAATATGATTCTTAACTTCTACTGGGGACAGAGAGGCTCGGAAAGGCGTGTACATTGGGTAAGCAGAGAAGGAATGCCGGCGGCAAAGGATGATAGTGGTTTGGGAATGCTCGATTTGGTGGGTTTTAACATTGCGCACTTGGCTAAGCATATGTGGCGACTCTACCAACGAGAAGACTCCCTTATCTCTCGCATCCTTTGTGTGAAATACCACAAGAAGGAGTCTATATTGGAAGCATTAGTTGGCCATCAACCTAGCTTCATTTGGCGTAGCCTGTTAAGTGCTCATGAGTTCCTTAACAAGGGATTGAGATAGAGGATTGGCAACGGGTCGAGCGTGAGAATCTGGGGGGGATAAATGGCTACCTACAGAAGCTGCCAGCTACGTCGAGTCAGCTCCACGTGGCCTGTCGGTTGATTAAACAGTAAGGGAGCTGATTTGTGAAGATGAGGAACGGTGGGACGACAATTTATTAGAAAGCTGCTTCCCCAGTGAGACCGTCTCCCTCATTCGGCAAATTCCTCTCCGAAATCTAGAGGAGTGCGATCGGTTAATATGGGCTCGAAGTAAAACGGGTGAATATACGGTGAAGGAAGGGTACTTGAAGTGGGCACAAGATCGACTGGATCAAGGTAGCTGGCCTCGAGTGGGTGAAAAGGTAGTGTGGGAGAAGATTTTGTCTTTAAAGATACCGCCCAAGGTGAATCACTTTCTTTGGAAATTTGCTCGGGATATTCTCCCCACTGGTGATCACCTTAGCATTAAGGGCTCGAGACGTGGGGACCAAAGTGCGTTTTGTAACGAGAAGGAGACCCAAATTCTTTTCTTCTATGAGTGCCAGCGGACAGCTCGCTTATGGAGGCCTTCGAAGCTTGCTCCGTGCTTTAATATGAGCCATGGGAATTCATGCTATATGTGGCTGAAGAATGTAAGTGGTTCGGTGGAGGATGAGGCGTTGGGGGAATGGGCCGCTCTTCTCTGGTTCTTGTGGAAGGAGAGAAACTTGCATATGTTCAATGGGAAACGGTTGGAAGAGATGGAAATTGTCCACCGAGCGCATGCCTTTCTCGTGGATTACAAGCAACATCAACAGAAGAAGCGGGACGAGATGGTGGCTGAAGGAGGAGGGCGGTGGATGAAGCCAAACTTTGGGCAAGTCAAAATTAACACTGATGCGAGTATATTACCAAACGGAGGTGACAAGCTAGGAGTGGTGGCGCGAGACAACGAGGGGAAGTACTTCTTTGCTGCATCAAAACGGAATCCGGGGCCATGGACGGTTGAGATGGCAGAAGGGTTAGCGGTCGAGTTTGGAGTTCAACTTGCATCCCAACTGCAGGTGGGAACCCCGGTGGTGGAAATTGACTGCTTGAATCTTGTAAGTGCTCTACATGAAGTCCAGGGGAATCACTCTGAGCTAGTGATGGGGAACGGGAGCTGGAAGTATTTCCCTCGAACTACAAATATGGTCGCGCACTTGATGGCGCAAGCTGATACAAGGTGGAATGAGCGTATGGTATGGTTAGAGAGACCTCGTAATTTTATTTCTGACCTGCTCAAGCTGTATTTTATAACAGTGCTGGTTCATTAATAAAAGTCTCTCCACGTTTGCATACAAAATGACTCATATGGGGAAAAGCTTGAACAAAATGAGATCTTATCAGTAAAAGGGAAAGTGTACAGGGACCAACCTGCTTGGATTCCTGTTTCTGTGAAGTTTCCTTGTTCTACTTGTAACTTGCGGAGCTCTGAACTTATTCTTGTCCAACCGAAAGAGTGAAAAGAAGAAAAATAATAAAGTGTCTGCCTATCAAAATTTCTGTATATTTTCTCCTCCGAAAATCCCCTCATGTTTTTAAGCTTTTGCCTATAGAGAGTTTTTAGGATGCCTTTGAAAGAGCGCCCATATAGTTGTAGGTCGATCGTGGATAAGATTTGGCCAGGCCGAAGTGGGTCGCGTCATTTGGGTTGGACTACACTCTGGGCTCGAATTATGGGCTGGAATTTAGCCTGTCTTGAAACTTGACCCGAATTGAATTGGGCTTGGACTTGGGCTTTTCCAGATCCGAGCCTAGTTTCTGGGCTTGGAATATGGGCATGAACAAAATGGTTTTCTCTTCTATTTTAGGTCCATGGTTTGGTCTGGTCCTAGAAGATGTACCAAAAGGCCCAATGACTTTGAATTTATTGAGTTCACCTTGATCTGATTGGTGCCCCAAACTTCGTAGAGTTAGCATTTGTCGTTGTAATTAATTCTAATCCTTGCTTTATTTAGATGTCATTACTTAACTTAGTACAATATATTAACTTTGATAATAAAGCTTATGCTTCTTTTCAATTTGTCCCATTTCAACCACCTTACCCAAATCCAAACTCAAATAACAAAATTTGCACTATAGGAATTTCTTCCATCCAATTGAGAATTGATATTTAAGACGATATTTACGACATGCCACTGCTAATCTTAACAAAACCGTTCCTATCTTAACTAATTCTATCCTTGGACCGACTAGGAGCAAACTTGGTAATTGTTGTTCTATATTGACTTGCCACTGCTTGTCTCAACCACATCAGTCGAAGCATCCTTTTTAAATATAATTGTAGCACGATGCTGCAATGTTTTTTTCCCCAGTAGAACGATGGTCCCGGACAAAATGTGGTGTCTACATTAATAGATCATGATGAACTAGTTACTTGTATGGAAATATTTTTATACAATGAGTTAAAAATGAAGTAGATACCATATGGTATGGAGTTGGTAACGAGAGGTATGAAATTTTTTTCTAAAAAAATATCGAAAATGGATCTCATCTTGTAGAGTACAACGAACTTGTTCCATTTGTGGAAATAAAACTTAAATCTAACATCGAACGAAGAAGATAAGAGCCGATTAAGAAAGCTAGGAAAGACAAAATGTTTTTAAGTCTCCACCTTTAGATCTGAATTTTCTGAGCCCACTTAAAAATGAAGGTCTAGATTTAGTTATGCAAAGATGCATAACCAAGGGTTATGCACCCTAACTTGAACCCTAGGGAAAAAACGATTTGGAGAAATCATGATGTCCACCATGAGATAATCTCTTCTTCTTTTATCTATCACTAATAATCATCAACATTACAACTATGATAAGACGATGATATGATGATGTTAAATTATTTTAACAAAATAAGATTTTGTAGTATCTTATCACTATAATACCAACATTATATCCGTGTCAAGTCCACCAAACTATCCTCCAAATTTGTAATTTCCCTCGTTACCCCCTATCCCCTATATAAAGATGACTTTTTACAAGTAAAAAAAATGATGACTTTTTGAAAGCAACATCCATATGCGGGAATATTGTATTATAACATAACCCATATTTTAATGAAATTCCCCAAAACTAGTGACATATTAGATTACCCACCACAATTACATCTCCCTCTCTAAAATTCCGAAAGAAGTAGCCTTCTTCCTAACCAACCCCATCTACAACAAAGTTTATGGATAAGGAGATGAATTACCTATCACAAACAACTCACAACTTTCCCTAGACCATACTATATTTCACTGGCCGCTATTTATAAACTACAACCACGAAATCATAAAATCAAAACATGGCTTCTTCTTTTTCTTCTTCCAACTTCTTTCTTGTTGCTCTCATCCTAGCCACCGTCACATTCTGCAACATGGAAAACGCAATGGCGGCTCGACAACTCCTCCAGCTGCCAAAACCCACATAACCACACTGTATCCTATGCCCCCCACCACCAATATCCCATCGCAGCGACCAACTTCCGCTGGCGCCATTACCCCAATTCCCACAATTCCTTCCATCCCAAAGGTTTCCCTACCGCCATTGCCTATCGGTTTTTCGTCGATTCAAATCATTCCTTCCGTCCCTGTCCTTACTCCGGCAGGTCCTGGAAACTGAGTGAAGTGATACTCTACATGTAGCCCTGTACAGAAATTTGGTGGATATGAATATGATTTTCAGAATTGATGGTGATATGTTATTATGTCTTGGGATATTGCAAATTGCTTGTATAGAGGTATCATTTTATTAGTTTATTTCGGTTGTTATTTGAGTTTCTTGGGTTGTACTTATATATATAATTCACTGATTCAGCGAAATATATTAAAGTACAAATGATAAGTGTGAACACAGATGTATAGCGTACGCCTAATTTTTGCATATGTATATATAGGGTAAATTGCAAAATTGGTCACTGTATTAACTAAAAATGTTCACGTTTGATCACTAGAAATATTTAGTTCCATTTGTCGTCATTAAGATTAATTCACTATGAGAAATATGTTCACTAGGAATGAAATTATATATTTCTATTAACCAAATGTGAACTCCACACACACATATATATATATATATATGGTGGCTACTTCGGTGCACTCACTTTTTTGGGTGCACTCAGTGCACCCAACTCTAAAAGCGTCCATAATACATCGATTTTGAACTTTAATTAGTACTCTCAATATAATATGATGATATGACATAGAATCATAACAAATCAATCCATTACCCTATCCCCTTAACCTTCAATTTTGAATCCCAACCCAAAATCCCAAATTGTAAACCTAAACCCTAACCCTAAATCCCTAATCCTAAATCCTTCGAATTAAAGTGAATTTGGAATGAATTTTTTTCAAATTTATGTGCTTCTTGTTCATAATATCATAAGCTACAATTGATACCGTTTTGATATGAATCGCATGCTCAGAATGATAATTATGAGGCGGGTGCACTGAGTGCACCGAATACGCCACCATATATATATATATATGGTGACTTCTATGGTGCCCAGGGCAAAATCTGGGGTACGGGTACCTTGGTCGATCTTAACCATTCATTTTCAATCTCCACGGCTCACGTTTGTTAAACCTAACTGCACCACTAAATAACTAAACAAATTAGATAAAGCCTCCTTACGCGTTAAGATTGTTTTCATCCTAGTCCAACTAACTGCCTCGATTAAATTAAATGGATTAAGACTGCAAACCCAATTGGGTAGACCCACTGCCACCCTAACCAATTTCCAGTCTCCACATAACATGGTTTTCTAATATGCGAACTAGAATTGTCTTTACCCAAATATAAGAGGAGTCCCAGCTTGCGCCATACAGCCACATGCAGACCCAGACTCCACTGTCAGACCTACATAAAATGAAAGCATTGCGTGATAAGAACCAAGTTGATAAGCCATCGTTTAATATCATACAAAATGGGCATACTTACCGATGAAGTTGTTTTTGATCCTTTGAAGGATTTGTGTACGAAAACTCCGCAATCCTTGGTGGCGACAATCCCAGACCTTGTTCACGATAGAGAATCTTTCACAAGGCTTGCATAAATCTCATCTGTACAAATTAAGAAACGTTTGTATTTAGAAAGAGGTATTTACATTTTTTTTGCGTTATAACGGCAGAATGTCACAAATTTACCATTGTTTGAACAGATTGTAGTCGAAAGGAATTGCGGTGTCATTTGGTTGTGGATCCAAGATATGGACTTCTTTCTTGTCCAACTTAATGACAGCCAAGTACCAATGGGCATTATCTCTCATCGGAACACAAACCTACATATGCGGAAATTGTCAACACGTATTAAAAAAATAAACTGCAAACCATGTAATACTTATTAAGACGAACAGTTTACCTTGTTCACCATATTGGTTCGACTAAGGAATTTTGATTCGTGTAGGTCTAATGCCCTCTTGGGTGTTATTCCACATGAAATCACTAGTTCCTGCCCATGTGGTAGTTGCACAATTGAAATTTTGTCAACACAATATCATTCACGTTAAAAAAACATGTGTTGTATTTTTTTGGTGAGAGGAAATTAATCTTAAGCATAATCGGACTACAACCTGTAGTTCAGCAGGCAGATAGCACACTCCTTTTCCGTCCTTAGAATTAGTCCACAACTCTTCCAGAGTCAAGTGGCAGGCCACCGCTGTTATAACCTAATATAACATGGACAAAAAACACTTCATGATACTATAGATTTGTTACAAAATAATTCTACGTAGAAAGCATTGATAGTGGACAAACAAAACAAAATTTTGGAGTTTCGTTGATTACTTCAGCATCTACGAATGAGCGAGGACTTAAGGACCACAATGACTTCCTGGTACAAGACTTGTTTGAGGTTTTGACCAATACTTCGTTAGGTGGCAGATTGGCTAAAAATATATAGTGAGCAAGCTGGATTTGCTCATCATCGTATTCCATAGCAGTAGGTAGCTTAAACTTCAAAACAACCTAGAATAGGGACCACAAATAAACACGAGTCGAAATGCATTCGTTATGTCTGACGGAATAACGGCAAAGAACACTTCAATGGAAAATAGGACACCTTTATTACCTTGTCAACAGAACTTAGAGAAATACTTTTTCCATTTGGCTTCTTTGGTGTTACCTTAGAGTCAGATTCATCGTCCGAAATAAAAATGATGACTGAAGCAGGAGTGGATGGAGTGCTTACACCTTTGGGTAGCCTTGGTTTCTTTGTTGGAGTCACAAATTTGGCGGTCTCCTTCAATGACAGTGAACCTACGATTAATAAATTAACTAGAATGAATTTCAATGGTTAAAGAGCTATTAGACATACCACAAGCTTGGACGAAGAGCGAGTAATCCTCCTATGGTCCATGTTGTGCCTCTAAGCTTTAGTCTGTACTCAAAATTGCGTCAAAGAAGGATATGGAACCACTGCTCTACCACTAAAGATTAATTATATATACAAGATTACAGGGATAAAATATGGCGACATATTTTTCCCGCGGGAAAATAGTTAGGGTTCAGTCTAAGGTACATGAACTTGGGATAAACATGGGTAGTTATTAAACCTAAAAAAAAAAATATTTTTTTTCGATTGAATAAAAAATTGAGTGCTATTAGTAAATATTCGCTCATATTAATATTTGATCCTTCCCCATACACAACGTAGTACACAGCTAGAGTCAGCTGGCGTTTGGCTTTACTAAGCATTCCTTTTCTTTTTAAATATTTTCGTTATTTCTGAAAATGGTAAAGAAATCACTAAGATAAAGAATAGAAAGTTCAACTCGTTCCTACAAAAAAAAAAAAGATATCACAAATTGTGTTATGATTCGGTTTAATGGTGATAATTATTAAGTGGCCCATTCAAGCATTAATTCGGCCATCATTCCCAGTAGGGTTTTGTAATCTACATCCTTGGTTCCCCAAAATTTCCCGCTGTGACAATGACGTCGGAGGCAGACCTACCATTGACGTTGGAGGCAGTCCTACAATTGACGTCGGAGCTAGTCCAAGAAAACGATGGTGCCAGAGACAGTCACACCACCCGGGAAGATAATGTCATTGATCTCATATTTCTACAGCCTGAAGATATTAAAAAAAAAATGAAGTTCGATGATACAGAAGAAGCCTATGATTTCTACATGGACTACGGGTTAGTCAAAGGCTTTGACATCAGAAAATCAGACATTGGTCGTGATAAGAACCAAGTTATGATATGGCGTGACTATGTATGCTCTGGCGAGGGAAAGAGGCGCATGAAAAACACAGAACGAAAGAGAGAAGCAAGAGGGGAGACCAGATTTAACTATAGAGCCAAGATGCGTGTTAAACACGACAAGGTCGATGGGAAGTGGTATGTGCACCAGTTTGATGATGTCCACACACATGAAACGATCCCCAGAGAATATAGACACTACATGAAAGGGAAACGTCGTATGAGTGATGCAGTCAAAGCATCGATAAATTTTAGAAGAGCTGCAGGTATGAAAACTTCTCAAATTGTGAATCTGGCTGTATCATAAGCAGGAGGCTACGACAATTTGGGGTACACGAGGAAGGATGCATATAATTATGTGGACAAAGAGAGGAAAGTACAAATCATTGGAGGTGATGCCGCAACATCCCTAGCCTACCTGCAAGCTAAATGCAGCGCGGACCATCATTTCGTTATTGAACTAAAGAAGGATGACGACGATTGGCTTATTAACATCTTGTGGTCCGATAGTGTTGTTGTTGCTGATTATGCATGCTTTGGAGAATTACTGTCATTCGATGCTACTTACAAAAGGAACATTTAACAGATGCCTCTCGTGATTTTTTCAGGTACTTTTCCTTCACACATAGAATTATCCCGAGCATGCTAAAATAACCCTAGCATTTTGCATAATCTAACTTATTTTGTACTTTTTTAGGTTTCAACCACCATTCGCAAACTTGCGTATTTGCATGTGCTTTCTTGGCTAACGAGAGAGAGGAAAATTATATTGGGGTGTTGGGAGCTTTGAAGAGAAGGCTAGGCGGTGTAGATCCTAAGACTGTTATTACAAATGGGGATAGAGCAATGCGTAATGCTATTCAGAAAGTATGTCCCGATGCAACACATCGTCTATGTTCCTGGCATATAGACAAGACTATAACCAGAAATGTGAAGAATCATCCTACTTTTTTGCCCTGATGGAAGCATTTTGTGTCAGCCGATTGGAACCTTCAGAATTCGAAGAAAAGTGGAAATCACTGGTTGAGGAATGCTCCGTTCAGCACAAAAATTGGGTCTCCAATTTATTTGAGCAAACACATGAATGGGGGTTTGCATATTTGCGTTCGAAGTTCTTCGCAGGCTTGAGTACAACATCAAGATGTGAAGGAATGAACTCTCAACTTGCCAATTATATCGAGAAGGATAAAAATCTCCTTAAGTTCTTTATTCACTTTGATCGTTGGACTAGGGATTTGATGGAGAATGAACATCATGCTGATTTAGAATCCATTCATCGAGAACGAACCATCACAAGCAATGTCTTAGTCTCGCTTTAGAATAGTGGAGCGGCGTTATTCACGAAGAACGCATTCTTCTTATTCAGATACGAGGTTGAAAAGTTGGCATGTTGCATAAGGGTGGAGTCAGAGCGATCGGAAATTGACCGTGTGTACAAGGTCAAGGTGTCTGGCATGGATAAGGTTTTTCAAGTCACGTACACAGTTGAACCCTTTGCAATAAAGTGTAGTTGTAATCACTATGATTATATGGGAATACCATGCCGTCATATGATTTTTGTACTGAAAGAAGAGAGCATACTGGAACTTCCTGAAGGCCTAGTACGTCGAAGATGGTCAAAGAAGCCGAAGACACTAGAGAGCTTGGAGGAACCGGACATAATAGATGAATCGCAACTTTTCGCATTGAGGTTTGCCATCACTATCACTTTTAATTTTTTTTAATATTGGTTCGAAGCTAGGTGAACGTTAATTTTACTCACTTTGTATAAAATATTGTATCAAACAGGTATGGTACTATTCAACAAAACAGCTTACAACTAATGTTAAAAGGGGCAAAATCTAGTGAGTGGTTCAAGATTGCTCGTGAGGGAATTCAATCGTTATGTGAGAAGCTGGACATGGTGGACACTGGCAACGTGGACATACTCGACATTAATAGACCAAGGCGAATGATATTTTGTTGGATCCATTACAGGTCAAAGCTAAAGGTTCGGGGGCTAAAAAATCTAAAAGGAAGAAAGGAGAACCACGACAGTGTAGTAATTGCGGGGAATGTCACCACTATAGGAACCGATGCCCACATCTTGTTGGCTATGTGAAGCCAACCTCAAACGGTGATGCCCCAATTGTTGGTGTTTCGAAAGAAGGTGGCGGTGGCGATGACACCGATGTTGATCCACCCACCACTCAAAATCAGTCGGAAACAGTACCGAAGAGAAGGCAAAAGCATAGCAGTAAGTGTGGTTCTACCAATCATAATGCAAGAACGTGTACTGGGTCTGGGCCATCCAATGATGAAAATGACGATGACGACGATTACGAGCAACCTAGGGTAAGAATAAAATATAATCGTTCGTGTTTACACAATGCAGCTGCATCCAATATTTTTGTACGACTAAAATCGTCGTTATCGATTTTGCAGAAGAGGCCTGTTACCAGAAGTAGCAGCCTAAGGACCAGAGTTTTGGACACTTGAGTTCTTCAGAATGCGTGTGTAAAAGGGCTGCAACTATTTGATCAGTGTTGAAAACTTGAAGTGAAGATGGAAGTCCTTATCCTATTCGGATTAGGATTATGTGAAGACTGCCACTGTCAGCTTGAAGCGGCGTTGTTTGGTTTATAAGAAGACTGCAGCCTTCTGCGGTATCGTTTTATATATGTGTCTCTTCGGTTTATAAGAAGACTGCTAGTTTATGCGGTGTCATTTTATTTATGTGTCTCGTTGGTTTATAAGAAGACTACTGCCTTCTACGGTATCGTTTTATTTAGTTCGAATGGATTTGATTTAATTCGATATGGAGGCTGCTCCCTAAATAAATCATGTGCAACATTTAAGTTGAATAATTTTTCTCACTTGTTTTTTTATTGAATTATTATATCGTTTTTTTTTACTTGTTTATAAATTTATTTAATATTGGCTACTAAAATTATGAAATGAAAATTTTCCTTTTTCCATTTCACTTTATTATTTTAGGCGTGAAATGACAAGAGCATGCGGCGACAGAGGAGCAGAGTTCAAAATCCGGAAAAAACACTGTTGGCCCAATAGTAAAAGACTTCTGAAAATGGAGTCAGTAATAAAGAAATAAACTACAGTATTTTTTTGAGTGAAAGATCCCTCGCCGATCTAATAAGATCTCAAACACTAAAAGTACAAATCTTGAAAAACAAAACAATGTACTTTCCCTCCTCCCACCTTTATACTATACATATGGCAACTTTCCCCTCTTGTAAAGATTTTCAGAGCATGATCAACATGTACGCGTCAATATAGCACAAAAGAACCACCATATGACGTAGGGTTCCACAACACCTATTATTGAATCGTAACAACATATGATGATTCTTTCAGCAATATTCAGACGACGACTTATTGTCATTGCTCCCCTCCCTGCCTCTAACAAAGACCATGTTTGGAGAGAAAAGAAGAAACAATAAAACGAAGGAGTTAGTTTAACAGTCATGATCTAACATGGACATAATGAAAGGAACTGAGATCTAAAATAATACGCACTCTCATCATTACCACTGCACCCGAAAATAAAGCATGGGACAGGAGGACGAAGAGGCGGATAGGGTTGATTTTCAGAGTTTCATATCGAGAAAATGGGAGAAAGGGGTCTTTTCAGGGATTGAGAGGAGGAGGAACGAACAACAGCAGGAGATGAGTGCCTCTCGGGTTTCGGAGCATGGTCTCTCCTTCTCTGATTAAAGAATTTATAAATGGACTCATAAAATTACTTTGCCTTTTCATCCCTTCCCATTGACTGAAAATCACACTCCCTATCGATGCCTCGGCCTTGGTAACGCCAGCACTGGTAATGGGCAAATGCGACTTTCGGAAAACGGCGAAATCTGATTGGGTGACACGCCGCGGCAAAGATTGAAGCTCTTTCACCATCGGATTAAAGGAAAAGTTTAGGAATTGACGGCGGGAGATGGGGATGTGCTTTTAGACTGGCTTTGTAGATTAACTAACTTTTTTGTTTACAAAAATTATCTAGTGATTTGGTATATGTTATTGTAACCCTAAACCCTAAGGGCGATAAGGGCCCACTTTAGAAATTGCTTATTGATTGTCACCATCTCCATCCCCAACTTTTAGCAATTGGTAAAGATTAGGTGGAGCTTAGATGGCAAAAACATAGCAATGGTTTAGGGATGGAGGAGTTCTTTCTAAACTAGCAAGATTGCTAAATTAGGAATTCTTCTAGCAATGCCACATAGATAACTATTTTCTTTTTCTATTTTATTTTTTATTAACTTTTCTTTCCCAACTAAAGTACATAGGTACTTAAAAATTGAAATTCTAATTTTCTGTTCAAAACATAAATTAAAAATTCATAGTCGGTAAGTAGCGAACCACAAACCTCTACTTTATTAACTCAGCAACTAAAGGACAATTAACCAATTAAGCTACATGACATCTATAATCATCAAGTGAAATTTCACTTTCTTATTAAGTGACAGGTTAAAATGAACGGTAAATATATCACAGTGGATTGTTTCTGCTTCGTGAGGGAGTGAGAGAGTGGAAAAGGGGGAATTAATGAAGAGTTAAATTGGACGGATTGTCTTTACCACGCCACTAAAAAATCCTTCGGAGCAAAAACATGCAGGTTCAAATCAAACAATAAATGAAGAAAGATGAACTTAATAACTCTAACTAATTTTCATTCCATATGTGGCGAATCACTAATGGCCGGGATCACCAACAAGGATAACCAACAAGGCAAAATAGATAATAGGAACGTATCTTGCACACACCAAATCATTTTATATCGTACCGATAAATGTGCCACGCTACAATAATTATGTCTAAGTTTTTTTAGTAATAAGGCATGATAAGCATTTATAAGCAGATATAAAGAAAATATAAAATCGAGAAAAAATAAAACAACACCTACCCTCATCCTAAACCAATCAATACCATATGCTCTAAACCATCAACACATTATAACCTACCCATATACCATATACTCTATACCATCAACAACCTAATACCCTAAGTAGGCAGTACCCATTTCCTTTAACATCAACACCTTATACAATAGTCGTATACCTATAAGCTGATAAAATTTTACATTTTAAAAATACTTGCTCAACTAAAGTACATAGGTACTTCAAAAGTGAAATTCTAACTTTCGTTTCAAAACATAAGTTAAAAAAATATATTCACTCAGTTATCCAACCACAAGCCTCTAATTAGTCTACAAGAGGTTTGTTATGTACGAGTGCTTTGCATAAAGAGGGGCAATCAGTGAGAGAGTGGAATAGGGCCAATTAATGAAGAGTTAAATTGGGCGAATTGTAGTTTACCTCGTACCGCTAAATGTGTAAAGAGACACGCTAGCATTTACAATATCCCAAAAAAAAGATGGAACACATAATTATGTTTAAATTCCGTGAACTCAAGGCATGATCAGGATTTTAGAAGCAGGAGCAGCTGAAAATAAAATATAAAATCAAGTGAAACAAAGAACCGCCACTGAGATAGAAAATTATCAAAGGCCCAACCTAATGACAATCCGGAACTCAACATCTATTATCAACAACCTAGGTGCCATGGGTCATGTACAAGCCCACTTTTGAATGTTATTTAAAAGACTGCAAAAATCAATGATCAGACCCAGTCCAACTAGAATTAGTCCTAAATGCACCGTTAATACATAACCACAAATTAAGGAGACCTCTCCATCCGATTCGAATCAAATTCTGTCTTCTTCATCTTCTTCCTCAATCCTCTGGGCGAGACGAACACTACATATCAGGAAACCTTCATTTCACCGAAAGATAGAAGTTATTTTGCAAATGATAATAACTCTAAGACAAGATGACACAGCACTAGCGACATGAACCCTAGGGTTAGCAAACCTCTTTTAAGGGTTCTTTTGCAAATGAAAAGTTTGATGAACACAATAATAGACATGGTCGCCATAATCGTGTTAGAAAGAGATAGATGAGTAAATTCCGCTCGGAAATAAAATGGCGAGGAACAAAACGTTGATTTTGGATACAAGGATTGAGGTTCAAAACGATGATTATGTGAGGATTTCATATTGGATGGGGATCTTCTCTTCGAATGTGGATACATAGATTTGGGGTATGAAACATGATGATGTTGAGGATTTGAGATTGGATAGGGAGCTAAATCGAATGTGGATCAAATAATAAAAGGATTTGGGTTTCGAAACGATGATTTTGTTGGAGATTTCAGATTTGATAGACAGCTTATGATCGAACTTCGAACTAAGAGGGGACCCTCCAAGACAAATGAGGGATCGTAGAAGGGAGACTGGAAATTGGTTAGGGCGGCGGGTCCTATCCATAGGGTTTAACCACTTAATCGATATAATTAAACTGGGTACAGTTAGGTTGAAGTCTAATGAAAAAAGCTTTAACGCTTCGTGATGCTTTTGGTAATTTTCCTTGCCCTATGTATATATATATATATGACTACTTCGGTGTACTCACTAAAATGAGTGTGTTCAATGCACCCAACTCAAAAATTAGTCTTCAGGTATCGAATTTTGAATTTTAATTTGAAGAATTAGTGTAATATGATGATATAACATATGATCACAACTAATTAATGGATTAACCTAAGCCCTAGACCTCCAATTTTGAATTATATCCCTAAACCCCAAATTGTAAATAATAACCCTAACCCTAAATCTCTAAACTCAAAATCCTTTAAATTAAAGCAAATGTTTAATGGTTGTCGTGAAAATTCATGTGCTTTATTGTTCATCACGTCATAATTGATGATTGACATCAATTTGACATGAATCGCATGTTTAGAATGACAGTTATGAAGCGAGTACATTGAATGCACCCAAAAAAGTGAGTGCACTGAAGACACCACCATATATATATGGTCGCGTATTCGGTGCACTCACGTCAGGTAATATATATATATATATTATGCTCCATATGCTCATAGTGAGATATCTCTATCTAGATCATGAATTAAACCGAGTTTGGGGTATGATACTATCCTTAACCTCAAATGGATAAACCCTTGGTCCAATTTTCTAATCTCAACCCCAAAAGTTCAATTTAAGAGAAAAGAAGAGTTGACCGTTGAGATTGGCTGGAGCTAATCCATGCAAATCTAACGATCAGATCATTTGGAGCATACTATGCTCCTAGAGCGTACCCGTCGTCTCCATATATGGGTATATATATATGATAAAGCCTTAATCGTATTTGTCTTCCACTCTTTATTAGTGGCTTTCAGCCTCTCACACACCTCATTGCAAGTGGGAAAGTTTAGATTCTGCATTGGACCGAAAAATTCCATACCAAATAACCAATAAAACGGACTACAGTTACTTGTAATTTCTATGCAACGGTGCAGAACGATTTATATATGGCTCAATATGGCAAAAAAAAACATTTTCTCTACCATATGGGTCTCCTCATCTAGGGTGGGCATTAGGTTCGGTTTTACCGAACCAAACCAAACCGAACAAAAACCCACCAAAACCGAGATTCATACAATTAGGTTCGAAATTCGGAAATGGATGTGGTGTATTTCGGAAACCAGGCGCGTTTGAACTTAACCGAATTACCGAAATAACCGACCAAATTCTGAAATAATAAACTGCCCAAGAGAAGACCAGCCCAACCCAGCACACCAGCCCAATACTCGGCCCACGCCCCACCCCACAAATTCAAGTGAGCCTCAGCCTGGCGGCCTGCCCAAGACGTCGACCTATCCTAAGCTCACCCTAAGAGATTGACTCCTCCTCGTCTCCTCAGAATCGCGAAGCAGCTGGGAACTGGGAAGGAAAGGAAGAAGGCTGAAGGCGGCAACATCGAATCCTCCTCCTCGACAGGCGGCGACTCCTCCTCCTCCTCCTCGGCAGGCGACATCTCGGGGCTTGACTCCTCCTCTGACCTCCAGTCCACTGGTCCAGACCTCCACCGGACTCCAGAGTCCAGTCCTCCGCGGCCCGCATCATTTGCCTGACAGCCGACGCCGACGTCGTTTGCCCGAAAATCCTCCCCGCTCTTGCCACCAGCCACTGGTGACCGGTCGCCGCCTCGGCGCCTCCCACAGTCCCTCCCTCCCTGGCTCCCTCCCACCTAGTCAGCCGATAAGCACCCGCCGTCGTCAACTGCAAGCCTGCCACAAATCGCCTCCTCTCCTTAACTCATACTACACTCCAACTCCGAGTCCGAAGTCTAGAATCCAAACACAATCGACATGACTACCTCCACTAGTCGGAAACCGAGCAAACAGAAGAATGTCGGTGGCACCACCAACACCAATACCGACAGTCAACAAATTCTAGTTGAGGAAATCCATGTTTTGGTAGGTTTAGTGTAAAATTTTTTATTGGTTTATAGTTAGTTAGGAGCAGTCAGCAGTAGTATTGGTTTAGTGTAAAATTTTAGTGTAAGTTGGAGTGTTGGACTAGCCGACTAGGCAGTAGTATATGCAATGGAATTAGATTAGATGCTGCCCTATGTAATTTTTAATTATTCGTGTTGATTGTGTTCAATTGTTTATTGTGTAATGTGTAATGTGTAGGAAGAGGATTCATCGGCCGGTGATGCTCCCGTGGAGGTGGAGGAAGCTGCTGCCCGTCCCGGCTCTACTCCAAAAAAAAAAAAAAAGCTACCACCAAAAAGAAAGGAGATGAAGTCAAGAGCTGTGTGTTGGACTCAATTCACAAAGTTCAATGCCCAGGACGGATACAAGATGTCAAGGTGTATGAAGTGTGGGAAGGAGTATGAGGCCGATCCATTTCTTAATGGTACCAATGTGATGAATGTTCATATGCGAATAGGTTGTGGTGACAAAAAAGGTACTACTCAACAACTATTGAACTTCGGAAAAACTGGGGTAGAAGGTGAGGGTACTTTAACGAACTGGAAGTTTGATCAAGAAGCTACTAGAAAAGGATTAGCTTACATGCTCATTGTTGATGAAAAACCATTCAAGTTCGTTGATGGGATGGGATTTAAGTAATTCATGTCACTATGCTGCCCTATGTTCAATATTCCTTCTAGAAGAACAATCACTAGGGATTGCTTTGCCTTCTATAGTAAAATGAAAGACAAGTTGAAAAGGTTTTTTCAAAGTTGTGAAGGAAGAATTTGTTTGACTACTGATGCATGGACTTCAAACAAGCAAGATAGTTTTATGTGCTTAACTGCACATTTCATTGATCAAGATTGGAAATTGATAAAGAAGATCATCAATTTTGGGGAACTTAAGGGTCATAAAGGTGTAGATATTGTTGATGGCATTGTTGCTTGTTTGGATGATTGGGGAATTGACAAGGTCTTCACAATTACTGTGGATAATGCTAGCTCTAATGATACAGCTGTGGCCAAATTGAAGGAAGTATTTAATGCTAGATGCACTAGTATTTGTGATAGTGAGTTCCTTCACATGAGATGTGTAGCTCACATATTAAATTTGGTTGTTCCTGATGGGCTTGGAGATATTTCATTGTCCGTGAAAATAGATGAAGGTGAAGTTTCAAATTTAGCATTACATATTTGCAACATGATTAATTTTTATGTCATGACTAATTTTGAGTCTATTTAATCATACAGAATCAGACAAGTTGATGAATGCAATCTCTATAAGAGATAATCTAGTTTCATCTACCTCGACTTCCAATGTAGCGAGTGGGAGGAGGAACGATGGCAGTGCATCCAGTAGTGCTTGTGGTGATACTTCTGATGTTTCTATGCATGATTGATGACTTCAAAGGTAAGAACTAATGATTTTATTCTACTTGGTTACTTGTGATTAGCTCTAAACTTATTAATCACTAACCATCACTGTTTCGTGTTTATTGTACTATTTTCGAATTCAAAGGTGTCAATTGTCCAAGAGGGAAGAGCCAAGAAGCAAGACCTTTGGAGTTTGTACAAGTTATGCTTGGAATTTAGACATTGGTTACCTTTCTCTTGTTAGTTTGAACTTAGAACCATTTGTGTTGTAATGAATATTTGGATTTGGAAGAACTTGATGTAATGTAATGTGTTTGTGCTGAATGTGCTTGATTTATCTTCCAACTTGATGTAATTTGTAGGTGGACAATTGATTTATCTTCCAACTTTAAATGCTTGTTTTAATTAATTGTATTTGATAGACATGTGAAATGGTAAGTGGAAATTTATAAATGACATGTGAAATGGAAATAGTGAGCAGCCAGCCCCATGCCAAATTTCCATTTCTAGAAGGCAGCAGGCAAAAACGGGGGGCAGCAGGCAGCAGCTGTGTGTTTCAGTTCTGGCCATTCAAACCGAACGGAGCTATAATTCAGTTCCGTCGAACCGAACCGAATTATAGCTCGGTTCGAATCCGGTTGGGGTGTTGGGTAGATCGGAAATTCGGCATGCTCTAGTTCGGTTTAAATCGAACCGAACGCCCACCTGACCTCATCCGTACTCCTAAAGGTTGAAGTTTATGATTATTTCCCCCCAGTAATTGGGTATCCCTTTTTATAGCTCCGCTTGATCAAGAATGATCAAGGCCATGAAAAACACAACTATTCCATACATACATGGGAACTAAAAAACTGCCTACCTCCAGTACAACCCACTGGCGAGCAAAATCACACTAAACTGATCATTACCTAAACTGTACAAATATATCTCCTCTCGTATATCATGAACAAGCTGTTGATTAGTCCAAGATCTCGAGCCTAACACTTTGGCATTTCTTTCCTTTCAGAGCATCCCCACAACCCAACACCAGACTGCTCCATAGAGCAATCCTTTCTCCCCTTGCTGCGTTGTTATTGAGCATATCTGCTCCAAACAGCTCTGCCGTGTCGCATGCCAACTTGGAATGTTAGGGAATATCTGCAAAAAAAAAAAAAAATCTGAAGGGTATGGGCTAAAACAAAATAGATGATCCCTTGTTTCGCTTGATCCCCCACAGAGAATGCATTCATCACTATCAATGTTTCCCCAAACCAACAACTTATCTTTAGTTTATATTCTGTCAAGTATCACTAACCAAGTAAGTAATTTGTACCTTGGAACACATAACTTGCCCCCAAAAAACTTTATGCCACTCAACCACAGGTTGCTTAGATCGAATAGACTGCCAAATTTTCTAGCCTAAGAACTTCACCATCTGCTGACCCTCCCAGTACACCTGACCTAGCCCCTGAGTCGTGAACCGAAATTGGAACCAAGGTCTAAGTTTAAGCAGACTCTTCCAAATCCCTGAACAAACATGCCACGCACGCCACATTCCATGTCTCAAGATCTTTTAAGCCTAATCCACCCTCCTTCTTCGGCTGACCAATAAACTTTCATGCTACTTTAGCTTTACCAGTTCCTTCAGCATACCACAAGAAGTCTGAACAGACTTTCTGGATTCTCAAAATAATCTGCTTTGGGAGCACAAATATTGCCATCCAGAATTGCACAAGTGCATAGATCACAGATGCCACCAGCTGAACTCTACCCGCATAAAAGAGAGTGGAGGCTTTCCAAGAATGAAGCCTACTTGTGATCTTATCCACAAGGATCTCACAGTCACTGCTTGAAAACTTTCCAGTGAATAAAGGGAGCCCAAGATAAAGAACAGGGAAAGTGCCTTCCTTAAAACCAGTGAACTGCACAACCACCCTTTTATCTGCTTCTAGCTCTCCCCCAAAGAACACCTCAGTCTTCTGAGTATTGCAAACCAAACCTGACATGAGTGCAAATTTATCTAGAACTCTCTTGACACATTCTAGTGCATGAACATACCCCTCAGTGTAAATAAGAAGGTCATGTGCAAAACAGAGATGTGTTAACCACACAGATTTACACCGGGGATGGTAAGGCATGCTGCCCTCCCTTGCTATATTATCAAGCATAGATGACAGGACCTCCATGACAATAGTAAAAAGATAGGGAGACAGGGGGTCACCTTGCCTCACTCCTTGTTTTGCTTCGAAATTGCCAAATAAACTCCCATAGATTGATACACTAAAAGTTGCAGAAGATAAACAAACTTGTATCCAATTAATGAACTTCTGGGGGAAATGCATAAACTTTAGAACAAGAACAAGAACATCCCAATCCACAGAATCAAAAGCTTTCCTTAAGTCCACCTTAACTGCAGTTCTGGATGCAATACCCTTTTTTATAATTGTGAACCAGTTCCGAAGCCATTAGAATATTCTCTAGTATACTCCTACCCTTGATGAAAGCCGATTGATTTAAACTAATCACACTAGGCAATACATCCTTAATTCTATTTGAGATTACCTTAGACACAATCTTATAGATCACATTTAACAAGCTATTGGTCTATAGTAATTTAGGGTCATAGCATTCGGACACTTAGGGCAAAGGGTGAGTGAGGTAGCATTCATACCTTGTGGCAGTCGCCTTGTTGAGAAAAATTCTTGGATTCCAGCCACTACTAATTTACCAACAAGCTGCCAACTTTTCTGATAATAACCAACAGTCCATCCATCTGGACCTGGACTTTTTGTAGGATCCATCTCAAACACAACAACACGAATTACTTCAGCAGTTACAGCTTGACATAAAAATCTTCCTTCCTCCTCACTCAACTTCTTCCTGATTTGTTTCTCCAGATCATAGAGTCCTATTTCACAGCACTGTTATAGTACCAAATAGCTTCTGATAGTAATCAATAGCCTCCTGCGCTATTTCTTCAACTTCTGTTACTTCCACACCTGAGTCCAGTACCAATTTCCTGATCTGTTTTCTAGCTTGGCATATTCTAACTGATGTATGAAAGAAATTCGTGTTGGAATCCCCCGAGTAAGCCAATTGATGCATGATTTCTGCTGAAGAAAACTCACTTCAACCTGCTCTAGATATTGCCACTCCTTTGTGCATCTAGCTTCCTTAGCGTATGAATCCGGACACAGATTCGAGAGAGCTACTAATTGCACTTCTTTCATCTTCTCAACAGAAAATTTAATCCTACCTCTTATGTCTGAGAAAGCCTCCTTGTTTAGCTATTTAAGCACATACTGAGTTTGCTTGAGTTTCCTTTTGACCCCAGCTAAAGCCCAAGGGTCTTCTAGTTGGTCCCAAATCCCTTTAAGAAGCCCTGAATATGCTTCATGTGTAATCCACATATCAAAGAATCGAAAAGGTTTAGGAGGGACAACAGAATTGTCAATTTTTAGCGGTTGGATCCCAGGCTCCCATCGTCGCAAGCATAGCATGATCTCCTAGCAGTGCCAAGGCCCCCTTCAAAGACCCAGCTACACACCTCCTTTGATGGAAACTGGAATATGACAAGATGATCTCCAAACCCCAAAACTCGCACTCCTCTTTGCGTCCCCAGATCCAATTCGCCCACGAGCGGAGAATTCCCAGCGGTGTTGTCTTGCCCAGAAACTGCCCAACCAAGCTGTTCTTCCATCGTTGAGATCCTTCGTCAAATAATGATTTGGGAATGCACAAAGATTCATTCACAAAATCAGGCTCAAAGTACTGAAGCCTGCCCTCTTTCGGTACCCTAAATAGAGAAGCCCATGAGCGGCCACCACCAACAGCGCTCGTCGAGGCACCATCGACGATGGCAGCCATCATCAGATCAATCGAGCTCACAAAGAGAACTGTAATTACAGTGTGAGCGGCGTTACCAATTATAAAATAATTTCCGGTAATGAATAATAAAATAAATGCATCATCGGAATATACTCGATATATTTGGTAAAGAAATCTCTAAATTATGAAGAAGAATCAAGTAACATAATAAAAAGACAAAACACATAGTCGAAATTCACATGATCAGAATAATGGACATAAATCACACCCATCTGTAATATGCGTGATATATTTATTAAAAAACCTGAAATATAATTAAGAAGAATCAAAAAGCATAAACCAAAAAGAGTTCTAAAATAGGTGTAATTGCTCAACATCGTGGTTAGAACCACTTGCTTTGATAAGCTCTCGGAGGGATCTTTCTCCAGTTGAACCTATGATTTCATGGGAATTGCAAGGGCTAGCAATGTCCCCAAATTAAAATCCTTGAACAAATAACGACAGTGCAAGATTGGAAGGATAGAAGAAGGGCCTCCGAATCTCCAAGAGTTCGATGAGGAAGAGGATCTCTGACGGCGGCGAAGCGGTGGAGGAAGAAGAAGAGGAGGAAGGAGGGAGGGTAAGTGGGCATTTTCCCCCCCTCATTTTCTAAATATTATTTGTTTATTACAACTTTAAATAATTTTTTAAAATATGAATTTCTTATTTGACATATATGTGGATGCAACTTAAACATCACATAAGCAACGGTAAAAAATAAGTTGGTCACGATTAGGTCAACAGTTAACTAAACAGTAGGATTCCCCATCTTAATTAGCAAACTTTTCATAAGGAATAACAAGTCAAAATACTACTACTAATATTTTTGGAGCTACGTATAAGATCACCCATATTAATTATAATCACATGCATATATATTCTAGACCGATAACCATCTTTCAGCTAACTTAGTTTCGTCGGGACCAACAAGGGTTAGCATACAAGAATTTTACCTATTGTCCATTAACTCACTCCAAGGAAAAGTGGCATTCCCCAGGATTTAATAGCAAGGGAAATATTAACCCTTGATAGAGTTTCCTAAAAATTTGTAACAAGGGTTATTTTTTGGGGTTTAGAATTTAGAAACCCCTGCTAGGTAGAACATAATTTTCCTCCTAGCTCTCTTCCATTCCCCAGTTTACGACCTGGAAAAATCCTAAATTGACCATCCCTTTTCGACGCCTTCTGCATTTACTCTCCCATTCATCCACTTCTCTAGCCGTCATCGTGAAAGACCCCTAAAGGAAACGAACCTCAAAATCTCCACTCTGCTCCTCGCCGAGACAAATTTGCGATTACCTTGAGCCTCTGAGTCTCTGACCGCCAGCATTGATTCTCTTCATCGCAAGTGCCATAATCTCCGTCGCTTGGGTCATTAACTTCAATGCTTCCATTCAAGCTATTTCCCTCCTTCTCCAGCAACACGATTTTACGAAACTCGTAGTGTTGATTCACTAGGGTTTGATTGTGATACAAGGCCACAAAAAGCATCAATTTCGACAATCGATGAGCATATCTGGAAGATTGACGGGAAACCTACCATGGCAATATTGATTTGCAGAATCAACTTCTTCTCATTAGAGGAAGATATTATGCTTAGATTGATTTTCACGATGTTCTCCATCGCCGTCTCCAACCAATTATAAAAAGATTGAAATTCTGGTAGAGGAAGGCGAATTTGATTTCTAAAGACGCCACTCTGTTGACCTCGGTCCTCCACTTGTCTTCCTCTACGCTGTCGACCTCTCAATTCTCTCGTTCCTCCTTTCTAGTTGAAGTTGGAGATGTCAATTCTCTTTATCGTTGGCATCTTCGAACTGATGGGCTCCTAATTCCTTCAATGGATTTTCAGTTATTCCTATTTGAAGGAAGGATGTAGGTTATCTGCAGTACACCCAAGTTCTTTGGATTTTGGGTATGTTCTTGACCTGAGGTACCTTGATTTTGTCAGATTTCAATCGTAATTAATGACTACTTTGGAACATGAACTTCTTCTTATCTCCTAGCTCTGCTTATATAGTTGTCAAAGAATGTTCTGTGTTAGTTGTTGTTTCATTCTAATGATGCTTATGGGTAGGATATTCTATTTGAATAAGAGCTTTGTTAACTAGAAGAGGATCTAATGGTGGTGGATTGGTTCTCCTTTAGTTTATGGCATTGAGTGAATTTGACAATAGGTGGGAGTTTTGTAAATTTGCAAGCAGCTGAATGACAATGAGTTCACTGCAGTGTTATTTCCCTTCCACACTTAATTGTAATAATAGTAGATAATGAGATATCAATATGAACCCGTTTGCACCGATGTTTGATTATTGCATGACTGGTTTGGTTAGCTATAGAAAGCATTTGGTTCCTTAATGCTTATGTCATTTTGCAACATGTAGCTTGTAAGGAGCCATAACCTTTGCATATGATATATATGCGACAGGTTTTAGAAGAATGGGTGTATGTGTTGGCCATCATTTTGGTGGTAGTAATTATATCTCTTACATCTAAATGGTAGAATTAGTATTTATATTTCCTATTTTTGATACTCAAGAATACTCATCTGACTATTGCCAAAATGAGAACATGTTTCTGATTGCTACTTCTAAATTTGTTCAGGTTTCCTGTATTTGCAT
Source organism: Linum trigynum (assembly GCA_964030455.1). Classification (NCBI taxonomy): domain Eukaryota; kingdom Viridiplantae; phylum Streptophyta; class Magnoliopsida; order Malpighiales; family Linaceae; genus Linum; species Linum trigynum. The sequence goes on along the minus strand of OZ034821.1, from coordinate 25,964,994 downwards.
CGAATTCTGGGTCGGCCGCTTAGCTTAGGACAAACATTTCATCGTACAGGTTCAATGTGGTATACAGTCTAAGCCTAATAACTTTGATTTGAATTAATTTTATATTATTATCAAGGTTAGTTGAAGATGTTGGTTTTCTTCCATTGTTCTTGAGTTCAGGAGAGCACAGACATCTAAGTGAACTTGTATGAATTAGGATACATGGTATGTTACTGTTCATGAACTTGTTTAAATCTCTGTTAAGTTTGATATGTCCATTGTTATGATCGATTGATGTGTTCTATTATCCTGGTTTTCTAACATGGACGAGTCCCAAAAGGCGGGAAGAGCAATTGGGTCATGTATGAGTACTTCCCCATATGATGTAAATACATCTTGCTGTGTCACGGAAGATCCTCCTGTCTATTTCGTCTGGTACGATCTCAATTTCATTTGTATTATGCCATAATCTTTCTTTTCTAGTTTCCAAATTCCTGTTACAAAATCCTCAAAAAATTTCTTAAAGAAGGATACATAAGGCGCAGGCTAACACTCTATAGATGCTTGACCTTTCTGCTCAGTCAGTTTCCCAAGATTGGACTGCGTATCACTTTTCCTGATTCCCTTTGCTCATATGCACCAAAACCAGGTTTGTAATTCTCTAGGGGTGGTTCTCCTACTTGTTTCTGTGTCCATGTTATCATTCAAGCATGCTATAATTAGTTATTTTGAACTCTGAATGCTTAGATAAGGAGATGGGAGTAGGTAACATGCTGGCCAGTGCTTGCCAATCTTCTGCTTTAATTTTGTATCTTTATTAAATTGTGAACTTCCTTGTATAGATATAAGTCCTAGCCCGATTTTAATCATTGCACCCCATTCTATTGAATATTTGTTGCCGTATTAGCACTCAAATCTCCACATTATCTTTGGCTTGCTAATGCTCCTTCTGGTTGCCTTCTTCAGATTGTCCATTAATTAAGGTTTATGTTCGGAAAATAGCTGTGCAAGCTCCTTTTGCCTCGATGACGAAAATGATCCAAACCACTACTGTGGACGGGTCCTTACCTATCCCACAAGTAATGATACATTTTTTTTCCACCTGGTTTTTCAATTACAGATATTTTGCAATGAATCTGGAGATGGTTAGGAATGTACTAAACCAACAATATTATCGTGAAGAGAATGTTGATGGGTTGTGAGAGGAGACCTGGTGCATGAGATTTTGCAGCAACAACACGATCTTTGTAGCAAAAGACACTTGGGAGTTGTTGCTGCAACATGGTTATTTACTTAATTGCTTAAAGAGGCAATTGATGATTAGTTAGTGATGTGAAGCATAATTGTCTGAAAGTTGGACTCAGATGGTTGAGTTTAACCTTGATAATGAAAGGGATATTGCTACTGAAAGATTGAATTAACATACATGGTTATTTGATTAGTTTCAGCAATTTTATACCCAAAACTGTGTGCTCTTTTGAGCCGTTTTCTCTCTCCAAATTTGTCTTTGGTTCAGTATTTGGGTGTTGGGATCAAGTTTGATTGCTATTGCACATTTGCACTATCATTGGTTCTGTTAAATATGTGGTTATTTTAAAAGGGAAAGTACTGCTAAAGTTTCTATAGTGAATTGTTGGTGGAGAGTCACTAATCATCTTCTACATATGCAGTAAATGACTTGCTTCATTAGAATGGAGGTCTGTTTCCTCTGCAGCTCCTCATTTTGATCGTGTTACTATGTTGTAGATGTGTTATCCTACTCAATTTCATAAGAATGGAGGTCTGTTTCCTCTACTTCACTTGTCATCTTAATTATACGTTTGAAACCCTTAGTGACTCCTGTATGCTTCAGTTTTTCTTGCTTTGCATATAACTGAAATGGTTATCAATTTTCACTTCAGGTGGGAATGAAATAACTAGGTTCGGTGGGCTACCAAGGAGAGGTGCTTGTGAAAGGCGAAAGATATTTCAAGGGGTATTTTTCTTTGGCTTTAAAGATGTTAGATCCTGAGTAGATGATTAGGTTCTTTGGAGTACATAGGATATTATGAGTAGTAAACTATGTTTCTTTGGATTATGTTTGAATATTTATAGTTATTAGCATTTTACCATGTAAACAATATTATCTTGGATCTTGGATCTTGGATCATGAATCATGAAATATTTATGGGTATTATGTACTGTGTGATTTGGCTTCCAAGAATGACATTTATAGAAAAACTTGCAAAACAAACAAAAAGCTTGGTCCTGGATTTATTTATAGTGACCAGAGTATTTGCAACCAAGATTTGGTCGCTAATATTGGTGGTTTTCTTTTAGCGACGGTTTTGAGTTTGTTCCAAAAATTTACCAGTATGTTTAGTGACTGTTCTGAGTTGGTTACAATTGATTTAGCAACAAAAACACCCTTGCTAGTTAGAACAACGATTTAGCAGGGGGCTTAACCCCTGATACAAACATCTCACTATTGGATTTTACATTGAATTGTTGCATGGGTTTTTAACTCTTGATACATGTAGCAGGGATTTGAAACCCCTTCTAGAGTCCTTGGATGAAACTTTCACCGTGGGTTGATAAAAACCCTTGCTACACCTAACAGGGGTAGCATTGGCGAGGGTTCATGCAGAGGTTGCCAAAACCCTTGCTACAACTTGTATGAGAGGTTAAAACCCTTGCTATAGGTAGAAAAAGCCCTTTGCCATAGACCCTTTTTTTAGTGTTATTAAAGCCGAGCCGAGCCGCTCGGCCCGACCGGTAAAACCGTCACCCAGTCACAAAACCGGCTCGAAACAGTCTAAAAGCCGCTCCGATCTTATGTAGCGACCGAGGCGGTTAACCGCTCGAGCCGATTGAGCCGCTCGTCCGGTTTTTGCCACTCAGCCACTAAATTTAATTAAAAAAATTGCAGAATATTGAAAATTGAAATAAACCAAAAACGTCGGCCTCTTAAACTGAATCCTTATTTCCATTTCACAATTTCGAAGGAAAGAGATGAGCTCTGATTAAGAAATGTCCACTATTTATACTGACACCGTTAATTAGGTACCGGTTCTTTAACGGTTTTTAAACGGTCTAATGCCGATTGGACTACTAAAGTGCGAGCCATTCGCATTACCGGGTCATGCTCCGGTTCGGTTCTGACAACATTGCTTTTTTTGTAGTGACTATGCTTTGGGTTAGGTTGGTGTACTCATAGAGTATATTGTACTCCAGATACTTCTAGTTTTATTTAAACCAAACATAAATTAAATTAAATTGAGTTTGAGATATGATGTAATATCTTAACCGGACAAACCCTCGACCCATTCTCTAAACCCAAATCCAAAATTCAGCTTAAAGAAAACAATAATTGATTGTTTTAATTGATCGAAACTTATCGAATCACATTTAACGAGCAGATTATATGAAGTGTATTGTATTCCTGAAGTAAATATCTTATATAAACAGGATTAGATTGCACACCACATGCAATGACATCACCCTCTCCAAAATTGTAAAAGAAGTAACTTTGTTTTTTCTTCCTAACTACCCCACCTGCATGCAGCAAGTTTATGCGTAAGGAAATGAACTACTTAATTATCACAAACAAGTCACAAATTTTTTCTAAACCATATCACATTCCACTGCCTATGTATACATCCCCACCTCCACAACCTTTTCCATCATCACTACAAAAAAACCCAAACAAACCATCCTGAACTCTCCTCTCCTGCATACAACCACGAAGATCAAATAAAAAAACATGGCTTCTTCTTCTTCTTCTTCTTCTTCTTCTTCTTCTTCTTCTTCTTCTGCTTCCAAGTTGTTCCTCGTTGCTGTCTTCCTCGCCGTCGCAGTCTGCAACATGGAAAACGGAGTGGCGGCTCGACAGCTCCTTCAACTGCCACAACCCGCACTGCCTCCTATGCCAACCATCCCAGCGGGGTTGCCATGCACACCACTCCCAATTCCGGTGCCGTTCCCAATCCCACCATGCCGACGACCGTTAATTCCTACCAGGCCAACCCTGCCGCCATTGCCCAGCGGTTTTCCTTCCATCCCCGGCCTTACCCCGGCAGCTGGTCCCGCCGGCAACTGAGTGGAAGTCGCTAGCTAGTTACTACTATATATATGTTGGTCGATATTATATAATGTGTTTCGGAGTTGACGATGATTGCAAGTTGTACGTTATGCCCCCTTGGGATTACTAGTCTTAGTCTAGAGGGCTAGCTCATTGTTTGTTTGGTTATTATTTGAGTTTCATGGGTTGTATACTTCTTTGTACGTAGTACTATTGTACCTCGTATCATTTGTCCGTTTCTCGTTTTTTATTTATTTATTAATCATATCACTTCGTTGTTATTCGTACGTGTACACATGATGCAATTGATCTATTGGATGTTCTCATATATTTTCGGATAAAATGACCAGAAATGATAAATGCTGATGGAACGTCGCGACTTGCCTTAGAATTTAGAATTGATCAATAGATAGCACGATGTGACCCCAAAAAAAAAAAAAATTCAACTATACAAAGTGACTTAATCTATCATTATGATTCGTCATTCATAACGATGACACTTAAAATATGTCAGTGATCCGTTTCATAACGTAACACAACAAATTTATCGTATTTTCTTAGGGTCTCTTGCAAAGCCTTACTTAGGAATCTTGTAGTGTATGTTGATTCGACATAAACTTTCATTGTTCACCAAATATTTCAAAGTTGATGTTATTTTGTACATCACAATCAATTCGATTTTTCTATGAAAAAATTGAAGTTCAAGTTCGAACAAAGTACACATAGGCAGGATCAATTATAAATTTATACAAGAAATCGTATCATTTTCCAATGAGAAACTAACACTGTTTGTTTAACGGTGCAAATTGTAGGGATTAATTGGAATATGCAAGACATTTGTGCTTGTCTGTTAGTTTGCTACAAGAGTTGTGAGTGCATTGAGAGAGTAAAGGTACCTTACCATTCAACTCCCAAATTAGGGTTGAAGAGATTTAAAGGAAATGATTTTTTTTCTTCCTAAATTGTCTCTTTTTTTTCTCTTTGCCTCTTTCCTTTATGCACAAACCTATCCACTCTATACCCAATAAATAAAAACATTCTATAAACCCAAAATCAATTACTATAATAATAATCAGGGGGACCTATGTGTATGAAAGGTTTGTCAATTGACACACCTTGTTTTAGTTTTGGAACACAAATTCTTTGTAAAATTTTGTATTTTAGTGATGATAGTATTTGAGCTAAAGACTTTTTAACAACCCTTAGTAATTTTGTTTAATTGTTGAATTAATTTCTGGGTCCGCCACTGATAATCATAATATTTTATTTAATATAATAATTCATAATTACACATAAAAATGATTATTATTCATAAAAAAAACATACTATTGTTACTAGTCCCTAATGATACGCCTATTCTTAGGTCTTAGGGCTGATAGTTTGATTTATTCATAGGGTTATACGTGTTTGTTCTATTGTATTCATCACTTGTACTATTTGTCCGTTTCTCAGTTACCTTTGAGTTGTATATCACCTCTTTATGGTTTCTTACTTGTGATTTTGGTTACATTTCTCTCATCTTCGAATAAACCGACTGGAGATGATAAAATATTAAACCAATCCACACTCGATCGATACATTGAAGCTGATAGATAGATCAAGATGACCCAACCCAACAATATGATCAATGATATATTTGAAAAAACTTAAAACTATATTGATCCTTCGTCTATAATGTCATTCAATCTATACTACTTTATATTTGTCCTCATTCCATCGTAACATCAGATGGATTGTTAAAAGACGATTGAGTTGTGTTAAGAAATTGTTGCTCTTAAAGTTAGAGAACACGGTAACACCACACCCACAAAACAGATTAGATGATTGATTATTGATTAGGAGTGCTAATATAACAGTATTGTTACAAACCATAACTAACCAATAGAAGGAGCTAGCTAGCTAGCTAGCTTGGCGCACAAGTTAGGGCTTTCAAAATCTTGGGTATCATTCTCTTAGCAATCTGCTTTGAAGCAACTTGTGAGATATGCCATTCGTCCCAAAACACATATTTCCCTGGCTCCTTGCGCGGCCTGGACCCTCGTTCGTAATCTCCACAGAACACCTGAGGACGGTAGTTGTACTTTCCACCAGCTCCACAGCAAGCTACGTTCGTCTTCGTAAACCCTAGAGAAGAAGGGTGCGTGAGAATGGAGACCATGATCTCGTAAATATCCACGTAGATCACGTTGACCTCAGAATGTTGTTCCTGTAACTCGACAAGCATTCGTCGAAGGTGGCGATTGTGCTACTTAACGAAATCGTTAACTAACACTGTGTTTAGGTTTGGAATTTTCAGCTTATTTGTTCTCATTGCCTTTCTTCAACTTATATAGCTGACAAGTTGTTGGTTTACAGAACAAGTAAAGAAGACAAACTTGGGAAAGAAGAAAGTATAATCCGATTTGGGAAATTGGACAAAATAAGAAGTTGAGCATCAGTTTGGTAATTCGCATGAGACAACTTGGCTCCAGCTCCTATACGCCGTCGTCTTGGTTGCAGGCTGGGCTTCCTTTGGATACGGCGCCGTCTTCACTCCAACGCTTAGTTCTTCCCGACACGGCGTCGTCTTCATTCCAACGGTCGACTAGTTTGAAGGATGCTCCTCTGCTTCTGCATTCGAGATTGGCGAAGAAAAACTACTGTTTTTCTCTGATACCCCCCCCCCCCGCGGTAAGCTCCTATACGTCGTCGTCTTGGTTGCAAGCTGGGCTTCCTTTGGATACGGCGCCGTCTTCACTCCAACGCTTAGTTCTTCCCGACACGGCGTCGTCTTCATTCCAACGGTCGACTAGTTTGAAGGATGCTCCTCTGCTTCTGCATTCGAGATTGGCGAAGAAAAACTACTGTTTTTCTCTGATACCCCCCCCCCCCCCCCCCCCCCCCGCGGTAAGCTCCTATACGTCGTCGTCTTGGTTGCAGGCTGGGCTTCCTTTGGATACGGCGCCGTCTTCACTCCAACGCTTAGTTCTTCCCGACACGGCGTCGTCTTCATTCCAACGGTCGACTAGTTTGAAGGATGCTCCTCTACTTGCTGCTCTGCTTTTGCATTCGAGATTGGCGAAGAAAAACTACTGTTTTTCTCTGATACCCCCCCCCCCCCCCCCCCCCCCCCCCCCCGCGGTAAGCTGGTGGCAAATGTTGAGCACACCGAGCTTGGACAGGAGATGAAGGAATGTAGCTGGCGGGAGTGGTTTTGTGAAGAGGTCTGCAAGTTGGTGAACTGTGGAAACATGTAGAAGTTTGATTGTGTTAGAAAGAACCCTGTCGCGGACGAAGTGGCAATCGAGCTCGATGTGCTTCGTCCGCTCATGGAATGTTGGATTCTCTGCGATGTGGATGGCTGATTGGTTGTCGCAGTAGAGGATGGCTGGTTGGAAGTGGGGAATTTTGAAGTCTTGAAGGATGTAGAGCAGCCATTGAATTTCATAACTGGTGTGGCCAAGGGCCCTGTATTCAGCTTCACAGGATGATCTTGATATGGTCGTTTGTTTCTTGCTTTTCCAGGAAATCAACGAGTCGCCAAGGTAGACACAATAGCCAGTGGTGGATCGTCTTGTGTCGACGCAGGCAGCCCAGTCAGAGTCACTGAATGCTTTGAGTTGGAGATTGGATTTGGCTGAGAAGAAGAGACCACTAGTTGGAGCTGACTTCAGGTACTTTAGGATTCGGAGAACTGCTTTGTAGTGATCATTGCTTGGGTTGGCCATGAATTGGCTGACTTGTTGGGTTGCATAGTTGATTTCTGGCCTTGTGGTAGTTAGGTAGATTAGCTTGCCCACCAATCTTGTGTATAGGGTTGGGTCATTGAAAGGATCTGAATGATTAGATGATAAGTGTCCCTTGTAATCCATTGGTGTAGTGACTGGTTTGCAATGTAAAAGATCAGTTTCCTCAAGGATCTCTAATGTGTATTTTCTCTTATTGATGTGAATTCCTCTGGCTGATCTTGCCACTTCAATACCCAGAAAAAATTTTAGATTTCCCAAGTCCTTGATGCTGAATTCATGATGCAGAAACTGTTTGATGTGATTGATCTCCTGCATACATGTTCCTCCAATGATCAGATCATCAACATAGACTAGTATAGATGTATAGGTGGAACCTGTGGCTTTGTAGAACAAAGAATGATCAACTTTGCTGGGTTGGTAGCCTTGAGAGATAAGCTTGTATGCAAGTTTGGAGAACCACTGTCTTGAGGCCTGTTTGAGTCCATAGAGTGATTTTTTGAGGAGACAGACAGGTGTCTTCATGCCAGTAGGTTCTTTGTATCCAGGTGGGAGTTTCATGTAGACTTCTTGGTCTAGGTCTCCATGGAGGAAAGCATTGTTCACATCTAAATGATGAACATGCCAATTCCTTGCTGCAGCAAGAGCAAGGAATAACCTGATTGTTGTCATTTTGACTACTGGGGCAAACGTGTCCTGGTAGTCTACTCCCTCTTGTTGACTGTAGCCTTTGGCTACAAGTCTGGCCTTGAATCTGTCAATTGAGCCATCAGGATTGAATTTGATTCTAAAAACCCATTTGCAACCTATGGCTCGTTTGTTAGCTGGCAATTCAACCACTTCCCAGGTTCCATTAGAATCAAGTGCTGCTAGTTCTGTGTTGACAGCACAATCCAATTCAGGTGATAAAATGGCCTCTTTGTAAGTATATGGTTCTTTATGAGAGGAGATGCTCAGAACAAAGTGTTGGTGAGAGGGAGATAGATTAGAGTAATCTAGAACTGTGTTGAGGGAATGTTTGGTACCTGAGATATGCTGCTTGGGAGGATGACTGGTTGAGTGATTCTACTGGAGGAGGTTGCAGTGGTATTGTTGGAGATAGGTAGGTCTTTTGGTGTGTCTGGTTGATTTCTTTGTTGGTTGGATAGGTGGTTGTTGGAGTGGTGGGGATGGGATGGTTGGGGTGGACTGTGGTGGTGATGGAATGGCTGGGGGGAGGTGAGGGGTATGATCCATGCTGTCATCACTGTCATAGTGGGGTGGACTAGTGATAGTAACTGGATTGGAGTTAGTAGGTGATGTGGAAGGCAATGGATCATCATAGAGGATGGGATTGGGTGGAGGGCTGTAAGGTTTGTTGGGATCTGGTGTTGTGTCTATGAATGGGAAATGATGTTCATAGAAATGAACATCTCTGGAAGTGAATACTTCATTTGTAGTTAGGTCATATATTTTGTAGCCCTTGATGCCTGCAGTGAAGCCAAGGAAAACACCTTTCCTGGCTCTAGAATCAAATTTTGTTCAGTGATTTTTTAAGGAACTGGCAAAACAAAGGCATCCAAAAACTTTTAGTTCTGATAGGTTAGGTGGTTTGTGAAAGAGGATTTCAAATGGTGTTTTATTGGCAAGAACAATGGAGGGGACTCTGTTGATGAGGTGAACAGCATGTTTGACACAGTCACTCCAAAAACCAGAAGGTAGATTGGCTTGGAATTTGAGAGCCCTGGCAACAGCACGGATGTGTTGATGTTTTCTTTCAACCTTGCTGTTTTGCTAGGGTGTTTCAACACAGGAAAGTTCATGAAAGATTCCAATTGAGTTAAAGAAATCTGTCATTTGAAATTCTTTTCCTTGGTCACTTCTGATTCTTTGGACTGATGTTTGAAACTGGGTTTGAACATAAGAACAGAAATGTTGAAGTTTGGATCTTGCTTCTGATTTGGAAGAGAGTAGAATAATCCAAGTCATCCTAGTAAAATCATCTACAATGGTTAGAAAGTATTTAAAATCATCATAGCTAGGGACAGAATTAGGACCCCAAAGATCCACATGTATCAGTTGGAAAGATTGTGTGCAAACAGAGTTGCTACAAGTGAAAGGCAGTCTTTTTTTCCTTGCAAAATGACAGACATCACATGGAAATGACTTGTCAGTATGAATAGAAGAACATATCTCTCTCAGGGAAGGGATTTTGGAATGAGAAACATGGCCAAGTCTGTAATGCCATAGGTCAAAATGATTGAAACTTGCAGCAGTGATGTGTTTAGGTATAGTATATAAGGGTTGGGAATCAATGAGGTAAAGTCCTTGGTAGAGCCTAGCAGAACCAGTCATCCTCTTCTGCTGCATATCCTGGATTTGACAAACATTTGAGAAGAAGGTTAGACATAGAGAAGTTGTGGTGGTCAGTTTGCTCACTGAAATTAGATTGAAGCTAAACTGTGGTACAAAGAGGGCTTCTTGTAGAAGTAGACCAGGAATACAAGTGACAGTGCCTGTATGAGTGGCTTGTACTTGTTCACCAGTTGGGAGTGTAATGTAAACATCATGAATGATTCTGGGAGTGGTTAGTAGCTCAAGGGAGCAAACAACATGGTCTGAAGCACCTGTGTCCAGGATCCATTTGTTGTTGTAGGGTAGTGTGGTATCAACATTCAGTGTGAATTTACCTGAAGTATTTGTAAATGTAGCAACAGTAAAGGCAGAACTGGAAGGCTGAGATGGACCTTTGTCTTTGACTAGGTTCATGAGCTTGTCAAAGTCAGCCTTTGTGAGCTTGACTTCTTGGTTGGAATCATCAGGTAGGTTGCTGGAAGTGGAGTTGACAGAGCTTCTACCACGACCAACAGCAGTAGAGGATTTGGGTGGGAAACCATATTTGAAGAAGCAACGTTCCTCAGTGTGGCCTTGACGTTTGGAGAAGGTACATTCATAGGATTTTCTTGCAGGATTGCTGGGTTTGGTGGACACACTAGGTGGCCAACCATGTTTGTGGTAATAGGTGTCTTCAGTATGGCCATCAATCTTGCAAAAAGTGCAGTGAGGGCGAGGCCTTCTGTTCTGGAAGTTGGTGTTTCCTTGAGCGGCTAAGGCCATGCTGTCGGTGGTAAGGGGCTTTCCATTTTGGTTTCCATTTAGTTGTCTTTCATGCTGAAGCATGCGTTGGAAGACCCTATCTATTGGTGGAATGGTGTCATCAAATAGCACTTGAGATCTAACAGTTGAGAAGTTGTCATTGAGGCCTCTTAAAAACTGAATGACATAGTTGGTATCTCTATAGAGGAAGGCTAGTTTCATGGCATTGCAGGTGTTGACACTGTCTTGAGTGCAGGTGCAGGGTTCAAGGGGTTATAGTTGTCAAGCTCGTCTTTTAGGGTGATGAGATTGCCATAGTAGTCAGTGAAAGAGAGAGTACCTTGCTTGAGTGTGCAGAGGGATTCAATGAGTTCAGCAATGCGAATCAAATCACCTTGGCCATACCGTGCACGCAGACTACGCCATGCTTCAACAACTGTTTTGCAGGACATGATTGTCTTTCGGATTGCAGGATCCACAGCTTGCTGGATCCAGGCCAACACCATGATGTTGTTGCGTTTCCAGGAGGTGGACTGGTCACTATCATCTCCTGGATCTGGAATGCTTCCATCGATGAAGCCAGTCTTGTTTTTGACTCCCAGGGCGTTGAACATTGCCTTGTGCTAGTCATTGTAGTTTGTGGTAGTGAGTTTCTCACTGACCAGTTGAGATCCAAGTTGCTCACTACCATGGAGGTAGTAAGGATCAGACATTGGATCTGTGTTTGGTTGTTCCATGGGTGGCGGCTAGGGTTAGAACCCTTGAGGCTCTGATACCATAACACTGTGTTTAGGTTTGGAATTTTCTGCTTGTTTGTTCTCATTGCCTTTCTTCAGCTTATATAGCTGACAAGTTGTTGGTTTACAGAACAAGTAAATAAGACAAACTTGGGAAAGAAGAAAGTACAATCCGATTTGGGAAATTGGACAAAATAAGAAGTTGAACATCAGTTTGGTAATTTGCCAGAGACAACTTCGCTCCAGCTCCTATACGCTGTCGTCTTGGTTGCAGGCTGGCTTCCTTTGGATACGGCGCCGTCTTCACTCCAACGCTTAGTTCTTCCCGACACGGCGTCGTCTTCATTCCAACGGTCGACTGGTTTGAAGGATGCTCCTCTGCTTGCTGCTCTGCTTCTGCATTCGAGATTGGCGAAGAAAAACTACTGTTTTTCTCTGATATTAACCTCCTCGAGACGTCCTAGTTTATCATAAGTCAGGTTCTTGTAGACTTTGGGCAGGCACGTGAGGAGCGAGGGCGTGCATCCGTAGGGGTACAATCCATGGACAAATACTTGTCTCGCACCTATACGCTGTCGTCTTGGTTGCAGGCTGGCTTCCTTTGGATACGACGCCGTCTTCACTCCAACGCTTAGTTCTTCCCGACACGGCGTCGTCTTCATTCCAACGGTCGACTGGTTTGAAGGATGCTCCTCTGCTTGCTGCTCTGCTTCTGCATTCGAGATTGGCGAAGAAAAACTACTGTTTTTCTCTGATATTAACCTCCTCAAGACGTCCTAGTTTATCATAAGTCAGGTTCTTGTAGACTTTGGGCAGGCACGTGAGGAGCGAGGGCGTGCATCCGTAGGGGTACAGTCCATGGACAAATACTTGTCTCGCACCTTTACTCACCACCTCCTGCGAACGTACCAAAAAACGGTTCTTAATGATGAGCGGTTATCAAAAGTTCGTCATGAAATATATGATATTAAGCGTGCGTACCTTGATAGCGTCGATAATCTTGTTTATGACTACGGGGAGCAACGATTTCCTGGCTTCTTCAATAAATGCGGAGAAAGGGATGGTTTCCTCGTGAACATAATGAGTGCTCGACTCCACTTTTAGTAGGAAAAGTGTGTAGTCATTTCCTCCGATCTCGATCGACATTAGCGACGATTTGAGCATCTCTGCTTGGTGATCTATCGACAATGGGCGCAAAAATCTTGACAAGACACTACAAGAAACAGAAGCTTTTGCGACTTGAAGAAGCTTTTGGATCTAGGAGAAGACGTCGGGAACTAGGTATTACGAGGAATTGGGAAAGGGGTTTGATTTTGGAGCTAGGGATTTTTTTCCCGAAGGTCAGAGATGATGTGATGATGTAAAGATTTTAAACAAATAAATAAATGCAAAAGAGAAAAGAAAAAAAGGCCACCACAAAGCGACACAATTCCATCATAAATAGACCGGTCAACAAAACTGGGTATAAAGAGTTGACTATTAAATGTATTAGCGACGAAATTGGTCATCGCGGTTTTTACATGGTCGTCGCACTTATTCTCGCTGCTTTGGCGACAAACGATTGACATCGCCAAATCTCACACAATCTTCTGCGACGAAGACTCTCGTCGCGTAAAGCCAATGACAGTCTCAAATTCAACATCACAGCACTTTCCCGATACTATTTACTATTGTGACGATCGTAAAAAATCCTCGCAAAAGGACGGCTTTTCGCGACGAATTTCTCCCGTCGCTACACAAACCCAGTTTTATTTTGTAGTGAGATGATTTTAGGAAAAAAATAACCTATAGCTTTCAAAGCTATTCATCGATGAGCAAGGAAGGAGTATGACTAGTTTCTTTTATTAATTAGTTAAGTGTATAATCATACCTTTTTTAGGATGAGTTTGTGACAAGTAGCGACGAAACCACTGAAGCTGGACGCCGAGGGTGGCATTGGCAAACGACAAGGAGATGTTCCAACGTTTACGCAAGGTTTCAGAGGAGAGAGCAGTCACGTCGGCAACAGTAAAATTAGCTCCCTTGCTATTACTTTTCACCATGTGGTCCATGTAAGGACTAGGCGACTTAAGCCCCAACGATTTCGCTATCATTGTGGAAACCCTAGTTAGTAAATACTCCCTTTCTTAATACACTTATTTATGAATATACGAATTTTATAAGTTCAAAACTTTTGCTTTTGTATTATTGCAAAATTGTTTTATTTTTCTCCGTTCATTCTACAATCCCCGTACTCCAACACATATGAAAATCATATAACACGTTGAATACTCTTGTTTAATGAATTAGATTAATAATTTAACATTATATAAATTTTATAATATTTATCACCACGAACATAGTGGTAGAAGTACCATTAGTTCATAAATAAGCTAAAATACTCTGTATAAATTTATAAGTAATTTACCCTTATTGATCATATTTTTCAATAAGGATGAAAAGATTTCCAAACGGGCCGTTAAAATGAAATTAATCCTACCTAGTAACAGTTTTCTATAGATGATGAGTTGTAATTAATTAATGACGTACCGATGTAGTCGAGGATGACGAGGCCGTCGGACAATCTGCCGGTGGGTTTACCGATGGTGATCTCGTTGGGGTACTTGCCGACCTAGGACTCCGGGGAGAGGCGGAGGGCGTTGCCGGTGACGGAGAAGGAATCTCCGAACTTGAAAATGCTCCTGATGATGGTATGCTTGCGGTGCTGCTCTGTTTTGCAAGGAGCTACGCGGAAGAGACAGAACAAGAATAGGAGCCTGAACCAGGCGGTGGCTTCGTTACTACAGCTAGTAGGAGTCGTCTTCATCTTCCCCTTAATTTTTTGCACAGGGAAATTAAAGAGGACTATAGGGATTTATATTTCGTTTTGTTGATGGTAGATAAATAAATGAACTGGTTGATTGAGCTTTAATTATGAGTCATAAACATATTCACTCAATTGCCCCGGGGACCTGCCAGGGTAAGGCTGGGGATGTTTAGAATGGATGGAAAACCGCTGGGCAATGGCGGCAGAGACTTTGGGATGAAAGGAATTGTGGGCATGGCATTGTTACGGTATGTGACATAGGGGGATGGCGATTTTAGAATTTTCTCGTAAAAGGAATAAAACGCGAAGAACTCTCAAAGGAAATAACTAAGTAATAACAAATAAAAGAACAAAAGCTAAATATTTTGCTTACAATTTTCTTATCATTAAACGAACGAAACAAGTACATAGTTATAGGCATAGAAGGCTCTACCTTTTCCCATCTAGAATACGACTCCTACTCCTCTAAGGAAATTACTAACAATAACCAAAACCAACTTGAACAAGGTAAACACTAATTAAGACAATAATAGTAAGGACTCAATAATAAAAAAATATGAACTAATAATTAAATACTAAAGATACGCAAGCCCAGTCTTTTACGAAATGCTACGATGACCATATCTCGTAACATCCCTCCCTCCTTAAGCACAACCTTGCCCTCAAGGTTGGTCTTCCTCCTCGATGAACGTGCCCTCCTCCCCTTCACCAATGCGCCAATCATGAGAAGAACGTTGTTATTCATACAAAGGTGGCCAATGGTGAAGCGCTCATCACAATGGAAGCATAATCCTTGCGCACGACATCGAGCTACTTATTCTATGGACATCCAGTGTGCCGCAGGTTGACGAGGTGGCGCAGGGGGTGTTGATGCGGTCGTAAATGAGGACCCTGCCTCCATGCCTTGTCGTGAAATCTCTCGAACCACTGGATGATGCTTGCTAAGTTCTTCATTTTTCACTTTGGTAAGACGAATAGCCTCTCGCACTGTTTCTGGTCGGAACATCCGAATAACATCTGATTTTTTCGGTTTGAGCCCTCCAATGAATGATCCCACCAATGACTCTTCCGTCCATCCATAACATCAATTACCAAGCTTCTCAAATGCCACCAAATAATCATTAAGCGATCCTGTCTGCTTAATTTTGGCAAGAGCCTCATGGCTAGATGCCCCTTCTGCTGGCCCAAAATGTGACCATTCCTTGAACCTTACCCAAGGGATCGACAATCCGGTCGTAGTGTAAGTGCGTTTCAACCACTGCCACCATTGATTTGCATATCCCTCCATGTGATAAGATGCAAGAGTCACCTTGTGCTCCTCTGGGGTTTCCTTTAATCGAAAAATTGTTCCACCCTTGCGATCCAGCCGGATGGATCCTCATTGCCCTTGTACTTGGGAAATTCTAGTTGGGCTAGCATAGGTTTGAACCAGTCCGTCTTTTCCTCCCTTCCACAGCTCGGCCCATGCCGCCCCGGCTCTCCGCCCCAACCCGCCTGCGGAACCAAGCTCCCCTCTTGGCCAGTCAGCCTGCTCTCCTACGGCCATCACCAGGACCTGTTCGTGGTTCTTTGTTGCGACTGGAGTTGCAGTCAAGCTACCGCCTCATTCGTCGAAATCCACCATTCCCTCTAACTGTCGATCCGCTGCCGTGATAGCTTCGGTGCCAATAGTCCGCACCAAATCCGCCTCTGCAAAACCCTCCGCCGTCAGCTTTGTGACGTCGGTGATTTTCTGGTCTAGGGTTTCGACGCTCTCGACCAAACGGTTTAGCCAACCCTCTAAGATCCCAATCAGCTCCTCCATGGCGTGCAATTGTGGCTGAGGATGGTCGGGTTTCGACCCGTAGCCTTTGCTGCTCGTCACTCTGACTTTGATGGTTGTTGCTTACTCGCCAGCTCAAGAACCGAGCTCTAATACCAACTGATACAGTATGTGACGTAGGGGGATAGCATTTTAGGGTTTTCTAATAAAAGAAATAAAACACAAAGAACTCTCAAAGAAAATACAAGATACTACACCATTTCCCAAAAGTCGATTGATTTATACTTATTAAACTTGGCAATACATGTTGGATTCTATTTGCTAACACTTTAGCTATAATCTTGTAAAGCACATTAATACATGCAATAGGACGAAAAGCAGTTAAAGTATTAGCAGTAGGTACATTGGAAGCCAACGTCAGAGATGTTGTGTTCATGCCCTTTGAGAGACTCTTCTCACATAAGAATTCCATAACACCCTAACAGATGTCCTCACCAATAACCAACCAGTTCTTCTGAAAAAATCTCACTAACCATCCATCCTTCCTTGGAGCCTTACAAGGATCCATAGAAAATAATGCTTCAAACAATAATTTCTACGTACACTTCTCGGAGTTTAAACGCAAATCCTAAAATTTCCAATTTTCTCGTCTAAATGACTCACTACATTTAAGTCTGTCTCGTTGAAAGGATGAATTACATCAATAATATAAATAATAACATTAATTGCTTGAATCAGTAATTGTCTGAATCAATTTATGTTTTTATTTAGTACCATAAACAATATTCAAATGATTCAATTAGTAAAAATTCCAGAAAATGACATACATAATAAGTTTTATGACTTTTTTTATCATTCATGAATTTTATTTATCAAAAGTAAAACCTATAACTCATGCAAGAAAAGATATATTCATTGATTTTTTTCAACTTTCGTTTACAGAATTAAATTAACATGATTTTTCTAAACCAATTTTGTTCAAATCAAAATTGAATTGAAAAGAGATATCGATTGAATTTGTACGAAATTAAAAACCCCTTAACTATAACTATTGAGATTTGTGTCATCCGTAATTAAAGGAGGATATGAGCGATCTGGAATACTGTTTTTTCAATAAAATGATTCTTCATGGATAATATTTTTCAAGGCATAGATTAGTAAATACAATACTCAATAATAGTATGAATGGGGATAAGTCTAAGACAAAAGCTAAGGTCACGTTCACTTCCCATTCCGTTTTCTGTCATTTTGGCAACTGAAAACGAAATCTGGAGAAATGGAAGCTGCCATTTTCTGAAAAACGATTCCTGAAAACCTGATACTGAAAACCTGTTTAGCTGGGATTTTTTCTGAAACTGGAAACTGTAATCTGAAAATGAGAATCTGTCAAGTTTCCTGATACTAGTACATACTTCAATATCAAATAAGTCGAAGTACAATCACAAATGTCAAAGGAGTCCAACTTGAAAGTCATCCCACAACTTGTCCGCTATTCCATCACGTCGAATTTCCATTTGTCGTGTCCGGCTTTAACTCATACTGTACTCTTCTCTTTCCAGCCCTCCTTGCACTCCATTAACGCCATCCTCCATATAATAATTTTGATAATCTTCAAATAGGATATCTTCACAAGAGTGAATCCTAATGAAGTTATGCAGAGCACATGTAGCAATAACAATTTGTGCTTGCTTCTTTAATGAAAAAGAAGGCATATGTTTCAGAATTGGGAACCTGGCCTTCAAAACTCCAAAGCAATGTTCGATGACATTGCGTAGGGATGAGTGATAATAGTTCAATAATTGCTTACTAGTTTTGGGTCCACCACCTCGATTGATTTCTTGAAAATGAGCAGGCTCCTTTGTTCGATATGGTGCTAGGAACCCAGGCATGTTCGCAAATCCGGAGTCAACAACATAATACTTACCTACATTGTATACAGAAAGTCAATTAGTATATAATAAAATGAGATTTATTTATGTACAAACAATAATAAGTACCTCGTGGTGGCATCGGAAACTTGTTATCTGGATTTGAAACTGTTTCACTAAGAATTCTAGCATCATTTGCCATGCCTTCCCATCCAGCCACCACAAAGGTAAAAAGCATATCGAAGGAGCATACACACACCACATTTTAAGTTGTTGTCGTCTTTCGTCCTCGATATGGAATTTGTTCAGCAGTAGGAACACATGCATCAATATGCACTCCGTCTATAGCTCCAATGCAATCCTATGTAAACACAAAAGTGAACATGATCAACAGAAGTTGTAAATGTTGTAACAGTAACTATGGAGTAAGTATTCCTTTACCTTGAAATATGGATCATGTCTAGAACCAGCAATTTTGTCAGGGACATTATCCAAATTTGGGGGAACAATAATCTTGTTCGAAAGCTTGACCACAGCTTTCAATACTTTGTCAAAGTACTTTGAGATGGTGGTCGTTGAATGTTGAAACCTTTCGGCAATGTCTCTAAAATCATTAGCGTGACCTATAGTCTTCAGGAAGATGCCAACTTGTTCTTCAACTGTGACTCTCTTCGTGGCTTTTAACCCACCATTTTGTTTCAACTCCTCACAAAGAGCAAGAAACGTATCTTTGTCCATCCGAAATTGCTCATATATCCTTCTTGGATTACCATGAAGAAGCTCTTTAACCCAAGCATGCCCAGTTTTGTCTGAGGTTCTGCATGGCACTTTTGACACATTGGATCTCTCTGTCTCCAACAACCACAAATGCAACAAGAAGTTCTGCAAATCATCATCGGAATCTGTATCGGAATCAGAAGCCATTTGTCTGCATTGCACAATAAGAAATTACAATCAAACTTTATTGAAATTGTGCTTACACCATAATAAGATAATCGTTCAACTAAAACATACAACCACAATCACACAAATATTCAACTCAACAACATTGTTCAACTAAAAATACAACCACAAACACTCAAACACAAACAATCAAACAAAAACACTCAATGTCGACGTCGTACAACCACACCAAACCTTGCAGCCATTCCTTCTTTCTCTTCTCTGTCATGCGCAGAAAGAGACCACGCTTCAGTGGATTATCATGAAGAACATCAATAGCCTTGACAAACATACTACTATCCACCTCCATCTCATCTAAAACCTTCATACACTCTATCATAATATCTAGGTCCTTGTGCTGCGAAGATACTTCATTCATTGGGCCTTTCACAGAAGATGCAGCAGTCTTGGCATCATGCCTATCATTCTTCCTTTTAGCCTCCTCCGCCATGCTAATTATTGCCATCTCTACCGCAGTTGAATAGGTGGATTTGTTTGCTTTCCTCTTCTTGCCTTTGACCTTTGCTTTGCCCTTTGCTTCCTTGGCATGCTCTGTAGCAGGGGCGGGGCTATGTAGGCTCTCGGGGGGGGCCCCGGCCCCCCAGAGAATTTTGAAACTTACGTATAAAGTCCTAGGAAATTCCGAGAATTACGTATAAACTCAATCTAACAACTATATAAAATTCGAGTGAAATATTATTAACAGCCCAGATTTGTAGTGTAGCGGAGAAGTCATGCAGTTCTAGCTAGAAGGTTCAGGGTTCGATTCTGATAGACAGCATTGCTTTTATAATTTTAACAGTTTTTTTCCAGTTTAATCCTCTAATTTTTCTATTTTGTCTTATAAATTCTGTAATTTCAAATAAATTCAGTCAAGTTCTTAAACTTTTACATTCATATTTTCAAAGGTTGTTTTTGGATATATAATTAATTAATTTTTAAAAACAATAATATAATCATAAATTCATATTCAAGGTATAAAACAATTACATGTTAAAATGCATGATAATTTTTGCTCACAGTATAAACATTTATTTTGAGTATAACATACTAGCAAACTTTAAATTATTTATATTTTGAGTTTTTTCTATTTTAATTAAATATGTCGTTATTATTTATTTTTATCTTTGGATTATCACAATAATTTACTAAATAAATCCGGCCCCCCCGAACTTTCAATCCTGGCTCCGCCCCTGCTCTGTAGCATCACCAGCAACAACAAAACCTTCCTCATTGTCCTCTCTGCTTTGTCCACCACTGCTATCTGAGACTTCTTGAGTGGAAACAAAAGCATTGCTACCAGAAGCAGTAGTGTCACCAAATAGGATGCAAAGGTTGTTGTATTCTGGACAACCATTCTTCCTAAAGCTGGTAATACCTTTTATAGCCTACACATGAACGTTCTAATCAATTCTAAGTTCAAAATTGAAACATATAATTAATGAAATTGAACGAAATGTTCAATTACCTGCTTCGACCATTTCTCCCAACGATCATCAGAAGCGGCCACCTTTCCCGTTGCAGCAATGAAACTAACTCCCGTCTCACTAATCATGCCCTTGAAATCCCTATGCCTTCTTCTAAGTAGATTAAATTTGTTCTTCAATTGCTCCTCGGTATAGTCCTTGTTAAACTTACTCTTTAAACCATTTTTATATTGAACCATCCTAATTTTGTGAATGTAGTAGTAATCTTGCTACCCTTCTTCACTTCCTCGACCATCAATTCAATCATATAATTCTTAACATGTTCGGGCCATACATCTTTTCCCTCTACCACCACACAATTATTATCATTGACAGCTTCTGTATTCTCCATGGGTCAAACTATAGAACAAACATGACAATAAACAAACAATCAACATGACAATCAACAAACAAACAACTTCGGTAAGTTTTGATGATCATGTTCTCAATCATTACATCCCGAGCTTCGATAAGATAAATCTACTCATTCCTAGCATTCCACTTCCTAGCAAATGTCACATACAAACCAAGCTTGGGGGTTAAACCCACAGGAGTCAAACAAAGTTCAGAAATTTCTTTATCATTCCCTAAAAGAGTGAAATCTTATCGAACAATCAAATCAAAGCTATGGCCTTTTCACTCATGCAAGCAGAACACACCACAACCATGTCTCTAATAATGAGCAAACTACAAACCCACTTCCTAAAGTTCAAAAATTTCCTCATAAAGAGCAGAACCCATGTAAACTAATCACAAATTCCTCTACTCATCCAGTGCAAACATTTTTGCTCAGTAGTTCATTCAATAAAATCCTCTTTCCGAAAAGAAAAGGCTTTCAGATTCAAATAAATAGAGAAGGAATCGAATGCTTTCAATACCTATTTCAACCCCGAAAAGCAACGACTTCCTCGAGCAGCTTCCCCTCTTCAGTAACGACCGCCGGCGGCAATTAGACGAGGGTTTTTGGTCGCTGCCGTCGGCGGGAGAAGAAGAGGTGTGGAGGCGGCGCGATCGTGAACGGCGAGCGGGCTGAGACGACTGGCGCACGGTCGGCGAGATGGCGGAAGGCGACGAGAAGGGTTTTTGGTCGCTGCCGTCGTCGGGAGAAGAAGAGGTGTGGAGGCGGCGCGATCGTGAACGGCGAGCGGGCGAGACGACTGGCGGATGGCCGGCGAGACGGCTGACAGACGGCAACACGAGCGGATCTAGAGGGAGGAGCGGTGGCAGCAGCTGCTGTCTTCATTCAGTAATCAGTGGTGAGGGCTGAGGGTCGAGTAGGGTTACGAAGGGAGGAGGCCAAGAGGGGCTGGATAATGAGTCTTCAAAACAAAAACAACAAAAAAAAATCGATAAAATCAGGTTGCTAGGTCTCAAAGAGCAGACCTCATTAAAAATTTCTGGAGAAAACGGGAGAAAACCCGTCCCAAGCTTTTCAGGAAAACCATTTTTTTTGTTTTCGTCAGCTGCCTCTTTTTCTTGTCAAATGGTTGCCACAAACGAAAACGAAAACCAAAGTGAACACGTTTTCTCTCTTTGTTTTTAAATTTTCCGTTTTGACAACGAAAAACAGAAAACGAAATTGAAAGTGAACAGGACCTTATACTTAAAAAATGAAAGAATAAACTAAATGTTAGTCCAACCGATAAAACCGGGACCTGTGACTAGACCAGTTCGTGTCATCTATTCATTCGCCTATTGATAGACCGTTAATTACACATGATTTTACCCCTGTTCTCACACCGTTTGAGATGTGATTTCTCGTGTTTTAAGGCGATTTCACGCTAGGTTGTGCTTGTTTGTGATATTTCAGGTCCTAGTACGTGAATGGAGGCTTGGGAGCGAGTTTGGGGTCGATTGGACGAAGATCGGGCGCGAGGCAAGTCACAAAGGAGGCCACACGGGCACACCCACAAATCACACGGCCGTGCAACTCATATTTCTGGCCATGTGAGATTGTGCGAGAGCAAACACGGCCTGCCCTGACAACACACACGGCCGTGAAGAAGTGGCTTGGCCGTGTGACTTTCGCCGAGAGCAAACACGGGCAGATGGAAGTCACACACGGCCGTGCGACCCTGGCCGTGTGAGAAGCCTGAAAATCGAACTAAGTGGAACGCAGCGTTTTGACTCACACGGGCAACTGGGTATGCCACACGGCCGTGTGGCCCTGCCCGTGTGAGTCGGGATTTCCTGGTTTTAACCTAATTCCGGGCTGCAAGAGAGAGAATCGGACTTTTTGAGCAAAAACATAGCCCTAGAGAGAGAAAGGACGAAGAACACATCCTAGAAGCCATCTTGGAGCTGGGTTTCATCAAATCAAGCTTGGAGATCGTCATAGGAGTGGAAATCATCATCCCAGAGCAGATTCTTCCCATCAGTATGAGCATGACTGCTTTGTATCTTGTTTTCCTCTCTCTCTCACTTGGGGATGAAGAACCCTAGTTCTATGTGTTAGGGATTGATTGTAATGACTTGGGATGATATTATTGTTTGATTTTAATCGAATGATGCATGTTTATTGAGTCAATTGAAGTCTGATCAACTTTTCCTGATTCCTGCTGCAATCTGAGATAGATAGAATCTGATTAGGTTGCTAGAGTCTCATCATTCGATAGTAGGAGATTGGCTATACGAGAGTTAGCCAGTTTACTGCTTTGTACTGGAATCTAATTCCAGTAGTGGAGTTCTGTTCTTACTGCTTCAGCTTTCTATCCCGGTGAAGACTAGTCTTCTGCCGGGTAGTTAGACTGAGAGGGCTTGGTCAGCTTAAGAGATTCCAAGCTACTGTCGGATCTTCCGCAGTCTAATCAACAGTAAATCAACCCAGGGAAATACAATTGAAACCTAACTAAGGAGCTAGGGGGATTCATTCCCGAGTGACTCTTACCTGCTTGAGAAAACCTAATAATTTCCTGCTTTCTTTCTGCTTTTGCTTTTAAACAACAATCACATACTTTAGTTGGCTAGATAATAGAGAATCACTGAGTAAGCAGTAGACCTAGACCCCGGGTTGATAATATAACTTGCCTGTTACTACATTCCCGGTCTGCGATTACACTTGGTCGCAGATTGGTGTTGTGTTTTACCGTGTCACCTATTTAAAGCCAGCCGACACACTAATGGTTTGAGCGGTTAACCGCTAGAACCGGACTACCGGCTCAAAGCATTGCAGCGCACCCAATCTCTTCACTGGAATCTCGCAAAAAAATCATCAAGATGACGGGGAAAGAATGGGAAACTTGTGAAGAAGCTCAATCCATCAAACCTGTCGTGTCAAGCAACCTGGCGCGTTCTTCAGTCGAATTCATCAATCCACTTGATGATTTGGGTGATGATGATTTCGTTGAAGATAAGGAGATATTGGGGCGACGCCGGTGAAGACTCTGTTTCTCGACAACAAATTGAAAGGGTCTTCTTGTGGAAGTGTGGTGTTTACACCTAAAAATAATCTTGTACCCCATTGATTATTTACTAGACATCTATTTTCATTATAAGACAAGATCTATTATAACAATTAATGTTAACTGGGTCTCATGGAACTAGTTTTTAAGCCCAAACAACTAAGTCTCTGATAGCGCACTACTCTTGTCGCGAGAGAGCTTAGTATGAGACAAACAAGTTGGCTGTGAGGCACGACCATGCTTGTCGGGACTCCATGGTGTGGCCGAGAGGAGGTAAGCACCAAGACTTTAACCTCAACAGGGGAGAGATGCCTAGGAAGTTAAGGACGCAACTTTCATTCATCTCACGTTTGAAGACACGTCTGAGGAAGAAGGGAGCAGTTCTTTTTGAAAGTTATCAAAAAATTAATTCTCCAAGGCGGTCATCACTTCATGCCTATAAATATGAGGAAGGGTCGACTGAGAGAATGGTTCCCAAACCAACGTTCTAACACACATGTCAAGTTTTATCCTTTACCTTTTCGTTATTATGTATCCATAGACATAACTTTTAGTTTGGATCTCTCATTGAAAGGCAAAATACACTTGCATAGCCACTTTTGAAAGATGTTGCGTGCCAAATATAGCCATTTCCGTTAGAAACTATGACGGTATTAATAACTCCGTCAACTTATTTGACGGTCGGCTGATGAGGCGCCAAATCATCAGCCACATCAGCGACAACTAAGCAAATAGTGAGACGTCAGATATTTTAATTATTTAATATTTAATTACTACATTAAATTATAAAAAAACCAAAAAAAGGAAAGATCATAAAAATACAATAATCAATTTTTTCCCCGACCTCATGTCACATTTTAAATTAAATAAAAATGGGAAATCTAATATACCATGCCTCTCTCATCTCTCCGCCCAGATCTAGTTTCCCTTCTTCCTCCCCTGTCCACACAACAAACATCGCCACCTGCAATATCATCTCAAATCAGAAAACTTCCCCCACGTCACCAGGCTGCCCCTTTCCCCATTCCATCTCCTTCTTCTTCCCCAATCTCCCACCTTCAACCCAAATCACAGAGGCCAGTCGCTGAGGGACGACGACACTCTAATCTCCTTCGACGACAAGTTTGAATTTGGTTTTTCCAGCCCGGAGATTTCCACCTTCCGGTACCTGGGAATCTGGTACCACGACGCCGAGGATGCGGAATTGTTAATCTGGGTCGCGAACCGAGATGCAGATCTGGTCCAGCAACGCGACGGCGAGGGTTGAGTCAAACAGATCTGGCCCAGCATGAGGACGCTGACGAATTTCCAGTATGGGTTCAAGTTGACCCGAGAAGAAGACGAGCGATTGTACTTCACGACTCACGTACAACCCAGCCAACGCCTTCGCTCTCTTGCGGTTCTGAATCGGGTGGGACGGGATCGAGGAGCTGCTCTGATGGAACGAGAGTCGGAGAATCTGGGATGTGCTGCAAAGGCAGCTGGATAACGAGTGTGAGAATTACAATCGACCGATGGTGATATTGCACCAGGTAGCGGGTGGGAGCTTTAGATCCGCGATGGGGGATTGGGTTTTGCGATTGGGGGATTAGGTCCTCGATGGAATTGGAATGAGGGAAAGGAAGGTCGACGGTGGTCAAGCTTCACCGGCGGTAGAGGAAGATCGGAGCAGATGTGATGGAGGGAGAACTAAATCTGAGGACGAAGTAGCTATAGAGACAGAAGGAGGCGTTGGGAAAGTTGTGGAGCGGGGTGGTTCGTATCCATTTTATTTTGTTTTAAATTTTTTCCATTGTTTTTTCAGTTAATTATAAAATAAGGACATTTCCAACTCAGCAAAGTCAAGCATAAAAGGTGTCACGACATGTTAGTCTAGTCAGCAAAGCCGTTAGTCCAGTCAGCATGTAAGCTCACACCGTTAAAGAATTGGACGGAAGTGGCTATAAGTGGTATTTCGACAAAAGTGGCTATAAGTTGGACAAACGTGAAAGTTTTGGCTATGCAAATGTATTTTGACTCACTGAAACCTACATAAAAATAGAGTAATTAAACTTAGTTTTTTCAACCATCAAAATCATCAAACACCCTCGAGCTCTCACTGCAATTCATTAATATCAACTCATGAAGTTTTCTCGCCAGAAAATATGTGGCATCAAAGATGGGGAGATGATTTGCACATGTGAAGAATTGTCATGAGAATGGGCCTGGAGTGGATGGTGATAGCAGCGTGAGAATAATTTGGACGAAGAAAGAATAGTGAGAACGATAGAAGTTAGCAGACCTAGAGGGTGAGTGGCGGAGATCGGAGACCGATAGAGAATGAAACCTTTATTTAATGTTTCGTTCTCCTTTCCCTTTCATATTTTACTAGCTTATTACATGGCTCCTTGACTAGATGTAGTCATAGAAATTGGTACTCTGATCTGACTGATATTACCCATTAGAATGTCATCTGTGATGGCCGGAGGTAGGTCAACATCATAATGTTCTAATGGAAAGTCACTACCCCCATTGAATTACAAAAGAAACAGTAAAACATTAACACTATAATGGACAATCTAAGCCAAGTCATTAGCTATAAATCTCGCCACTAAGGACCCTGATGCTCCTTGAGTGAACATGAAAAAACGAAGTAATGCTTGCATGACTGCAATTCCCGATGGTGAAAACGGAAACTACCAAGAGATTTCATAACGAAAACCCAATCTGGATTACCTTTCAACCAATGAACCAAAAACCGGAGTGACACCAAAAGGCAATGAATCCCTAGATGAGAAAACCAAAACCAACAATGTCCAAATCAAGTTGATGGAAAGCTCTGACCAGTTTTTTTCCTGATAAATAGTTTTGCTAAGTAAAATGACAAAAAAAGAAAAGAAAAGAAATACAATCCATGCAATCTGGTATAGAAATCTCAGATTCAAAAAAAAAAAACAAACTAGCAAGCAACATATGCATGGAAACACCGGCGAATAACAACTTTTCTCAATACCCATATCGCTATGAAATCCTACCAAATCACTCCTAATCACTCTGCTACACTAAACACACAAATGACTTACAATCTTGTTACTTTCTATGTTTTTAATCTGTATACCACATTGATTAGTCCTCTCTTACTGCTTCTTCGTGGCAGCTACATTACATTTCGCATCAGTGCACATTGATCCAAATGAACCATTTTTTGCTACAATTTATGGCTTGTGGTAATATCACTTCAATGGCAGTTCCTCTTCTCCTCGGTGGCTTCGTAAATAAAATGAGATTGACGGCTATCTCTAACAATTAGTTCTATACGGTCATAATATGGTCTTTTGTATAAACCATTTCTGCCTTTGCCATTTTTGCATCGCAACTCCAAAAGCTAACTTGTTGGGGCTCTCCTCTAGGTAAACAGCTTGTATCAACATAAGGCATGACAACAAAAATTGCTTTGGTTGAGATACTATCAGGATCTAGTGATAATTTGAAGCAGCCTAAACCATTTTGAAGACCTCGTCAACCCCCAATCAATTTGACGTGAGTCATTGCTCTCTTACCATCTAAATTAAAGAGAAACCTCAGGTTAGTCTCTTTCATAGATTAATGTGACAATTTCTTAGATGAGATAAAATAACAATTCAAAATTCCAGAACAACCACCTCAAATAATACAATCTTATGGGAACAACACTAATGAAGCACCCAACTTACAATTTTGTACATGTTTCCTAGCTCTTCACCACGGTTCTCAAGAGCATAACTGCTACTCATCTTAAGTCTCAAGAGCATAACTCCTGCTCTATCTCAAAATCTCAAATGAGAACGGGCTGGCGCTAGTGACTAAAAACTCTTAAAACGATTTCACCTTCTTGAAGGTGAAGTACTTCTTAAAAAGAACTTATTTCTTAAACTTTAACAATCACTCATACCGTAAAGCTTTAAGGTAATTAAATAACACACATTCACTTCAAATCATAGCTCAAACAAAGCACATATAATCAACCATAAACATAATCAAGCAACGATAACTACTTCACTAAAATACTTAAGATCTTAAGTCTAAAGAGTATCTCCTGCTCTATCTCAAAATCTCAAATGACAACGGGCTGGAGGTAGTGACTAAAAACTCTTAAAACGATTTACCTTCTTGAAGGTGAAGTACTTCTTAAAAAGAACTTATTTCTTCAACTTTAAAAATCACTCATAACGTAAAGCTTTAAGGTAATTATACAACACACATTCACTTCAAATCATAGCTCAAACAAAGCACATATAATCAACCATAAACATAATCAAGTAACGATAACTACTTCACTAAAATACTTAAGATCGTAATACTTAAAAAAATACGTAAGACGTAGAATTTATCCTTTTACACTCACCCTATTAGCTCAAACAGGGCGACTTGAATTTTCCAGGGGTCAATCGCAGCCGATGCCGCTGCCGCTGCCGCTGCCTCTCATTTCCATCCATTGAATCATGCCTCCGCAACCACACTTGTCTGTACATCATATAATTAGCTGCCTACTTCCCACTTGTCCATTGCTCATAAAATCCAACACAAACCCAACTCCCCACGTGAAGCAACTAAGCAAGATATATTCCTGTAATGGGCGAATCATACTGCCCCATAACAAGTGATAATATCACACTCACCCAATCTCTCAATTCCGGCTCCCACGTCATCCTTCAAGTCCAACCAATTCTTAACACCAATTCGCCATTCCCTTCTGTTCACCACTAAAAAAATCACTTAATACCACATTAATTACTTTCAAGGAGTGGTAGTGGTTTATATGGCCAACTTAACCATATTAATCAAATTGGTTTAAGTTGGGCCTAAATGATGGTATTTTGGGCTTCATACCATGTACCTCAACACACACTCCTTGAATAACCAAACACCCACCTGTCATGTAAGAGAGGTCAAGTGCCAAGCGTTGGCACCCTTCAACATTAACCACCCAAGTCGGCATGATGTGGGCAAAATTTGGCTAAGTATGGAGAACAAGGGGGGTCAAGCATGACATCATTCCGGGGGGGGGGGGGGGGGGGGGCACATGCAAGAGGTGGCAAGTACCATGTCCTTCTACCTACCTTGCACTCGGGGTATCAAGCATGATGACGTGCAAGAGTGGTCAATCGCCAAGCGGCGAAATCGGCTAAGTGTTTAGACCCAATCTCAAGAGGGGTCAAGCATGACATCATCCAGGGGGGTCATGCATGACATCGTTCAAGGGGGTCAAGCACCAGGTATCATGATACCCAACCACAAGGGGGTCAAGCATGATGTCATCCTAGGGGGGTCATGCATGACACTACAATTGGGTCAAGCACCAAGTACCATGGCCGCCTACCTACCCTTGCACTCGGGGAAGCACCAAACACCATGGCTACTATCTATCGTGTGCTAGGGTGTCAAGCATGGTGTCGTACAAGGAAATCATCACAAGTAGCAGACATGTTATGCCTCATGGGTATTTATGTCAGCCATGTATATCATCACATGGTAGACCACCTTGTCAAGATCTTGCAAACATGATGTCACCCCAAGGGGGTCAGTGTGCATCCATCAGACCACTAAGCACCCTAGTGTCAAGGATGGTTAGCACGAGTATCATCAAGCGTGAAGCCCTCACTCACCAAGCAAGACACCTCCATGGCACAAGGGGCTAGCTATCAAGTGAAGTCATCAAGGTGCAAGGTATCAAATGGCAAGCCCGTAAGGCAGGCAATGTGTCAATCAGGCTACATCAAGTACCAAACATGGAAGGCAGCGGTTACAAGAGGCAGTTACATGGCGGTTACAAGTGATGGTTATAAATAGGGGAAACGAAGACGAAACAAGGGTTCCACAACCAAACATTTGATGCACAATGTCAAACTTTATCGTTTTCTCTGCAAATTAGCCATAGCCTTAGTTTTTGGAGCTCTCACTGAACCTCCATAGGAGTAGGTGTAATTAACTTAGCTTTGTTCCCAAAAAACCATCAAAAACATCAAACACCCTCGTTTGAACATTGTTCGGAGAGGAGTGGACCATGTTGATTTTCGTTGTTCAAGAAGTCAAGGTGCATTCATTGAGTTCAAACACCATTTTTTCCTCGCCGGAAAACACCTTCATCGTCGTCGTCATCACTCGGGGGAGCCCAAGGACAAGTCGCATCGAAGATGACTTGATCTCCGCCTACCACCAGCTCGACCCTTCTCCCAATCAGCACCGCCTGAAAGGCTTCATTGTAATCGCTCGGAGCTCCTAATCTTACCGTTGATGCTATGTGATGGAGCTAAAGATGAATGATGCATGGCGGCGGTGGTTTTTTCCCGTGAGTGAAGGGGCGAGAGGGAGATGGAGAGGGTTTGGATAGCGGCTGCCCACTGTACCATGTTCACGTTATATATATATATATGGTGCCTTCTACTGTACCCCGGGTGAAATCCGGGTTACCGCATACCTTGAGTATGAAAACGCTATCTAGACCTCGAATTAGCAGGATTTTTGGGCATGATACTATGTCCTAACCCTTAATGAGTGAACCTTAGGTCCTAATGATCTAAATCATAAACTATAAATCCTAAGATGGTGATTGATTTTTTTGCCTATATTTGGACGAATCATAACCGTCGATTATTGTTTCTAATTAAATTGATCTTGTGGTATAAGATTTAGAGAATTAAGACCTAGATTTTGAACTTTAAGGGTTAGAGTGTAGTATCATGTCCGAAAGATCAGTCAATTCAAGTTCTTAATAACGTTTTCTTACTCAAGGTATACGGTACCCTTGATTTCACCCAGGGTACCGTAGAACTCCCCATATATATATATGGTTCCTTCTATGGTACCTCGGGTGAAATTCGGGGTACCGCATACCTTGAGTATGAAAACGCTATCTAGACCTCGAATTAGCAGGAGTTTTGGGCATGATACTATACTCTAACCCTTAATGAGTAAACCCTAGGTCCTAATTATCCAAATCATAAACTATAAACCCTAAGATGGTGCATTGATTTTTCTTCCTATATTTGGACGAATCATAACCCTCGATTATTGTTTCTGATTAAATTGATCTTTAACGTCCGTTACTTCCTCATTGTAATTAGGTCCAAACTCGCCACCGTTTGAGCCGAGAGTTTTCAATTTTATTCCTCATCCATATTACGGTGGAATTTGACAAATTTCCCAAGGATATAACAGTCATTTTAACTTTTGAAAAGAGTGGGGTGTAACATGGTCCTTGCTCAATTACAGAGAAGCATGTTTTCATCAATGAGTTATAAACCTACTTAACTGGTGGAAACTTCCAATATGTCTTATTGAGGATTTTAACCTTGTCAGCAGTAGGGAGGAAGCCTCTGGGCAGTCCAGAACGATGGCAGAGATGTCCTTGTTGAATGACTTTGTAAATCACATGGGCTTGATTGATTTACTACTCAGCGGAGCTAAGTACACTTGGAGCAATTTACGAGCGGATCCATCAATGTCCCACATCAATAGAGCCATTGTGTCTACAGCATGGGAGCAATTATTTCCTAATGTTATACTAGCCGCACTAAATAGAGTATATTATGATCATTGTCCAATTGGATTACATTGTGCAGATTATTCCCGTATTAGAAGGCCTTGGAGATTTGAGACAATGTGGATGGATCATGATGCATTTTTGCCAGCTTTGTGTGAATGATGGAATGAGGATATCATCACAAAAAGGAATACATTTAGTGTGGGTAAAACTTTCCAACATATAAAGAATCATTGCAGAACTTGGAACAAAGAAGTTTTCAGAAGATTAGAGCGGCAAATTCAGAACCTTCTGCACCTTATACATGATCTGGATATAAAAGAAGAAGCTGAAAACTTATCAGAGGAGGAGCGACTAGAACGTTGCCAAATCAAATGTCAACTCAATGCAATTTGGGATAGGGAAGAGGTATAGTGGCGTCAAAATTTGAGGGAGACATGGATAAAACTGGGTGACAAGAATACAAGATATTTCCACAGAATTGCAAGAGAAAATAGGAGGAAAAATCATATTCATTCCCTGAGGATAAATGATGTTGTTTTTTCAAGACAACAGGATGCTTCAAAGGGGCATTGTCAATTATTATCAAGATCTTTACCATGGAGGCCATCGGAGTGAGACCTTACCCTCTCTCAAGATACATCTATGGTGCATTACTGAGCAAGAAGGCAATCTCCCCACGCGACCATTTAGTCAAGATGAAATTTGGGCGGTGGTAAGAGGTTGTGCTAGAGAAAATCTCCTGGACCTAATCAATTGCCAATGATGTTCTTCAAAAATAATTGGGACATAGTCAAGGATAAGGTAGTGGCAAATATTCAAGAGTTACATGACATTTGTTCCATGCCATATATGATCAATAGTTCCTTCATATGTCTCATACCAAAGAAGGATTTAGTAGAAGATGTCAAAGATCTCCGACCGATCAGCCTAGTGGAGGTATGTACAAAATCCTATCCAAACTCCTCATGGAAAGGATGCGATATTGTATGGAAAACATCATTTCTGAGCAACAATTTGCCGTCGCTAAAGGAAGGCAGATTTTAGATGCTGCTTTAATAGCCAAAAATTGATAGATTCAAGGGAAAGTAGTGGGCGTCCTAGCTTGGTGTTTAAATTGGATATTGAGAAGGCTTACGATCACATCAATTGGGAATGTACTAAAGTGGAACGCCATATATAAAACCATTAATAAATTAAACACCAATTGATGTGGCAACACAGCCAAGAGTTGGAGTAACATCTGCGATCCAGTTAAATTTCAGCACCACCTCTTGGTGTGATCATACATGCAACCATTGTAGGTCCACTAATAACTTACAGGCAAGGGAATGGTAATCCCGAACATATGCGTCCTATATATATAAGAGCGCTGAAGAATCGGTGGAGCAGTTATTTTATCGTTTTGATTTTACTGACCAGATTTGGATTTATTTTCGCTGTATGCTAAAGTTAATTAGACCAGAACCATATGGGATTATGGCCAAGTTCCGCTCTTGGACATGATGGATTTGTAACTCAAGATTTTCGAGCATTCAAGAGACCGTTGATACATGGAATTATATGGTTTGTTTGGTTGTAAAGGAAACGAAATATATTAGTAGAGGTTGAGAGAAGCCAACAAATGGTTGCTCGAGAAGCGGGACTGTTGACCGTGGAGTGGTTGAGAGTGCATGACAAGGTGCCGAAAGCAGAGAGTCTTTACTGGCTCCGTTCGATATATTCAACAACAACAACTTGAGAAATTGGTATACAACAAGACTATAGGGAGGAGCTGCTCCACTCCTTGCGATGGATGATTTGGTTTCTTTCACCATAAGTACTTGTACATTCCCCATTCTCATCTTTTTTTGTAGCGACTCTATTTAGGAACACTTTTTCCTACTCCTTAAACACAAGTGGCATGACTAAACTCAAACGCAACTGAGAAATGGACAAATGGTATTTAGTGAGTAGTGATGCATACAATATATAGTACAAACAAATATACAACCCAATGTACTCAAATTTTAAAAAAACGGAATAAACAAAAGATGGACAAGAAATCTCAAGACAAAAAAACATGTCATCAACTCCGAAAACAGACAAACATATTCACTCAGTTACTAGGACCTGTCGGGGTAAGGCCAGTAGTAAAAATCGGAATTTTACCTAAAATCGAAAATTGGAGTAAAATCGAATCGTAAAATCGTAAGATGTTAAGTATCATATAGAACATAAACTATAATAATATTAATAAGGTAAATCATTAATAACCAAAGAGACATAACATTTAAAATGATAATTCTCAAAAAAAATTGCAAAAGATAATTCTCAAGATTAATGTTCCAAAATCACTATTTTAATTATTATTTAATGCATAACTAAAAATAATTCATGAGGAAGGGATAAAGCTTAATGAGTTTATCTCTTGTTTTCATGCTGTGTCTAGGTAGTTTAACTCAACATAATATTCTGACATCGTCTAAGTATGATTTAAAACTAAAAATATTTGAACTCCAATAAAATAAGTAATGCTAGTGGTTTGGTACAAATAAATTAATTAGTTAATATTGATGTTAATTCTTACGTACTTCCAATATTAGGAAAATTGTTTTACCAATAAGTTAAATGTGACGGAGGGAAAGGGATCGACCGAGGCCTAATTTGGTTATTTTTATTATTTTTAATGTTTTTTTAGTAGAAAAAATATCTGAGAAGATTTCCGTCATCGCCCTTTCCGTCGAAACAGTTATGCTTCTTTTAAACTAGCTCAAACCACCTATTTTTTCTCATACTATCAAAATTACGATTTTGGTACGATTTTACGATTTTAAGGTCCACCGATTTTATAGTAAAATCAGGATCGAAATCTATAAATAAAATCCTACGATTTTACGATCAAAACCCCGATTTTGACTACATTGAGGCCGGGGATGTTTGGAATGGTTGGAAAGCCGGTGGGCAATGGCGGCACAGACTTTGGGATGGAAGGAATTGTGGGCATCTTTGGAATGGCGCCGGCGCTAGAGAGCAGTGGCAGTCCTCCGCCGGATGGCAGAGATGGGATGGTGGGCGAGGCGCCAGCGGCGTTGGGGAGTGGCGACAATCCTCCTCAGGTTGGCAGAGATGGGATGGAGGGCATCGGAGGCACTTCTGTGGGTTGTGGTAGTTGGAGGAGCTGTCGAGCCGCCATTCCGTTTTCCACGCTGCAGAATGAGACGGCGAGGAAGAGAGCAACGACAAAGAAGTTGGAAGAAGAAGCCATGTTTCGTGTTGGAATGTAGCTATAGATGGAGATTTCTAGTTGTTTTGTTTGGGTTTGAGTGATGGAGGAAAAGGTTTTAGAGGTGGGGGTTTATATAAGCCAGTGAAATTATTAGTATGGTCCAGAAAAAGTAGTTCACTTATCCTTTTACCCATAGAATTGTTGCAATTTCAGGTGGGGTTGGTTAGGAAAAACAATACACGTCCAAGTTTAGGTAATCTAATATGTCACTATATGGTGGGGGAATTTCATTAAATTATAGCCAATTTTGATGTCTCGTACCATTAACCATTTTTTTAATTTATTTTCGGATGAATGTACTCATACATCATCATGTGGTTTGAAGTTTGAACTCTTTTTCCTGGGGCGGAGATGGTGAATACTATATAGTAGTTGTCGTCGTGATAACTAAGAGCAAATTGGGTATGTAAAAACTCTCGTGATTGAATAGATCAACAAGATATATAATAAGGATTCAACCATAGTTTTTCATTTCAAATTTCTGGGATTGAAATTAGGAAGGGGACTTTCGTCATTATAGCATTAATTTCTTATCTATAAAAATAAATATACTAGTGTTGAGAATTGAACCAAGGTCTCTTCGAACAAAGACAAGTATAATAATCAATTACACTAAACAAATTTATTGTATCTTTCTAAATTAAAAACATACCAAAAGCAAACATCTAAAAATCATAGGACTTTTCCACAATGGATAGTTAGCCCACTAAGTTCTATAACTTTTTTGGAAAAAATGATATTTTCCGCTTTAGAGCGAGATCGTGGACCTAAACCCATGAATCGGATGACCTAGCTTGGTAAACAGGGACATGAACTTCCAT
The DNA here is from genome assembly GCA_964030455.1 of Linum trigynum. Taxonomy (NCBI): domain Eukaryota; kingdom Viridiplantae; phylum Streptophyta; class Magnoliopsida; order Malpighiales; family Linaceae; genus Linum; species Linum trigynum. Next base: position 25,929,583 of record OZ034821.1, on the reverse strand, counting down.
GACACCTTGTTGTCTCCTTGGAAAGGCAAAGAAATTGCCTACTTCGCAAAGCCTTTCAACAATGCACCCACCCAACTGCCATCTGTTTAACAAGACAAGGCATGATATGGGGTAATCGGGATGGGATTAAGTACTAATGTTCTAAGAGGTTAGCATTGTGCTAACCATATTCGCAACCATTGGATGAAAATATAATCTAACGGCAAAATTATTAAAAGGTTAATTTGGTAAAAAAATATATCATCAACCCAAACCCTAATATATATTTCTCCCACCCCTGGTCATAGCGGCACCCGCCTTGTTTAAAACTGCTGCCCAGCGTCCCTTTCCCATCACACTCTCTGTAAAGATCCGGAGTTGTGATTTGTATTGAGTACAATAAGGGATTTAAATACCCATTCTAAACACCCAGCTAACCAACCTAGCCTACAACTAAGGAACAACTTAACCTCCACGAACTGCACTAACTCCACTAATTATAATTATTAATTTAAACTAACGTAGTGTCCTTATCACGCCCACGCAAGACGGTGGTGGGTACAAACGCCGATCTTGGAACGTAAAAGATGAAAACGAGATATGGGCAGCGGCTTGGTGAGAGAGTCTGCCAATTGATGAGCAGTGGGAATGTGACGGACATGTAGGGTCGCAGACTAAACAAGATCACGAACAAAAAGATAGTCGAGGGCCAGATGTTAATACGAGAATGATGAATAGGATTGCTGGTGAAGTTGATAGCACCAAGGTTGTCACAATAGAGGACCGGTGGTGACGAGACTGGATGATGAAGTTATTGAAGCAGAATTTGGACCCAAATAAGTTCAGAGGTAGCATGAGCTAGAGCGCGATACTCGGCCTCCGTACTAGACCGAGCCACGGAGCGCTGGTTTTTGGATTTCCATGAAATAAGGTTGCCGCCATAATAGATGAGAAAATCCATGGTTGAAGTGTGATCATCAGGATCACCAGCTCAGTCGGAGTCAGCAAAGGCAATAAGCTCAATAGAGACGGCCCGTAGATAACCGGAGCCCATGGGTTGGAGTTCCCTTAAGATAACGAATAAGGCGCTTAACATGTTGCCAGTGGAGAGTAGTAGGAGCATGCATAAACAGAGATAGTTTGTTGACGGCAAAAGCAATGTCCGGACGAGTGCAAAGGAGATACTGCAGCGAACCAATAGCTTGCTTGTACAAAGTGGAATCTGCTGGTGGAGAACCATCAACAAGACACAATTTGGCGGTGGATGAAAGAGGAGTTGGTGCTGGATGAGAGTCAGCCATACCAAAACGGTGGAGGAGATCAAGGACGTACTTTTGTTGAGAGAGAAGATAACCCGTAGCAGTAGGAAGAACCTCAATCCCCAAGAAATAGCTAACAGGGCCAAGACTCTTGAGAGAGAATCGAGAAGCCAATCGAGCCTCAAACTGATGGATGGTTGGCCCATGATTACCTGTCAAGAGTAAATCATCCACATATACAAAAATATAGTGTAACAGCCTCACGATGGTAGATAAATAGGGATGTAACCATGGATAACAAGCACAACCAAAGATACGTAGCTTGTGATAGTTGGGTAGCTCATTGAATAATGAGAAATAGGGAGTGGCCCCATGGAGAGAAGTGGACGGGAGGCGATTTATAAGGTATGTGGCAGTTTGGAAAGCATGAGACCAAAAGGAAAGGGGTAAGGATGCTGTATGGAGGAGGGTAAGACCTGTTTCAACAATATGGCGATGTTTGCGCTCAGCGAGACCATTGTGTTGGGGAGTGTGAGGTGGCGTCAAAAGGTGAGTGATGCCATGCATTTGGAAGAAGGAACACAATTTTTGAAATTCACCCCCACCATCACTATAGACGCAACGAATGGTAGTATGAAAGAAATTTTCAATCATGGCCTTATACGTAGTGAAAACATGGTGCACATTAGACTTACGGGAAATAGGGTACAACCACGTATAACGAGTAAAATGATCCACAATGACCAGATAATATGAAAAACGATCATGAGAAAGAACAAGACAGGGCCCCCACATATCCATATATAATAAGTCAAAAGGACGTGAACTAGATAAACTTGACATGGCAAATGGCAGTTTATGAGATTTATGCAAAGAGCAAGAGTCACACGAGGTGCTAGAGGATAGTGAAGTGACAGGCAAAGAATTATTACGGAGAACACGGGAAAGAAGTTTGAAATGAGGGTGGTCCAAGCGTTGATGCCAGACAGCAGTGGATGAACGTGAAGTAGACAGAGCAAAGCGAGCCGGGGCAGCGGACGACGATAACTCATAGACATCTCCCTTATTCTGGCCTCGAAGCAGGTGCGCCCCCGTGGCTAGATCCTTCACAACAAAAAAATCAGACAAAAATTCCACAGACACAGGGATAGTCTTACACAACTGAGCAACATGGAGAAGGCGACGTTTGAGAGCGGGAACACATCGTCACGGAGTTGCAAACTAGACAAGGGGGACGACAAATGAGATGGCCAATATGAGTAATTGTGAGACCTGATCCGTCGCCAATGAGAACTGCATCCGGACCATTATAGTCCGTGTAGATAGACAGGTTCCCGAGGTCGGGAGTCATGTGGTTGGTTGCACCCGAATCGAGGAGCCAGCCAGCAGAGGTGGGCGGAGCAGTGGTGCTATGATAAGCTTCTGGCCGACCACGAATAAGGTAGCACTCTTTGGCGGAGTGACCGGGACGATCACAAAATTGGCACAGGACTTGAGGACGGCCCAGAATAGAAGAACCAGAGGGATTACCAGAGTATCATGACGATGACTGAGAGGGAGAATACCCACGGTTGGGCCGAGGGCTGGAGCCTCGGCGGGCAAGGGAATAACCCCGATTACCACCAGAAGGGCGATAAAATTGACTCGGCGAGCTTGGACGACCACGAGCAGTGGAAAAGGCAGTGGTAGGAGCTGGCGACTGCTGAAGACAAACTACGGCGAGGTCGGCCTCAAAATCGACGAGACAGTCATGAAGATCTTCGAAGCGGATGGTTGTATCCCGAGCACGAACAACAGCTGAGAGGTGGCCATATTCCTCAGGTAAGCCACGGAGAACATATAAAATGAGGTCCTCATCCTTAACAAGATCATTAATGAGGGCCAATTCAGCCGCAGTGGATCGCATAACTTGTAGATAAACAGCAATCGGCCGATTTCCAAGAGTTTCACGAGCAAGTTTTTCCTTGAGATGCATGATACGTTGACGGGATTGGCTGGCATACATACGGTCTAAAACCGTCCAGGCGTCGTGAGAGGAGGCGGCTAATGACACATAGGGATCGACAACAGGAGACGTAGAGGCAAGAATGGCATGAAGAATTAGTTGATCTTGCCGGAACCAAAGAGTTCGCTCGGCGGCAGGAGCAGTGGCGGCCGGAGATGGATGTGTACCATCGATGAATTTCAGAAGATCGAGCCCGTGCATAAGAGTGAAAAGTTGCCCTCCAGGTCAGGAAATTATCACCGTTAAGCTTGGTGGGTAGCTGAGAGGCCGGATTGAGTGTGACAATGGTGTTGGTGTCATTGAGATTAATCACCGTTTCGCCGGACATGGTGATGTTGGAAAGAAGCAAAGAAAGCTAATGGCAGAAGGTAAGGAAGCCGCAATTGTTCCCGATTCTGTTTTGAAGAAGAGGAAGAGAGAAGGAAGCAATTTTGGAATTGAGGTATATGATTCTTAATTTTGGTGGAGAATGGAGAAAAAAAGGAGGAATTTTAGAAAAAGGAGATTTTGGTGGTTAAGGAGATCTAAGCGACGCTCTGATACCATGTAAAGATCTGGAGTTGTGATTTGTATTGAGTATAATTAGGGATTTAAATACCCATTCTAAACACCCAGCTAACCAACATAGCCTACAACTAAGGAACAACTTAACCTCCACGAACTGCACTAACTCCACTAATTACAATTATTAATTTAAACTAAAGTAGTGTCCTTGTCACTCTCTCTAAAAAACCCACCATCACTCCATTCTCTTTCAACAATGGGGAGGCTTCTGTCGACGGCTGGACAACAAAAGAGACTTGCGAAGAAAGGTGGGCGGTCATACTTCTGACGGGCGGCGGGTTAGATCTGTTCACTTCAACGCCATCCTCAATAGGTAGGTTACGACGAGACTGTGGCGGGTTTCTGTTAGATCTTCTGACATCCGCGAATAGTAGTGTTTGTATTAGTAGTGATTTTTGTTAATTGTTATAATTAGTATCGATATTTGTTAATATTACTAGTATTTTGTGTAGTTATTGTTTATTTGCCGTATTTTTCCTAAAAATTGTCAATCTCTACTGATTTAAAATCACTACTAATGATAATAAAATTGCTATTAATGATAATAAAATCACTACTGAGAATCATGAAATCACTACTAATAATGATAAAATTGCTACTAATGATAATAAAATCACTACCGAGAGTCATAAAATCACAACTATAAATCACAAGAATTACTACTAATTTATGTAACCCATAGCAAAGGTTTTATATAATTTACAGGAGAGGGTTTTAAATATTAATTAATTAATTTCAATATATCAAACCTGCCCTTCACCATTTTGCACTGTTAGAAATAATGAATGGTGATTGCAGTAGTTAGCCTGGTACTAACTGTTAAAGGGTTAGCACCGTAGTCGTTCTCAATGATAAGGTGCCACCAATGTCTACTTACCACACTCTCTTTGTCACAACAAGTTTCATTGGCATTGCTACCCATTTTCTCTCCCCTTGCCTAGCATGAGTTTCAATCCATAAACAGTAGCGGATCCAGGATATAAATAATAGAGCATTGGGCCAAATTTGAATATAATATAAGATATCATAAACAAAAATATATAATAATTATAGTTTCCATTACAATTCCAATTGTACAAGAATATGTTTTAATTTAGCAAATCCATCAATAATAAAATCTTCATTCATACCAATAGTATACTCTCTCTCTCAAAGAAAACAGTTAAGCAATCAACGATAATTTCATCTCTCCTTTTGTTGCGCAAATCATTTTTCACATATTTCATTCCTGAAAATGTTCTTTCCTTAGTAGCTGTTAAAACGCGCAAGGTCAACACTAGGCGAATCAACTGGCAAATCAATTTGTATTGTGCCTATCCCTGTAACACCCTGACATTTGAGTTCAGGTTCGATCTTTATAACTTATCGATTGGATAGATGAATTCGTACGAATGATTAAAACTGCGAATTAGGAATAATAATAATAACAATAATAATAACTTATTATTATTGTTATTAGTTAAAAAAAAAGGGAAAAGAAAACCCTTTCCCCACGTTAACCCCACCCCAAATAAAACCCCCTGTTACACACATCACCTCTCCCGTGACCCAATTAAATCCCCACCCGTCCCAATAGAGAACCAACGAGAAACACCGCCAGCTCCTCGCTTAATGGTCATCAACCACCAACACCATTATCCCACACCACGTTAGCTCTGCAGAACCCCATTCTCACTTATGTTAAAAGATATAATTTTATATGCTCCTTTCACAAAACCTACATCTCCAACTGATCCCTTCCACATTTACAGAACCAATAGTGAGCTAATGTCTAAAAATAAAATCACAACGCTCATATATACACCAAGAGTTCAAGACCCATCTGCTCCTTCCTTCCTATTTACATAAGCAGCAAATTAGAGAGAGGGAAGATAGCCTCACGCCTTCTCTATCTTTTTGCGTCACCATCTCCCTGTAAGAGATCAAAACCTGTCGTACAAACAGTCACCAAAACATCCTCCCATCTCGTCCTCCCATCATCATCGAATTCCCTCCCTTCTCGTTGCTTTCGCCCGCCAACGTCTCATCGTCGCCATCATCGCCATCAACGGAGGGGGGACACAACCAGTAGCTTCCTTCGTCGTAAACTTCCACGCTTTCACAGTAACTAGGTAAGAACGATGACTTCGTAGCTCTCTTCAAGCGTCAAAGCTACGTAATTAACTAACCATGGTTGTTTCCGTAGTTTCGACGACGAAAGTACGAGACGATCAAAGGATGATCTCAGCAAGAAACAGAAGTTCTACTCACTAGTAACTAGGTATAGGAACTCCCAAGAGGTAAGCGAACCCGATACCTCTCGTCAATTTCGACGTTTAAGTTAATTATACGAGTTGTGAAATTCTGGGAATTAGTGACCAAACTTACAGTCTTTTAGTAACGGAATTTTGGTTGTATCTAAAGACTGATGGTCTATTGTCCAGATCAATCCCCCATGTATTCATTACATACAGCTTAGTCCCTCAGAGTTCTAAGTTTTGATAATTTGGCCCGAAAATCGTAATTTTCATGGTTATGTTATCTTCCGACACATTTTCGTGCGTATTTTCATAATATGATAATTTTATAAATTTGAGATTATTTGTATGATGCTCGTGTATAAATTTTAGAATTTTTGGATCTGCATTTGTATTTATAAAAATTGAACGAATGTTGGTTTTAATTAATTAAAATACTGTACGAAGTCGTTTTGGTGATTTGATAATTTTCCATGAAACTAGGATTATCTATTGATGTTATAAAATTATGAATCAGAATTATTAGTTTTTGTGACTTGGTTTAAAAATTATATATGATTAAGTTTAATAGGAAAAAGAGGTTATTTAAAAGAGGGGCTTATGTTTATTAATTGGGATTAATGATTTGAGTTAACCAAGGTCAGAATGTGGAGTTTTAAGGGGAAAATATATTTTGAGAAGTTTATGAGAATTGTATGAGAATTATTTTAAGAAATATTGAATTGCTTGATATGATTTAATTTTTGATTAAAGAGGTTGAAAAGTTTAGTTTTGAAGAAATGATTTAAAAGAGATTGAGGGCCATTTTTAAAGGATTTTGGGACTAAGTAATCAATGAGGGAAGTTTTCCCCAGTACGCCAAAGTGACTAAAATATTATGATTACCGACTAAGGGAAGATAATTTCGGTTTATAGGATTAAGGGAGCAATCAGATTAAAGATTTCACGTCAAGGGAACTAAGAATCGTCATTTGAGAGGTGAGTGGTTTAAGGGGGTAAATTCTACGCCTTACGTATTTTCAAGTATTTGACTTACGAGTTTTAAGTATGTGTGTTGATGTGAATTATATGTCAGTGATTGATTTATGTCGTGATTGATAAAGCATGTTTTATTTGATATATTATCTGAGATGCTCTATTTGAGTTATGATTGTGAAGTATATGATTATTTTAGCTTTCGGTATGTACTTGAAGCTTTTATATTATGTTTATTTAATGAAGGTTGCTTGATCTTTAAGGATCAACATTTAAGATGTATTTCACTCCTAATTAAATTAGGGTGAAAAGATTTAAAGGTAGTTCACTAACGCCAGTCCCCCGCCCCAGTGAAAGTTAAAGGAAGAGCAAGTTTGCTCTTAAGGAACATGTGGATGAATCACTTAGACATCACATGAAATTTAAAGGAAGAGTATGATATACTCTTAAGGTTTGTGGGGTTGAATCGATTACTCCCATAAAAAGGTTTAAGGAAAGGCCTATGTTGGCCCTCATACGTATGAGCTGGGCGGCTGGACTAGTTAGTGAGGGGATCGCAGTGTCGGTCAAATGTTTAATATTTTTTTAGAGTGGTGAGTAACAATAACTCCCACGTTTTAAGAATTTAAGTTTAAAGGGTGGAAGTATAAATAACTTCCACGGGTTTTTGAGGTGAACACTTAAGGGAATACCCGTAAGTGCTTCAAGTTTAAGTAATGGCGTAGACTGACCCCAACCCACTCACCAGGTCGTAGAGGAGGAGCTAGGGAGCATACAGTCGAGGAGCATCCAGTGAGAGAGCAGGCTACCCGAGGAGGACCACGTGAACACTTCTGAAGATGTCTGACCACGGATCGGAGTAAGCAGCATTTGTATCTTTAGTTATTTGATTTATGATTATGAGCAATGACTGGAGATTTAAAAGGAAAAGACTTTATGGATTGAGGTTTGCCCAAATGTTAGGGCTTTGCTTTTAAATTATAAGGTGTATTCTCAGTATTGGTATTTCGAGCACATTATTGTTTCTTTCTTTCAAAATTTTAAATATGCTCCGGAGCAAAACTGTTATTTAAGGATTTTAGAGATCGGGATGTCACAATCCCAATTTCCGCCAACTTCTCTAGTTATTTTTCAGGGGGAAGAAACTTCATATTTCTGACTATGAAGCACATAAGCGGCATAATATTGTAGCTCATTCTTCAAAGAATGCATCTCATAGCCTTCAAAATCTCGAGGCTAAACTTTTGAGCAAGTCTGTAAATATTTTCTTCGTCAAAGACTGGAAAGAATTGTTAGCATCTAGTGCACTACTCAATTGAAGCAATCTAAATAATGACTCGACAAGTTAGTAAATATTTTCTTAATCAAAAGACTAGAAAGAAAACCAGCACCCAATGGACTAGTGGAGGAATCCGTTTTGGATCCGTTCATCTCCTCGTTCTTGTTTTGTTTTTGAGTGATTGGGGGAAAATTTTTAGTTTTGACAAGGAAGATTGAGCTTTAGCTTAGAGGTTTTTTTATTTCAATGAAACTGTACTTTTAGTCTGTTACGTTTTAGAATTTTAGATTTGGATATGTTCATCTAGATCATTTGCTTAGTTACACAAAATCATATTATCAAATAACACTAAATTGAATGTTGAATAATATTGGGTGAATACCTAAAATAGAAAAATTTATAAGTACTATACTAGCTCTGAACCTAGAGGAGGGTTGGCCCCGGGTGGCCCACCCCTAGATCCGCCGCAGTCCATAAAGAGGTAAGCGTCCTTGTAACAAAGAAATTGTTTGTGATTTGGAAACCTAGGGCTTGTGATTCTCATTGTATCCTACTCCTCTTATAGGCACATCAAACCGAAAGAAGACAAGCTCCATCAACATGTTTCTTTGGTAGCTTGGAGAGGAAATATGAGAGTCTTGGAGCAAAAGAAAGTACAACAAAAAGATGGAAAACGACATCGTTCCTATTAATTCTCCAGTCTCCAAAATGACATCAGAATTGTAATTTTTACTGAGTTTGAGCGTGTTGAGTGTGAATTGGGTCAACATTCATATGTACAAGCATCGTGAAAAGAAGTTATATAAACCCAGAAGCGAACAAATGGTACGTCTAATGCTTACAATAACAATAGCACAACGAAAAATACATACGAAGAAACTCAAATGACAACCAGGATTGAAAAACCAAAACCAAAAATAAATGAGCCCTCTAGGCAAAGGCAAATGACTCGCTCGAATGTACATTACAATTAAACCCTAATTAGAGCTCAAGTTTTTAAACTCTAATCAGGTGTAGTATAGGGCAAGTATCTATGCATCGACCCGGGTCGGTCCGTCTACCCCTACTTTGGTTGTTGAAATCATTATCTAGCGATAAAACTTTGGTTTAAAGGTTTGCTAATTGAACTGAAAGAAAGCAAATGTAATTTGGTTTGAAAACTCTTTTTGTGGGAAAGTCACTTGGGTTTCGCTTTCCCCAGTATGCTACGTGGGTTGGAACGATTGCCTTGGCACGCTAATCGTGAACCGCAGAGGAAAGCGTATGTGGTTAGGGAAAACATTCTCGATTTCTAAACCGAGGTGAGGATGAAAGGTCGTGTCACTCGACCCTCTCGGTTTAGACAATCGGTAATCGGCTTACTTCCTCACTCAACTCTAAGGTCGGACGGTTTAACCACGATTAATCGACTTGTTCAATTCAATATTGAGGATTGCCCTAACTCAACCTAGTTTAGGTGGCCTGGAAAGCGGAAGGAAACCCAACTCGATTGACTCTCCCTTAAAAAAGGGGGGATTTTTCTCTCTAAACTAGGCTAAGTTGGCGAATTAGATTTCTAGCACCTAAATGCACAAACTTAGGAGTGCTAAGCATAATTATACACAACCCTAGGATTCTAAGCACAAAATATGCACAACCCCTAAGTTGTTGAGCACAAGAATGCAAAATCATGGTGAAAAATAACTCAAAGATTCAATTGAACAATGGCCAATATCAATCATTCAATCCACATACAAGAAAACTACATAGTAGGGTTTAGGGTTTCACTACACCCAAGTGGGAGGAGGACTACTCCATGGAAGAAGTGGGAAGAACAAAGGAGAAAAAGGTGGAAACCATCTTGTGGGGATGCCTCCTCTCTTTTTCAACCTTGAGCTGGGATTTCCTTAGGGAAATCTTCCGAAAACTTCCTTTTAAGCCAAACCCTAACTCCTTCTCTCTTGGTTCTGGTTCTCTCCCTAAAATGCAGAAGAAGTGTTTCTCTCCCAAAAAGTGGCTCTCCCCTTCTCTTTCCTTGTAGCTCATCTTTTAAACACGAGAGGGGCTGAGTTCACGGCCGTGAACTCTCAAACGCTCTCCCCTTCTCTTTCCTTGTCCCCAAGCAAACCATTTCATGCACACGGTAATATTTCAACCTACACAAATGCTTTGGGGACAACTCAAAGGACACGAAGCGAGAATTCTCGATGTTTATTGACGATCAACACATGAACAGTTGCAAGCAATACCGACATCCACCACCAACAACATTCAAAGCCACCAAAACAGGCAAACAAAAAGTTCTCAACTTATTCATGGATAAATGCAAGTCTAAAAAAACCACTTATCGACCACAACCAACCACGCATGGATTCAAGTCCGAGGAACAAATGGAAAGGCAACAAAGGTCCTCACTGGGGTATGATATGACATGCAAAGCAAGAATGAATCGATCACTCTCAAGACCAGTGGGGTCGGGACCTTTTTGGTGGAAAAGATGTGCACAATCGTAACCTCTCGGCCCTATCGTCTCAATACCACGGCGGTAACCTCTAATCGCTATAGCTCACGGGATGGTTGTCACCACTAGCTCGTCCGGAGGTCTTAGACACAGGTTCAAGTGACTGGCGATTGGCTTGGACATGGGGAAAAGGCTTTTTGGGTGGTGGCAATCATGACGTGAGGTTCTACATCTTCAACCTAAACCCGAAAGGTCTATGGTTTCGAATAAAACCCTTCTCTTCAATCAAAGGCCACTAGCATCGGCCAAAACCCTTATCTCTCCCTTCCGACTATCACCGATTATGAACTACCTTGAAGCATTCTTCCTCGATCAAGTCTTGCTAGGTCTTTAAGGTTTGGTAGTGAAGGAGTTCTAAATAATATGGGGGTTTCGTTAGCTTGGGTGCCAAGAAACCCCTCCTAGAGCATGTACTTTGATTTTTCATGCCACTCTCTACTTTATTTATCCCATTTTATTACCTACTTTTCGTTTCATTTCTCATTTCTTTCTCTTTTTATTTTTTTATTTTTGAGGGGGGTATTAGAGAGTAAAAAAACTTGCCACCTAAACATTTATCGACCAATGCTCTCTTTTTGAGGATCTAACTCCAACACTACACTCCGTTTTGAACTCCTAGTAAGGACCACATATAAACCTCCTATGTAGAACCTCTATGGAAACTCAATGGTAAGAGTTCCGGGACACACGGGCGACTCGTGTTTGGACATGAAGAAAGGATTTGGGGGTTGTTCTACTAACACCTTTAAGCTCACACGGCTCAAAGGGGTTGACTAAGGGATAATGCATCTCAGGACAATCAACTTTTGGGGCATGGACTAATCCTATGCCTCCATCATACTTTCTAGGGATGACTTGTGATGCTACACACCGTGGTAAGAGGGGACTATCACACCAAAAGAAACGAACAGTTCAAAGCTCACAAGCTACCTAGTTACCCAACCATCTATTCCCATTCACAAACACGATGCAACGCAATTGTAAACAACAAGTGATCAAGTCAAGACCTTCATTCATTTATGAACACTTTGAGAACTAAACTCTTGCCCTAATGACCTTCTCAGTCATCATCATAGGATATGCTCAATCACATGCACAGTTCAAGATTAATGCCACAAACACGAGAATTTCCCACCATCCGGTCACTTTGAACATGCAACGTTGCTTGGAGCCCTCAAATTTTTGAAATTTGGGCATACAAAAGGCTCCAAGCAACATCTCACTCACAGAAGCAAACTAGTAGACTACCCCCCCCCCCCCCCCCACCCCCACACACACACACTTAAACTCGGCATTGCCCTCAATGGCGTAAGAAAGGGGTAGAGTGATTTTACCGCTTGGGCTTGGTGAGTGAATGTAGGAATCGAACCGGGGTAGAATAATTGAAGCTTCAAGGAAAAACAAAAAAAAAACACACACACACACACACACAAGCATAATACGACTCGCTCGAGGCGAGGTTATTACAAGCACAATACATAGTAGTAGTAGTTCATGTCACACACACAAAAATAACAAAAACAAAAAAGGAAACAAGTTTAGGGTTACAAGTAGAGAAGTGGGGCGAATGGACTCCGCTCTGCCACATGTCTCTCTCATCGGCTACCTCTCTCTGGTGGATGGGCTCTCTCTATCATTATAAAAAATTAAATTGAAAAATATTTTTATTTAATATGAAATAAATCTAACTTTTTTATTTTTAGATTTTTTTTATAGTTAGGTTTCCATTAAAGCTCCCTTCGACCAAATCGGCTAAGGCGTTCCAAAATACAAGGAAAAACCGTCCACAATAGCAACTTCAGCAGCTAACTACAAACTTTTAAACAAGCTCCTCCAATGAGGTACAGACTACATTTCTACTTTGAACCTATCATTGCCTATCGAAAACAAAAGAATATCCCTCTTAAACTGGGAAAACAGCTGCTGCCATGATATGCTAGTTGATCCAAATAGTCTACATCATCTCTCCTTCCAGATTAGACTCTTATTTTTAGAATTTGTATTCATATTTTACGTAAGAAATATTTTTTAGTCATTTTACGTTAGCACTTATATTAGAAAGTAATCCTGATAGTTTTTCAGCTAAACACTCAACATTTTTTTCAAAAACTTCATATAAAAATCTAGAGAAGCTGTTTCATTCTTTAAAATTTACAGTAGGATCAACTACTAGCCATTTAAATTGAAACAATAGTGTCATGAAAGAAGTTTAAACATAAATAATATATTTGACGACCCTTCTACCTTATGCAAGTTCATCGACCATATGCTATTGTAATAACCAACCTATGAAAAGAATTATTATGAATGAAATAAGATTACATTCAATTTTGGGTCAACATTAAAATTATTACTCTTTAAAATATTTATTTTTCTGATACGCAAAATTATAGCGAGCTGGGTTTTACTAGTAGTAGTAGTTGACATATTTAGGGTTATTACAAATTCTATGTTATACAACAAGTTGAGGATATTAATTACTTTGTCAAAAAGTAATTAATTCCTTGTGCTCCAAGTCCTTGTTTCCTATCAAGGTAAAAGAAGAAACTTGGTTGTCATTAGGATTTTTAAACCTAAGTCTGTCTGTCTCTATAAAAGCATAGTTACGATATTGTCGTAAGCAAGCTGTCACAATGTAGTTACATAATTAAATCGTCAGCCGTGAGCTCTTTCGAGCTCACCATGGATTAGTCATGTTCATGTCGAACAGTGATACCACGTAAAATCTCGTGTCTCTTATAAATTGTTTTCAATTTTACGTCATCAAATTCTACATGGTATCATAGAGAAACTCGATACCTTGTCTACGGTTTTGATCTTTCACGATCGGTCTCCATTGTTTCTCCTTCTTCATCCATCATCGCTGGATAGCCTCGACATCGTCTTATCCGTTCGTGTCTCGAGGCTATTCAACGCTCAATCTCTTATTCACCGTCCTCCAGTCCGAGATCAGGCCTCCCTGCGTCGGTTTCGTTCGCGCCACCAGAATTAGAAGCGCAATCATCACGTCCTTGTCACTGCTGGTCGCAGTCGTCAGTAGAGGTTGCTTGGATCCAAGCTCCAGCCAACGTCGCCCTTTCCAGGTCAACGCCATTGCAGCCAGTCAACCTCCCAGCTGTCATCGTTGTCTCGAGCAGAATCAACCTCGTCTACCTAGCCAATGTCGTTGTCATTGTCAATCGTAGAGGCACAGACCCCGATCTCGCTCGGACAATGCTTGAAGCTCTCAAACATCGTCAATACCTCCACCGTCGCACTCAAACGGCAGCACATCATTGTCGTCTCCAGCTTTGCCTTCATTCGCTGTGTCACTAGTGCCAAACCCGTCTGTGTCTTTGTTCCAAAGATGTCTGCCACCTAAAGTGCTTGTCAGAACGTCTTTCTTGAAGCCTTTGCGACCGTCATCCGCAACTTTCTTTCCCACGTCTCGGCCTTGTCTGTCTGCCATCGTCGAGGCCTGGTTAGCGTACTCTCTCCAACCCAGCAGCAATTCGGGGATCGGTTGGTGGGATTCTATTGGGTCGGCGGTATTATCTTGTCATTGTTGCGGTCGTTTGGTCATCATCAAGGCCACTCCTCGCTGTCGCTTATTTGATTGGATAAATATTGAGTTAAGTTTGATATTGGCTGTTGATAGACCGTTAATTGCACATGTTTTTACCCCTATTCTTGAGCCGTTTGAGATGTTAATTCTCGTGTTTTAGGCCGATTTCACGCTAGGTTGTGCTTGTTTGTGATATTTCAGGTCCTAGTACGTGAATGAAGGTTTGGGAACGAGTTCGGGGTCGATTGGACGAAGTTTGGACGTTTGGTGAGAAAAAGAGAAGCCACACGGGCATGCCTCAAAGCCACACGGCCGTGTAAGGGAACCCACGTGGCCGTGTGGAAATTCCAGGGAACTCACACGGGCAGCCTGGAAATCCACACTGCCGTGTGGTTGTGGCCGTGTAGGATGGCTGAAGGCACTTAATCGAAACGCCGCGTTTTGCACAACTCACACGGGCTGTTGGGAAAGCCACACGGCCATGTGGCCTGCCCGTGTGGTCAGGATTTTCTGGGTTTTAACCCAATTTCGAGCCAAAAGAGGGGGAATCGACTTTTGAGAGCAAAAACAGAGCCCTAGAGAGAGAAAGTACGAAGAACACCTCCTAAGAGTGGTTTTGGAGATGGGTTTCATCAATCAAGCTTGGAAATCATCCTTCGAA
Source organism: Linum trigynum (assembly GCA_964030455.1). Taxonomy (NCBI): domain Eukaryota; kingdom Viridiplantae; phylum Streptophyta; class Magnoliopsida; order Malpighiales; family Linaceae; genus Linum; species Linum trigynum. The sequence goes on along the minus strand of OZ034821.1, from coordinate 25,914,580 downwards.
TGAAGATTGGCATCCCAGAGCAGATTCTTCCCATCTTGATGAGTATGAAGGCTTTGTATTCTATTTTCCCCTCTCTCTCTATGGAGTAGAACCCTCTCTTACTTGGGTATGAAGAACCCTAGTTCCATGTGTTAGGGATCTTGATTGTAATGACTTGGGATTTTTATACTGTTTGGTTTTAATCGAATGATGCATGATTCATTGAATTAATTGAAGTCTGATCAGCTTTTCCTGATTTCTGCTACAACCTGAGATAGATAAAATCTGATTAGGTTGTTAGAGCTTCATCGTTCGGTAGTGATAGATTGGTTATACGAGAGATAATCAATCTTTTGCTTTGTACTAGAACCCAATTCCAGTAGCGGAGTTCTGTGCGTATAGCCTCAGCTTTCTATCCCGGTGAAGACTAGTCGTCTGCCGAGCAGTTGGACTGAGAGGGCTTGGTCAGCTTAAGAGATTCCAAGCTACTGTCGGATCTTCCGCAGTTTAATCAACAGTAAATCAACCCAGGGTAATTACAACTGAGACCTAACTAATGAGGTAGGGGGACTCATTCCCGAGTGACTCTTCCCTTGCTTTAGAAAACCGAATCAATTCCTGCTTTCTTACTGCTTTTAGTTAAAACCACAATCAATCGACTTAGTTGGCTAGATAATAGATATTCACGGAGTAGGAAGTAGATCTAGACCCCGGGTTGATAATTAGAGCTTGCCACTTTACTGCATTCCCGGACTGCGATTACACTTGGTCGTAGTTTGGTGTTGTGTCGTAGCGTGTCAAGTTTTTGGCGCCGTTGTCGGGGAACCTCTCGGTTATTGGGGAAACGTGAAAGTTTGTTACCCTAGCCTTTTCTTTACTGCATTTTCTCTCTTCCACCTGTGTGCCTTCACGGGTTGCCTTTGCTGATTGTGTGCAGGTAGTGCATGACACGTAGCCAGTCGGGAGATTTACTACCATTAGACCAGGAGCTTGAACGGACCTGCAGGAACTTCAAGCGGGCTCTAAGGGCGCGAGTGGCTGCAGAGGAGGCGCTAGCACAGCTGCAAATCGCCGACGAAGAAGAGATGGGTGATCCACAGGATCATGATGTGGTCCTTCCCGAGGAGCAAACCATGGGACATGAGGTCACCCATTCAGCACCCTCATGTGATGGTGAATAACTTTGAGGTGAGCACCTCTGTTATCACCATGATGTGCGGTTCGGTGGTGTTCCGAGGCAAATAGGGGGAGTGCCCCCGATCACAACTCAGGCGATTCCACGAGCTCATCGATGGAATCAAGATAAATGGGGTCCCAGCCGATGCCATCCAGCTGAAGTACTTCGCATTTACTTTGGAGGGGCAGGCCAAGGAGTGGCTAGACACTCGACCTCCAGGCTCGATCACCACATTCGCCAACCTGGCGGACAAGTTCCTCACTCGCTACCATCCCCCGTCCAAGACGGCGGACCTGCAAAAGCAAATTACCCACTTTGCTCAGGATGAAGATGAGACCATCCGAGATGCTTGGGAGAGATACACCAGTCTCTTTCTCAAGTGTCCCAACCATGGTTTTACTGATGCCTTCAAGGTGGGCACCTTCTACCATGCCCTCTTCCCGGAAGACAAGCAGCTGATTGACTCGGCTTGTGGCGGGAATATGCTCACCAAAACACCGCCACAGCTGAATCAACTTTTTGAAGAGATGGCAGAGCATGGCTATGACTGGGGAACTGCGAGGAGATCGAGACGAGAACCAGGACGGGGTGTGCATGCTGTATCCACCCAGTCATCTAATTTGGTGCAGGTGGTATCAGAGCTGGTTTCAGCCATTGATCGCTATGGGATGATTGCAGGTACAGGACAACAGCAGGCGATGCTCTGCCAGTGGTGTGAGAGTTCTCATCACACCGTAGAGGATTGTCAGGCGATGAGGGAGTCTTCTACTCCCCAGGAGCAGTTGGACTTCATTGGCAATGCCAGGCGCTTCGACCCCTACAACAACACTTACAACGAGGGGTGGCGCCAGCATCCCAACTTCTCCTGGGGTGGGGCAAATTCTAGACCACCAGTCCCCAAGGGACCACCTGGCTTCCAGAGGCCTCCTTACCAGCCCAGACAAGGGCAATTACAACAGCCACAGCAGCCTCTCTACCCGCCCAGACAGGGGTCAATTCCACCTGATGCTCGAAAACACAACACCAATCTGCGACCAAGTGTAATCGCAGACCGGGAATGCAGTAACAGGCAAGTTATATTATCAACCCGGGCTCTAGATCTACTGCTTACTCAGTGATTCTCTGTTATCTAGCCAACTAGAGTAAGTGATTGTTGTTTAAACTAAAAGCAGAAATAAAGCAGGAAATTAATCGGTTTTCTTAAGCCGGAAAGAGTCACTCGGGAATGAATCCCCCTAGCTCTTTAGTTAGGTTTCAATTGCAATTTACCCTGGGTTGATTTACTGTTGATTAGACTGCGGAAGATCCGGCAGTAGCTTGGAATCTCTTAAGCTGACCAAGCCCTCTCAGTCTAACTACCCGGCAGACGACTAGTCTTCACCGGGATAGAAAGCTGAAGCAGTAAGAACAGAAATTCACTACTGGAATTAGATTCCAGTACAGAGCAGTAAACTAGCTAACTCTCGTATAACCAGTCTCCTACTATCGAATGATGAGACTCTAGCAACCTAATCAGATTCTATCTATCTCAGATTGCAGCAGGAATCAGGAAAAGTTGATCAGACTTCAATTGACTCAATAAACATGCATCATTCGATTATAATCAAACAGTAATATCATCCCAAGTCATTACAATCAATCCCCTAACACATAGAACTAGGGTTCTTCATCCCCAAGTGAGAGAGAGGTTCTACTCCATAGAGAGAGAAAAGAAAACAGTAATCGGAGTATTCATACTCATAATGATGAGGAAAATCTGCTCCGGGATGATGATTTCCACTCCTAGGACGATCTCCAAGCTTGATTTGATGAAACCCAGCTCCAAGATGGCTTCTAGGGTGAGTTCTTCGCACTTTCTCTCTCTAAAACTCTGTTTTTGCTCAAAAGGTCCGATCCTCCCACTTCTGGCTCGGATTAGGCTTTAAAAACCGGGTTTTCCCGAGTTGCACGGCAAGGGTGCACGGCCGTGCACCTCACCATTCTGGCCGTGCACCCTGAAACGCAGCGTATCCCTTAAGTCGAACTCAGGCTTCTTGCACGGCCAGGTGCACGGCCGTGCAATCTTCAGGGCCTGCCCGTGCAGCTCCTCGGCATGAGGCGCACGGCCAGCTTGCAACCGTGCACGGCCGTGCAGTCCCCCTGGTCTGCCCGTGCAGCTCCCAAAAACCTCGCCACTCGTCCGTTCTTCGTCCAATCGACCCCAGACTCGCTCCTAAGCCTTCATTCACGTACTAGGACCTGAAATATCACAAACAAGCACAACCTAGCGTGAAATCGGCCTAAAACACGAGAATCAACACCTCAAACGGTGTAAGAACGGGGGTAAAAACATGTGTAAATGACGGTCTATCAAACTCCCCCACACTTAACCGTTTGCTTGTCCCCAAGCAAACCAAGTCAGACACTAGGTAAGCTTACATATTTCAATCAACCAACATTGGGGACAAGTCATAAAGGCACAGAACACGTGAATCGCACTGGTTTTCAAACATCAATACATGCACAACCTCAATAACAACCTGGACAACCACCACAAAGGACATTCGAGTGCAGCAAATCGAGTAAAGGAAGAGTCTCCCGTCTGTTCACTGGCCAACCTAGACTTGATTCAACCACTTACTCAAAACAGTCAACTCATGCATCCAACTCAAGACATCAGAATAGAGACCGAGCAATCTAGGTCCTCACCGGGGTACAAGAGCATATAGAAAATGAAAATGAATCACTCACTCTCGACCAGTGGGGTCAGGACAATTTGATGCGAAAGATGCGCATGCTATTTCTCTCAATCCCTATCATCTCTTCACCATGATGGCAGCCTCTAAATGCTAGAGTTCACATATGGGGTGTCACCACTAACTAATCAGGAGGTCTTAGACACAGGTTCAAATGACTGGCTAGGGTCTTAGACATGGGGAAAAGGCCTTTTAGGTGGTGGAAGTATTCATAGCAAAAGGTTCCACATTTCCCGAACACACAAACACAGTCAGCAACCCGGTATTTTCTTTCTGCTATCCTGCATTACTCAATATCTTAAGAGCACAAGAGCGAAGGAGGCATAAACATCAGCATTTCCAAGCCAGACTGCTAAGAAACACTACTTACTGGGCATTATTCAGATTTTTAGTAGTGGCTCTCTTTTGCTTTCAATTTTTCTTTGTTTTTCTTTTATTTTTCTTTTCATTTCTTAAGAGAGCCACCACTCCTGCACATATTTCAAACATCCGCCCAACTTTTAAGCACTACCTCCAACACTCACATAGACTTTAGCAGAAACAGCAGAGAATATATAAAAACCACTCTGTGGAACCTTCTAAAAGATGCAACAAGGGTGATTTCTTTTCATTATAGACCAAAAGAAAGGATAACACACGGCTCAAAGGGGCTGACTAGGGGATATGACACATCAGGACATTCAGTTTTGGGCGTGGGCTAATCCTATGCCCCCATCATCTCAGCTAGTGACAACGTGAATGCTACACATCATGGAAGAGGGATCTATCGCACAAGAAAGAAACGAGCAGGCTCAAATCTCACATGGCTACCTATATGCTCTATCTCATATTCTGCTACCCTGAACTAGATGCATAAACGACTGTTAAGAACAAGTAATCAGATCAAGTCAGATCAAGTCACAGTTGGCAAGCAAACAGTTGAAAAACTGAACCCCTACATCGTTCTACTGCACATCTCAGTCCTCATCATAGGTTGTCCTAGTCGCAAACAAGTTGTCATGCATTAATCCGAAAACCAATCAATTCATCCATCAAAACACAGTGCCAATATGATCAAACAGCAGTACTTGGAGCCCTCAAATCGTAAGATTCGGACAGCGGACTAGGCTCCAAGCACCATCATAAATATTCCAATCGATACAAAGCATCCCCCCACACTTAAGAACGACATTGCCCTCAATGGAGCAGAGGGAAAGATAAGGGGAACGATGTTACCGGGTAAGAACACTGCTGGGGGACTGGAAGTGGACCAGTCAGCGAGAAACGAACGGGAGAGTGGACAATGCTGCACAAATCGAACATCAGAAACACACTAGCACACTGGCGTTAGGGATAAGTGTTAGCCCAGAAGGCTACATCAAACCACAAATGAAAAACCAAAAACAAAAACAAACGACACCAAGTTCAAGCTCCGCACACATGGAGCAAACACACAAAAGTCTAAAAAGAAAAAAAACAAACAAAACAAACACACTGAGACGGGCAACGAGTACAGCCTACTTGTCGCCAAGATCGTCGAGGTCGATGTCGGTCATGAGCGCATCATCATCAGCAGCGCCAGCAGTTCCATCATCACCGTCAGCTGAAGCAGCCCCGGCCGCACGGGCAGGCGCGCACGGCCGTGCACGGCGTGCTTCTGCCCGTGCAGGCCGACACGGCCTGGCCGAGCCGAGGCGCACGGCCGTGTACCTGTCGCTCTTGGCCGTGCACTCCTGGCCGAGAGCTCGCACGGCCAGGCCAGGCATAGCGCACGGCCGTGCAAGACAATGCCATGCCCGTGCAAATCGCACGGCCAAGCCAGGCTGAGCGCACGGCCGTGCATTGTGCACTTGTGGCCGTGCGCTTGTGGCCGAGAGCTTGCACGGCCAGGGGGGTATCCGAACGGCCGTGCAGGTCTAGGTTCTGGCCGTGCGACTTGCTGGGGTCCCGAAATCAACCTGTTTTCGCTCAAAAACGACACGTAACTCTGGATCAACGTCTCAAGACTCAAAAACACACAAAATCAAAGGAAAAAGAGTAAGAAAATGCAAACCTCGGTGGGGTTGCCTCCCCACAAGCGCTTCTTTACCGTCTTTTAGCTGGACGCCAGTATGGATGCTCAGGGAAGTGTAGGATCAGGTGCCTTCAAGAGCGGATCCACATAGCTCTTGAGTAGCTTCAAATGGTGGCCATGCACGCGACGAATGTGGCCACCTGCATTCGCCAGCTCAACTTGGCCATCCGGTAGGATGCAAGCGAGTGAATACTCGGATGGCCAAGGAGGGGGCGGGACCAGCTCATAGTGGTCTCCGGCTTCCTTTCGAGCAGGCTTAGCTGCCTGCAGTTTCGGCCGCCACTCCTCCTTGATCTGTTCTTTGGGTGACGGAGTGGTCCGGAGTGGCGGCGAAGGTGTGGGAGGCGGTTCCTGCAAAATAGGCAGCACAGAAGGATACACGACAGACTCGTGCTCCTGGTGAGAAACAGCATGCAGAGGTGACGAAGCAGGTATAGTATCAGCAACAGAAAACGTTATTCGCTCCTCGCCATCCCTCAAAACTAAGGTCCCATCATGCACATCTATGAGAGCCTTGGCGGTGGCCAGGAAAGGCCTTCCCAGTATAAGAGGCACTTCTGTGTCCTCACTGATGTCCAAGATAACAAAATCCACGGGATATGTGAATTTGCCAACCTTAACCAGAAGGTCTTCCACTATACCCCTAGGATGCACTACAGATCTGTCAGCTAATTGAAGGGTCATCCTAGTAGCACGGGGTTCACCTAGGCCTAGTTTCATGAACAATTTATATGGAATAACATTGATACTAGCACCTAAATCCGCCAAGGACTGCTCTACATGCAATTTATCAATAGAGCACGGGATAGTAAAACTACCTGGGTCCTTCTTCTTCTGCGGAAGCTTGTTTTGCAGAATAGCCGAGCATTCCTCGCTGAGCTCTACCGTGGCCAGCTCACTCAGCTTCTGCTTCTTTGAGAGAAGCTCTTTCAGAAACTTCGCATACTTTGGCATTTGCGATAGTGCCTCCAGGAAGGGCACTTGGACATTCAGCTTCTTGAGCATGGCCATGAAGTTCTCGAACTCTGCCTCCAACCTGTCTTTGTGCAACCGAGTAGGGAAAGGGAGTTTAGGGACATACTCCTTCACTACTGGTTGCGGTTTAGGTGCAGGCACCTCAACTTCCTTCTCTACTTCCTGTTCAACCGCTGGAGCCGCTAAGACAGGGCTTTCTTTCTCCGGTTCCCGAGCAGGGGGATCAACAGTCATCTTGCCACTCCTGGTCATGATGGCATTGCAGCGCTCATTCGGGGTCGGCGGGTGAGGGATGGTCTGCCCTGGTAGAGTACCAGGAGCCCTTTGAGCCACTGCCTGGGCCACGCTCCCCAGCTGGGTCTGGATATCCTGCAAAACAGCCTGTGTATTCCTCTGACCAGCTTCCAGAGCCAGGAGTTGACCCGAGGCCCTCTCCATGAACTGCTCAAAGGTGTTGAATTTCTGAGCACTAACACTGGCAAGAGAACCCACCAAGTCCCGCAGTTCAGCCATCTGATCATTCTGCACTGGGGCAGCAGGGGCTGCACCTGGCTGCTGGAATTGCCCCTGTCTGGGCTGATATGGTGGCCTCTGGAAGCCCGGTGGTCCCTGTGGAGCTGGTGGTCTGGGATTTGGCCCAGCCCAGGAGAAGTTAGGATGCTGGCGCCACCCCTCATTGTACGTGTTGCTGTAGGGGTCATTGCGCCTGACATTGTTGATGAAGTTCACCTGCTCCTGGGGTGTGGTCGATTCCTTCATCGCCTGGCAGTCTTCCACCATATGATGGGTGCTCTCGCACCACTGGCAGAGCATCGCCTGCTGCTGTCCGGTCCCTGGAATCATCCCAGAACGATCGATAGCTGAGACCAGCTTCGATACTACCTGCACCAAATCAGATGACTGGGTGCCCACAGCATGCACACCCCGGCCTGGTGCTCTCCTCGATCTCCTGGCAGTGCCCCAATCATAACCATTCTCCGCCATCTCTTCAAAGAGTTGATTCAGCTGTGGCGGGGTTTTGGTCAGCATGTTCCCGCCACAAACCGAATCGATCAGCTGCTTGTCCTCCGGGAAGAGGGCGTGATAGAAGGTGCCCACCTTGAACGCATCGTTGAAACCATGATTGGGACACCTGAGGAAAAGACTGTTGTACCTCTCCCATGCATCCCTGATGGTCTCATCCTCATCCTGAGCAAAATGTGTAATTTGCTTCTGCAGGTCAGCTGTCTTGGATGGAGGATGGTAGCGGGTGAGGAACTTGTCCGCCAGGTTGGCGAACGTGGTGATGGAGCCCGGAGATCGAGTGTCTAGCCACTCCTTGGCCTGCCCCTCCAGAGTGAATGGGAAGTACCTCAGCTGGATGGCATCTGCTGGTACCCCATTGATCTTGATTCCATCGATGAGCTCGTGGAATCGCCTGAGATGTGATCGAGGGCACTCTCCCTCCTTACCACGGAACACTACTGAACCGCGCAGCATGGTGATCACGGAGGTGCTCACCTCAAAGTTGTTGGCTGGGACCTGAGGGTGCTGAATGGGTGACCTCATGTCCGCAGCCCTAGCGGTCCAGTAGGAGCCCATGGTCTGCTCCTCGGGGATCACAGCATGGTTCCCTGGTTCAGCCATCTCTTCTTCTTCCTCCTCTAACTGCAGCTGTGATAGCGCCTCCTCCGCAGCCAGTCGCGCCTTTAGAGCCCGCTTGAAGTTTCTGCAGGTTCGTTCAAGCTCCTGGTCTAGTGGTAATAGATCTCCCGACTGGCTACGGGTCATGCACTACCTGCACACAATCAGCAGAAACAACCCGTGAAGGCACACAGGTGGAAGAAATAAAAAGCAGAAAATAAAAAGCTAGAGTAACAAATTCTCACTTTTCCCCAATAACCTAGAGGGTTCCCCGGCAACGGCGCCAAAAACTTGATGCTCGAAAACACAACACCAATCTGCGACCAAGTGTAATCACAGACCGGGAATGCAGTAACAGGCAAGTTATATTATCAACCCGGGCTCTAGATCTACTGCTTACTCAGTGATTCTCTGTTATCTAGCCAACTAGAGTAAGTGATTGTTGTTTAAACTAAAAGCAGAAATAAAGCAGGAAATTAATCGGTTTTCTTAAGCAGGAAAGAGTCACTCGGGAATGAATCCCCCTAGCTCTTTAGTTAGGTTTCAATTGCAATTTACCCTGGGTTGATTTACTGTTGATTAGACTGCGGAAGATCCGGCAGTAGCTTGGAATCTCTTAAGCTGACCAAGCCCTCTCAGTCTAACTACCCGGCAGACGACTAGTCTTCACCGGGATAGAAAGCTGAAGCAGTAAGAACAGAAATTCACTACTGGAATTAGATTCCAGTACAGAGCAGTAAACTGGCTAACTCTCGTATAACCAGTCTCCTACTATCGAATGATGAGACTCTAGCACCTAATCAGATTCTATCTATCTCATATTGCAGCAGGAATCAGGAAAAGTTGATCAGACTTCAATTGACTCAATAAACATGCATCATTCGATTATAATCAAACAGTAATATCATCCCAAGTCATTACAATCAATCCCCTAACACATAGAACTAGGGTTCTTCATCCCCAAGTGAGAGAGAGGTTCTACTCCATAGAGAGAGAAAAGAAAACAGTAATCGAAGTATTCATACTCATAATGATGAGGAAACTCTGCTCCGGGATGATGATTTCCACTCCTAGGACGATCTCCAAGCTTGATTTGATGAAACCCAGCTCCAAGATGGCTTCTAGGGTGAGTTCTTCGCACTTTCTCTCTCTAAAACTCTGTTTTTGCTCAAAAGGTCCGATCCTCCCACTTCTGGCTCGGATTAGGCTTTAAAAACCGGGTTTTCCCGAGTTGCACGGCCAGGGTGCACGGCCGTGCACCTCACCATTCTGGCCGTGCACCCTGAAACGCAGCGTATCCCTTAAGTCGAACTCAGGCTTCTTGCACGGCCAGGTGCACGGCCGTGCAATCTTCAGGGCCTGCCCGTGCAGCTCCTCGGCATGAGGCGCACGGCCAGCTTGCAACCGTGCACGGCCGTGCAGTCCCCCTGGTCTGCCCGTGCAGCTCCCAAAAACCTCGCCACTCGTCCGTTCTTCGTCCAATCGACCCCAGACTCGCTCCTAAGCCTTCATTCACGTACTAGGACCTGAAATATCACAAACAAGCACAACCTAGCGTGAAATCGGCCTAAAACACGAGAATCAACACCTCAAACGGTGTAAGAACGGGGGTAAAAACATGTGTAAATGATGGTCTATCACCACCTCAGTCAAAGGTGCGGCCATTTCATCAGACAGGGGCAGCACCTGCAGCCCCAGCACAGAGTGACCCGATGGCGGAACTGCGAGATCTGGTAGGTTCTCTGGCCACCTCCAGTGCAAACAAGTTCAATAACATCGAGCAGTTCATGGAGAAAGCTTCAGGCAAATTCATGGAGCTAGAAGCTGGTCAGAGAAACACGCAGGCTGTGCTGCAGGATATCCAGACATAGCTTGGGAGTGTTGCCCAGGCTGTAGCTCAGAGGCCTCCTGGTACTCTACCCGGTGAGACCATCCCTCGTCCGCAAAACCCAAATGAACACTGCAAGGCCATTACCACCAGGAGTGGCAAGGTGACTGTTGATCCACTTGTTCGGGTACAAGAGAGAGAGACCCATGCTTTAGCACTTCCAGCTAATGGGGAGGAAATGGAGAAGGAGGTTGAGGTGCCTGATCCTAAACTGCAACCAGTGGTGAAGGAGTATGTACCCCAGCTTCCCTTTCCTACTCAATTGCACAAAGACCGACTGGATACTGAGTTTGCCAAGTTCATGGCAATGTTGAAGCAGGTAAACATAAGCATGCCCTTCATGGAGGAATTATCGAAGATGCCCAAGTATGCCAATTTCATGAAGGATCTCCTCACCAAAAAGAGGAATCTTGGGGAGCTGTCAACGGTGATGCTTAACGAGGAGTGTTCTGTCATCCTGCAGAACAAACTACCAGAGAAGCGAAAAGACCCAGGGAGTTTTACTATCCCTTGCATGATTGGTAGTTTGCATATAGGGAAGTCCTTGGCGGATTTAGGCGCTAGCATAAATGTCATGCCATATAAATTGTTTAAAAAGCTAGGCCTAGGTGAACCCAGTGATACTAAGATGAGCATTCAACTTGTTGATAGATCAACTGTGCATCCTAGGGGCATTGCAGAGGACTTGATAGTCGTAGTAGGGACATTCTCATATCCTGTTGATTTTGTGATTTTGGACATAAATGAGGATGTGGATGTGCCATTAATATTGGGTAGACCTTTTCTTGCCACCGCCAAGGCGCTCATTGATGTGAATGATGGGAAATTGATTTTGCGAGCTGGGGGTGAACAAATCACCTTCTCTGTTTCTGATAATATAAAACACCCCCAGTTCCATGATGATCTGGACTACTGTGATGTTGTTGCTGATTTTGAGACCGCACTCGCCATCACGAGTGCGGGCACTGACGATTTCCTTGAGCGTTGTCTTTTGCTAGGGGAACAGGCATCACAGGATGTGCAGCTGGAGGAGCAGCTCGCAGAGCTAGATGAGGCCTCGATCGAGGGGCGAGAGATACCATTTGAGACGATCCCTATCTCGCCTTGGATCGCTACATTATTGGAGGAGCCGCCAGAGCTAGAGCTTAAGCCCCTCCCCTCTCACCTGGAGTATGCATTTCTCCGGGAGGGGAATAAGCTCCCGGTCATTATTAGCTCGGATCTGACACCCGAGCAGAAGAGCAGGCTGGTGGCTCTGCTGCAAAAGTATGCCTGGGCCATGGCATGGAAGATCACAGACATCAGAGTCATTAGCCCATCCATCTGCTCCCATAGAATTCTGATGGAGGATGAGGTTAAGCCAGTCAGACAGCCACAACGGAGATTGTCTCCTAACTTGGAGGCAGTGGTCCGGGCAGAGATTGTGAAGCTCATGGATGTAGGGATCACCTTTGCTATATCTGATAGCAAGTGGGTCAGCCCCACTCATGTGGTCCCGAAGAAAGGCGGGATGACTGTGGTCCCGAATGAGAAGAAAGAGCTAATCCCGATGCGGAGCGTGACCGGCTGGAGAGTCTGCATCGATTACCTGCGCCCGAACGACGCCAGCAGGAAAGATCATTTTCCCCTACCTTTCATTGATCAGATGCTGGAGAGGTTGGCTGGTCATGAGTTTTATTGCTTCCTGTATGGCATGTCTGGTTATTTCCAGATTCCTATTGCACCAGAGGATCAGGCGAAGACCACATTCACTTGCCCCTTTGGTACTTTTGCTTACCGGAGGATTCCATTTGGGTTGTGTAATGCACCAGCGACCTTCCAGAGATGCATGATGGCGATCTTCGACCGACTGGTTGGAGAGATCATGGATGACTTCTCGGTTTGTGGAGACTCCTTCACTCATTGTCTCCATAACCTGGAACTCGTTCTGAAGAGGTGGAAGGAGACTAATATGGCACTCAGTTGGGAGAAGTGCCATTTTATGGTCCGTGAGGGGATTGTGCTCGGGCACAAGATCTCCAAGCAGGGGAATGAGGTGGATCGCGCGAAGATTGAGACGATCAGTAAGCTACCTTCTCCCGTTTCTCTGAATGGGATTCGCAGCTTTCTGGGTCATGCAGGCTTCTACCGGCGCTTCATTAAAGATTTCTCGAATATTGCCCTGCCTCTGACCAAGCTGTTGGAGAAGGATGCACCATTCCAGTTCACTCTTGAGTGCACAGCTGCATTCGAGACTCTGAAGGAGAAGCTTACCCATGCACCTATCATGGTGACTCCTGACTGGTCTCTTCCTTTTAAGCTGATGTGCAATGCGAGTGACTATGCAGTCAGAGCAGTTCTGGGTCAGAGACGCGAGAAGCACTTCCAACCCATCTACTTCGCGTCGAATACCCTGAACCATGCATAGGAGAATTACACCACTACTGATAAGGAGCTCCTCGTCGTGGTGTATGCATTTTACACTGACCACTCGGCGATTCGCTACCTTATGAGCAAGGCTGATGCAAAGCCTAGACTCATCCGCTGGATCCTGCTTCTGCAGGAATTCGATATAGATATCTGGGACAAGAAGGGAGCCGAGAATGTTGCTGCAGATCATCTTTCACGGTTGGAAGCCCCTCCGGTGGACAACCTCGTGGAAGAGATCGATGACTCCTTCCCGGGTGAGAGATTGCTGGCGATGAAACTGGTGGACAGCGTGGTCCCTTGGTATTCTGACTTTGCCAATTATCTGGTGGGCAAGCAGCTACCAAAGGGGATGGCCACTCATGCAAAGCGCAAGTTCTTCTCCGAGCTGAAGCATTACTTCTGGGAGGATCCTTACCTCTTCAGGATCGGAGCAGATGGCATGATCCGGCGCTGTGTCATGGAGTACGAGATGGGAGACATCTCGTCTCAATGCCACGAGGTACCTACTGGAGGTCACCATGGAGGAAACCGCACGGCGCGGAAGGTGCTACAGTCGGCCTTCTATTGGCCCTCGCTCTTTAAGGATGCGGACACATTCGCACGACAGTGCGACCACTGCCAAAGGTCAGGTAACATTTCTGCCGGGGATGAGATGCCCCAACATATTTCTGTCATTTGTGAAATTTTTGATGTTTGGGGTATCGATTTCATGGGCCCATTCCCTCCATCTTTTGGCAATCTATACATTCTGGTTGCAGTGGACTACATCTCGAGGTGGGCAAAAGCTCAAGCCATGCCCACCAATGATGTAAGACGGGTCTGCTCATTTCTGAAGCAACTGTTCTCCCAGTTTGGGACACCCCGCGCCATCATTAGTGATAGAGGAACCCATTTTCAAGGGCAATTCACTAAACTCTTCTCTCGCTATGGTGTTCAGCATCAGGTGTCGGTGGCTTACCACCCCCAGTCAAATGGGCAAGCCGAACTGGCGAACCGAGAGCTTAAACAAATAATTGAAAAGACGGTGGATCAGTCCCGCAAGGATTGGTCCACCAAGCTCGATGATGCTCTTTGGGCATATAGGACGGCCTATAAAAACCCGATTGGCACTTCTCCCTATAGGCTTGTCTATGGGAAGGCGTGTCATTTGCCAGTAGAGCTAGAGCACAAGGCATTCTGGGCCATTAAGCTGCTAAACCTGGATTTGAGTGTTGCAGGTACTGAACGTAAGTTGCAGCTGCTGGAGTTGGAGGAATGGCGTTACCACGCCTACGAGAAAACCCTGCTCTACAAAGAGCAAACCAAGCGTATCCACGACGCTTGGTTGAGGGGCCCGAAGGAGTTTCAGGTAGGTGATCGTGTTCTGCTCTTCAATGCACGCCTGAAATTCTTCCCGGGCAAGCTACGTTCGAGGTGGTCGGGACCCTTCACGGTCACCCAAGTTTTCCCGCACGGTGCGGTGGAGATTAGCAATGCTCAAACTGAGCCATTCAACGTGAATGGCCACCTCCTAAAGTTGTACTTGGGAGGTGTTGTTGAGCGCGCAGAGCTGCTGATCAAGCTCGAGGACCCTTAGTTCCTCTACTGGTGTCCAGCTAAAAGACGGTAAAGAAGCTCTTGTGGGGAGGCAACCCCACCTAGGTTTGCATTTTCTTAACTTTTTCCTTTTGATTTTTTGTGTTTTTGAGTCTTGAGATGTTGTACAAGAGTCGAATGTCGATTTTGAGTGAAAACATGTCAAATTCGGGGTTCTGGCAGCCCACACGGCTAGTCCTAAAACTCACACGGCCGTGTGGAATTGGGTTTTGGCCATGTGGAAGCCCTGGACATTTCACACGGCCAGGACGGGTCCCTCACACGGCCCTATGGTTTTGGCCCTCGGTCGTGTGAAGGCTCGGCAATTTCCACACGGTCAGTTTTGCATTTCACACGGCCGTGTGGATTTCCTCGGCCAGGTCGTGTCGACCTACACGGGCGCTATTGCACCTCACACGGCCGTGTGAGAGTGCCCATGTGGCCGACCTGGCGCCTTTAAATTCGGCCAACACGGCCGCGTCGCCAGAATCCCCATCAGCCCTCGCCGGAATCCTCTCCCCCTCGCCGGAAAATCGCGATTTTCAAATTTTTTGGGCGATTTTCGGCCATTTTTGGTCGGCTTTTCACCAAACCACCACCCAACCCAATCTTCCCTCATCCTTTTCGACATTTACCTCGAGTTTGGGGCGATTTGGGCCGGATTTGGTCACCGGAGGAGATTTCCGATGAGACTCCGGCGAGGCTCCGACGAGCAATTCCGGGCAGATTTTGGAATTTTTGTCGCTTCCATTACCTTCCCCTCATCATCCCCTACACCTCTACTTGTGTCTCCAGGTTTGATTTTGCCCTTTACTTTGTGAATTGTGGAGAATTGGGTGTTAGGGTGTATGTTTAGAGAACCACTTTGCCATGTGTGAATTTCGTGCAATTGATTGAGGGGAAGGCTTGGTTTATGTGTGAATTGTGTTAGGCAATGTCCCCCATGCTTGTTTGAGCCCTTGTGTGCAAGAAATTTGCCAATTCCATGCTTAACTTAATAGTGCACACAAGGTGTTCGCTGAAATGCCAGTATTTCATACCATTTTGTGGGAGCCGGTTGAGGCCCTTAATGATGTGCTTTGATGGTGTATTTTCTATGGATGTGAATCTTAAGTTTCCTCTACATTGTGAATGTGCACCCCCACCCAGATTATGCTTGTTTGATTGAGTTATTGACCCCCGAACTATGGATGAAACCATGGTTCGGCTGTTTTCTGTTCTCAAGTGTGGGGGTGTGATTAACCCTTTCTTTGGATCTTTTGGCTCCACTTTGGGTTGTTCTTTTGCAGGACCATGACGAAAACCTACCTCAAGCGCCCGTTTATCAGGGATTTGAAGAGGGCCCCCCCACCAGGATCGCTTTAAGCGCGTCCTGGCCTGCTCGTTTGGGCAGCATCATTGCTGGTCCAGGCGAGAGTTTGAGAAGCTAAATTGCTACAACCACTTCTCCGCCATTGTCACCAACCGCCGTTGGCGTCGTCTGCTATCCATTCGAGAGAAAGTTTACCACAAGCTCATGCTTGATTTCTATACGACCTTCAAGCACGAAGAGACAGAGGATTGGGAAGACGGTGAAGCCGTCAAGTTCCGGCTCGGCGGTGCGCCCCGCTCCATGAGCTACCACGACTTGGCGACCGCTCTCGACCTCGGCCTGGACGATGATCGGGACTACGTCACCGAGCTCAACGATCCGGTGGGAGTGAACTTAAAGACGTTGTACACCCGCCTAGCTCAGCCCGGCCAGCGTCCCTTTGTTGTAGGGCGGACGAAGGCCAGCACCCTGCAGCTCGATAACCGCATTCTCCACCACTTGCTGGAGAAGTCCTACACTCCAGCTGGGCAAAGTGCGAGCACCATCACCAGGAGAGCCATGTACTTCATCCAGTCCATCCGTCAGGCTGACCATCTTCTCCACCTGGGTTCTGTGGTAGCCAGACCTTTGACAAGAGTGCTACAGAACTGAAGAGCCTACACTGCACTCCCCTCATCACCCGCCTGGCCACCTACTTCCAGATATCACTGCAGGGGTGCACAAAGCAAGGGGCACTAGTGCTTTCGGTGAGGACACGATCAAGAGTATGCACCTGCTGCGAGTCAATCGAGGCATCAAGTGGATCGCGGGGTTTCCTGAACCTCCGATCCCAGCGGAGGACCAGCCCGATGCTCCTGAGGATGAGGCTGCTGAGGATGCCCACCCTGAGGATGTGGATGATGCTGATGGCCCCCGCCCGACCACCTTCGAGTATGGGGGTAGCAGTTTCACCTTCCCATCTCAGGACTACTTCACTCACCAGTTCCAGCAGCTGAGCATCCAGAATCAGCAAATCCTCGACCATCAGCTCCAGTTCCAACAGTAGTACTCGGCTCGCCAGGCTGAGTATCAGACCCGGATGGCTGCCTATAATGAGCGCCTGGACCGCATGGAGACCTAGCAGGGGTGACTCTGGCTCACATCGAGTGGGAGAAGGCCCGCTCTTGGCGTATGCAGGAGGTCCAGCAGCACCTGCTCCAGCTGATACCGGATGAGCAGCTAGTCTGGAGGACTCCTTGGGAGGACTCTCCCCTACCACCCACGGCCGCCGGAGATGACGCCTTCATGGACGACATCGACTTCGACAACTTTGGCGATCAGTAGTCTGTACTCGTCGCCCCTAAGTGTGTGTTTTTGTTTTAGACTTTTTATGTTTGCTCTATGTGTGTGCGGAGCTTGAACTGAGTCTGTCGTTTGTTTTTATACTTTTGGTTTTCTTTTGTGGATTGTCTATTTTGTGGCCATCTTGGCTAAACTCTGATCCTTAACGCATAGTGTGCTAGTGTGTTCTTTGTATTCCCTTCGTGCAGAACTGTCCGTTCGTTCCATATGTTCCCCGCTGACTGGTCCACTTCCAGTCTCCCGGCAGTATTTCAATCCGGTAACATCGTTCCCCTTATCTTTCCCTCTGCTCCATTGAGGGCAATGTCGTGCTTAAGTGTGGGGGTGTTTATCTATTGTTGACTACTAGATGAGTTTGTGTGCTTGGAGCCTAGTCCACTGTCCAATTTGATAAATTGAGGGCTCTAAGTACTGTTCCCTGCAAAATCCTGCTCAGTATGCTTTAAATTGATAGTCTTTATGGTGATATGCAACCTAGGGAGGTAGTTGTAGCACTATGGAGGATGTTGAAGTATAAGATTTTGTCCTATCTGTCTCTCTACTGTGCCGATTGATTTTGTGAACTAAGAGATTTAGGACCGTTGATTCATGTGGTATTGATGACTCCTCTTATGCTTTGTTGTGGACTCGTGTAACGAAAAAGGGTGCTCAAGGGTGAAATGAAAAAGCTGTTGGTCCTCCATGTCAAAAATTTGAAATTCTAAGACATGGGGTAAGCCCAACGTGTGCGGCACCGTTCATTGCACAAAATCGGGTTTTGGAAGAGATTTTAGTGATCCTTGGTGGGGTAGGTCTACAAGGTGAAGCTAAGTTGTCTCCAGTACAAGTAAAATTTCCACCCATTGAATGGTTTGCCTACTTGAGGATAGAGCTTCCGACCCTCCTTAATTTCATTGACCCTCCACACGAGTTGAGGAAAAGGAGTTAAAAGAAGTACTCCGGCGAGCGCCTGATGTACAGAAATTGCTCTTGCTCGACTAATAAGGGTCGACCGTGCAAAAGACTGTAGTTGGAGCCCCCGCCAACTGAATGAAAAGAAAAAAAAGAGTAAAATGAAAGTGAAAAATGGGTTCCAATGGTGAAATGAATTGAAAGAGCACCCCGGTACAACGAGTCCTTGGTTGTGAATGGTGTGAGTCTCCTTATCCATGAATTGACTGTCTTAGTTTCACTGCTTCTCATGATCCTGGCTTGAGTCTAGTACTCGCATTAAGAGAGATAGGAGGCATCTTATAAGACCAGTTGACCTCGTAAGTTGCTAAATGATCTAGAAAATCCTCTACCAACGATCGGGGTTGCATGTTTCTATAGAGGTCTGGAGAGTTGCATTGGTTTGAGTCAGGTTTGCTTGGGGACAAGCAAACGGTTAAGTGTGGGGGAGTTTGATAGACCGTTAATTGCACATGTTTTTACCCCTATTCTTGAGTCGTTTGAGATGTTGATTCTCTTGTTTTAGGCCGATTTCACGCTAGGTTGTGCTTGTTTGTGATATTTCAGGTCCTAGTACGTGAATGAGAGGGCTTGGTCAGCTTAAGAGATTCCAAGCTACTGTCGGATCTTCCGCAGTTTAATCAACAGTAAATCAACCCAGGGTAATTACAACTGAGACCTAACTAATGAGCTAGGGGGACTCATTCCCGAGTGACTCTTCCCTTGCTTTAGAAAACCGAATCAATTCCTTCTTTCTTACTGCTTTTAGTTAAAACCACAATTAATCGACTTAGTTGGCTAGATAATAGATATTCACGGAGTAGGCAGTAGATCTAGACCCCGGGTTGATAATTAGAGCTTGCCACTTTACTGCGTTCCCGGACTGCGATTACACTTGGTCGCAGTTTGGTGTTGTGTCGTAGCGTGTCAGTTGCTTTGGGTTGGTAGTTATATTCCCTTCGTCTCCAACTGAGTTATCGTCATTTAGTGTCCATTCTAAAGCTCGTTTGGACATCACCAATAAATTCCACAGGGTCTTCTACCTGTCGTTCTTCCTTGGTTGCTTATCGACGGATACTGCTAAAGTTTACAGCCCACTTGGTATCGATGTCGTCGTCAATCGTCAAAGTTGGGATTCTGTCTTTTAGTTGGATTTTTGTCACAAGCGTCCGTTGAATTTATCCCATGGTCCATATGTCTTTTAGTGGTGCCACCACTCACCATGTATCTCTCTAATGGAGCTTTGTTTTTAACTGAATTTTTGTCTTGAGAAGGAGTTTGCTGCATGGACCAAGTGGTTATCAAATGTACAATTTCTAATAGAGAAGTCTCGGCCAATCACTAGCTCTTGCATTTCCTCGTGGGTTGGGGTGGAGAGTAGATCTGGTGACTAAGGGGGGGTGCTTCGTCACTTGACTAAGCCCCTCCCAACCCTTAGATCTGGCCACATCAAGCTGGCGGTTAAAAAGTGGGAAGGGCTATTTAATTAATGACAGAGGTAGTTTGGTTATTATGGAAAATTACGAAGTATCACTACAAGAAAACTAGACTTCGGATAAAGAGGTTATTTGCGTCTAAATATTACTTATTTGCTTTTGTATGTCTTTCGATGCAAATATATTATTTGAATCATTTGCCTCTGTCTCGAATTCTTTTTGGAGAAAAATATAGATGCAAATACTATCTAACTCTAACAATGATATTTGAGACAAATAATTTATTTTCCAGTCATCTATATTTGCTTCTAAAGAACTTTAAAAAAAGATAAATATTTGTCTCCAATAGATACATTTAGAGCCAAATAATTTTATCTCCAGTTCTACTTGTAGATGCAAATAATCTCCTCTCATGATCGTCCCTAAAAACTTGATACACACAATTTTCATACTAATACATATTAAAATATTTTGATTATATTAATTAAATACATAAAGTATATAAATTATTCGTAAAATACATGATAGTAGAATACATAAAAAAATATATATTGTCAAAAAAAAATACACAACTTATGTCTTTTTTGACAAGAGAGAACGCTCGCCTCCAGAGCCACACCGAGTCAGCTTATCCCTTCTGATTTTTTTAACCGAGTCGACTTTGAGTGAATGAATCGCCATCCATAAAGGCATCACCGTACCTTCTAATTTTACCATTTTTTATCACCGTTCACCGCACTTTCTGCGTAAGTAGGGGTGGCAGAACAGTTTTTGGTTTGCAGTTAATCGGACGGCTTCGACCGAACTGACCAATTTTCGGCTAACCGAAAAATGTCCTCAAACGTCGGTGGTCGGTTGTCGGTTGTCGGAAGAGAGGGGAAGAGGCTCGGCTAGCTGATTAACCATGGTCGGAAACCGGTGGTTAACCGGCTAACCAACATCTTCCCCTTTACTCCAAAACGACCCGCACTCCGCCTAAAACGACCACGCACCATCCCTTCCAAAACGACCCCCAACAGCCAAAACCCTAAAGGCCTAACCCGCAATCACCCTTTCCTCCTTGCCTCCGCCGCTAGAGACCAAAGCTTGCCGGCGCCGGCCCTACATGCTGCGACGCCGTCAACCCGCCATCGCCTGAATTTCCTCTTCGTCTCCTCTTCTTATCCTCTCTACTCTCCTCTTCGGCTCTTCCCTTCCATCCTCCACCGGCACACTCGCAGCGTCACCGTCAACCCGCCATCGCCTGAGTCTGCATCTCCACCACCGCGACGACCCAGGGCCTCCGTTCCGCAGTTCGCGTGCTCGATCCCCTACTTCTGCTCCTCGAATCGCCAGCCGCCTTGCCCCGACGTTCGCCTCCACTCGCTGTCACTGTGCCTCTGCTTCTCCTCCATGGTCATGGTGGCCTGCCTGGTGGTGGTGGAGAAAGGATTTTTTGGGATTTTTTGTGTGGGCGGATTTTTGCAACTGTTTTGAAATGGAGAAAGGAAGGAGAGAGGGTGGGCGGATTTTTGTGGATTTTTGCAACTGTTTTGAAATGGAGGAAGGAGATAAGGTGCATGTTTAAGTGGTAGGCAGATTTTTGGGGATTTTTTTAATAATATTTTGAAGAGAAGGGTGTGTTTTTCGGGTATACGACTAACCGAACCAAAACCGATAACTGACCGCTCGGTGGTCGGTAGAAGGAGGTGGTGGCTCGGTTTAACCGATAACTGACAAATTGGTTTTTGGTTAAACCAAAACCATTCGACTGACACCCCTATGTGTAAGTACCTTGTCTGCAATGGAGGAAGCCAGAAACGGG
This sequence comes from Linum trigynum, assembly GCA_964030455.1. Lineage (NCBI taxonomy): Eukaryota > Viridiplantae > Streptophyta > Magnoliopsida > Malpighiales > Linaceae > Linum > Linum trigynum. The sequence continues at coordinate 25,893,343 of OZ034821.1, read as the reverse complement.
GGCTTGTTCCAGATCCAGTCGTGGATACTCCAGGGAGATTTCAGAGACGCGTCCCTTGCAAGGAGGTTTCATCGATCGGCCTCTGTGCTAGAAATTGAAAGAAGAAAGCTCGAATTAGGCCAAAAAGGGAAAAGTCTCAATTTTCACACGGATCTGATACAAGGTATCAGTAGGGTCACCCGCCTCTGGGTTTGATAACTTTGATTAACTGCGCATAGATCTAGGGGTCTTCAAATAGAACTCCAGGTGCTCTCAAATATGGCTCCCGATGCGAAGGATCACCAGGCCATTGCCGAATTGACGCAGAGAATCTGAGAAGCCCAAACAAAACATAAAAAAGTTCAAATGAAGGAATACGAGATTACACTCCCACTTCTATTCACCTCAATTTAAGTATATTGAATGACAACCCAACCAACTTTAAAAGAGTTAGATCTAGCCTGATTGTCGCCATTTCCTTGCCATCGAACGTCATTGCGACCACTGTTACCCAACTTTCTTGGCGTCGTTCGTCCTCTAATTTGCTATTAACAACTACCATAGTTCGCCACACGGTCGGCTGCTTGAGGAAGAAAAAAGAATTAATAGAAGATGGAGGAAGGGAAGTTGGTCTGTTTTTCCTGTGGAAGAGAAGAGGAGAGATGCAAGGGAGAGAAGTAAAGAATGATTGACGGTTGGAAGGAAGAATGGGATTATGGTTGTTGTTAAGGTATGCATAAAATGAATAGATTTAGAAACTATTATATTTGGCATCTCTCTGGGACTAAAAAATCGGGAGATGCACCAAAAATGGTAGCCGCCAGGAAATCTAAACGGTGGGGAGGACGCCGGCAATTCTGTTTCGGCTGCGGCGAGGCGGGGAGGACGCGACGGGCTAGGGAGAATCTTTTAATTATTATTTATTAAAAATAAAATAATTATGAACCATGCAATTACTATATTCCCCTTTATTAAAATTAATTAATTGGAGCCATTAGATTTTAATGAGTTTGAAGGACTGAGATCGACATAGGCAAGTGACTAAGGGACCCCCCTAGACTAACTTCAACCCACAAAGTCAGATGTGGCTTCACAAATAGTCATATATGGATTTTTAACTTCTCAAACCCCATTTCACTCCAATAAAAAGCTAAATTTAGCTTTCCACCTCCTTTTTCAATTTATTTCAATAAATCATACTTATTTGACCTCTAATTTTTATATTTCACTTGAATATTTTTATAGTTCATTATTACTTTTGGAAACAAAATTTTGGATGTAATTTTTTCAAATCCGAGACAAAAAAAAATTGGAAAATTAGGCGTTAATTTGTTATCATTTACTTAATGTTGCTTGGTAGTTTGTATTTCATATTTCGGTAGTTTGCATTTCATGTTGCTTCGTCATTACTCCATTTATTTCTCATTCAAATGGGACGAGAAAAAGAAATCAACCACCAACCAATCACAGAAACAAAGAAGAAAAGGACAAAAAATTAGCGACCCCAGCAGCGGGACTACCATCTTTGCCCAGCCAAATTTGGCTTTTTAGCCATAGTGGGAGCTAAATTTGGCTCCTCAAATCCACTTACCCATATTTAGCAACCACTTTATTTGTTGGCTTCCTTACAAGCAAACGAGGGGGCTGTTGCCGGCGCCGCTCAGGCGACTGGCGGCAGCTCTCCACCCCCGTCCTTTTCTTTTGTTGTTTTCCTTTCCTGATCTACTATTTCATCAGTTTCCCAACCGCGTTTTGGCTTGTTTGTCCTTTTGTGTGGTTTTTCTTTTCCCCTGTGTGGGTTGTGTCGTCTCCCCTGTGTATGGGTTGAGTTCTTTTGTCCTATGTTCTGTTTTTCAGATCTAACTTGTCTTTTCCTCATTTCTCCATGGTCTACCTCGTTCTCGCCTTACAGATCTAGGTAGTTCGGAGATGAAGCTATTGACGTTGGACTCGATTTGGTGAGCTTGAAGGCAAAAGATCTTCACTCCTCTGTTTCCACCGCCGGACGACCGACCGACCGATCTTGGTATTTCCTTAGCTTCGTGCAGTGGGATACAGAAGATTGTTTTAGCTCGGAGGTGTTTGTTTGGAGGGTATGCCTTCCACTTCCTGTCTTTTGGGTTGGGTTGGGACCAAGTACTTTGCTTGTCGTCTGGTGATGGTGGTTTAACGTGCGGCGGCGCTACTTCTACTGGTCGTGCGACGGCGCCAGTATTCAGCCACAGCGGTGGGGTATTTAGAGGGGGGCAGGGTTAGGGATCAGATGAGTTTTGGATCTTAGGCTTTGGACCCTATTGAGTTCCGCATTTGTTTGGACTTTTTGTTTCTAATTTATTAACCCTTTTTATTTCACTGCTTTTATCTTTTCCTATGGGCCTGGCCCGGTGCATTCTTAATGAAATCCTTTTAAAAAAAACTTCAAATTAAATTACTATCTTGTTTCCTTATAAACTCCAATGGTTGAACAGATAATAAATATGACTCATAGCCTTGGCAAAAGATACTATGCATTTGGACTAGGGATGTGGATGGTTAATCTCTATGTTGATGTTGATCCACCGGCAAATAATTCAAACCATAGTGGGTGGATAATTGATGTGGGTGAATCATAAATTTCTTATATGCACTTATTCGAGTGGGTTGTGGGTCTCCCGAACAATCCACACCCACTTCACATGGAAAAAACTTGTTTCTTGTTTATCCTATCGAATTGTCATCATATATCCTAACCATACCACATACTGAACATCCACTTCTAAAGGTAAAAAATATAGAATATTTTTGAAAGATTTTATAGAAGTTTTCTCTACACAATTGGTCGATGAAGTAATGAAAGATTTGATACCTCCGTCAAAGAAGTGAAATCCACACATAAAGAGTCTTTGTCTCTAGGAAAATGTTGTCAATGCCTTTGTTTTCTATATCAACGAATATATACTTCACTTAAAGTGGCCAAAAGAAAAGTTGGTATGAGTATTAGAAAACTTTACATGTCACAAGTAGTTGACGGATTTACACAGGACAAATTGGGAAGTGTCGAAAATTGCTAATGCATTCCTGGTTTATGTGAAATTTTATTATAAATGTTAGTCAACTTGCTTAATAATTAGTCAGATAATTGCTTTTGTGGGTTAACCCACAACCCAAATACCAATTACACCCACCCAACCTGATGAAGAATGTGGTTGGATAGAGGGTCATAATTGTACTAACTCGTTAATAAAGAGGTGGTGAATTTGAGACCAATATCCATCCAACCCACTCATAGCTCATCTTTGCTATGAATAGTCCAAAGTATACAGGAATTCATAACTTATCCTTCTATACTAATCTTAAATGTTCATATGTCGTTCATTTCAATTTTTGTAAAGAAAAAACACACTAACTATGATCTACCATATGTCACCAAACTATACATACTTGGAAAAAAAAAATAATGGGTTAATTGCATGGTTGGTCACTGAGATTACAAAAAATGTTCATGTTTGGTCACTGGAAATATTTAAATCCAATCTTGGTCACTCAAATTAGTCAAATGGTTCAAGTTTGGTCACTCCCCGTCCAACTCCGTTAAATTTGTCTGATGTGGCAGTCAACCCTCAAAGTTGACCGTTAACTCAATGACGTGGCAATTAAAAAATAATAACTAAAATAAATTTTAATCTTCTACCATTTTCAACTCATATTCACAATAAAGTAAAATTAAAAAAATTATTATAGTCACAAATTGAAAGAGTAGCTTCCTCCTCCACCACCACATCCCTTCCCGCAACCAAATCAGCTCCCAATTCCTCATCCTAGCTCCGCCCCCTGCCGCCGTCCCCGCCTGCTCTTCGCCTACTGCACCGACCCTTCGATTGCTCGCGACAGCGCAGGCGAAATCTCGAATCTACGGTGACTACTGGCCATCAAATAATCGACCGAAACAACATCATCCCGTGTTCTCCCGTCGTTCCAGGATCTACATCAAACCTTCCATATACAAAATCAGGGCTCAACATCCCTCGCTCGCTGTGACCCACTATTCCGTCAAGATGAAGGGATATGGGAATAGATACGACCTCCGGCCGCTTCTGTGACCGCTGTCATAGGATCCAAGCAGCGACAACTGTTTTTATTACACAGAGAGGTAAGGACAAGAAATTTTTGGACTAAGCATGTTCCATGCCGCGAGGTCCAGATTCCTCTGACTGAACGAGGGATTTGGTCGAGGGAAACGAGATTTGGAGGGTTCGCAGCCGTCATAATCCCATGCCCTCATTTTCCACTGCCATTTGGTTCTGCTATTGGTTCCATCAATTACGCTGCTTCCTTTAGCAATTTCTCCTGCAAATCGTTCCATAGGTCAAAGTAGGTGATGGGAGAAGATGAGGGTGAAGTATATATGTTTGTCTCAAACAGATGAAGAAGACGAGGGGAATGGTCGAGAGAAGAGGAGACAAGAAGGGTTTTGGTTCGCTGGGAGGAATTCGTCTGATGAGGGTGAAGTATACCCTTCGATTGCTCACGACAGTGCAGGTGATTATGGCTAGGGAGCGGCGGGGACGGCGGCAGCGGCAGCGGACAGAGCTACGGATGAGAATTGGGAGATGGTTTGGTTGCGGGGAAGGGATGTGGTGGCGGAGGAGGAAGCTACCCTTTCAATTTGTAACTATAATAATTTTTTTGTTTTATTTATTTTACGTTGTTGTGAAAATGAGTTGGAAATGGTAGAATATTAAAATTTATTTTATTTATTATTTTTTAATTGCCACGTCACCGAGTTAATGGTCGACTTTGAGGGTTGACTGCCACATCATACAAATTTAACGGAGTTGGACGGATAGTGACCAAACTTGAACCATTTAACTAATTTGAGTGACCAAGATTGGATTTAAATATTTTCAGTGACCAAACATGAACGTTTTCTGTAATCTCAGTGACCAACCATGCAATTAACCCAAAAATAATTGTTCAAAATGGGTATGCTTATGGTGAGTTTGTTAAAACTCCAATGCGAAGAAGGGCTTGATCCAGTAGTAATACCATTGGTTTAAGACTCCTTTAAGTAGCACCTAAGTCATCATATACAAACTTATACCACGATTATAAAAAAACTCCAAATCATTGTTACTTGAAATCTGACGGATAAATTTGATCAAACGGTACTGGAATTTGGTCGATCAATATAGTGAATTATATTATATATGTTCCGTGTGGTCTGGTCAAGCTCTTTCAAGCTAGTTCGAGGATAGAATGTCGACATAAACATAAATTCGTAGCTCTGTGTAATATAACACATGGAGGTCAACCGAAAGCATGTCGACCTCTGTGTTTGCAAATTGACTTATTTCAAGACACCAACCCAACAGAATTGTTGCTTGGTCCACTTGATTCACATTATGTGCAGGTGGTTTGGTTTTGAGGAACAAAAGATGCACTACCCTAGCTATAAGTTTGGGCGTACGGGTTATGGATTGGACAAACATTCATATGTACAAGAATCACAAAAATAAGTCATATAAACTCAAAACCGGACAAACGGTATGCATACAATAGCACAAAGAAATATACAAACCAAAAAACTCAAATAACGACCAGAATTTATATAATAATAAAAAACAAATGAGCCCTCTAGGACCAGTAAACCCAAGGGCATAACAACATATAATCATCAACTCCTAATTAATACACAATCATATTGACCAACTTCACTCCGTTGGTAAGGCTGGGGATGGAAGTAGAGCCGTCAAAATGTAACCCGACCCGAGTAATCTCCCCGATCAATCCGACCCGCAATTCGCCCGATCAACCCGATCCGTAACCCGTCCGCAATTTGATTTGACTAAAAGTCAATGACCCATAACCCGCCCGACCCGCAATCCGACCAACCCGCAACCCAACTAACCCGAACTCGTAACTCGACCAACCCGCAGCCCGACTATAATAGAAGAAATTCGATGAAGATAAACCAAAAGTTGACATTTGAAATTCTAGTTCACTAAAGTCTGATCATTACATCATCAATTATTAACTTAGTATAATAATATACATCATCAACCTATTAACGCATATAATATCATCAAATATTTATTTAGATACATCATCAACCTAATAGTGCACATAACATTATAAAATATTAATTTAGCATAATAAGATAATTATAAGATTTAAAATCCAAACATCGTGGTCCTATCATAAAAAAGATTAATAATAGTTCACAAAATTCTGATCATAACTAGAATACATGACTCATGATAGTTCATATTGTCTCAAGACCTCAAATATCAATAAAAACATGTCAAAAAAACAAATTGACATTCCAAATGAAGATCATAACAAGAAAGAAATCATGAATTACCTCAATCAACCAAACAATATGCTTCAACCCCTCTGAACCCTCACAGTACGCCTTCTGTCTTTCCCTTTTCCTCCTCTTCCCGGTCTGCTTTTCCCTTTGTGTCCTGAAGTGGTGGGAAACTTTGGAACCAAATAATTTTGGGCGATGGGAAACTTTGAGCGGTGGGAAACTTTGAGCGAAAAACTGAAAATGAATTTTGGGCGGTGGGAAACTTTGGAGCCAATTAATTTTGGTTGATGCCAAAATTTGAATCAAATGAATTTTTTGACCAAATGAATTTTGGTTGGAGCCTAACTATTAATCACGATAAATAAAAATTAAAAATCATATAAATAAATTACCGTGATTGGAATTATATAATTACATACGAGAAATTTTACCGTGACATTTAGTATACTTTTTAATATGGGAAAGGTTCCCGTAAATAAGATCTCGTGACTAGAAACTTGTTTTTTTGTAGTGAAGTGAAGATTAAAAATAGGTAAATTAATTCCCGTGATTGGAACTATAAAATTAATTACGGGAAATTTTACCGTGCTTAGTAGCATACCTCTAAGTACAGGAAACACTACCGTGAATAAGATACCGTGACTGAAAATCAATTTTCTTGTAGTGTAATAGTACTCACGACTGGCGGAAGGAAGAAGCGGCAATAACACTGGAGGGAAGAGGCGGCGGTCAAGGGTGCTCTACTCTCTCGATTTAGGGTTGCGACACGAATAGGGATTAGTCAAAATCATAACTAATACAGATCAAGTTTTTTTTTGTTAACATATGTTCATCAATAAAACCATTAGGGGTTTAGGGTATATGATATAGAGTCGACGTATAGGGTAATGGGTTAGGGTTAAGGTATTAAACTATTAATGGTTTAGCCAAGATTAATCAAAATCATAAATAATAAGGATCAAGTTATTTATTAACACATGTTCATGAATAAAAACATTTGGGGTTCAGGGTATAGACTATTTAGAGTTTAGATTATATGTTATCGAGAAGAGTTACAATTGAACTCACAACAATTTTTCTAAATTCTATAATTTAGTTTAATACAAAAATCATATAAACAATTAACTAGCTAAACCAACAATTTCTCACTTGTTTTTAAAAAATTAAAAAACTATTTTTAAACTTTTCTCTCCAAATTTTGGATTCCCCCAATACTACTGCCAAAAAATTTGATTCCCCCACTTGCCGAGACCCGCCAATAATTCCCCCTATAATGTTTCCCCAAAATTTTGTTTCCTCCCACCTTTGAGTCTTTGACTTTGAGTAGTGATTCTTTTTTTTACAAGTATTGTGCTAGCTTCATATAGTTACGACTTACGACTTACTAGTAATCACTAAACCGTAACGCGATGTTTTGGTCTGTATAACCCGCAACCCGAACCGCCCGACTAGTAACCCGATTGGCCCGCAGCCCGATTGACCCGTAACCCAATTGACCCGCAACCTGATTGACCCGTAACCTGAGTAACCCGCAACCTGATCAACCCAAACCCGATGAACCCGCAATTCGACCAACCTGCAACCCGAATGAACCCAGCCCGAACCCGCACGATTGACACCTCTAGATGGAAGGAATAGTTGGAAAAGTACTGCTGGGCAATGGCGGCAGAGAACCCGTCGGGATGGAAGGAATTGTACGTGGGCAATCCTCCGGATGGCTGAGGCAGAGATGTGATGGTGGGCATAGGAGGCAGTGCTGTGGGCTGCGGCAGTTGGAGGAGTTACATTGTCGCGCGCGCCGCCATTCCACTTTCCATGTTGCAGATTGCGACGGCGGCCAGGATGAGAGCCACGGCGAACAACTTTGAAGAAACGGCCATGTTTGGTGGCGGTATCAACAGTATAATTTATAGCTGAAAAGTAAAACTGCAACCCCCATTCAAATTTCCCTGCCCATAGAGTGATTTTAGGAAGCTGATGTGGCAGGATGTTAAGCGGGAAAAAAATAAAACTCCCCGCCCAGAACTAAGAAACCGTCCCTCCCCAACTTTTCTCCTATTTCCCACGTCATCATTTAATTTTATTTTAGTTTTCGTTTGACTGAAATTAAGCCCACCTTTTCTACTGGTTATTAAGAGAGAGAAGAAACTCACGGAAAGGGAAGCGCAATTGCAAGCACATTACAGAGAGAGGGGGGAAAGGTGAAAGGGAGGAGAAGGAAGGAGGTTGCTTACCCTTTTACAGATACGATCTGCGGAAGGAATGGAAGAAGCGATTAGGCAGGCGCAGAGGAGCTTCCCGTTGGCGGTAAAGTAGAAAGCGTCGAGGTTTTCATGGTCTGGGATCAAGGAGAGCTTTAGGGAGCGGAGGGTTTGGGGCTGCGATGGATCGAATGTTAGGGTTTGGAGGCGGCGGGAATTTGGGGTTCTGAGGAGAACCTGGATCGATTTGGGGTGCATATTTGCGGGTAAACTTTCTAGGGTTTGGGAAGACAAAATTGAATCGTGTAATTGAGGAGAGAAATCGGAAGAACACCGTCTCCCCCGCCGCCACGAACCCTGCTTCTTCTTTCTTCTCTTCTTCATGCTCTAGAAGGTCGCTCCAAATCGCTCCAGCTACTCTTGGATGGGTTTTTTCTATTTCTCCCCCTTTCATTAACTCTTTACATTCTGGGTTCAGTTCATATTCATTGCATTCTGAACGAGGGTGCTTTCCAAGACCCTAAGTTATTCAACTCTTTACAAAAAGAGGGCATTTTGTTCCCATTCCAAAGCTTTGTCCAAATATGAAGCTAATTATGATACTGGAATCGACAGCTTCCAGCGACAAAGACGAAACCAGGAAAACACAGAAGTAAAAGAAAGATGGAGCCGCTGTCAAATTTTATTCAGTTAGAGTTAGTTAACTCTTTTCAGCATCACTGTTATTTTTAATGTTTGTACATTAGCTCTGATGACTTTGAATGGTCCTAGGTAAACAAAGTTGCATAGCTATGAATGATAACATGATGAGCTGAATCGTCACTATGATCCTGACCTTCCTCCCATTTGTTAAGCTTGAATCTTGATGAATGTTTGGGAAACTGTGGTTTGATGCGGTGATGTTGAAATATTTATGTTTGGAAATCTTGCTGCTCTGCAGGCAGCGTCTAAGCTGATAAAGAGCTCAGTTTTGCCGACTCTTGAAGAATACAGACCCATAATTCTGTCATCTCTCAAATTCTCCAAGTTTACTTTTGGTACAGTTTCCCCTTAGTCAGGTTGGTCCTCTTCTTTCTTTTCTATTGTGATTAGTTTGAGATTCGAAGTAGAGAATTGTGTTCCAATAGTATAATATTTTTTTCCGCATGCTCTGAACTCAATAGAGTCATGATTTGTGAAGTATCTTTTAAGAACAATGATGCAGCTACCTAGGTCATGTAACTAAGGATAAAGTATGCATTTATACTTGGTGGGAAGAGTTTTATTGCCCTTGCAAAAATGCAGGACTCGGAACTGAACTTACCACAAGTAGTCCATGTTGGATTAGAAAAGGCTGCCTCTTGATTCCATCACCACCTCTGCTCCCATCTCTACCTTATGGTATTCTCTGCATATTTAGTATGAACCCATAATGGGATATTCAGGTAACATCTTACATCAATGTCTTGGTATTTGTATCCATGAACCAGTGAGATCCCTCCTCATGGTTGGCGACTTGGGATGTTTGGGATTGTGGAAAATGGTTGTATGTATATTTGAAGGATGAATAATGATATGACGACTTGATTTTTTTTGGAATATGGCTTATATATCATTTTTTACATTTAATCTCGCCTAGACAAGGACTAATCGGCATGGGTTAGGCGGTGCCTCCTCGCCTAGATAGCGCCTAGCGTCTTCTTGAACATTGCTTTTATTTGGGAGTAATAGTCGTCTTTTTTTGTTGTTGGTAAAAACGAGAGCTCAGACGGGCGCTCTAACCCTTAACTATTAATCATATGTAGGATCTGAGTCCCAAGTGCGTCAAAGTACAACCAGTAGTTGAGCATATGACTCGGGTTATCCACAAACCAGATCCCAAAATGAATAGTGTGTCCAAGTGAAGCCAAATAGTCCGCTACATAATTTCTCTCCCAGAACACATGCTCTAGCTGACTTCCCAGTCTCGGCCAGCAGCTGTCGCACCTCTGCGACTAAAGTATGATGAGGATGACTGGAAGAATCGCCATAGACGAGGGCGAGCGTCGTTGCCGAATCTGTTTGCAGCTGAAGTTGTCGGATCCCTGTGTCCCAAGTCATGCTGAGTCCATGAAAAATCCCCGCCAGTTCAGCATGGATGATCGAGCCACCACCCAGATTGGCCGTAAAAGCTCTCACAAACTGACAGTCCTGTCTGCATAACACTCCTCCCGCTGCTGAGTTCCCTTGGCTTGTGTTAACAGAGCCATCAGTATTCAAACAGGTCCTTCCCTGCAGAGGTGGTTCCCAGCCAACTAGCCAAGCATCATTTCCACCCGCTCTGTAGCCTCCCCGAGAACCTGCCCAATCCTCCTGGAAGATTGATCAATCTGCACTCGCTTTTGCCGGATTTGGTAGGCTAACTGGGTTGCCGGCGCCAATAGTCTCTCGAAGACCCAGAGGTTTCTATTTTTTCATAGTTGCCAACAGAAAGTAGCGAAGAGGGATGCGTCTATCGGTCTATGGTATTAATAGTCATCTTTATCACTATGCTTTTCATTTTATTTGTTGCTTCTAATTATAATGATCAACAGATAAGTCAATAAAATATGTGATCGCGTTGACCTATCAATCAATTTGGAATTGTGCAAATTGTTCAAAATAAACACTATTTCAAGAGACATTGTTTTATGCAGGTATAACAGCTCCATTCTCTACTAGCAAAAGCGAAGTCGATCATTTGCCTGGAGGTAGGGAAACATCTTTGGGAATCTTCTTGAAATTCCCCGACTTTTATTGTTGATCATCTGACCTTCCAAAAATAGCGATGAGCATAATGTAATTGTCCATTTTTTTGCAAGAGGATAATAGATTATTACCAACTAATTCACTAATAATTCTTGAGCTTTACGGATGGTATTCTTTTTAATTAATTTTCTTTATTATAGTAATTTATTGTTGTAAATTTTCACTTCATAATGTTAGTATACATGTAACTATGAACATAATTGTTGAAAGCGTACTAATATTTGTGGATACTCGAAACCTTATATGCTATGAAATAGGTGGCAGACACAAGGACTGTCGTAAATTTAGCATATGTTATACTATCGAGCTAAAGGCCGAGCACAAAGCTAAGAACAAATTTATGGGCACACAAATTTTTGAAAAAAAAGTTTTTATTTGTTGGTGGCACATATTTGTTATAAATTTTTAGAATCTTTCAAATGACATAGTAGACAAATCTATAAGTGTTGACTTTTAGATATCAAAGGCAACACCAAAATCAATTATAAAAAATCCATATTGATTTCCTAAAATCATGAATCTTTTTCAGAAACTTAATTTTCACAACAAATGATTGTATGTTTGAACTATAGAGTGCCTTATTTAATTAAAATTTTGAAGAAATAATTGGAATATTTCAGATATGTCCATTGTAATAGCATTGTACTATCCGTATACATTAATGTTAGCTATTAACAACAAAAACTGCTTTTGGAGATATATATTATTTAAAATTGAATTATTAGTTAATAATTTGTATTTTCTCAATTAGTACCTAAATGGTTGTCGACCATAAAATTTGAATCCTTTATTTGATAAATTTTATCTCTCCAAACTACTAATAGGGAAAATCCCTTGGAGTTTATAATTAATACTTCAATGCTTAATTATTTTATTTTCATGGATATAATAGAAAAATAAGTGAATAATATCAAATTTTATGAAGAAATATTTTTGAAGTAATTTATTCTAACAATAGGTAGTGATTTTTTTTCTTAAATGTAAAAAATATATAGACAACAGTAAGCGATAGCATGATCAATACAAATACTTATAAACTAACTAATGTTACAATCAATAATTCGCACAAATATTAGTTTCAACCCATTAATAAATTATTTAGACGATCCCAAATTATTTGAAAATATGAAAAAATAGATTAATATAAAAATATAATAAATAAAACTAAATTCATCCGACCAACGGGTCGGATAAAAAGCTAGTATGTATCAATGGAGGAGATTAATTTCCGGATATTTTGTTTGGGTTTTGTTGGTGTATCAAGTTACGAAGGAAAATTAGGTTCCCCAGGTGGGGAGTTTATATATATATTTTTTAAACAAGGGGAGTTCATATATTATTAATTTATTATATAGCCATGGTAGAGAAAAGGTTGAGCCGCACGTGTGTGGTAAGTTAGGTCAACTCCTACTTACCCATAAAATTGCTGGCCGGGTTGGTAACGAAAAATGGTGTCTCATATACTCATAACAATTCTTTGATTTTGCAATAGGTTTGGCTTCAACTTTTGTTCCCTCGTACTCTTGTTTGTATGGAAACAATGAGCTTCTATCCGATCAAAAACTGACTTCCACTTGAATCTTGACAGACAACCCACTAATATTCTGTCTCATCTAGCTAGTTCAACGACCAACGTGTGCCACATCTGCTCAAGACATGTATGGTAATAAGAGGTCTCGACTTAATTTTTTGTTACACCTTGAATTTATTCATTTCAAAGTATCGACATTATGTTTGGTTAATAGGGGAGTAAATTTTAGAGGGTGTGAATTTATAAGGGTGTAAGTAAAGGATTAATTTGTTATTTAGAAAGAAAAAAATCGGGTTATAAAGTGATTTGAAAAGGTATGTTAGATTATTATATATAGTGGTACTGTCCCCATTAACCGTCACAATTTGCACCCTCCATTTGCACCCAAAAATCATTTTCTTATATACGTATGTTGATTCCACGTAAAATTGAAACCAACTTTGATATATTTGGTGAACAAAGAAAATTTTACTTCGAATCAATGTATACTTCAAGAAATGTGGATTTTGCAACTAAAATAAAAAAATAAAAAACTTTACAACCAATCTAAAATCCCACGTAAATTTTATTTTTTTTACATCAGATGATATATTTACTCATAAGTCATAAAAGTGGGTGCTTTTGTTTTATATAAAAAAATTATCGTACAAACTTAAATTTTATCTTTAATGTTATAGTACAAATTTAGTTTAATTTGTAGCTATATCTTTTCATACATATTTTTTAATGTACGAGGTGAACATTTTTCTTAGCGTTATGGTACAAATTTAATTTGTATCTATATATTTTCGTACAAATTCATTAATGATACAAATTAAATTTGTACATTAAACATTATAGGGCAAATTCAACTTATACTTAAAACTTTTTGTGCTTATGAGCATCGTATAATTCCTCAACATTATATTTTTTATTGCTGTGATTCTAAGGATTGGAAATAACTAAATGAAATGTAAATATATAACGAAAAATTGGTTGGATACTTGCATGTAGGGTTGTCAATCAGCCAAGTCGAACCGAGTTTTGCCTTGTTCATGTTTGGTTCGTTTATAAACGATTTGAACTCGAGCTCGGCTCGTTTATAAACGAGCTGAGTCGAGTCGAACACGAGCCAGCTCATTCATTAAATTTTGAGTGAGATCGAAAGTTTAGCTCGAGCTCAACTCTAAGATAATTTATAAAATAAATACCATAATATTTATATTTCATGCATATATGAGATGTATTTGCTCGCATAGTCAATGTATTAGACACCATATGAGGCTATTTATACAATTTATTAATTATATGCATCATTAACAAACCAGCTCATAAAATATAGATCAATTTTCTCATAAGCTTTAGTCGAGTTGGCTTGCTAATCACAATGTTGGGACATCTCATTAGCTCAAAATGAGACAATTTATGAGTTGTACTCAACAAGCCACCTCATCAAACTAGTTCACGAGCCTCACGAGCCGAACAAAGTTGAGTTCAAGCTCGACTCATTCATTAATAAGACAAACACTTTTTTAATCGAACGAGCTTTTATCGAGTTAAAAACCGAGTCGCTAACGAATAGTTCTAACTCATTAACCGCCCTACTTGCACATAAGTTTGAGACTGCTTTTTGGGCAAGGCAAGCTAGTTGGGCTAGCATGTTCAGACTCTGGTGGGTTGTGACACTCCTGACGGGCCTATGCCCTAAGGTTAAGTTTTGGGCCGGGCTTTTATCTGGTTGAGAAGGGGAGTTGAGAAATTTTGGCTTTGCGCCTTGGTGAGTATTAAACTATTAATCAATCAAATTAATTAAGAGAAGTTTATTGACTCTATTTCATATGAATATAAACTATGAGAAAGGAAACTTTTGTGTGATTGGCCAGAGATATGAAACACCTAATTATGATAAAGGCAGTCGCAAGTACTTGTTCATATTATGTACAAATAAATTATAAAGAATTGCGAATTCGCTCGTGTTTAGTTAATAATCGATAGACTTATAATATTCTCTTATATATATATATATATATATATATATATATATTCTCAATTGTGGTATTTAATTATTAGAATCATAGATTTTAGCTTTTGTTTATGCAAAATCCGACAGTGCATGATTAGTTAGCTAGGCATGGAAGGTAGTTTGACCGTCGTGATCATTAGTTATTGTTCAAAGGAGATACGCAATGGCAGCAGAAGCAGAAGAAGAAGAAGAAAAAGGCAGTCGTACTACATTGTACGCCATCAAGTAGGAGTCTTTCTTCTTCTTCTTCTTCTCGCCCATTCCTAGTTATATTCTCTCAACTCCACACTCAATTCAGCTACTGCTGCGCTGTGTTCCTTGTTTAACTTCGATCGGTGCCTTCACGCATAGGCCATAGCAAAGCAAGCAATGTGGCAGAGCAACATTGATTTGATTGTACGGACCTGCAGCCAGCAAGCACCTCGCTCGCTTCATCATGACCACGATTGAGTTTGTTTGCCATGCGTGGCTATGGGGAAAACCATCAACTGAACTGCATGCCTTGCTTGCCTTGTAAGGTTTAGGAGATCAGCAACTCATGGAAGGAAGGAAGGAAGGAAGGATCCAGAGAGTATTTAATTTGGGGGTGTACTTATTTGTTTCTTTCGGTTCCTATGTATAGGCTACAAAACCCAAACCAACGCATAGCTAACAAACTCTTTGGGCTTTAATCCGGTCGTGAAACAGTACAGGTAGTGCGGTAGGGTAGTACCCAACTAAATTAAAGTCGTGTGTTAAATAGGATGGACAATGATAGGTTGGGTTGGGTGTATTTTGGTCTCTAATTAAGTCATCTGTGTCTATTAATGAGTTTGTACATTTGTGATCCACTATCACCCAAATGATCTCTTGTCATCTATATTGGGATATATAGTGGGGGACTCGGCGATAGAGGTTGTACTTTTTTTTTCCCTCAATGGTTATATTTTACGAAGCTCCAATCACACATGAATCACAGTACTTATTCCTAAGGTTAATTTAATTAATTTAGGAGGTGAAGATCTATACAATAAGACATCTGATTTTTTTTGTCAAGAAGGGTCATCTCTTAACATTGGTATCCATTTTGTATATTGTTTTTATCCAAATTGAAACACTGAAACTCAAAAAGATATCAAAAACGTTGAAAATTTGGTGATGTTATGGGCATTGCATAATCTCATTTAATTTTAACTTATTCACAATTTGGTAATTTGGCTAAGCACGTACTTGAGAGTTGACACATGAGTTAGTTTGAGACGACTTTTGGGGAAAGGCAAGCTAATTGGGCTTAGCTTGTCCAGCCTCTGCTGGGTTGTGGCACTCCTGACGGCCCTATAATCTAAGGTAAAGTTTTGGGCTGGGCATCTACTTGGGAAGGAGAGGTCAAATTTTTTGGCTTTGCGCCTTTGCAATTGCAAGTATTAACCAAAATTTAACACCTAAATTATGAGAAGGCAGTATGTATATTAATTTATAACATAAAGTTTTAGATTCTAATCAAATTATTAATTAAGGTTATATCAAATGATGTTCTATATGTACCTGATGGCACATCTATTGTCATTGTGAAATACTAGGTGTTTCTGTGATGAAATGTGAGGTGAAATTGAACAAACATCTCCACCCTCTAATTAGTCATCTAATCAACACAGTAATGAACTTATTTTTATTCAATCAGCCACATAAATGTACAAATTTTCAGAAGCACTTCATAATCGACGTAATGGCAATACGAATTTTAACTAATTAAAAACTTGATCAACCTCATCCCAGTAATTAGTCGAGTAAGTTAATATTATTGGATCATCATGCACAAGTAATTTATACTCCATTAATCATGTAAAATTTACATGCCTCTCCGCTAAGCATTACTAGTTAACATACAACAACATAAAGAAAAAACTAAAATAAACACCCAAAAATTTCCATAAATAACCAATTCACACCTTAAACTCAACATATATGAGAAAACAGAAAAACATATCAAGATCTGAATTCACATTTTCTCGGACACATTAAGGTAGGTATGCATTCCATTATAAAGTGTCTAAGTCAAATACAAAATTATTCAAAAACTGAATAGGTGACAAAGAATGAAGTGGGTCAGTCGAACAACCGTTAACACGGTTTGCCGTGATTAAGGCGTGTTTACTAAAACAACTTGTATGAAGTGTCTAAGAGTCAAACATAAAATCATTCCAAAACCGAACAAACGATAAAAAATTACGTGAATCAAACTACCGTTAAATACGGTTTACCTTTATTAACCAATTTGAAACCTCAAGATCAATATATATATATATAATTTAAAAAAAAAACACACATATCTATAAACAGATATGATGGTGAATTCACGTTTGGCCTCTTCCCCACAATCATGTCACGGTTCACAATCACTCACTCATAGTCATAACACACACCTGGGAGATAGATCTGCCTGTCTCTGAACCCCAATAGATTACTACTACTGCCACGCCTCAAATTAAAAGAATTCCCACTTCAATACTCCATCTCCCATTAACTCTCTGTCTCTCTCTCGAGGACTCTGCCTATATAGATGCACGTATAGCAGCAAGATAAGCACCAGAGCTCGAGATCAACCTCTCTCTCCCTCCTTTTCTCTCGACGTTCCTCTCTGCAAATTCCACTTCCCCCACCATTTCATCGGTCGACTGTTCGTCTTCGGCTACAATGGGAGAGCAGCCCTTGCTGGAGAAGCAGGGCACGTGCAAATGCTGAGAAGGAAGACTCTAAAGTCAGTCAAAACCCTCTTCACTTTTTTGCACGTGCTCCCCTTCTCCAACATGGGTTTCTCATCCCCGCACTGCGCCGGCCGTTAATTGATCGGCATTTTTGATTCGGGGTTCTCTTGGGCATTTCGTCGAGCACCCTATAAGTAATCGATGGTTGCTCTGCTTTTCCCCCTCTGTCTCGCCTATCATTGTTGATATTATACATGTCATCTCTGTTTCCTCGTCATGCAAAACAAAAGGGTTTAATTGATTAATTAACTGACGTCGAGGTCGGCCTTTTTGGTTTATCTGGCTTCTCTTGGGCATTTCGTCGAACACCTATGTATAATCGATCGCTCTCTCTCTGTTTCTCCCTCTGTTTTTCTAACGGTTGAATTAATTGCTACTCGTTTTGGGTCGACATATTTTAATGTTGACTCAATTTACAGCCCCACCCAAATTTACTAATTACTACTCATACATTACAGCTTTCGTACTGTCCTCAAACCCTAATGAGATGGCATTGAGTGGGTTTGCATAATTTGGGAATCCAAAGTAATTCTCATTATTTGCTAATTTGATGATACAGAAAAGAAAAGGTAACTATACAAAGACAATCTCCTAGTACGATTATGGAGTTTCGGCATCAACCATGGTTGCTAAACTGAAAATTTTAACCAAAATGGTAACTAATTTTACATGAAGACGGTACAGAATGAGAAGAAAGGTGCTTTATTTCTCGAGATTGACCAGCTACGGCAGGAGTTCCCTTCAGTCAAGATTCGTTTTGTAGGTAAGAATAGCAATTAGGGTAATCTTATTTAGTGACTAGAAAAACTTTTTTTTTTTCATGGCTCAGGTTTTGATTTTTCGTAGTTGGCTTTTAGTCACTATAAGAAAGTTGTATTGTTGGTGGTGTTGGTAATTCCAATGAACTATTGACAGACAAAATATTTGACAATGCATGATTAGTTACCCGTGGAAGTTAGTTTGACCGTTGTGGTTACTTGTTCAAAGGAGATATGAAATGGTAGGCAGCAGCAGAAGGAAGAAGAAGAAAAAGGTAAAAAGGCAGCCAGTGGGTAACTTCAGTTCTATACTGAGCGGCGTACGTCATCAAGTAATCATCAAGTAGTAGTCTTCTTCTTCTTCTTCTTCTCCTTTCCCCAATTCCCATTTATATTCTCCCAATTCTACACTCAATTAGGACTGTGATTTGCTCTTCTTCTCTTCCTTCTTTAACTTCGATCGATGCCTTCACGTATAGGCCACAGCAAAGCAATATTGCAGAATATTAATTGTAAGGACCAACAATTTGAAAGCCACATCGTTGAAGAAAATGCATATTTCAATTCACATCCTTCAAAACAAGAGCAACTGTGACTTTTATTTTCCAGTTTCCATTCCAAAAAATCTAGGAATGGAAACGAGAAAACATGTTTATATTTTATTTTATTTACTGTTCGTTTACAATTCTGAAAACATAAAGTAGTAGATTCTTAATTTTTCCGGAAATGATGGTTGCCAAAATATTTTCGGAAACGACATAATGTTGTTTCCACCAGTTTTCAACATATGTCTTCTCATATTTTCAACTAATTTTTTTACTTCTAATAAATAAGGTCAAATATTTTAATGACATTAGCCACAATTGTTTTCTAATAATTTTATTTTAGTTTTTACTATTTTTCTCCTTCATCTAACTTTTCCCTTTTTATTAAATATAATTTTCAACGTATAGACTATTTGAAATCAAAATGAATGCATAATTCATTTCAATTCAAAATAAATTTCTATGTTTGGAATGTTATATTCAATATGTACAGATTAATTGAATTGAACTCCCAAATCATGTTTGGAACGCATTCATAATTGAATTAGATTAAAACCTTCCAAATGCACCCTTAATTTAATAACTAAATTACCTAAAACATTATGCATATTCAAAATCAACCATTGAAAGCGTACACCAACTACATGACATGAAGTTCAAAAAATAACAACGTTACCATTACTCAACTTATTCAAAATTTACCACGAAAAATGAATTCATTTATATTTTAAACAAAGAATATTACATTTCAAAATTATGAAATTCATTTATATTAAACAATATGTTAGATTTGATATCAATTTTTAATCATTAGTCTGCTAGATAAATAAAAATGTCCATAGGTAGTAAAAGATTTCGTTAAAGGATCAACTAATTGATTATAAGAACTAATATAGTACAACCGAATAGCCCCATCACAAACATAATGGATGAACTTCAATGATAATGCAAGAATGGATTAGTAGCTATCTGAATAACGCTAGTATTTTCCACACACAATTGTAGCTAAACCATTTCTTATACGACACCAAACATAATCCTATACTATGCTTCTATAGAGCTCTTGGAGACTTTATCGTGTTTCTTACACGACCACGAAATTTAAGAACCACCAAAATTAATACACAACCAACTAACACAATTAGAATCTCAAAAGACACTGTAGAGGAAATCACCACGAGCTACGAAAGATAAACCCACATCACTGAGTTCATTGAAAATACCGAAGCACACAATATAGAAGGACATCAATAGGAGATGACATAAACTTACTCAAGACTTGGACCACAAATGATACGTCAGGATGTGTTAGAATACAAGAGACTGCCAACTAAGCTCCGATCACATTGGCAACCATTGAAAGTAGAACTCCAGTTTCCCGCCCCAACTTCAAGTTTAATTCCATGGGAGTGTGAACTAGTTAGTTCACACTCTTCAAAGTAATTTTCAAAAAAAGATCGTCAAGTTTCGTATGTTGAATAAGGAGATAACCATGAGAAGAAAGACTCCAATCCATAGAAGTTAGGAAGAGAGAATAGAGTTCTTTGAGGCTGAAGTATGCATGCAACTAAGCAGTAATTAGAAATGATCATTTGAATCCAATCCAATTCAATCCATCCACCAAAAAATCAAACTAATTCGGTCATCGTTTGGCAAAAATTATTTGACTTATGGAGTCTATTAATCAATAAATTAAACATAAAGTTATTTTTTTATTTTTTATTTTTATATAGTAGAAGTTACATTTAGAGATTTCAAATTTCTAAAATTTGGATATATCAAAACTTTCATAATTGGAAAGCTTATATATCTTGACATCTGATATTTTTTCCTCATACTCTGTGCATTCTTATTTTTTATATATCTCACCAGATACCTTTACCAATAAATTGTCAATGTCTCTAGAGTCAATATGATTATTTTAATTAAGGGAAACATATCATTTGATAAAAATTAGATTTTTTATTCAATGTTCGCAATCATATGTACCAAATTACAAACATTTAAAAAAAATACAATGTGAAGAGTTATAATCAATAGATTGTTTAGAATAAAAAGATGTAGACTCTAATTTTCTAAACAAAATGTCAAATTCAATGGATTTGTGCATTCAATGTATTGTTGTAAATTTGTATAATTTTACAATTTCATACCAAACTTCGGTTTTTTACTGGAAATTTACTTTAAAATTTGTATTGAGGTACAAAATCTGTTTGGATGACATTTTAGTATCTAAATTTATCAAAAAATGTATATGTTACTTAGATCCACGAATCTAATTTATGAGTCCACCAATTCATTTATTCCAATTCATGTGCCACTTCTAACTATAATACAAACATATATGGGCTTAGTATTTCTCAACATCTACAATCTATAGTATTATAACCACTATAAAACAAATCATATGTGTCATTTGAATGGGGAATTTGGATGTGGTAGTTTGCTATAAATCTCATGTATGCAATATTATATATTTACTTTTTAGCTTAAACATTCATATTGTGTTATCCAAAAATAATATGAATTTTTTTTTGTTTAGCTTTCAAGTTGTGATAGATAGACAGCTGGTAGAGCAGATTATACCACATAGGGCCCTTTGTGACCCTATATCGCTGTATCGGTTTCTTCATTATGCAATAAAAAGTAACTAATTCAATGGAAAAATATATGAAATTTTCCAAACCCACACACTCCTTTGTCTGTTTCAACTCTCACGTTTAGCTCCCAAATTCCTGTGTAAATTTGAAAGTAAATTTCACATTTTCAATTCACTCATCCAGATTGTTCATTACATATTTGAACTCACCATAAGATGATTTTTTCACTAAGAGCGGAAATTGTTACGATATCAGAACTCCATTACCAAATACTGAAATCTCATATATCAAACAACGGCCTAAATTCAATCACAATCCCAAAATAAAATAGATATCAAAATTTCAATCCTAATATTTAGTTCAGTATCGATATAATGATATATAACAAACACCAAATTAATTCCCTTCAAAATTACCAATCAAATATATGAAGAAAAATACATCTACTTTGCTAACAGCTCCACAAACCATCTTGAAATTTTATAAAAGAAAACAATGGTGTCAACACCATGCACAACAAATGAAAAAAAATCTCAAGTATAATAGCGGAAACTATAGAAATGTGGTGCCTAGCATGAACAAACTAAAACAGCAAATTGAAATAGGAAACGATAGCTCAATAGTAGAGGTGGCAAATGGATTGGATTGATGGATTGGATTGGTGGATCCATGGATCAAATGGATTGGATCTAATGGATTCATGGATTCATGGATTGGATCAAGTGGATTGGTGGATTATCCATGAATCCAAATGACATCCTCAACCAAGGACCAATATGTAAAATGTAAAAAGTTTAGGTACTAAAATGTCATAATGAAAAATTTTAGGTACCAAAACGTAATTTTCCAATGATATTTTTCGTATAAAAAAATAAATTTTAGGTACCAAAATGTAAAAAATAAAAATTATAGGTACTAAACCGTAATTTGCCAATGATCCATGGATCCAATCCATGAATCCACCAATCCAATTGGATTTGGATTAAATGGATTGGATTTAAATGGATTGGATTAGGTTGATATTTTTAATGGATTGATGGATTGGATTGGTGGATTGGATTGAAATTGCAACCTCTACTCAATAGCAAACACTATGAGTGTTTACACCATAAATTTTGTCTTGTATCACATTTGTGATTTACAAGATAATCAAGGAGTTTATAAGGCCACACCCATTATAACAATTAATGTTGTTTAAATTGGGCCTTATGGATATTGATTTTAAACCCAAGTCACTAGCTCATTAATAAGCATGGACATGATTCAATAAGGGACATGGGCCTCTCGTAAGAGGCCATGCCATGTCACGAGATGACATGAAAATTTCTAAGTATGGAAAGTCCATGGCCATGAATGAAGAGGTCATGCCGCCCCATGACCAAGGCCTAATGACTGAAAAATAAACTAAGTCTGGAAGAGGTACATGCCACTTCAAGGAGAAGCACGTGCCATGTCATGAGAAGGGGCATGAAAGCGAGACAAGATGAGATGTCCATGCCACTTAACGAGAAGGGGCATGGACGCAAGAAAAGATACTAAGTATGAGAGGGCCATGCTGTGTCACGAGAAGGGCCACAGACATGACTGAGAAGTCCATGGCCGCGAATGAGGAGGCCATGTCGCTTCATGATCCAAAATATACTAAGTCTGAGAAGGTCATGCCGCCTCACGAGAAGGGTCATGTGCATGATTAGGAGGTCCATGGCCGTGTCATGAGATGGCCATGGACATGAATGAGAAGGGCGTGGTGATGGAGCATTATATCACTAGTGAATATGTCTCAAGAGGTCCATGACCGTTAGACAAGAAGGCCATGGACATGAGTAAGAAGTTCATGGTCGTAAAACAAGAAGGCCATGGACATGAGTAAGAAGTCCATGGCCGCGAGGCAAGAAGACCACGACTCCCTTTGTGAGACACCACATGCTCGTCAAAAGACTAGCATGGCACGAGATTCAAAACAAGACCAGGCGAGGCAAGCTATACTCCAAAACCCACGACGGTTCCAAGAGAGGCACCTAGGTGGTTGAAGGAGTAACCACCACTCCGAGGAAGCAGGGAGCAGTTCTTTTTGGAGTTATCCAAGAGGCGGTTTTTCCACTGAAAAAGGAGGAGCGGTTCTTTGTAGCAGTTATCCAACAAGCGGTTTTCTATGGCGGTTACCTCCTCGGGGCTATAAATAAGAGGAGGGGTCGACAGAGACAGAGGTTCCAAAACCAACACTCTGACACACATGTCAAGTTTATCCTTTACCTTTTCTCTATCATGTAGCCATAGATGTAGTTCGTAGTTTGGAGCTCTCGCCGAACCTCCATAGGAGTAGAAGTAATTTAATTTAGATCTCGTTCCCAAAAACCATCAATCAAACACCCTCGTTCGAACTTTGTTTGAAGAGGTGTGAGCCGTGTCTTAGTAATCGTTGCCCAAAGAAGTCAAAGGTGCAATCCATCTCAATTCAACACAAAGAGTTTTCTCGCCGGGAAACAATGAGTAACGAAATGAGTTTTGTCTGGATTGACATATAAATGAATAATGAGAGAAAATGGCATGTATAACTGAGTGATTATTTTGGGAGTTAGAGGGTCTGGTAGTAGTGAATGAGGGAGCCTAGTGGGGAGGGATAAAATACTCACAAGCTTATATGTTGGTATTCATCGATATTTCGGTATATATATCGATCTCAATTTCGTAATCACTAATTACCGAAAAAATATTTCAAATTCAATATTAATTCCATAAAATAATATGTGTATTCGGTAATACCAAATATCGACAAATTCAACACGGTATTTTATATAACTCAAATGCCAGTACCAAATTTCCCGCACTACTTTTCACCCCTTTACTTGGTATTAAATTCTTTGGAGGAAGCAAACATACACGACTATACTAGAGTGGTCTCCATATCCCACAACACCACCAAATGCCTTGTTCAAAACTACACGTTATACTGCTGCATTTACTGTTTGGTAAATAGAAAAGCAATGAGAGTGAGAAAGGGCAAAACAAAGCCTCCCGTAGAAAGTGGAGACTAGCTTGGAGAATGGAGATGGAAAAGAGCAGCTTGTTTAATTTCTCCCCCCTTATTCATTGCTGATCGGGAAGGAAGGGTCAGTTTCCTCCTTAGGAAGCGGGGGCTCTGTTTTCTTTCTTTCACGCCCGTCACTTTTCCCAATGTAGAAATAACAGTAAGCTAGCCAATGTACGTGTTACAAAAATAGATTTGATAGTTTTGGAGTGGTATAAAATTACTATTGAAACTCAATCAATAATTTGAGTTATTAGAATTAACTGGTTTATAACATGTATTATAGTTTTCTCTGATCGAGAAGTCTTCTTCTTCATTATCATGCGAGCAAGAGGAACAAGCCAAAAAGAAAGAACACCAGAAGTAGCGATCACCAAGATATGCATAGTGATTCGATCTTGTAATCACCCATTTTTTAAAAACTCATTTTGGGTTGGGGAGGGAGATCGAAAAAAATATCTTAGTCATTTAGTCATGCCTTCTTTATTTTACCTCGTCAAGAGCGGGTAATAGAAAAATAGACTTTTTTGCCCAACCCCGGCTTAGCTTTTGACAAATTACTCTACTCCTTGCCTACTTACTTGGGTCATTCAGTTCCTCTCTTGTCTTTCTCAATCGTCGCGATTTTCTTCTTTCTTTTCCTTAGTATTTCTCCCATCTTCCTTTAGAGCAGAAGGCCCGACAAAAGAATTCGATTGCATGTACACAACCTTCTCTACAAGTGTGGTTGAATCCACAAAATAGCAAGTTTGTTAATGTCAGAACAGAAGCGTGCAATCGATAATCCAATCCAACACGAACGAACACAAATTTAACGTGGTTCACTAACACAATGTGTGCTAGCTAATCCACGGGCAGGGGGACAAATTTCACTGATTTGAGGAGAGTACATGTTACAAACCAAATTCCAAACGGACAAACCAAACAAACTAACATGACTGACCCTACTACAGACTAGGGTGATGAAGAGTATTTATAGAACTCTTCTCCTAATCCCAAACAGAAAACCAAACACATTTTCCCAAACATACAAGGAAAATGTCAAAACAAAACCCAAACCCAAACAGAATAGGCCCAAAACACAAAACAAACCCAAATCAAATTCAAGTCATATTCTAACGGTTAATAATGTTACTCCATTGTCGATTTGAACAACTAAAACTAAGAGAATAATTATGAATTAGTATATGTGGAGAAAGAGAAGGTAATACATTGCATCATATTTGCCTCTACTTTCCTTCTTTTTAACTTGAGTAAAAGCGTCAACTAGAACAATGATAACTTCCAAACAAACCCTAGCTCCCACTACTTGTTTATCTTTACCCTTGTTCAGATTCTGCTGGATCTAACTGTCAAATATTTATGGTGGAGGGGTTTATCATGACAGGATGGTGCCTTGGAACTTGATGACATTTTACCCCAGATGGAAGGGATGATGATGGCAGAATCGGTAAGTTTTGGGAGACAAGAAGGCCAGAAGGAATGGCAGAAGCAAATTGTAACAGCAGAGATCGATGCAGCTAATAAGCCAATTTTTGGAAGAACCTTAGAGTGCAAGCAATGTTGATAGATGGAATAGATAGATTGGCAAAGAAAGATACGAAGTGTGAGTTGAGCTTTGAGTTGATGGTAATAACACAAGACAACGCAAGCTAACAGGAGGGATGGCAGTAGTGTGGAAGTAAGAGGGAAATGCGGTGGAGATGAGGTTTGGATGGAGGTAGGATTGTGGCTTGGGATTGTGTATGTGATTTATTAAGGTGTCTAATCGTTTCATATTTAATTAATTGATGTATTAGGTAAATTGATGTATTGGGATAATTAGTGTATTATCATTTGATGGATTGAATTAATTGATGTATTAGGTAAATATCTTGTTTGGAGGTTTAGATTGTGTTTTTGTTCCAAATGTAAAAAAGTTAGTATTGAGTGATTGTGAAGAATCTCAACAAAAAGTAGAGATTGTAAATCCCTCAATATTGAGTGATTGTGGTGGGGACTCCAAAAAGTAAATGCATGTATTCTAGTTCTATATAAACCAAAAAAACGACTTAATCTCACAAATACATGAATTAGATCAATACACCATTTGAAATCACAACTTCCAAACGACCCCTTACATTTCGAATAGCTACATTGTACTCGAAGTTAGATTTGTGTTGGCAAAATGGGTTATGAATTGGATCTGGGGTAACATTATAGAGAATGGTAGTAGCGTTATAGTTAACATTCAGGTTATGTTAATTGGGTTTGGCTATCGATTTGGTTAAATCTCTCGTGCACATAAAGATCAGGTTAGGTGGATGCAAAATCTTAAACTTTCACCATATCGTCATAATTTCCACAAGCATAATATCTCAAACTAAATCCAGGTGTTCTTATGTGCACATTGACGATATGGTGAAGTCTCTCATGCACATAAAGATCAGGTTAGGTGGATGCAAAATCTTAAACTTTCACCATATCGTCATGGGTTTATTCTAAACTTCCTAGACCGATAATTTGGTATGAGTTTATTCTATGATGAATTGGGATGTCAATGGATTGTAAAACGGCAACAAAGAAGTTACAGGTATGCTATTTTTGCGCTGAAATCGTTTCAACCGTTAAAAATCATCTACTGGTTTAGCCTTCAATAAGACCGTCAATATCGTATGATGTCACAATCACTGATTATAATCTCCCTGCGACCCATATAATAATAAAAAATGGCAATGTTTTAGAGATAGTGATCTATAGAATGACAATCTCTTGGGAGCCACCAATATCAAAATTTGGAGATTTCACAATTAATGACTCTCTAATTCTAAACCACATTGACTAGTAGCTGACTATGTTTGAAATAGTGAGAGACTACAAGATAGATAGAAAGTGACAGAGACAGGCAGAGGCAGTGTGTGGGAGAGAGAAATGCGGGGGGAAAATAATAAGAAGAGAATATATCCCCTTTGCTTTGCCCTCTCCTTTTGTATTTACATTCAACTTTTCTTTGTGTGTAGTGTGGGAACTTGGACACACGCAAGCAAGAATTGCACGATTCTCCACGACAAAGCCCAACAAAGGCAAACGAAGCACACATTGTCAAGGCGACAACTACATTCAATTCAATTTCCTAGAGACCCTTCCAAAGGGAAACTTGTTCTTCTCAGCAAAGATTTTTGGATTCGTGTGTTACAACTTACACCACTTTACACAACCTCTAATCTCATGTGATGTCCTCCCTCTCCCCAAGCACGGCCCCTCCACATTCGTTAGTTGCTCACCACCCTACATCTTTCTTTGTGATACATCATACATGTGAAATCGGATCGTAACCGTGATTTGGATTGTTGTGAGATGGTCGAATCTTCGGATTTTATAGTTAATTACCTAGTATCTATGAGTAGAAACGGAGCAGTGACGTTGTTACTCTGTACTTTTACCATTCGTGTCTGATAAGGATTACACGAGGAATAATTATGTCTCGTGTTTTGTTTACCTAGTATGCACTGGAAGGAGGGACAACCTGTGGAAGGGGAATTGTCTTCGAATGTTGGTCTTGAAGCATTTCTAATTAGTTTGTTTATTTTGCTGCTTTGTTTAGTGAGAAGGAGACATTTTTGGACCGATTTGCAGGTCGTTGTGGAACCATGTCTGACATGATAACGTCCACTCAGACATCGCCACCTATCATGTCATGTTTCAACTGTTAGATAAATCATTTCACCTCGATGTATATATAAAAGCAGTTGTAAGCCTTCAATTGGTTTGGTTAAAGATTAGAGATAAGCCGACTATAAGAAACAAATAAAATTGCTAGGTCAATGCGCCTTATTCGATTTTACAATATTGAAAAAAAGAAATCACTTGATCGAAAGTTTATCATGTGTGACCTCAAAAAGCGAAAGAACAAAACAACTCAACCGATAGGGAGAAGAACAAAATTGCTCAACGGAAAGAAGACCGAGGATTCTTCGTTTTAACCCTCCCAAATTGTCCATAGCTTAGACGAGGGTATGATGCTCGAACACGAACTTTGTATATACATATTGTATTATGTGCTACAAGCACTTCATATATTAGAGAGTTATCACAATTCAAATGTAAAAAGTCTTCGAGACCTAATAGATTCTTATGTTATATATAATCAACTCATCTCATTACCTCCGCTTATTAGGATTTGGATCTTATACTAAAATAGGGATGGTTTTGTAGCTTTTTGCAGCAATATAGTCTTTGGATTGAAATGTCTCGTGAATCTCATCTTTACGTGGAAATTGGTACGATATTGGTATGCCAATATCAAATATTGAAATTTTGAATACCGAGTTACATTATAAACTCAATCCCAATCTCAATCCCTAAATAATTTCGGTATCCCAATCCCAATCCCTAAATATTTCGGTATCTCAATCGGTACTTCGGTATCCCAATCGGTATTATCGAATACGAAATTAATTACATTGCCAATTAATAATTAAATATATAAATTATATTTGGTTGTTTAATTTAGGGCAAAGAGACTAAGCGAAGAGTCTTGAGTTTGCCAAGAGCTAGGATATGGATAAGGAGAATGGAGGAGTTAACATCTCAAATTCTTGTCATTGATAATCTTTAATTTGACGAATTGGAGGCCGAGAGACGACTAATACTAGTGTTTGTCTTTTGGTGTTATGAAAATAACAAAAGATTAGGCGAGAGACGAGAGTAATTTCAACTATAAAGTCAAAATTGAGTTGGATATAGACTTCTAAGTTGTGAAAGAGTGAGGAATGACCAAAGGTTGTATGCTATATTTCATTAAGTTTTTAATTTTTTGTATTTTTTGGTATTTCGGTATATACCGATCCCAATCTCGTAATACCGAATACCGAATAGTACTCCAAAATGAATCTCAATCTCAATCCCTAAAAAATAAACCGGTATTCGGTAATATCAAATAGTGATAAATTCGGTACGATATTCGGCATATCGCAAACACCGATATCAAACAGCTTTATCTACAACTAACTTTTGATTTAGCTACGCGCTACAACCATTTAGATTTGGCGACGATTAAACAACCTCGAGTCCGGAAATAAGGAAAAATGATGAAGCTCAGCAAATGGGCTCTGGCCTTCGCATTGGGCTGACATCCTTAACTATGCAGGCCCAACCTGGAGGGATGGGGATCATGTTGGCAATTTTCATATAAATAGCCCACCAACACAGGAGATATTCGCATGGTTGGACCATCAAAATTGTCTACAATCAGGCAAGCCGATACAGTGGGCACATAGGCACATACATACAGGAACTTTTCCCCCAAAGATATACCAAAAGTGAATACAATATATAAGAGGTACTTTGTAGATAAAAATTAGGGTAAATACAACTTAATATCCAAATCTTTCATTTTAAATAATATATAATAGCCAAACCTTTTCGAAAACAATCTAATATCCAAATCGTCAACTTTTCGTTCGTTTGACCGTTAGTTAACACTTAAAAAAAGCTTTGTTTAGGAGAAATTGTCACAATACAACTTTGTTTTCTTGTTTTGGCATTGCAGATGACTGAATATTTAGATATTCTATACCATCATGGTGGAGTAATGGACTTCTCGGGTTTGGAACTACGATATGTTGGTGGTTTTTCAGAGAAGATATCGATAGATATTGATAAAGTGTCGTACTTCGAACTTTTTTGAAGTGTCAACTAACGGTCAAACAGACAGAAAGTTGACGATTTAGATATTAGATTGTTTTCGAAAAGGTTTGGCTATTATATTGTTTAAAATAAAAGGTTTGGATATTAAATTGTATTTACCCTAAAAATTACAAAGTAGAATTAAGAAAGAGTCGTTGCGGGTCGACCCACTTTGACCCTGACCCGATGAGAAAAATGGGCCGCACGCATTCGCCGGGTCGACCGCTACAAGGTATCGGGTTGGAGGTCAAATTGTGTCATTTTTTTTCTTTGGTTTGCGAAATGCGTCTATTTTCCGATTTTTCTTTTCACCTAACTCAATCTTTGGAATCCTTAGTCGAACATTTGAATATTGATGTTATTTAAGTGTGTGAATTTTTGTTATATGTTGGATCTAAATACGATATGTTACTTTGGGGTAATATTATATATTATTACTCATATGTTAAATGAGATTTGATATAATTTATCAGGATAAGTACAATATAATGACTCTTTTCATATTTCTGGGATGAAACGGGCTAAAACAGGTGACCCGTTAACCCTTGACCTACTAGCTCGACCGGGTCCGGGTCAACCCGCGGGTTGACAACCTTGGTCTCTAGTCTATTAACTGACGTTTCAACAATGAGAGGGCTTGTTTCGCCACAAGATAGACAACCTTATTATGAAAAATGTGAGAAAATGGTGAGAAATTTGAGAAGGGAAATTAAAATTGATAGGGAGTGATAAGAGAAAAATGGTGTTCACTTTTGAAAGGAAAAAGAGACATAATAAGTGCAAATGAAGTTTTCACTTAAAATTTTGGAGAGGGGCAATTGTTTAGCGATGGCAATTAGGATCTGACCTGTTGGATTTTTCCCGATCCGACCTGTAATGGGGCATATTTTATCCGACCCGTTTTATAACAGGGCGGATCGTGCCCCGATCCGTGAATAGAATATGGCGGATATGGATAGCACAATTGACCTGCTCTGGTTCCGCCCCGCCCCTCCGTTCCTCTTCCTTTTATTATATTCCTACCAAGGCCATAGATATTCCCTCCCCACCTGCTTCGTCAATCTCCATTTTCCCAGTAAAGCTTCCTTAATTGATATGGTAAAAATAAAAGTTCCTTAATTAATGCTCACAAATGCCCAGGGCATTTCACAATATGTCTCATTTATGCTATTTTAATTCCCAAGGCCGTCTCTTTCATTCCCAAATGCAAGTTGTGGTAGAGGTTGCAGGAGAGGAGTGAGAAATAGAGAGAGAAGGAAGAAGAAGATTAATAGTGGAAGCAAGATGGGAAGAGAAATGAGAATGCTAGTAGTAAACGGGGCCGGTCGGATTTTACCCGATCCGTGTGGGGCAGTGTTTGGATCGAAAAGTCTCAACCCATTATGGGGCACAGGGCAGAGCGGATCGCGGAGTTAAACAGCAGGGCGGGGCGCGGGTTTTGGGGTATCCGCCTCAAACTCGACCTATTGTCATTCCTACAATTGGTACAATAATATTTTCCTTGTGAACTAAGTGGAAAGGCATGCATGGAGTGGCGCAGTCGAATAATTTAAGACATTAATAGCTATCACTTTTCATCGATATTGATATACTAGTGATTGTATGTTACCAGTTAGGGGTTTGCAACAGTTTGGTCTGATCTGGACCAAACCAAACTCATAAGAATCGCAATCCAATAGTAAAAGATATTTTAGGATTGTGGAATGGACTCGCATTCGGTCTACTTTAATCCGGTTTGGTCCGGTCCATATGTCACTTCGATTCATTTTTCTTTGGTATTTATAAAATTCATGGAATCAACGACTAGACCACAATATATTCACTTCAGTATGGTCCAGTCCGAACGTTGGTTTGGTCCGATACGACCCAGTACATACCAACTCGTCGCACGCCTAGTACTAGTTAAACTCCAATTATCCCATTGAATATTGTTTAACAAATCATGGATATTTGTAACCATAAGGGTTGCAAGTTGTAACATAAGATAAATAATTAATAAACAATTTTACATGTGTCAAATCTCCTCTCATATCCAAATATTTGAGGAAAGTTCCAATTGCATTTGTAATATAAAACAAACAATATGGCACATGTGCCAAATCTCCTCAAAGAATATAACATAAACCACAATCTATAGTAAAGTTCCTATTGCAATTTGCATGTCTCCTTTTAACAATCCGTTTGTTACGCCTATTCAAAGCACCCACACACATTCCTTTGCTCTACCACCACCTTCTTTCAACATATAAATTATCTCCCCTTCATTCGTTCATTCATGCATCCCCACAAAATCTCAACCTCAAACAAAACCATGGCAATATAACAGAGATCTCCCCTCCATTCCCACTAGACCAACTCATCACCATCTTAGCAGAATCCTCATTCCTCCTCAACCCCAAACCCATGGCACTGCTCATCACTCTCGTAGCCGCCATTGCCATCTACTTGATCTCCTCCACCTCCAAGAACGTCTACCTCGTCGATTTCGTGTGCTTCAAGGGACCAAGAACCCACCGCGTCCCCACATCGACCTTCATCGAGCATGCAGAGATCATGTCCAAATTCGACACGGACACCATCGAGTTCTAGACCAGAGTCGTCGAGCGCTCTGGCATCGGCAACCAAAGCTACCTCCCTACCGGGATCCACATGCTCCCCCCAAGCACATCATTAAACCACGTCGAGGAAGAGCTCGAGATGGTCCTCTTCTCCATGGTCCACGATCTCCTCACTAAGCTAGAACTGAACCCGAAAATCATCGGCATCGTGATCACCAATTGCAGCATGGTCTCCTTAACCCCTTCCCTCACCGCGATGTTGATCAACAAGTTCGGCTTCAGGAGCGACGTCAAGAGCTACAACTTGTCAGGGATGGGCTGCAGTGCTGGATTGATATCTTTGTCGCTGGCTCAAGACATCCTCCGAGTTCATAAGAACACACTGGCGCTCGTCCTTAGCGTGGAGGCCATTTGCCCGAGCGTTTACGAGGGCAAGAGGAAGTCGATGCTGCTGGCGAACTGTTTGTTTCGAATGGGAGGCGCAACGTTCTTGCTGTCGAATCGTCAGGTTGACAGCAAGGCGGCTAAGTATGAGCTGCAACATATAGTGAAAACTCACATCGGGTCTAAAGATGTCTCTTACAAGTGTGTAATTCAGGAGACCGACGATGAAGGCCACACTGGTGTGGCACTATCGAGGTCGATCCTGCAAGTGGCAAGTGAGGGTCTGAAGACGAACCTCGCTAACTTGGCTGCAGTGGCGTTGCCTTACTCCGAGCTTATCAGATATGGAATCTCGATGGTTTGGAAGCGAATGAGGGTTGGAGACAGGGGAGGTACGACGAACATGCCGGACTTGAGGAAGGCTTTTGACCATTTCGGCATTCATGCAGGTAGAAACTTGTATTAAGATCGCATTCATGTACTGCTTCTATGTTAAATCTCAATTTGGGTGGGAAAGCCGTAATTGATGCTATGAAGAAGAGCCTGAAATTGGCAGATAGGGATGTGGAGGCGTCAAAGATGACACTCCATCGGTTTGGGAACACATCATCATCGTCGATTTGGTATTCCTTGAGCTATCTAGAGGTAAAAGGGAGGATTCGAAGAGGTGACAAAGTTTGGCAGATAGGGTTTGGGAGCGGGTTCAAGTGTAACAGTGCTGTGTGGAAGTGTATTTCCAAGATGAAACCAGATCATGGAAATGTTTGGTGTGATTCGATTGACCAGTATCCATTGGAGGTGCCAGACTCTCACTAGGTGTGAGGACCAATTGACCGGAAAAGCAACACACAATAAAAAGCATTCATTTTGAGTGCACATAGCATCGAAACGAACATGTACCTTGTAGCCAAAGCAAGAGCATGCATGATGAACCTTGAGTGTGGAGCTGAAAAGGCACACAATAGCATCCGAATATTTTATTATGTCCTGTATAAGTGTTCAATGGTGAGATTACAGAAAAAGAAAAATGTAATGTTCTATTTGGGATAAGTTTGATACCAGCTTTCTCCCTAACTGAATCAACAACAGCTCTTACCTTGCAATGATAATTTTGTTCCCTCTTCAACGATACAACAACAACAGGTATGCCCTACGGTAAGTCAACGCTCTCCAAGCAGCTTCCCAATCTTGGCAGCAACCGCCACATGTCGAGTATTTTCCATGGACAACCTGAGAGACTTCTCTTGCGAGCTTACAGAAGATGCTACTGTGGAATTTAGTGAGTGAACAACTGTCGTTGACACAAATTTTAAGGCATACGCCTTGAGATACTCTGTGATTCTAGGTGGTCTAACTGCTGATGGAAACACCATCTTGGCACTGTAAAATATCATCACGCGCGAGTAAATTTCATAACTTGAGCAAATAGGGTCCATTCTTAATCAACCAGCAAAAGCAAAATACAACTTCTTAAAAGAACAGCATTGTGTAGGTGAAACTTGGAAAGCTCAATCTGGTTCATTTTTTCTATAAAAACACAAACTACAACAATTTCAAAAGGACTCAACTTCTTCATCTCTTCCACATAATTGAATTTTGTGACAATAGCATTATACCAATTTCAATGATCATTCAGGCATTTTATCGAGCATGTGGCTGACATACCAAGCAGTAAACAGCGGCACCCACCAAAAGAGAGCGCGAAATTGGGCAGGTTCACACGGGCATTTTCTGTAAAGACGATCAGAGCGGGATTAGCCGGAGGCAGGAATTACCTCAGTGTGATCGGAGAATGTCTCCCGGAGAAAAGCAACAAAACTACGGAAGTAGAGAAGCTCCTGTGAAGTAGGGAAACAATTGTGGAAAGAATATAATTGCAATCAAAAGACTTGATTTCCATTGATGTATTCGGCAATCTTTATACACTGTTACAGGAGATACAATGGAGGTTGTTGAGAGATTGAGGGAGAATGTACAGGGAAGTTTAGGAGTGGAAATGTGTAATTAGGAGAGGTAATTAAATAAATAGAAAAAGAATTTGTTATTCTTTTTTTCTAACTAGCTTGGACCCGGTCCGTTGGCCGGATTGTTTGGAATTAGTTACAAACACTAATCTATTGAATGTTTAAGTTAGACCAATTGAATGTTTTCCTTGGTCTATGTTCAACAACAAATTGAATCGGTAAACCATATATACTTAGTCACTATACTTCTATGACTATGATCCAAGACTAACCTAATTGAAAGTGAGAGCAAGTAATCAATGCACTTGATTGACAACAACTTTGTAAGTAAAGCATGCTTTTTGTAGTTTCTCCTCAAATAAGGAATTCTTTTGAAAAATGATACAGATACCTCAGTTTCTTATTTTCTGAAAACCACTTTTCAGCTAATAAAATTTAGTTATTACAATTTGTCTAGTGACTTAAGTTAACAGTACGAAACGATTATAGAAAAATCACCTATAGAAACATAAAGAGTGGAGTAGAGTAACTTACAAAATAAATTTTAGTATAAGAAAAACATAAACAACGCTATGAACTTATAAGCTTAAATTCATGCACCATACTCATTCAAAATTCAGACGCATGGCACTGAGTAAATATTTTGTTGTTGCTACTTACCTTAGCTTGAATCTAAGCTGTAATCTTGGCAAAAATAATGACATCATAAT
This sequence comes from Linum trigynum, assembly GCA_964030455.1. Lineage (NCBI taxonomy): Eukaryota > Viridiplantae > Streptophyta > Magnoliopsida > Malpighiales > Linaceae > Linum > Linum trigynum. The sequence goes on along the minus strand of OZ034821.1, from coordinate 25,857,617 downwards.
TTAGAGGAAAACAAATATCATGTCAGCCCACAATATTAATTGAAATAGAGAAAACACAAAGCAACCATGTTTGTAAGTGTATTCAAAGCAAACACCAAACATAAATTTATCAAATTCTGCGGCAAAGAAAAGCTAAAACTAACAACCTAAAAAGACAACAATGTCATTTTGCATATCAGCACATACGTAGGTGTGAGGCAGCCTAAGCCTTGAACAGCTTCACCACAACCAAATCACGACGATTGGCCACATAATTCCAATCTCCAACTTCAAGAAGAATCTCATAATCATTTTCAGGAATAGAGGTCAACAACTCCACATAGTTGTCCGTCGTAGCAAATTCCTCATGACTGACAACATCTGAAACAATTCTTCTGAGGGCAGAAGAAGTGAAAATGGCTTGCACAATCATCGATGGATCCTGTAGTACAAAGTGAACAACAGAGTAGCTTGTCTCACTACACCATGAAGAACTTACATACTTCACTGTTCCTACAATCATATATGTATTTTTCTGAGAGCAAAAGAATAAATAATTGCTATAAGACAATGACAAAGGGGAGGATCATTACCGGATATACATTGGTGAGAAACTAAATTTAAGAAATATAATAAAATACCATATTCATTAGGTTTTGTTGAGCATCTGTCACTTCCATCAGCGTTGCTATCTCAGCTATAGCCAGTGCTTCCTCGTATGTAATATCATGCACCAAATGCTCAATTTGAAGAGGCTCAGGTGGTTCCCTAAGTATAAAAAATGAGAATTCAGAATTACAAATTAAGGTAATGAAATTGAATAAAAACAAAATCATAGTTACAATGTACTCACTGGTCCAAGAAAGGATGAATTTCAGGAGCATGAAGATTAAGAAAGAATTTTGTAGCACGGGATGCAGTAAATCCATATTCCCATGTGTTCAATGTAAAGGACAACAAAGATAACCATTGTAGAATAGTAAGAATGTGGCTCAACTAAACTGGCTGGCTAGTAATTAAAAGCACTATTATCATGTCAATTAAACCTCAACATCAAGCATTTATTAAATTTTGCACTTTGATTTATCACACGAAACACTCCATAATGGTGATGGGAAAATAAAGGATTAACACATGGGACTAAGTCGGATTTAGACATTTCATAATTACACACCACGAATAGAGAGTCGAAATATGAATAAAATTGACACACGACACTAACTCTGCTACAGGCGAAATGTCAATCAACCAAGGTACATGGGCAGTAGATAAAACACTATTTTAGTGTCCAATAAACCAAACATCATTTTAGTCGTACGAATGCTAGGCTCAATTACAAAAACTACCTCCAAACATCAATTAAGTATGCACAAAACATCTTATTCACACAAACTACCCATGCCTAATTCAATAATCAATTCAGCAAGGGTTAAGGGAATATATAATGAACCTACCTTCATCATAATAGATACATAGTGACGTAATAGCAAGAACATGCCCAATCACTGCATCAGCTGTAACTAACCCTTCAAAGATGTCGATCATCGCGTCCCACAGTGAGACAAACAAAATATGGTCCCTGTGTAACAACAACATAATACTTGTCTTAGCAAAACACTATTAGAGATATACAAACAAATTGGATACCGGGAATCAGAATATACTCAATCAGACGAAGTCCAATTCGCTTACAGCGAAGAGGAAAACGAGGATACAGAACATGCATAGGCCCACAACTTACAACAACTCTAGCTAAATTTATAAGACAAAAAAAATGAGCATTATAACCTGAGATTTCCAACTCAGCAATGATATCGTATTTTGAACAGGACAACCGGCAATAACCTGAAAGAATATGCAAGTTGTCAAACACAGCAGGAAACGACACGACGTCCAGGAATCGGAAGCTCATATTAGGATCTTAGGTCATCACCCATCAACTCCAGCTCCGTGTCTCCACGAAAAGCAATATGAAGACCGCGAGGGGCAACTCTGTGGAGGGAAAAGTTTTCCTCAACAACAAAGTGCCTCAAAGTATACACATTTCCTTCATGAAAATTCCCAATAAACCTTCGAACATCCAGCCACCGAACAATTTCCTCCATCACTTTTCCCTGTCAACAAAGCCATCAAAAACCTTCTTACCATGATAGAAACAAAAATTAGCCTAGAACAGAAGTAATAGCAGAAGTAGTCTTACAATCTGGTCAATGAAGAACACCTTAACGTGTTCAATGGAATTGCCATACGCCGTGAGTTTCACCCAAATCCTCAGCAGATGAACCTTAACATTCCAATTGCCACCATATGGCTGCAGACTAGAAAGTGTGTGCAGAGACATCTTGGTAACAAAAAAAAAAAAAAAAAAAGGGAGCAATAGAAACCAAAAAACAGGTAACTCCAAATATAGTTGTTTATATAGCTCTAAATGCAAGGTGAGTTACCTGCATATACGAAAACAAGTAAATAAACTGCTATCAAAACTTGAGCAATCAGAAAGGGACGTGGGTTGAGGATTGAGGATTCTACCCAGCTATGCCCGTTACAAATACTTCACCCCCATCGGTCCGCATAACACGAAATTGTGGGAAGACACAAATCAACCCCCCTCTTAAGAAGGTTAATTCGGCTGATACATAAACTAAAAAAAACTCATTCAGTACAACTGTAGCAGTAACAGGTTTAGGGAACCAGTGTTGTCAAGGTTGGGAGGTCACCTTCGTGGGCGACATAATCCAGTCCGCCTTCGCCTACCAAATTTGCCCCCTTAGTTACGCCGGCGGCCCTGCTCCCACTGGGAATGAATTATGGATTTATGTGGATTTGAGAGAAGCAGATAAGCGACTTGTGTAATTAAGGGAGTCGACTATTATGATTTCAAATATTAAATAGTTACAAAATTGGAATACCCTTCCACCAATTTAAAAAATTAAAATCCTACCCAACCTCTCAACTACGATATTTTACCTTGTTCCTGTTAGAAACTGAACGGGAAAAATAGGGTTACCGATCTGGCTGAGTCGCGGACTAGTTCGCTCTCTTTAAGACGTTCGCGGCACTGCCTTCATTGCGCACGGCAGACTATCAGCCGGTCGCCTCCAGGATAAAACAGTCACTCTAATTTTGTTGCTCATCGGTTTTGGGCGAAAACCGGAGCTCTATGAACTCACTCTCTTTCTCGTGTTTCTGCTCTCTCTCCTTCAGGGGGTTAGGCAACTCATCTATTTATATAGGATGAGACCTTCAGCCTTCTCCTCTTGGTGGAGGATTTGATAATCTTCTTAAGGAAGGAAATCAAGAGTAATAACTCCTAATTAGACCTTTCTCTAATGCAGACAATTAACCCGATTAATAAAAGTTTCCTTTAATACCAGAAATCAATCCGATTGATTGAAACTTTCCGTTATATGGGCAATTAATCTGATCATGAAAGATTCCTTCAATATGGAAAATCAACTCAATTGATTGAACTTTCCGTTAATTCGGTCAATTAATTCTGATTGAAGACACGTTTCCTTCAATACGGAGAATTAATCCGAATTAACTTCACTTACCTTTTTCAAGGACATTCCTTTAGTTTTTTACAAACTATTCACATTTCTCAACAGTTCCATTGTTATAATTTCAAATTCAAACAATACTGAAATATCAAATTTTGTAAAGATTTATGTAGACCGTGGCATGAGCCTGTGTTCTACCTGGTATGTTATCATGTTATATTATATTGACTAATTGCGTATGTTAAGTATACTTTACCAAGCTAAATGCATAAAGTGACGCAAAATGAATTCACAAAGATTGTAAAGATAAAATTATTAGACTAAACACACTGAAAATATAGTACATCGAAATTTGAAGGTACACTATATTCCTGTGCCAATCAGATTGGTGGATGACTAATAGGCAAGTAATGTATGAACCGCACAACGAATATTACAAAACCCAAAAATTTCGAGTGACCATTATACGAAAATTTATAGGGTAATTAATAGCTTAGTTTGGCCATGCGGTAGTTTTTGCAGAAGCAGCTTCTGGCTGGAGCTTTTAGATAAGTACTTTTAAAAAAAAAAAAAAGTAGTTGAGTGTTTGGCTGTAAAACTATTAGAAGTGCTTTTTAATATGAAAGATTGTGTAATATGAATAAAAATTCTAAAAAAATAAAAAGTAAACAAAATGGATCTTGTTAGATTTCTTTTATATTAAATAATATGATTTTATAATTTATTTTATTTTTAAAATGATATAAATGATGGAAAATTATATTTTCTGAAATAAAATTAAAATATGGTAAGGATAATCTTGTATTTTCAAAACAGCTTTTCGCAGAAGCTCCAAATAAGAGCTTCTGCTTTTATGTTATACAAAAGCGCTTTTTGGCTTTTTAAAAGCCGAGCTTTTACAGGTGTTTGGCCCTGCTTCAGCTTTTGAAGCCTAAAAGCACTTCTAAAGTCGGGCCAAACATAGGGAATGTCTTTAACGTTGTCACCGTCTTTACTTTTTTTAAAATAAATATAAGAGGATATTTTTACAAACTTGAAAAATAATTATAAAGCACATAATTTGGAATTATTATTGCCTCTACAATTCTTATGCAAATTAATTAGATTCAAACCATAATTGACCTTAAGGTGAACTAATTTTAATTTTTGATGGTTTTTTTTTAACTTTGTAATAAACCTATTGTCAATAAAATTATAACTATCGATACGAAATTGGGTAAAATTCAACAATGTATTTAAAACATATAGTTGGAATTTGCAATTCTTAGTTTATACTGACCCCGACATAGTGGTTGGAATGTTTTGTCATTTTTATAAAATAACACAAGTGAATATCTAAGACCCAACCCATTGGTCGGATTGTTGTAAATTATATTCAAATAATATCTAAACATGAATTTTTATCATCAGCTTCTTTTTTTATTATGTATATTATAGGTCTGCCCAAAGTATCATGCAAATTGACAATACGACTTAAATGAAACATGGAACATATACTTTTGCACCATATATCTTAAATCCTTACCATACCTTTAATAAGAACAGATTTGAGATCAAGGTTAATGAGTACTATATATATATTACCGGCTTCCACCATCTCCTAAGTTTTTGACAATTGTTTCAATAAGGAAAAGAAGATGCAAGCACCAAATAAGTTAGAAGTGCATAACCTGTCAAAATAACCATTATCTTCATACATTTAGTAGCTACAATAAATACAACAAGTGACATAGAGGTTCACACAAAGTGATATGATCCCGAATTGCTTGCCAATAAAGCTTCCATGGATTGGTCATGAAACAAAACCAAAGAGGAACAAAAAACTTGAAATATGGTTAAGTGTTTTTGACGTTTCAGGGAACCAACTTGGGACTTGGGAGGCTTGTTTCTGTCCATTCGCTCAATGGAATCTCGAGTTTGATGACTTGTTTTGAACATGAAGTGTGCCTTTACAAGGTGGAAGGCTTGGGAGTGCAAGCTGAAGTATGGAGAGTCACGAATGGAGCTCTTAAAATGGCTATGTCAAAACCGAGGAGCTGCCTGTTTTTGGCTAAGGCAAATAGTGAGTTTGAGGTACTGTCTTTGGAGCTCCATAGCTCGAGCCTAGGACACAATCAGGAGTTGATTCGAGTTGGAATGAAAAAAAGGACACTTTCTAAACCCAAAACTAGAATTGGATGAGGACGACTGGCTTGGGAAGATAATTTTCGAGGCATCCAAAGAAGCTACCTCTAGCTGCCATTAATCCGCATGACTTTAGGATTCCTAGTTGGGTTTGGACTACTTGTTTAATTTAGTTTCCTTGCTGAATTAGGTTAGTTTCGATTCGAGTTTCAGTTTGTTTGTAGTTGTTTATGCCTATAAAAGGCCTCGTTCATGTATTGTAACATTGAGAGTTGATTTATGAAGAAACCCCCCAAATTCCCAACGTTTTGAGTTGTGAGTTGTTTTGGTTTTGGTTGCGATCAAACCTTGCTGAATCTTGGCCTATTAATCGAGCAAACACTCTCAATTACATCGAAGGAGAGATCATAACGATCGAGCACTCTTCCTGGTGTAAGAGTTCCCTTTCGTTTCCATCAAAACCCATTCAAACAAGCTTACCCAAGCTCATTTGAAGACTCTGTTCTTGAGTTCTCGAACAAGGAATTTGATTCCTTTGACTGAGGCTGCGCAATTCTGATCCAACACCCATTCAAGGGTGTATTAAGTGGCAATCAGACCCTGGTTCTACACAATGGCTGGCAAGACAAAATTCATGAAGGCAGGCGACGCCGGAATTGTGCATTGGACAAGGTCGAAAGGTCCTGTTCCAGAACAACCCCTTGTTTTGCTTTCCGAAAAAAAAGAAGCAGAAGAAGGCGGCTAAAACGGTGCCTCCATCGAAGGGGATTGAAGCTTCAATTGCTGGAAACGGATACGAATCAACAATGGGTGAGCCACAACCCATCACGATGCCGGAATCACAACAATTCTTCCAGGAGCAGGTCGTAGCTCTGTTCCAGACATAATTGACAAAATATGAAAAGAAGTTACAGGCATTGTCGACCAAGTTCGATAGATTGAGTCAACGAGTGGAGACGATGGGCCAGCAGGGCAGAGCAACTACGGCGACTCCAATTAGGGTTGATGTCCATCGAGAAACTCATCGATCACCGGTGACTATGCCTTGTCCATTCAACGAACGACCGGTTGGAAACCTAGAACCTGATCCTATGTTGGCAGAACGAATTTAGGATCTCGAGAGGCAATTGATGGCCTTTAAAGTCCATCCCATTGACCGACGGCCATGAAATCAACAATAGGTCGATTTTCCCCACCATGATCGCGAAAAAGAGGAAGCTCCAGTGTCATAATTGCGAGGAATTAAACTCTCAATTCCAACCTTTCATGGAGTGACAAATGCTTCGGCTTACTTGGATTGGGAGAGGAAGATCCTCTTATTCTTTCCGTGTGGACAATACTCTGAAACCCAGAAATTGCTTCCATCCACCTATGAGGCCCAGGACTACGCCACAACTTGGTGGGAGCATGTCCAAGTCCGATGACGGCGAAATATGCAGGCTGAAGTGATGACCTGGGAGGAATTGAGGGGATTAATGCGGGAGAAGTTTGTGCCAGCGTATTACTGGCAAGAATTACATGAATCCTTGCAAGCAATTCGTCAAGGATCACGCACAGTGGAAGAATATGCCAGAGAATCGGAATTGATCATGACCAGATCTGACATACGAGAGGATTCAGAGGCGACAATTTCACGATTCGTGTCTGGGTTGTACAAAGAGATTCGGTACGAATTGGAGCTTCGCCATTTTGTTGATATGGAGGAAGCCATTCACTTGGGAGTCAAGATCGAGAAGCAGTTGAAGCAAGGAGCAGCAAGGCGAGTTGTCACACCTAGACCGAGCAATGCCCCTGAGAATGCTCCGGCCGCCGCACCAACCCCAATTCGTGCTGTGCAATTGAAACCAATTCCCCAGCAAGGCAGTCAGGACCACGCTGGAGGCTCAATTGGCCGATTGGAATGCTACAAGTGCCATGGAAGAGGGCACAAGTCCTTCCAATGCCCCAATCTGAAAGCACTAATCCTGCGTGATGGTGAGTACTACTCGGACGATGAAAAGAAGGAAAAGGGAGCTGATGACGAGGTTACTTATGAAGAATTAGACGAGAACATTGAAATGGAGACTCCAGGTGGACATTTTCTCGTCAATAGAAGAGCACTCACCATTGAGGCGGTTCGTGAAACCCAGCAGCGTGACAATTTGTTCCATACCTGCTACCGAATTCAAGGAAAGACGGTGTCGATGGTGATCAATGGAGGAAGTTGCACTAATGTTGTGATCTTAGAGACTGTGATAAAGCTTGGCTTGAGCACTCTCAAGCATCACGAGCCCTACAGCCTACATTGGCTCAATGATTATGGAGCTATGAAAGTGACGAAGCATGCTTGGGTCGAGTTTGAAATCGATCAATACAAGGATCGAATTCTTTGTGATGTAGCTCCTATGCACGTTGCTCATATACCTTCTGGGAAGACCTTGGCAGTACGATCGTGGAGTTACCCACCATGGCAGGTCAAACTGCTATACTTTTAAACATGGAGGGAAGAAGCTCAAACTGACACCTTTTTCACCGATCGAGGTTCGTAACGACCAAAGGCAATTGGAGTCCGATCGAGCTCAAGGAAAGGAAGGGATGGGAACAGGGACGAGTTTAATTGCCCGAAGGCTGGTACTTACTGATCTACGGCAAGAAAGAAACCCACTCCGACCCGAGAAGCAACAATTCTATTACTCGTCAACGGCGAGGAGAGGTTCTATTGGGTGGAGACCTGGAGGGTACGTCGATCCAACCCAATGGTGCCGACACATTCCATACGGCTTTAGGAAGCTCTCACATGGATCAGATGTCGTCGATTCAAATTGAATCCAAGGATCCAATTCGAGCTCAAAAGCCCCTGGAAACGAGCAAGCACGAGCAAAAATTGAGGCTATTGGTTGAAGAGCTCTAGGACGATTCGGACCAAACTGCTGATACAGAATTGTCGTGGGAGGTCATGGCAAGTTGTACGAAGCATCAATTGGACTCGACAATCCCTGAATCAAAACTCCCCAATTTTCAAATTGGATTTTCTGGGTTTGTCGAATTGGATTCCTTGCTCAATTATGTTAGTTTCAATTCGAGTTTCAGTTTGTTTGTAGTTGTTTAAGCCTATAAAAGGCCTCATTCATGTATTGTAACATTGAGAGTTGATTTATGAAGAAACCTCCAAAATTCCCAACGTTTTGAGTTGTGAGTTGTCTTGGTTTTGGTTGCGATCAAAGCTTGCTGAATCTTGGCCTATTGATCGAGCAAACCCTCTCGATTACATCGAAGGCGACCTCATAATTTGAGCACTCTTCCTGGTGTAAGAGTTCCCTTTCGTTTCCAACAAAACCCATTCAAACCCAAGCTCGTTTGAAGACTTTGTTCTTGAGTTCTCGAACAAGGAATTTGATTCCTTTGACTGAGGCTGCGCAATTCTGATCCAATACCCATTCAAGGGCGTATTGCAAAGCCACTACAGTACATTATATTAACATTTATGAAATGCTATTCAGTTTCCCGAAGGAAAGAATAACTTCACCAACAACAACTCAAAATGGTTGAAATCGTTGTTCCATGGACCGATTGAAACCATAACCTCAAAAGAGTTTCCAAGAAGCAAGTCCAAAAGGGTAATGTAGTCGGCATTATCAATATCATCGTCATTCACTAAACATGCAATGATTTTGCGCAAGTAATACGATGGAAAAACAACTTCAACCTCATAATACTCATCCATAATAGCTATGTGGATCAAATAAACTTCAGATGCAGGACGACAGGATGGCCAGAAACCGGTTACACGTCCGGAGAAGAGGTAAGAAGTACCCTGTTGATAAAAAAAATCAGAATTGACCAAAAATAACTCACATTAACAAACACTCTAATTACAAAAAAAAAACCAGTAAGAACGAATTTATCATAAGCAAAATTAAATAATCTCAAGATCGGGATTCAATTGAAACAATGTAAGATCAATTGTATCACTAGAATCGGACATTCCTACGACTTCCTAGTAGGTCAAAGATGCAACGAAACCATTTCCAATCATAAAATCCCTATAACTAACGCCGTTAGTAGTTGCAGTTAATTGCAAAGGAAGCAGAGTAGACTGTAGTAAGCTTTGGTTGGCCAAAGAGTGTACTTAAGGCTACCATTCATGTACAACATCCATTGTTAGTAAACTGCATGGCAGATTCAATACTAAACTTTAGTTTTTGAACGTAACCGAGAATGCTCTATCGGAGTATAAAAAGCAAAATGGCAGCATTCTAAGAAAATTACCTGGGGCGCTGAAAAGGGTTTGATGCGAGCGTCAGAGCAGAAATCCTGGCAGGCGAGCACGTTGCACCCTTATTCTACCACTACCCACGAGGTTATACCATCAGATTGGGAAATAATAATCCGATCCCACCAGCCGTATAAGCTTTCATGCCGTTAGAGACGTGCATGCAACAGGGTCAGAGGCGGCGGAGTCAGGTGGAGTTTTCGTCAAAAAGCAAATAAAGACTGGGGAGAGGAAAGAAAGGTGACAAAGCGTCTCCTAGAGTTTATAGTTATCTCATAAATTTACCATAAATAGATGATCTCGGTTGGTGACCTAAATATTAAGCAAAAAAAAAAAAAAATCAACATGGCTGCTATGTTGAAGGTCCCTAATGGGCCTGGTACAAAGGGTCTGATTTGTTGTACATTTTCTGGTCCGTCCACCTAATCGGGCTAAAGCAGTGTTAGTTAGAATGACCTAACCATAACCGTTTTTAACATTTAACCATTTAGTTCCTTTACACTCTGCATCCCAGCGGCCTATCCTCCAATGTTGAACCTTTGCTTTTGGGCTTGCGAATTCGATCATCACTTACGCGTACCCTAAAAATTTTGGACAATATCCCAAACCATTTGGCAAGAAATGCAGTTGCCGAATGATATACATCGATTTAAAAGTATTTAAAACAACTATGGCAACAAATCAGTTTCATATGTATAATAAATCTAAACATGGATTTAAAACGATAATTGGTATACACATATATACATGTAAAATAAGAAAAATGGCCTAATGTCTCCAACTAGTATGCAATCTAAATCGACATAAAACCAAACTTGCATTAAACTCAACTAACATAATTTTGTAGATCTTTTAGAACCTAGATACAATAAAGTCAAGGGAAAACAATCCATACTCTATTTAAAAGACATCCAGGCGAAGAAACAGAAAACCATCTACACACTACTTGGAAATTAAAATAGCTTTCAATTTCCATATCCTATACTTTCATGCCTAAGATATAAAAACACTCAATAGAAATGAAAGAAACACAACTAAGACAACTACAGTGAAATAAGAATGCTTTGCAATTTGAAAAACTAAAACCAGCACAATTAAAAGCAATATGTTCATTACGTCCAACTAACAACCCATGCCTCAACATATTGTTCACAAAACATAAAGAAAAACAAACATCATCCGTTTGTTCATCACAAAGTCAATCAAACAAAGAGAAAGGACCAAGTAACCAAACACTCAACACGATCCAGGAACTCTAGCACCCACAAGGACGAAACACCTTCTCAAGCACCAAATCACATTTATATGATCGTGGATTCCATGGACCTACATTGATTATGATGTGATATGGATTTCCATGGATAGCTTAAATTCTTATCCCAATCCGTCTCCTCACCATCAAACAGCTCGCATGCAACTTTATTGATATAAGGAGAAGGGGGAAAAAACTTCGACCTCAACAACTGGATTGGCAATTGTCAAATACACCAGAGCACTGATCAGAAGAAGATATTGCCACATCATTCACCTTCCCAGACATAATATATGGAGTACCCTACACAAAAATATGAAAAGACGCTAGACATAAGATTTCAGCCTAATAAATTAGGGAAGTATCTATAACCAAATGAGGTTGTTGGTGTGAATTTACATACCATTTTTGTTATATCAAATTTCACCAAAGTAAGCTCTTGAATTGTAGCAAACTTTGAGATGTCTATAGCTTCTTCAAATGACATTGGTGCAATCACAGATTTTGATGGAAAATGAAACAGATCCAGTCCACATCTGTAAAATGCAAATACTTCAACAATAACACAAATATAATGGTAAACAACAAACATAAACTAACAAATTAGGAAAAATACTTACTGGTCTAGAAGAGGATGAATTCCTGGATATTTGATATTCACATAAATCTTAGTCGCGCGGGACGCAACAAATGAATAGTATCCTAGTACACAAACATTAATAATTCGAGAGCAACATAAGTCATAGTTCATTACTTAGGGAACTCACATAAGAAGATACAAATACGTACTTAAGATTGCCATTTGTCTAAATTATTACATAAAGTAATAACTAAGACACCATAAGCAAAAAGGTTCACTTTCATAACATATACCTACTCATTCATGCTTCCAAAATGAATAGAAAAAAACATTCATTACTTGGTTCCTCATGCATGTATAAGGAGGTAAAGAGGACGACCTAGCCTAATGCGCCTTCATCACAAAGAAGTTCTTCAAACATAGAAATCATCGAATCGGAGAGGAACACATCCACACACTCTCCAGTAATACAGAAACAGAGTAGAATGCAATAACACCATAAGTTTCGAAATTTTCACAGAAATTGAAAATAAAGCTTCATGTTACATACTCAATCAATTGAAGACAAATCCGCTTCTTTCGAAGAGATAAGGCTGGGTATAAGCGCTCGATTTCTTGGCAGCCCACTATGATTCGAACCAAATCTATAACACATTCAAATAAAATTTTGGCTCATAAGTTCCTGATTTTAGTAGACAGTAAATATAAAGAATCAGCGGAAAGAAACAAACCTGGAAGAAATTGCTGGTTCTCGTATGCGATAGGGAAATCTCTGAATGCGAGGAAGTGGAATCTGATAGGACCAATATCAGCACTATCTTGTAGAATGTGAAACATTGTATGAGAACCAAGTACAATATGGAGATCGCTCAAAGCCACTCGGTGATTGGCGACATGTTCCTCAATACCGAAACAACTAATCCCATAAACAACCCCTTCAAAAAGACCCGGCAAGAAGTGGTTCACATCTGGTCGCCGAATGATTCCTTCCATCAATGCACCCTTTCAAAAAAAATACGAAAAAACTACAAACCTCATAAAATGTAGCACAAGCCGAGAAAGGAAATCAAACATAACAAACAATGCCACACTACCGACCTGGTGATCAATAAACAACATATTAAGCTGCTGCAACCTGATATAGATAGAATCTGATTAGGTTGTTAGAGCTTCATCAATCGGTCGTGGTAGATTGGTTATACGAGAGTTAATCGATTTACTGCTTTGTACTGGAACCCAATTCTAGTAGTGGAGTTCTGTGCTTATAGCCTCAACAGTCTATCCCGATGAAGGTTAGTCGCCTGCCGATTAGTCTGCCTGAGAAGGCTTGGTCAGCTTAAGAGATTCCAAGCTACTGTCGGATCTTCCGCAGTTTAATCAACAGTTAATAAACCCGGGTAATTACAACTGTGACCTAACTAAGAAGCTAGGGGGACTCATTCCAGAGTAACTCTTCCCTTGCTTTAGAAAACCGAACCATATCCTGCTTTCTTACTGCTTTTGCTTAAAAACACAATCACTCGACTTAGTTTGCTAGATAATAGATATTCACGGATTAGGCAATAGATCTCGACCCCAGGTTGACAAATAGAGCTTGCCTGTTACTGCATTTCCGGACTGCGATTACACTTGGTCGCTGTTTGGTGTTGTGTTTTAGCGTGTCGCCAGATGTTTGGGGCAATGACGTCGTCAATCTTTCTCTTCATTGAACATGGGGTCTCAGGACTTGGGACAACATTTTCCTCAGCATCGACATATTTTCCATTCTTCTCGGTAAGATGTGGTGAGTGGTTCAAAGAAATAGTAGTAGTCATGGATTGGGAAGATGAATAAAGAGTGTCCATTTCACCCTGCAGAGAATTAAGAAGGTGGTTCATAAATTTAAAAAAAGGCATTGACATAAACATTGACTTTAACTCAATAAAAAAAAATGTAACCAAACCACTTACTAAACACACCTTCGGACTATCCCTAACCTCCGGTGGGTGTGACATTGCAGAAATAGATGCCGAGTCAATTTCTTTAACAATTCTAAGCACACTGAGCTTGCTTGAAGGATGAGAATACTCATAATCAGAGATTTGATCCACTGCTTCAGACCTTTGCCTTCTGCAGCCAATACTTGGGCATGAAGATTAGTAGTAGCAGTACCGTAACTTGCAGAAAAAATATCATCCGCAGCAACACCAAAAAATTTCTCAGCATTATAGTCCAGCAAAACCAACTTCGTTGCATCAGTGTGGTCAATAAAAGTAATGACAACACGATACCTACTCATACAAAGGAAAGCACACACGAATTCAATATATAGTTACATTCAGATCATTAATATTATGACCGATTATCTGAAGCATATACCAGAAACACTTTCAACCATAATATAAACCGCTACTATCATTTACATAAGACAATGACTGAACGGTGATTAAATTGCTAACCTATGCATTTAGATACAAGTGAAGGTCTATATAGGATATACACAACTTAGGACATTATTTAAATAGTCAGAATCAATATATTTTTATATATTTAGTTGTCGTACGGCTACACTTGCTGCAATAGTAGACACCGCAATTATCTTCCACCAAACGACGACATGATGCAGTTTCATAGTCATAATACGACCAGTTGTCATGCACTTTATCAACAATGCAACGAAGTTCGACAATTATCTGTAAACGATAATAATGAATATGGGGGGATTACAATTACAACAACTATATGATACAAAAAGTGGAGCATAAAAGTATTTAGCAACATTTAACATCTATTATGAGGTCCCTATAAGTTACACATGCACAAATAGTTAAACGAATATTACTCTATGTTATTACTGTGAACTAAAACTGATATTTCAAACCCAACTTAAGGCATTTACCTAAAAATAGACGTAATTAGCTATGAAAATAAACTGGTTTGGGTATATATACACGAATCCACTAGCCAAACTATCAACTTCAGTGCATAGAAAAATAGACAAATGAGGTAAAGAAGGCAGTACAGACATGCATTCTTATTTTCTAAAACTAATTTAATCCACTACTGATAGTAGAACAGGCATTTAGGCATTCTGGTTCCTACCGGGGGTTACTAAGAAATGAAACACTGATTGCAGCTTTGGCTGAAACTAAAATGCAAATAATTTGAAAGGAGACTAACGTAACATCAAATCTACCTACTCCATTAAGACACACGAAAATGAAAGGACACTTTGTAAAGACTAGCGTGGGCCCCGGCCAGTTGGCCAGAGGAAGATGAGGTATGAAATTTGAGAATGTAATGGGGAGCATAGGTTATTGTTGTATAGTTTGTTTGGGAAACACGTGGTAAAGATAGTGAATTTTAGCAAGAAAGAGACATGGATGATGCAACGAATCAAAAATCAGCCTTATGAACCAAAATCAAATACTTGTTACCTTGTGAATTAATATGATTTCTGGTAATATGATGAGGTATGAAATTTGAGAATGTAATGAGGTGCATAGCGTATTGTTGTATTTTTTTTTTGGGAAACACGTGATAAAGTTAGTGAATTTTATCAGGAAAGAGACATGGATGATGCAACGAATCAAAAATCAGCTTTATGAACCAAAATCAAGTACTTGTTACCTTGTGAAACAATATAATTTCTGGTAATATGATGAGGTGGAGTAAGTTTTATAGAAACTTAATTCCAGAAAATCGAATAAAAATAGCCTATCCTGCCGATCATCGAGAAATGAGCATCTCACAATCGTTGCTCGTTTTTACTCGGCCCGTTGGTCGATTAGTTTGCTTTATAAAACTTTCATCCTGTCGTCATTGTGCTCTCTGGTTATTGCCATACCATGATGAAATCTAAAGAAATCAAGAAGAAGCAACACGATTTGGAATAGGAACCGTCGTTCCTGTATCCCTAGAAAATGGTGGTAAACACGGACTCAGCTGCCGAACTGGTTTGGATTGAGATTTTTATTGGGTATCAGGGAACCGTGTGATTATAAATTAGACTTGAAAACTTGAAATTCAGCCTGTTTGATAGACTCATGCCAAACTCCAATTATTCTTTACTTTTAAACTTTTTATATGAAAATAAAAAATAGTGAAAGAAAAGATAAGACTGCAATTCGCCATTTGCACATCACTGATTCACGAACAAAACCATAGAAATTCGAAAGGAAACTGAAAAATGTTTAGAATCGTTTTAATGTTAAAAATTACGAAAATGATCTTTCTGTTTAGTTTTTTTACTAACGAATACCAAACGATTCCCTATAAAATACACTATAATTTAATCATTATGATATCAAATAATTACATAATATATATTTGAAATGATAAAAATTGGACTAATTGGGTTGGTCGAGGTTGAACCATTTAATAACTTTTAAAATACATTATATTTTAGCTACTAAGATATAAAATAATAGCATAATACATGTTATGCTAGAGAAAATAGCTTGCTTTAGGATAGCAAACTCATGATGTTCATTTGTTTTACTTGATGGCTAAATCGAGTAGAGGTCAGGCCCATTCAACTCTTTTATTTTATATTTAGCGATTAGCCCATTAGAATTCATGCATTAGTTTATTGTTAACTTTTTTCTTTTTAGCAATAAAAATGATTATTATTTTTGTCCTTTCATATATATCTTACCGAGAAATAAAAGGGATTAAAGAAACCTGGTCTTTTTTGTGGGCCGCAACAATTCATTGGCCGATTTAAATCCGCATGTGTACGGTAAGTTGGCCCGTTCCACAGAGGAAAGAGATAAAATTTGACACTCCCTATTCTACCCTTCCTACAAACACTCCTGGAGCAGGAAATTTGAAATGGGGGAAGGTTTTTTTCCTACCTGCTATTATATTATGTGTAGATTTTACCAACACCGAGAAATAAAAGGGTTTAAAGAAAAAAAAAATTGACACTCCTGGGCTCGTTTAAATCCGCATGTGTACGGTAAGTTGGCCCGTTCCACAGAGGAAAGAGAAAAAAATACAAACAAGTGTTATTAAGACCAAACTGAGCCGGCCGACCAGACCGCTAAAAGCGCCACCCGGCCGCAAAACCGGCTCAAATCATTCATTTAGCCGGAATGGCTTTATTGAGCGGTTGGCAAGCGCCGAGCCGATTAACCGCTCGAGTCGGTCGAGCCGGTCACTCAGTTTTCCCTCTTCCGAGCGTCTGGTATTAGAAAAAATTAAAACAAAAAATTGTTGGGAGAGAGAAGGCGGTGGATGAAAGGACAAGTCAGGTCGAGGTCGTCGGCGAAGGGTTGGCCGTGAATAGAATGACGGAAGTGGGTTTATTTGGGGAGTTCTGATTCGTTTCGTGAAATAGAGAGGGGGGAGAGAGAGGGAGGAAGGGGAAGAGGGAAAGCATCAGCGCTGGTCGGATCGAGGTCGCCGACGGAGGGTTGGCCGCGAATAGAATGGCGGAATTGGGTTTCTTTTGGGGAGGTTTGATTCGTTTCGTGAAATAGAGAGAGAGAGAGGGGGGGGGGGGGGGAGAGGAAGGCGAAGAGAAGGGGGGGTTGAGGGAGAAGGAAAGTGGCGCTGCTGCTTGGGGTTGGTTAGGGTTTAGGTTTACTTTTTAGTTATATATATAGTGTGTAAACTTACTAAAGAGATACCTGTGAAATAAATATTATTTTAGTTATTAAATTACTACTTTATATGTCTTTTAGTTATGATATTATTGTTTATATGGTAGCGGTTCTCTAACAATTTTTTAACGGCCCAATACCGGTTGGGCCACTAAAGTGTAAGTCGTTCATGTCACCAGGTCATGCTCCAGTTCGGTTTTGACAACATTGCTACAAACGCTCCTGGAGCAGGGAATTTGAAATGAGGGAAGGATTTCTTCATCCATGCTCTTATATATTTTTAATTTAAAAATATACAACAAATGTACTTAGTGTGATTGGTTATGATCTTTGTTTTTCTTTAAAGTGGCAATGGTTCGAATCCCAGTACGTGTCTTTTTAAATGAATAAATAAAAAACGTAATTGTGAAGAACAAAATGTCCTTCCTACTTTCACTATCGTTGCAGGAAATTTGAAATGAAGCAACAGTTTTCCCATTCCTCCTATTATATACTAGCTTATAATCCGGCCCGTTGGCCAGAATGTTCATATTTTAATATTTATATTTTAATGTTATGTTTAAGTCTATTAATTTGTTTAAGTTTATTGAAAATCATTCAATCGAGATTCTACATAAAGAATGAATATATAGGTCGAATATTCAGGAAAATACCCTCCTCATTTAAGAATATAAAAATGTATCATTAATCCCATTTTCATAATGATAATTGAGTCGCCATTAAAATGATATTGGTTAATAGATTGTCCAAAAATATATAATATAAAAGCTCATTGGAATTCTCACACGATCCATAGATAGTTTGAAACTGAAATGAAACCTCACAATCCCACATAAATGGTTCAAAGCTCTTCTCTATGAATAACATGCCACTAATAAAAAGGAAATGGATTTATAAAAAAAAAGAAATGAAGAGTTGTTGATTCAAGTAAATCATATGCTAACAACTCAACTAAAAGGAAACCATCAAAACTTGAAAGCAAATGACAAAATTAGAATTACATCCAATATACTAATAGACTCGATCAAAGTAATGAGGCACAAAATTAGACACTCTTTATCTACCGGTTCCAGAAGTTTGAATAGTGAATCGACATTAACTTTATTAAATCAATCAATGATTCCTCGTTTTAACATAAACATAGGTTGTGGTAGTTGCAACAACCATAACACCTAAAGATCCAATAGTTTCCACTCTCCGTTGTACAAACAATTTTTTATCCCCTCCATCTTCAATCTCTCGACGTATATGTTTTAAACCAAAATTCAATTTCTAATCCTCCTTCTGCAACTCCATTTATGCTACTTTGATGGACCTTCTCTACATGAACCTGAATTTCTCATTCATTTGAGTTTCTTGTCAGTTTGATCTCCAACTCCTCAATCCTCTTTCTTGTATTTGGCAAACTCATCCTCCTCGGGGCAGTTTTAATAAGCTCATAAAACCAACACTCATCTTCAATTCCATCAATATCACTTCTCCTCCTTCTCTGCCTTCACCATAATCCAGTTCACTTCCATGCCCTTTCAATACCCTCTCCATTTTCATTAATATCCTGATCATCTACCACTTCTCTCTCTTCAACTGCTCCGATTATGCTTCTATGTCTTTCAATACCCTCATTGGTTAAATCACTACCTAACCAACTGCCTCTTCACTGCCTTCACTTGCTGCAAACTACTTCCATGAATTTTTATACACTTTCCTCAAAATCACAATCAACTAACCAATATCAATCCATGGCCTTGGATCAGTTTTAGACTCTCTATGAACATCTCAATACCACAAAGTCTAAATCTAAATATTCTTTCAGTTAATCATGAACTTGAGTTTATCAAAATCTAATCCACTCCTTCTAAGTTGGAATTCCCATTCCCCAAGCTCATTTTTGGTTAATTTGATCCCACATAACCATGATATTATACCTCTAACTAAAATAAATCAAAGCATTTTACGAAAAGAAACCGAACCATGAACTTTACCTGCTACCAAATCCAAACACAATTTCTTCCCCTCACCACTTCCCTTAATCCCTTCCCAAACCCAATATCAACTTTTACTCCAAGTACACACCCCCAACTCCCAGTGTGTTGCGTGAAAGCTTAATTTTAGCAATAATTAAGCTTGCAATTAGATTAATGGACACCAGCAAGCGCTAAAATTTCACCAGACGATGAGTTGTCTTCACTTTAAGTTTTGTAATAACACTGCTGGCCCCATATGTTTATCAGTTTGGAGGCCATATGATGAGAAATACCGAATCAGTTGCAGCGAAGTTACCGGTCACAGTAATGACAATGTGAAACACGTGTTAACAAACGCGAATATGGGTTACTTTTATGGATTGACATTATAATGATGGGATTGGACAATGAGATCGTCCTTAGTTAAGCGACATGTAAATTGATCATTTGGTATGGAGGACACAAACCGTTAAAATTCTAAATTATTTGGGTGAGTTTGTATTTAGTGTTTTCAAAATCGTGGTATATGATTTAGGTGATTAAAATATCTAAACCCAAACGAACCGACCCACGCACACCCCTAGGAAGAGTTTCAAACTTAGTATTTAACCGGAAAAAAATGTTCAGAGAACCAGTCCCCTATAGTTTGCACAAAGATATGATTGTTTCACTATAGTACTAAAAATTAATGATAATTTAAGGATTCTATATCGCTTCTACATATTCAATACTATAATTCGAACCAACAATATTTTGGTTGCAAATTTATGGTTATCGTCTATTTATAATATAGATAACATTTTAAATTAAGTATTAAACTATAATTAAAATAAAAATATCAAAATTGAAGTATCAAAACACCAAATAAGTACTTACGGAATATTTATTGGGCTAGCTAACTGTTGAAAAGTTTTGTGATTTCATATTTTAGCTTCGTATATATTTTTAATTTTAAAAAATACAACAAATCTACATAGTCTGATTGATTTTAAACCTTTAATTTGTTTGAAGTGACCATGGTTCAAATCTCAATATGTCTATCTTTTTCTGCAAATAAATAAAAAAATACAGATAATTGTGAAGACAAAAATTCCCTTTATAATTTCCCTCTCATTGCAGGAAATTTGAAAAGGGAGATTAAGTTTCCAATAATTAAATCATATACCCTAAACCTATAGAACTTAAACCCTAATATCACATATACTAAGAACATAAGCAATGATTCTGATTCGCCAAGATGTATACAACATACCATATGCACTATATTAGGATTTAGAGAATTATGATATAGAATTTAGTTACGTGATTAATCTATGGTCTAGTGGCTAAATTTGTCAATGGTATTTAGTCTTTCAATTCTATGCTCATAATTCTCAACCATTAGGGAAATTGTTAGCCAATAATTTTTGGTCATTCACTTATAGCATTGAAAATGTCTCGTTACAAAACCATAGATCACAAATGTCAAATTTTATGTTTTGAAATAAAATTTTGTATAGCACTTTTGTAAACAATCCTTGTATTCCTACAAACTACAAAGTCATGTGACCTAATAAATGTAAAAGTTATAAGACATACATAAACTCAAAATGTACTATTTGATTCTAGGTGAAGAATTGTGTGATTAGAGGAACTCACTTAGTTGATTCATAAAGCTAGGCTTATCATGATGATTCACTTTGTAAATAATTACAGTTATTAATTAATTTCGATGATGGATTGTTGCGGTGGATAGTCCTATGATTTTGAGATATTTCAGTATTTTCTCTCTTTAATTCAAAAAATACATAAACATTGTTGTAATCTAGTTGGTTAGGGATATTGACTATCAATCTGAAGGACTCGAGTTCAAGTCTTGGTAATGACATTTTTTTCTCGTAAAAAGATATTTAAGTTCTAAGTTGAACTTACAAATTTACCCCTAGCTACAATTAAGGAGAGTGCAAGGAATTTGAAATGCTCAAAATCCTTTGTTTTGCAGGATTGTAGCAATTCTTCTAAATTAGTCAATTCCCGCTAAGGAACCATGAGTCTAACCTTTTCTCTATCGCCGGATCATAACATATTCAGCTCGCCAATAGTAACTACTTTTGTAACAGTACTCAATGGATTCTCAAGCAATTTGGGGGCACCTAGTTCATATTCCTGTCACGAGATATGAGACCCAAGTTCAAACAATGTACGTACATAAACTACTTGCATCTTCTATCACTACAAAGTTGAAAGAGTCATACCTTTGTTGTTGTACAATGCATTCTGGAATGTCAAGGTTACCATAGACTCGAGTAGCACTCGAAGAAGATAAGTAGAACTCATCTGCAATGTTAAACAGACTCGGGTTAAATATACATCACCATTGGTGGAGTTCATTTAATAAAAGTGATTACCACTCCATTTGTGGACAATAATTGACGTTACAACCAGCTCAATTGCAGAATCACGATACTTCTCAATAATTGTATCTAGTTGTGCAAATGCTCTTGCCCACAATGAGATCATGATTTGCTTACCTCTAAAAAAAAATTAAGGAGTGCGCGTTAATGATACAAATG
The DNA here is from genome assembly GCA_964030455.1 of Linum trigynum. Taxonomy (NCBI): domain Eukaryota; kingdom Viridiplantae; phylum Streptophyta; class Magnoliopsida; order Malpighiales; family Linaceae; genus Linum; species Linum trigynum. Next base: position 25,835,829 of record OZ034821.1, on the reverse strand, counting down.
CATTTTTACCAACACAACCTAAGAAGAGACTATTCTTCTCAAAACAACGGTAGGTTGTAGCACACAAAGTGACGGGAGGAAATAGTAAGATGCCTTATGAAAGACCAATTCACTCACCGAGTAAATCACGGGTGTCCCCTAACAGTTTGGGAATGTCAAGATATTTTACGAATCTGAATTTAAACTGCATTACATCTGCAATTGGCACAATAGGCTTGATAGTGGTTGCATCAAGAATTTGAAACATCAAATGATTCGGTACAGGTCGATAGTTGGACATTGCCTCCATTACTTTGAATTTCTCAAAGACATAAAAATGAGGCTCCTCCAGCTGGGAACCAATTGTCTAAATTAAATTTTGATGAATCTGCGCCCAAATGTCATTACCCTGCGAAGCAAACCAGCCGACTCTAAAAAGGAGATAGCAAGCACGTGAGCAGAAAAATGAGTTATTGCAATTTACCTCTGCATCGTCTAGACCGGCTCCATACATATCATGTTATCATTTTTGGTATTATAAGCTATAAATTTCCGAGACAGACGACACCGGAGCGAGCATTCAGGATGAGCCTTGAAAAGTTTAGCGATGGAAACAGACTGCATAGTTGCAGGTAAACTAAAAACTTAGGGAGGCCTGTGCTTGGGAACATGTAAAGAGACTGGAAAATAAAAAAGGAGAAGAGTATACTAATATAAATAACTGGTATAGTGGAGAGCGGGAACTGTGATTGAACTTGATAGCTAGAAGTTGACAGGAAACACGACATGGGCATTCGCCCAACTTTCGCCCGTTTTTCCCTCCAAACATGGGGCTCAGCAGAGAGACGATTGCAAGTTACCACATTTTGGATGTATCTAATGACATGATTTGAGAAAACTGTCATGGAAAACTGAATACAGACGGTTGAGAAATTGAAAATTTTGCATATGATACCAAACACGAAAGAACCGCCATAAACTGCTGCATATTCCATGGCGACGCTACGAATCAGCCAAGAGAAGAAGGTTTGTGGTGTCGGGAGCTTAACTCAGGCTAGCCCCGGAAAAATGGTTAGCCCGGTAAAAAAATATTGGTTTGGGCCTTCTAATTATTGGACATGGGCTTCGAATACAATATTAATGAAGCCCAAATGAGTATTCTTGCTTTGGGTACATTTTTTTAACCAAAATTCGAACCCAATATTTGTAGTTTTGTTAGGAATTCTCTTATTGCGACCTTCAGTACAGAAGTAGACCAACTGCACCAAACGTCAATGTCTATAAAACCCGGCACGCAACTGGAAACTAATTAACGTTCTCTGATACATCCAAATACCTAACAGGCTGAAACCACAAGGATACAATTGAGAGGGATCAAACCTGAAGCACGATCGAGCATTTTGAACCCCTAATACACGAAAGATTCAGACAGACTATTGTAAAAATATTAACTTAATATTTGACACATTCGCTAATAACCAAATGATACCAATTAAACATAATGACCATAACCAACATAAAAAAAAATTCAATTAGCATATAAATAATGAATATTATATCCGATATATTAACTTTCAATACTACAAAAAATAGATCGGCTATAAGCAATCACCGACAATAAATAAAAACACCAAAAAGCCATTACATAACCTGATAGAAATTAAAATGACATCATTATTATATTAAAAAATCAACTATTTGGTATAGTGTTAATATTTCATAACCAATCTATCAACCGGTTCTTAAATAAACTAACTTAACAAAAAAGCCTTTTTATAGCATTGCGATTACGCCTATTTGTTTATGATATATATACCTGAACTAATGCAATATATACAGTCACAATAGTATAAAGAACTTGAGATCGTTCAAAATAAATTATTAGGATAGCAACATTTCACTTAGTCACTACATAAATATCTCTGTGAACACAATGTTTTGCATAGTCCTAACTTGGTTCCCCTCCGAATCACAGCTCATAATTTTCAGCCCCCTCATAGAAGTAACCCGGGACATAGCAACATATAACTGGCCATGGGAAAAAACCTGTTTCTGCAAACAAAGGCCTAGATAATTTAATGTCTGACCTTGGCTCTTGTTGATTGTCATTGCAAATGACACTGCAATAGCATACTGTCTCGGAACTAGTGTGAAGTTCAAACTCTTTTAGTGTACTGATAGCGTCAACCGTGGCAAGAAAACGGTGTCTCCCACATGGGTTCCAGTCAAATTTGAACTTCAATAAACCACCGACCCAATCTCTTCACCGTCAGTCGAGTCCCATTGCAAAGACCTGTCCTTTGATCCAAATTTATGAGCAAGATAACGGGACAACCCACCTTTAGTTTTTAGTCATGATCAGGGAAATTACCAATCTTCAAGAAATTTAAGAATTCAACTGTATAGTCTTCTTCCATTACATGTTCATTCATGACATTAATCTCTATAGAATCGGAACTAAAATAAGAAACGTCTTCGCCGGGAAATAAACCAAGGACATACTGATTGATAGCCGCAACAGTTTCATTATGCGGGGCTAAAATAGCTCACTCCACCAGATATTTCCCATCAGTTTATTGAGACAATAGGTCACCATATATCTCATTAACAATGTCTGCAATAGGATTTGTCTGTCACTTCACACATAGTTTTGGAGGTATACTTATTATTGATTCCCCAAAATACTATTTTCGCCATCACCAATTTCCAACAGCCATTGACTAAAAGCAGAGATCTCTAACTTTAAACCCCCTCCATAATTAGTAGAATCTAATCGCATGTTTTGTGTCGACTTCCAGACTTTCAACGATCTCCATAGATAGGATCTTTTAATATAAGAATTGGCAATGTCAGTCCGACTTCCCTTTGTTATGATCAACAATGTTTCTCAAAAATCTCCTCCAAAAACCATAGTCATCCCTCCAAATGGCCTCCTTTCAGAATTTTCATTTTTGACATGTAAAATATCTCTAATTGTTTTGTCTCGTTCCTCAATCTTGTGTTTATGAGCCATAGGTGCCTCATCCCAAATAATAAGTGAAGTGTTCTGAATCTATTCAGCTAACTCAGAACCTTGTTCAATATGACAACTTGATTTACTATCACAATCCACAGGTATATGAAATCTCGAATGCGCGGTCCTATCCCCAACCATTAGCAACGCGACAATTCTAGATGATGCAACACATAGGAAAATCTTATTCTCATATCTCAACTTTTCACAAATTGCTTTCCATAGAAACGTTTTATCAGTCCCTCCAAATCCATCAGAAAAAATGGACTTCCCACCATGTGAATAGACAGATTCAATAATCTTATCAAAAGCAAGTCTTTGTTCTGCATTCAAACGTTGATATATATGCGCCTCCTCAAAATGAAAATCATCCGATACATAGTTTAACTCAGCTGCCATCATCCTATTCTGAGAACTTGTTCTCATACACTGATTAGGAACTGGCAAACCAGGATAGCCAGACAACGACTTTGAATATCGCTCCAACAATTTATCTATACGAACTAAACACAACTCTTGTATTGCATCATCACTCAAACTCAATTGAGGTAAATTAAGCTCTCGCCTTCGTGAATGCAATGTCTCATCACTAATTAGCTTTCAATTATTGCACCAAAAACTGGACACATCAGAGACTTAACAATGGATAAGAATAGTTACAAAAAGTTTCCGCAATTTGTACCTAGTTGCCCAATATGCCACTTCTTGTAGACAATCATTCCATTCAGAATCACCGGATAAAAGTCCACGGGCATAGCATGCTTTCTGAAATGTCTCATTTACAACCCCATTTACCGTTCTAATATCTTCAAAACTATAACAACCCCTTACTACATGCAAGCGCATTCTCAGATAATACCTATCTTTAGTAGAAGGGTAACAATAATATAGTCTAGCAATGCACATACATTTCTTGCGCTTCTCCCACCGCTTTTCCTTACTATTCCAAATATAATATTGAGATAGCTCCACATACGTTTATCGATGAGCAACACTAAACTTCCTATTGAGAGACATCTAAGATAAGAACATTGAAGTCTGAGAACGCTTAGATTTAACAGCTTCTTCCACATTGGAGGTTACGTTTGAGTACACAGTATTCTCCCCGGGCAAATGAAATGACATGCGAAGTACAATTGGAGAGTGATTGTATATGTGAAATCTAAAAATCCTCCAGTATGCCTCCCCCAATGTGATATAACAGGCATCCATAAAAGCTTTAATTTCATCGATCGTAACAGTTTTAGTTCGACAATTACCAAACGCCGTAGTTGAAGCTGATTGGGCCGCTTATATAGTGGTCATTGCACGATCTTCGGGTTTGTTTATATACTTGAAAATATATTTCATAGCACTATATAAAGATAAAAACAACACATAAATTTTTACAAATAACTATACACGTAAACAAATATATAAACAAATAAAATGACATAAATATCGATTGAGTCTTAATGTAAAGGTAACTAATTTGTTTATGAATGAAAAATTATATACACTAAAACCAAAGCATGTGTCATGTTAAAAAAAAGATAGCATGTGAATACATATACACAAATGAAATAATATACAGACAAAAACCCAAATACACTAATTAGATATGGACCAATTTTATATATTCCTCTTAAATACGCAATTATGAAGGTCACAATGAGAAGTTAACGTACGCCAAAATACAAATTGAATAAAAAGAAATATACATACCACGTCCTGTTACAAAACTCAACATTAATGCGCGCTCCAAACCATAGCAACAAATGCCGCTTGTAGGGTACAACCTATCGATTATCCAGATCAATCCCTCCATAATTGAATACCCTGCCATTATCGCGACAAAGATATTTTGCAAATCCACTATCATCAATAGTGGTCTGACTACTAAACTTCTTGGGATAATGTTTGGTGCATTGGCCATTCTTTAGGCATACATTATTAGGCTTTACTGTGCCACATGGTCCATGCATCATTGATGATGTAACAATTGCATACAATTCAGGATCCGTATCAGGATTGGGTATTTCTGACAAATTATAAAATCGATATCTGCAGAGCTGTGGAACTTGTTTGTCGGGTCCAAAAAGAGCAAAATATGTGCATGAGTAAGGCCACGCTTTTGCCATTCAATTGCTTTCACATTTGTTCAAAACATACAGTAGGATTGAAGAACACATTAAGTAATTAATCACAGGGTTAACGTAATAAAGTAATAGAAATCACAAATACAAATACCTACATGCATTGATCTTCCCAAAGATTTCCTTGTCTTGAATCACAAGCATAAACTCATCAACCTTAATTTTGAATACTCATGCAATGACATCCGCTCAATTAGGATCCTTACCACTGAATTTCCTAATCAAATCAACCATCATCGGAATCTCTAGCCAATTCAGATTGCAAGTGAATGTTATAAACAAATCAGGAAAGCCCAACCATTTGCAAATTGCCATAGCATCATGAAAATTCTCATACTTGTATCTCAGACTACCAGTATGCGAAGCAACTAAAATAACTGGCTTTCCAAACAACTTGATATCACTATCATCTCTCATATACGAATTTACATGCTCAGAATAGTAGTATCCCCGCAACTTTGTCTGATGACTACGCATCCATTCTAAGCATTCTCCCTCAAATAGAGCATAAGCATTTACTGCATACAGTTGAAAGAATTTTCCAGAAAGTAATAACGAATTCGATTCATGCAGTCTGGTCTGAATCGATAGGCATAAAAATCACATTGACTTATCATTTTCTCCCCTTCATTAATATCATCATAAGTAGTAGAATAACAAATACTTGGATGCCACTCATCTTCACCATAGGGGGAAAATGGGATATTGCTATGTCATTAGACTAGGATGGTAAAAGCTTATTCTCTCCATGTTAGATCTGTTTTGTTGAACAATGATATCAGGCAAAAATGTTTGGTCTCCTGTTTCATCAACAATAAGGGCAGCAATCTCATTAGCAGAGGGTAAATCATATTCTCTACTGTTTATCTCCTGTTTTGCAAGGATCTTAAGTTGAAGTTCCTCCACACCAGATTGTTCAATCCTATCTCTTGCAGAACGAAACACACGCACCAAAATATTGTATGCATCAAACATATCCTGCAAACCTTGCACAATAAACTCAAGCAATAGATTTCGTTCAGGACCAGTAGAGTAAAAATACAATCGATTTTTCACCTCATTATCAGAATCATGAATATATAACTGGGCAAATTTGGGACTATCTCCATCATCAGGAAGCAAAGAGCCTATACGATGAGAAATCTTACCACCTATCGAGTACACATACACTCCACGACCATCATTAATAGAATTATTTATTTTACCTCCCATGGAAACAAAGCAGAAAATGCCATTATAACCTCGAATGTTTAGCCCAAAATGACGCGTCAGATCAGTATCATCATTAAGCAGACTGTGCAGAAATGGAGGAGGATCACTACGCGTTGGCAGTTTAACTTTACCATTCTTGCAACACAATCCAAAAGAAGGATTCATCTCATTTCGCGTGGATAACATACTCTCCAACCGCCACATAAAAGCTCCACAATGTCGACAGCTACATTGTGGTGGTCCAATATTGAAAATTTCAACATTCGGAATACCTAATACAATACAGACACAAATAATGATAAGAAATGTAGAAATAACTAGATAAATATTGAAATAAATTATGGAGACACATCGTAAAATCCAAAAAACATGGTGAAAAAACAACTGCAGAACGAAATATAACTAAAAAACACATAATTGTTTTGCAACTGCAATATAAAAATACTAATTTTACCCTCCATATTAATGGGGGAAAAATACAATGCATATTCAATAACAACGTACCGAATACTGATTTGACCAAATCTGGAAATAGGGTAGACCAAATCTCTTTCTATATAGATAAATGTGTCGCAATAATCTCAAACGTTTCCTTAATAGAAGAGTAAAATTGACTTCAACACCTATTGAAAATAATAAACAAACCTATATTAGATTACAACATGCAAACAATATGGACTACAAATGTGTAAATAATATAAAACGCATTCTCAATTAAATAAACCTTTGCTCTTAATACGCTATCTCCTTCCATGACCCTTTTGTTTACGAATATTACGTCTTCTTTGACATGCAACAAAAGCAAATCTTTAACTAAGTTGGGTCAACTGTAATTGTAAAATAGCTTGTTCTGCACAATGTAAAATCACCATCAACCACATACTATCAATATCCCGGTACAAACATCATTGATTATTACCACAGACCTTGTTCAAAATTTTCTTCCTCCGTCGCAAACAAAACATAACGGTTCTGATTATCTTCATGTTGTATGAAAACAACTCTCCTTTTCCCTTTCGAAACCAAATATATTTAGACTATATGATAACTTTATTGTACAAACACAAATAGAAAAATTAAAAATAATATTAACTCACATTGAACACCGGAACGTTTCTTTTGTGACAGTGAATACGACATAATATGTGGAGCATCCACGTATAGTCCACTTGTCAATTACGATATTACAATGCTTCAAACAACCAATGCATAGCATTATACTACATATCTAATTTGCATACCGCATGTATTATACAAAATACCTGCATGAATAGACAATTGAGCTGGTGCACGTGAGGCTTGGGTACTGGACTCGCCATGCTCAAATTGATTACTATACTCTAAATTACTTAACAACGTAGAAATATTTCCCTATAGGATACTAGTATATAATTGACATAAGCAGTCCAACACCGTTCAATCAACAACCATGTTATAAGAGACAGAAACAACCCGAAATTAATTACAAGAAACTTAAGAACTATTTTATAAAGAGAGCTCAGTAATCATTTCATCATGCCTGAATTGAACACAACACCAACACACCCAATGTTAGTGAAGCAAAAACATAGAAATATGATAGCCAAAAGCACTAGCATGTGGCTTAATTAACTGCTAACATTTAAAGCCACAACACACTCGTCAATATATCACCTAAAAGAAACAACCATGCAACCTATCACAGACATTTATTAATATGAATACACAATTATATATACTACTGATGCATTAAATTTAACAGAAATGGACTCAACTCTGGTTTGAATTCACTAAGATCCTTCCAACAATATATCTGGAGTTTTTATAGAATACTTGTGCTACAAAGAAAAAACACTTCATTCATTTTACGTTATACAAAAATAGACTAATTTGTTTTGGATGGAAGTAGTAGCAGACTTGTTTGATTTCTAAATCTCCTCATGTACGGTATACTACAAATTTGTCTCTCTATGAAGGGCACATGCCAGGCCACTAAGAACAAACAATCACAGGATAACCTAATATTATATTACCACGTGGAAACAACTCCTGACTCTACCAGCCCCAATGCCAGTAAATGTGAATGATTATACCCATTTCAAAATCAGCTACCCAAGAGGAAATGTTGTAAGCTAGAAGAATGACTTACTATATATATATAGTATTTAAAGGGAAGTGGATGGGAAACGACCAGAATGGCGGTACACTATGACCAGGGTTGCAGAGGGTATCCATTAACAATCCAAGGAATTCCACCTCCACACTTCCTTCGGAATTTAATCCAGCACAAGTTTCCAAATGCCCAGAATTTTGAAATGTAGCCATGAGCATATTGTTGGAATGCAGAATAGAGAGTGAATTGAAAGGAGCTGAACCAAATTAAAGGGATGGAACGGATCGGAGAAATATTCTACACGTACAGTTGCGCTGCCGATTTTGCCTAACAGCTATCAGAAAAGAGTAGGAGGATTTAAACGCAACAAAAGAAACTGAAATTGAGTTCAAAGATTGTGGGGTGAAGAAGAGAAATTGCGAGAACGTTTCCCGGATAGAACACATACGTCGGTTACAGATTATCTCCACAGCAAAACCACTCAATGAATAACCGGAACAAACTTGCGAGAAGAAGACAGTGTAACATACTTGGCCAGGCATCAGGTCCAAGTAACAAAAATAGCAGAGGTCGACCATTTAGATTTTTTTAGTCTCCCAAAAAAGCCCCTTCGCAAAACAAACGTTATAATAAATCGAACGCGGAAGCTTAAAAATACGAGACACGATTTTACGTGGTATCCCCGACTGACGATCGGGACTAGTCCACGGGAGAGTTGAGCCTCTCCAGCTTTGTTTTCTTATTACTGTGACTTATGGCTTACAGCCTTACAACACGTTTTATATAGCCTTTTACATGAGGGTAAGGCTATACAAGAAGGAGAAGGTAATCTTGTACGACAAGACAAAGAAGACCTACTTCTATGTGAAGAAGGAAACATACAAAACGTGGTCTGCATGGCACTGGACTCTTTGGACGGGCAGATGACACTCGGCCCAATACGCCCCCGCTGTTGATAATCTAACAATTCCAAAATTGATGAATAAAACAGAACAGACGGATTTACGTGGTATCCCTGGTTTCCCAGGACTAATCCACGGAGGAGCAAGAATACTCCTCGGCTACTGATGTTACTGATTGTGATCAAAGAGCATTTGTGTTACAGAGACTGGCGGCTGCTCTCTCCCTTTATACCTCATTAGCTAGAGCTAGGGATCACCAATGACTATGTCCCCTATCAGCATGGGCCCAATCTCCAAGACAACAATGATGGCTCATGCAACGTTCTAAAGAGCTACAAAAGGCCCAAAGCACTCTACCGCTAAAGAGTACACGAGCAAAAGGCTATACACTTGTCTAACAGTCTCCCCAAAATTGATGCCGAGTAGTTAGCATCAATTTGCTCCCCAGATACCAGTGACGACTTGTAGCAAAAGGCTTCGTAAATAAATCATCTACTTGGTCTTCAGTCTGGACATACCGGAGATGAACGGTACCATCTTGAACAAGATCGCGAACATAATGCACATGGATTTCAATGTGCTTAGTACGATCATGCAGCATGGGATTGACTGCAATGCGGATCGCACTCGTATTGTCGACCTACAGTTCTATGGGGAGAGCACACGAGACACCAAGATCGGCGAGCAGTCGGTGAAGCCAAGCCATCTCAGAGCAAACATCGGACATGGCGCGGTATTCAGCTTCTGTGGAAGATTTAGAGACTTTATCTTGCTTCTTGCAGCGCCAAGAAATGAATGCCTCCCCGAATTGGATACACCAGCCTGTGGTAGAGCGATGAGTATCGATGCACCCTGCAAAATCATAATATGAAAAAGCACGTAAAGTTGTCCAACCTGAAGAAGGAAACAAAATTCCAACATCCTGAGTGCCCTGTAAGTAACGCAGGATCCGATGTACGGCAGCAAGATGATCTACACGAGGATCCTGCATGAACTGGCTCACCACTTGTACAGCATAAGATATATCCGGACGAGTGGCGGATAAGTAGATCAAGCTGCCTACAATACTGCGATAGACCGCCCCATCCTGCAATTTAGCACCAGACTCGCGGCTAAGCTTGAGATTGAGCTCCATGGGTGTCTTGACGGGATGACAATCATCAAAATGGTGATCATGGAGGAGATCACTAATATACTTCCTTTGGCAAAGCAATATACCCTTATGTGTTCGCAACACTTCAAGACCAAGAAAGTAGGACAATTCCCCTAGATCCTTGATGTTAAACGCAGACTGTAACCCCTCTTTGAGTTGTTGAATGCCGTGCAAATCTGTTCTTGTAATGATCATGTCGTCAACGTAAAGAAGCAGAACAACAATGCCGGCAGGAGTTACCTTGGTAAAGAGAGAAGGATCATTGAGGCTCTGGCGACATCCAAGTCTGAATAAGGTAGACTGAAACTTCTCAAACCAAGCTCGTGGAGCATGTTTGAGTCCATAAAGAGATCGATGAAGCCAGGAGGGCGTTCCATGTAGATAACGTCATCAAGATCACCATGAAGAAAGGCGTTCTTGACATCTAGTTGATATAGAGGCCAATTCTGAAGAGCAGCAACGGCCAGAAGAGTCCGTACCATCGACATTTTTGCAACTGGAGCGAATGTCTCGTTATAATCGACGTCGTACTCTTGAGTGTAGCTGAGAGCGACCAAGCGAGCCTTATGACGCTCAATTTCACCCTCGGGAGTCATCTTGATGGTGTATACCTATCGGCAGCCAACAATGGGAATAGACGGATGAGGTCGATCCACAACAGTCTAGGTATTGTTCGCATGCAAGGCATTAAATTCCTCTTGCATGGCTTTGTCCCACACTGGATTGCCACATGCTTGCTTGTATCGGGTCGGAATCATAAGTGGCGTGACGCCATGAGCTAGATAATCATGAAAATGGAGAGGAGGAACTCCCTTAGTAGCACGTAGAGACCTCCAAAGCTGGGGATTAATTGGAGCTGCAGGTGAGGACGTTGCATGCGAGGAGGAAGAGACGGACATCTCTGCATGGGAAGTGGACCCGTGACTGGACATGCTGGAAGGAGTGGGGGACTCTTCTCCTGTTGAAGTGTCGACATTGGGAGGCAGACTAGGAGGAGACGAGGGCGGTCCAGGATCAGGTGGAGAAGCATCGTCATTATCAAACAACGGCAGGGATAAACCAGCAGAAGGAAAAGAGTAGTCCGAGACACTAGAAGAGGATCCGAAAAACATAACATGTTCAAAGAACACGACCGAGCAGGCGATACGTATACGCTGAACAATAGGGTCATAACAAAGGTAACCTTTGTGAACGTCACTATATCCTAGGAAGGCACAACTAGCTGTCTTAGAGGTTAATTTAGTTCTTTCCCTCTTAGGAAGAAGCACAAAGCATTGACACCCGAAGACACGAAGACGGGAATAGTTAGGATGACGACCATACAATCTAAAGAACGGACTTTGTTGCTGAAGAACAGGAGAGATTTGATAATTAATTAGCCGGACTGCGGTAGCAACAGCCTCCGGCCAAAACCGAACAGGAACACTGGATCCTAGAAGGAGTGCCCGGTAAGCTCAACAACATGGCGGTTCTTCCTTTCAACCAATCCATTCTGTTGAGAAACCCCAGGGCACGACATTTGACTTAGAATCCCGCGAGACTTGTACAGATCATGCAAAGGATGAGAGCTAAACTCTCCACCCGGATCAGAGCGGATAATTATAACAGTACGACCAAACTGACTGTGTATCATGTTAAGAAAATCTTATGCCACAGTACGAAGTTCAGATTTAAGACGGAGAAAATAATTCCAGGAGAAACGGGTAGCATGGTCAATGAACAAAGCAAAGTAGCAATAACCACGACGAGAAACATTAGGGGAAGGCCCCCAAAGATCGGTGTGAACTAAATGAAAAGGTTCCTGTATAATAGTGGTACTAGAAGGAAAGGAGATGCTAGTAGTTTTCGCCTCTACACAGCTAGTACAAAAATGTTTAACAGGCACATTCATGTTATGTTTACCAAGAAGAGACTGATTAAACATCAAGGACAGACGATTGGAGTGGGGATGCCCCAAACGGGCATGCCAAAGTTCCCACGAATTATTAGAAAGACTCGAAAAAACTGGATTACTGACAGACCTAGACACAGACTGAGAGACCGATAAAGATTTGTAATGATCATCAAGTTCCTCCAAGTGAAAAATCCTCCCCCGTTTACTCCCTTTTCCGATCTGCCTCCCTGTCTTCAAGTCCTGCACCACACACCCAGTGGGAGCAAAAACAACAGAACATTCCTGTTCAGTAAGCTGTCCCACCAAAACTAAATTTGGAACCAATTTTGGAACATTCAGGGTATTAGACAAAGATATCTGAGGTTGCTCGAACCGTCCAATACCCTCTACATTTAGTTGAGCGCCATTTGCAACCATTAACCCAAAAATATTCACAGGCCGAACATCCTTTAGCAAACTATTATTGTGGGTCATATGATTAAAACACCCTGAATCAATTAACCAAGGTTGCAATGGCTATTTACCTTAGCTCTGGAAGGTGGAGAAAGCGGCGCTTATGGCATTCGGGAGGGTTTTCTGAAGCGCCGCTTGAACAAGCTCCTCGACAGAGACTGCAGCCGGCCCAACTACACCTCGCCCATCTCCTTCAACAGCTTGTACAGCATGCGCAGCTCGAGGAGGGTTGAAGGAAGGTCCTGCTCTAGTATAGCGAGCATCATTTCGCTCCTTTGTGCGACACTCGAGGATGATATGGCCACTCCTTTTACAGTAAACACAGAAGTTTCGGCGGCGACAATGTTTGAGAAGATGCCCCTTTTCGTGACAGTGGTGACATTCAAGTTCAGACACAGGAACACGGGACTGAAAATGAGGACGTGAGACTGCATAAGAATGATAGTTGTGTCCTCCACGACGGAACCCATGTGTTCCTTGTTCTTCTCCATGTTGAACCAAAGATTGACTAGCTGAAAAAACAGATTCCCCCTCTCTTGGGTGCACGTCCAAAAGAGATTGGGTACGGAGGCGAGTTTCCTCCCTCACAAGAAGACCCAGCACACCTTCAAAACGCAGTGACACGGATATTCTCAAATTCGGGTCGAAGTCGCATAAGAAACTGAAGAAGGCGATGCTGTTGCCGTTCCTCAAGCATTTCGACAGTAGAAGCAGTGGGTCGGAGAGCGGCACTTAGCAAATCATTTTCGGTCCAAAGTTCTTGTGCGGCATTAAAATATTCTGTAACTGATCTGTCTCCTTGTTCAAGACGAGCTAGGGCGGTTTGTACCTTTAATTGACGGGCTGGATACTAGGTTGAATAGGTTGAAGCCAGATGCCTCCACATTTGATTGGCAGTAGGAAAGAGGCGGAGACTGAGGCAGGTGGACGAATTAACCGATCCGAGCAACAACGATTGTACACGAGCATCGTTTTGCTTCCAGGTTGCTACCTCCAATGTTGATGCTGGTGGAGAAATCAGCCTAGGAGTTTGTCCGTCAAGAATCCCAAGCAAACCCTTGCCTTCGACAAACACTCTAAACTGAAACTCCCACAAGGCATAGTTCGTCGAAGTGAGACGGACAGACGGTCGTTCAGATTCGGTGGCGGATGGCTCTGATACCATGTTGATAATCTAACAATTCTGGAATTGATGAATAAAACAGAACAGACGGATTTACGTGGTATCCCTGGTTTCCCAGGACTAATCCACGAAGGAGCAAGAATACTCCTCGGCTACTGATGTTACTGATTGTGATCAAAGAGCATTTGTGTTACAGAGACTGGCGGCTGCTCTCTCCCTTTATACCTCATCAGCTAGAGCTAGGGATCACCAATGACTACGTCCCCTCTCAGCATGGGCCCAATCTCCAAGACAACAATGATGGCCCATGCAACGTTCTAAAGAGCTACAAAAGGCCCAAAGCACTCTACCGCAATCTACCGCTAAAGAGTACACGAGCAAAAGGCTATACACTTGTCTAACACCCGCAAGCTGTACTGTGGAGGTCACGAACCTGCAGCTTGGAGAGCAAAAAATAAAAACGATCCGCACCCAAACCTTTTGGGAACAAATCAACAACTTGAAGTTGAGAACTGATTTTCCGAGGGAGAATATCACGAGAAACGACCCTTTCACGAACAAAGTGACAATCCATCTCAACATGTTTAGTACGTTCGTGAAAAACTGGGTTGGTAGAGATGTGAAGAGCTGCTTGATTGTCGCAATACAAAGGAGTAGGGCCATGTTGAGGAACACCCAACTCAGAAAGCAACCAGCGTAACCAGAGCAACTCACTGACAGTACTGGCCATGGCACGATATTTTGCCTCTGCAGACGAACGAGCAACCACCTTTTGTTGCTTAGTGCGCCAAGAAACTGGTGTAGATCCCAAGGAAATGTAGAAACCACTAGTGTAACGACGAGTCGACTGACATCCTCCCCAGTCAGCATCACAATACGCGACTAGGTTAAGAGAATTTTCAGCTGGGAAATACAGACCTTGCCCAGGAGATGTCTTCAAGTAACGAATGATACGTATGGCTGCATCCATATGGGCCTGTAAAGGCGCATGGACGAAGCGACTAAGGATATTGACTCCATACGATATGTCAGGCCGGGACACAGTGAGGTAGAGTAGCCGACCCACCAAACGACGATAGGACGAACCGTTGACAAGAGGAGTAGAACCAGACTTGGTGAGCTGATGATTCTGCTCAACCGGGAAGGTACTAGGACGAGCGCCAAGGACTCCTGCTTCTTCAAGGATATCCAGAACATATTTCCGTTGACTAAGAACAATCCCACAAGGAGAACGAGCAACTTCAAGACCTAGAAAATACTTCAGTGTACCCAAGTCCTTAATGCTAAACCGATCATTAAGAAAACGTTTGACACTGGAGATAAAATCCAAATCGTTGCTAGCCAAAAGAACGTCATCTACGTAGATGAGAGCCACGATGAAAGTAGTACCTCGAGAAAAGATGAACAAGGAGTGATCCGCAAGTGAGGCGCGAAAACCGAGTTCACAAAGTGCAGTAGTGAACTTTTGATACCAGTTGCGGGAGGCTTGTTTTAGTCCATATATGGACTTCCTCCTGTAGAATTCCTCCTGAAGATCCCCATGAAGAAAAGCATTATTCACATCAAGCTGGTGAATAAACCATCCTCGACTAGCTGCCACGGCAATGAGACAACGAACTATAACAAGCTTAGCAACCGGAGCAAAAGTATCATGATAATACACACCCTCAATCTGGGTGTAGCCTTTTGCAACTAAACGAGCTTTATAGCGCTCTACACTGCCATCGGGGTAATACTTGACTTTGAATACCCATTTAGAATCGATGATATGAACACCAGGAGGGGGAGTGACAAGGCTCTAGGTTCCGTTGACTTCAAGAGCATGGATTTCCTTGTTCATAGCATCCCGCCACCAAGCATAACGAACTGCTTGTGAGAAAGTTCTTGGCTCAAGCTGTCGAGTAATCTCTGCAAGAAAAGCTCGGTGTTGAGGACTGAACCGCTCATACGAAACATGGTGAGACAATGGATACTGAACATGTGACGCATCGTTCAGTTCAGTGACATAGACATCAAGGTAAGATGGAGGTCGCTTGTTGCGTAAACCTCGACCAAGTTGAGGAGCCTGAGAAACGGGACTGACATGCCCCTCTTCGAGAGGTTCCATAACGATGTGAGTGGTTGGCTGTGATGATGACGGTGATCCAGCATCACGAGAGTTGCTAGCTGGCGAAGACAACGCAGGAGACTGAGGTCCTGCCGAAGACGACATAGGGGACTGAGGTGGTGATGTTGCTGCTGGGAAGGTAGGAGGGGAAGTGACCACAGGCTGATCATCAACGAGCGGTGTCGAGTTGGGTGCTCCTTCATCAACTGGGGAGAAAGGTGACGAGAGCCAATGAAAATCTCGAGGGTCTTGGGCATGAAAGGGGAAATACGCTTCATGGAAGATGACGTCTCGAGACACATGAACCTTGCAAGTAGCGAGGTCATAAACCTTGTAGCCTTTTGTGTAGAAGGGTAACCAACAAAGACACCTGCGCGCCCCCTATCGGCAAATTTGTGAAGCCCTCAATGGTTGTCTTTGGTATAAGTAAGGCATCCAAATGCCCGCAGATGGGAATAAGGAGCAACCGTACCAAACATAAGCTCATAGGGCGTTTTATTAGTTGCCGAGGTGGGCTTACGGTTTATGAGATAAACGGCGGTGAGTACACACTCACCCCAAAAACTCAACGGTAGTCCTGCATGAAAACGGAGCGCTCTAGCAGTATCCAAAATGTGTCTATGCTTTCGTTCAACTACCATGTTTTGTTGTGGAGTATCAGTGCAACTGGTTTGCAAGATGATGCCAGAATTCTCATAGTAATCACGTAGGACTAAGGTTTGAAACTCTAAACCGTTATCTGACTGGATACGTGTAACACCCCACCCTAAAACTCATTGGGTTGAACCAATGGTTCACCCGCACAACGGAATCTCTATCGGGGGTTACGCAAAAACTCAACTGTTTTACTACGGTCACATACATACCAACATTATTATAATCCAAAATCACAACAATCAATTCTCAAATTACTTATCATATAGCAAAGATCAACTCGATCTAGTTCATTCATTTCATGTCAACCAAATCAGCGTGTCATTCACTACTATGTTCATTACGGTACCATCTACTATGCAATACCCAAATCATCAACTCATAAAACATAAATGAGAGTCATTTCAAAATCTAGGAAAAGTTCAAAACCAATCCTCCATCGATCATTGTACAGTGCCAGAGTTTCTCTCAATTCATTCGAACCTGTAAGAAACTGAACAGAAGTGGGTCAGCAACTAAGCTGTGTGTGTGGATCCTTCACACGACCTAGTTTTGGGACCGCAATCAGCTAATCAAACAGTCGCAATCAATCATAGCTTAGTACTCTAGATGCCATCTTCAATCATGATATATAAATTATCGATCAAATTATCGAATCCACCAACTCATCATCACCAAATCAATTCATCTAATAAGATAATCACATAATCTCACGAACACATAATCAATGCATGATATGAAAATTCCGGTTAATTATTAATGGCGCCAAGGTCACCATACACTTACCCTCGCTCGAGCAAATCATCATCCGTAGTGCTCATGCAACCACAACACTCAATCCGTGGTGCTCATGCAACCACAACTCTCAATCCGTGGTTTTTAACCACAACACTCATCCGTGGTGCTCATGCAACCACAACACTCAATCGCATAAGCGAGCTAAATCTACCCACTCTCAAGGGGTGAGGGTAAGTGCAGGCCCTTTCTACATCTATGTGAATTAATATGATCACGAATCAAACCATTTCCATTTTTCTCCTTCATTACAACAATCCGGAATCAATGTAGTCTCACTGATTAACCGATCCATATATATATTTCCCGTCGATTATCAACTCGACGTTTCTAAAAACCTAGTATCCCATCATCCAATACCAAATCGCATAAATTATCTCATTCTCTAGTAAAGCTACTTAGCAGTACTATATCACCATTCCTCATCCAAAATTCATAAACAATTTCATGAAATAGATCTGATGCAAATAATTGTAAATACCCCGGTTGCGATTAAAAATGTCCTTAACTCAAAATTCACTTTCCTTCATTAAAATCCTCACAAAATTCATGTAAATTAATTTATTGACACAAAAATCCAGTTAATCTAGTTATGGACATAAAAATCACTTTAGACAATAAAATATCAAAAAATTCGTATTAACCATTATTTTACGGTAACTTAAATTCCCACAAAAAAGTAAATACGAAAATCTCTCAAAAATACAAGAACCTTTATTTATCATCCTAAAACAGGTCTGTCTAGTTTTTATATTTTTCAACAAATCAAAACCACGAAAATAATATTACACTCGGTCTTTACCGCAAATCTCGTATTAAGCTCGTTTTTACCATTTTAAAGATAAAAACTACACCAAATGTCTAATTTACCATTTCCAGACCAAAACCCATTTAACAATCCATACTGACCATTTTAAAGTGATCAAAATCTTAAAGATAAATAAAACACGTTTTTACCGAGCTTTCCGTAAAATTCATCGTTATGCAGTTTTTAATCCAGAAACAATTTTCAAGTGAAATCTTCTGCTCAATCTGTCTCAACATCATTTTAGACAAACAAAAATCTCTTAGATCCGTTTTAAACTCAATAAACCCAACTATCCATTTTTACGGTGAAACTTGTCAAATACCGATATGTACACCGTAAAATCCATAACAATAAATAATAATCACCAAATAATCATCTCAGCAACCAAGTCATCAACCAAACTAATCCATCCATCCAAATATGCAAATAAAGCATAAATAATCGATGCAATAATTAAGGTCCTCTTAATCCCCACACACCTTAATTTAGCCGATTCCTAGTTGGGAATTAAGCTCTGTAATTCCAGTAATTGACTCCTAAAATTCCTCCTCGTTCCCACGGTCGTGTAGCCGCTAACGGTTCGTCGTTTGAACGCCAAACGAAGAAACTGCGAGCCGATTAAGATTAGTATGGAAAATTATCGAATAGTACCTTATATTTTCGAACTGTCAGACACAGCTCTGGAACTTAAAATCGTACAATTTACGACGATCCTCCGATGAACCTCTTACAAGCGTCGAAACCGATTTCTGACTCCACCAATCGAATTATAGGGGTCCTATTACCTAAACCCAACCCTAAGATGATTCAATTTCCCTCTTCTTCCCTTTCTTGCCCTTTTCTTTCCTCTCGGTGACTACTTTAGGAAAAACAGAGGAAGAATCGTTCCTCTTCCTATATGCTGTCCTAAGCTCCCTCTACCCTGCTTTAATCACGCTGAAGTAGAATTAAAACCCTAAAGGCCGCCTTCTATCCTGCAGGGCTGTTGGAATTATAAAAATCCATTTCCAACGTCGGGCGCCGATTGAAAGATACATATCCGGAGCTCGACACGTCCTGGAAGTGTTCGACAATGTGCCACGGATGTCGGCTCTTCCATTGAAACGACGACGTCGGAGTTAAGGCAGGCTGGTTGCATACAGAAGGACGTAAACATGTACTTAATCAAACCCCAGAGCCCTTGTACACTAATAACCTTGTAGCCGAGCGTGTAAGCTGTTAGTTATTGACCAAAAGCTCAATGTTTCAAAACCTGTAGCCATCATTTTATTTTCTCATTTTTTCTTTTCTCTATAATTTCAAAATGTATACATATATGTACACACATAATAATCAATTACTATAATTATTATTGCTTCCACATACATCCTTTTTCCGTTGACGACGTAAATTCCACGACATAGAATTTCGATTGTAAATTTACAATTATAGAGAATAAATTTATTTTATTTATTTTGTTTGGTTTGGGATGTTACAATACGTTTGACTTTCTTCCCAAACTGTGTAGCGACCATCTCGAAGAACATCAACAAATAACACAACTAAAATCATCAACGATAGTCAAGAAATAATGAGCACCACTGAGTGACGGAGTTTGATAGCCTCCCCAAATGTCGATATGAATTAACTCAAAACAAGCAGAAGTCTTAATCGTACTAAGCTGAAAAGGAAGTCGACTTTGTTTTGCACGGGAACATGAATGACACGGGCCATGTCCCTTAATACCCGAAACCGAAATAAAAGAACATAATTGAGAGAACTTCAATGGAGAAGGATGGCCCAGACGATGATGCCAAACTTCTTCTGATACTAACGACGAACCACTGGCAGCAAGAGCGAACGACTCCTTGCTATCCAACAACTTCAAGTAGTAGAGACCATTACGGAGAATCCCCTTCCCAATCACGGTCCTGGAGTGTAAGTCCTGGACTACACATAAATCAAGCAAGAAGATAGGTGCGACATTGTTATCCTGAGTTAATTTGCTGAGCGACAAAAGATTGCACTTAAAATCTGGCACATGTAACACGCGGTCCAGTTTCAAACCAGAATCAAACTCAACTGTACCAACACTTTCAACAGGAACACTTTCACCATTCGGGATTCTTACTGGCTGATGATCATGCTCGGCTAGTTTAACATTCAACAATCGAGCATCCTTCGTGATATGCTCATTACATCCTGAATCGATTAGCCATTCAGAATCAACAGTAATCATACATGACATGTGTGCAGAGGGTTCCTCAACGTAAGTAGGCTGCGAGAGGAACTTTCTCAATTGTTCCAGTTGCTCGACACTGAAACCCGGAACATGACTGACGTTGCTGGGTGTTGTGGCTGCCTACGCTGCACGAGGTGGAGGGTCTCCCTGACTTTTCTTCTTCTTTTCACCCTTTTCATTCTTTTCGGCAGACCCAGTGCTGCGAGTTGGCCACCCAACAATATCATAGCACTTGTGCTTAAAGTGACCAGGTTTCCCACAGTGAGTACACTTGGGACGACCATCGGCAGTACGCGGATAGTCATTATCACACTTAGCAGCAAACCCATCTCCTTCAGAGGTTGGACGTCATTTTTGTACAAGGAGTCGTTGTTGCTCATCGGTTGACACCATGTTAAAGGCTTCGGCCAAGGTGGGAGAGGGCTTCATCGAAAGGATCTGACTCCGAACTGTGCTGAAACTCTCATCCAGCCCCATGAGGAAGTCGAATAACCTTGAACACTCTTCCTTGCACGAGTGCGGGCCTCAAGACCACAACTACATTGGCCGCAAGTACAAGTTTCTGGAGGAGAAAGAGAGTGAGATTCTTCCCAGAAATTGCGAAGCTGAGTGTAAAAGGACGAGACAGTGAGCTTCTCTTGCCAAAGTCCACTAATAAGACGACGGAGTTCATAACCACGAGTTAGACTTCCTTGGCCGAATCTTTCTTTCAAATCGACCCAAACTTCTCTGGCAGTTTTTTCAAAACGGACACTACTGCGAACCTCTTTATTCATCGAGATTCTTAACCATCCTTTGACGACCGCATCACACCTATTCCAAGCGGCTAATTCAGGATCCTTAGATGGCTTTGTAATAGTACTATCGACAAAACCGAACTTGTTCTTGACTATAAGAGCATCAGTGACATCAACTACCCATTCACCGTAGTTGGACGTAGAGAGAACCTCACCAATCTGAAGCTGACCATTGATATCAGACGGATGAAGGAAGAACGGAGAACTGGGTTCCAGAAAGACCTGACTCGATCCCAAACCAGAAGACGACGACGTGAAGGCGGACTTGCCTGCAGATTCTGAGGGGATCTTTGCTTCGTTGTCACTCATATTGACAACGGGATGAACGAAGCTTTGGGACCTAGTGCTCTGATACCATAATAAATCGAACGCGGAAGCTTAAAAACACGAGACACGATTTTACGTGGTATCCCCGATTGACGATCGGGACTAGTCCACGGGAGAGTCGAGCCTCTCCAGCTTTGTTTTCTTATTACTGTGACTTATGGCTTACAGACGTACAACACGTTTTATATAGCCTTTTACATGAGGGTAAGGCTATACAAGAAGGAGAAGGTAATCTTGTACGACAAGACAAAGAAGACCTACTTCTATGTGAAGAAGGAAACATACAAAACGTGGTCTGCATGGCCACTGGACTCTTTGGACGGGGAGATGACACTCGGCCCAATACGTTATGGAGGCAGGAATTTTGAAATACGGGTTGTTGTTTCCTCATCTCACTATTAATTAAACTATAGATAGCTCCGAGAAAAATTTTCTATAAACAAGGCTGACATAAGGGGAATTGCAATGAGAATATGAGATTGTGGGTCGTATTTCTTGGCCCAACTCTTCTGATGGAGCATATAAGGCACAAATGTTTCCTGGGCTTATAGCAGTGCGACTTAAAATAATTACTCTTTAACTTGGTGATGGGTTGATCTTTTAACCATGGGATTAGAGGTTTGATCACCATGGGTGATCCTGATAATGGAGATCTCTAACTCCTTTCAAGCGTTACATGTAATGCGAGAGTTATTGATTATGATAAATATCTTGATAACCGGAAAAAATAAACATTTCGTGCGGTATCGTTGATAATATTGGATTAGATACTTTACTTAGAAAATTGATGTCCAAATTTATAGATCAAACTGCAAGAACCCTTCAAAGTCAAACAATCATTTTGAGATTGAGAGTTGATGATTGGTCTAGATGGCTTTATATAATTCACTTTTGTTTTGTCTCTCTAAGATTGGTATAAATGGTAAACTTGTTAGGGTTATTAAATATTATTATTAGTATTCAACTTGAGTTTCATGAGATGAAATATATAAATAAATAAATAAAACCAAGCAAACATAAACTAATGAGCAACTATGTTCCCTTTGATGTTTATCTTTTAACTTCATTTGACTCGGGTTCAAAAAAAGCAAGAAGAAGAGACTTTGTTTGACTTGAATAGAACTATGTGTCTGTAAATTAAAAATTATAAACAATTGTAATACTTGAATCAAACCTAACCTAATCTAATCAATAGATCATTCATTCCAAAAAATTTGATACGATTTTCAAACTAAACAATAATGCAAATCCAACTCACATTATTGTCAGCTTCTGTATGATTAAAGTTAAACTTGAATTGAAAAAAATAAAATGTGCGATACTAACACACATTAGCACATAACGTGAGACATTAGTCTCCAAAGTAATCATATTGTGTCCAATATGAAAGAGATGTATTTGGAATATGTTAATAATACAAAAATTAAACGATATATATTAATTTAGATGGACTTGAATAAAATTAGTCTATTTATAGTCTATAGACAAGTTCGAGATTAACCTAGTACCTATTGGCGCTAGCTAGAGAAGCGGAAGAGTAATAACTAGTTAAGAGTTATGGTGTTAGCAATACGGATTCAGGTGGAGCGCAAATAAAAAAACAACCATTGAAGAACTCTTATGAAGTACATGTATCAAAACAATCTCAAACCAAGTTAACATTCTCATTAATTTAATTCATAACATATATTTTACCACCTCACTATTCAATCACTAAAAACTTATCAGTCGATATTGTTTCTCCACAATAAGTAAGATTAATTGAGGAGATACTGATCCTTGTACACATGAGAAGGACAACCCTCATTTTCTGTACATAAATTATATCCATATTAACTTATATATTTATTTCGCCATCAATATTCTTTTATTTGTCTTCATTGTTGTTAATGTTAGGTATATCCTGAAAACATTGTTACCCTGCTCTTCCTACCCCCAATCTATTATCTAGTCCTCGAAAGATCAGGATTAGGTAGGGTTCATTAATCAAATAAAATGAATCTAGACCGACACTCAACATCAATATGTTCAAGACAAAATATAGGAAACAAGAAAAGGAATATATAGCATTATTTTATTTGCAAGTTGATAATAATTTTAGTTATCTATTTGGTGTTACATAGTAATTTCTTCATCATCAATTCTCCATATGGTGCCCCCACCATAGATGTTAACATCCCAAGTGGGTTGTCTCAAAATATTTAACATGTATAGTAATGACCTATTATTTTCCCTTTTCATATGCAAATCGTAATCATAAAGTTGTGGAAACCAGAGGCCGAACTGTTTAATTATCCTAATAACAATTAGTAAGTTCTAGACCTTAAGAGTTTTTATTAACAATTTCTCATTTTATGTTACTTGAAAAGGGGTGGACCAGGATTTATACTGGATCGAACGACATCAACTCAATATTTGCATTTTAATTTGACTTTATTGACCGCCACTTTGATTCAATTTTGAATTCTCATGGCTATTTCTTTTGTTATTGCAATTCATTTTATCATTTTAAGGATGACGATAAACTATGAACTGGATCAAAATCTCATAAAACAGAAATGATTTTTACTAATTTGTAATTTTCCAGCCAATTATGGTCGTTATTTTCCCCCTTTATTTGTTCCTTCTATTCATTCGACATTCGGTCATGTGTCAGAGCCGCCGACAGTTTGATGTCTAACCGAAAACTTGATAAACCTAAATTCATAAATTTACATTTCACGATTTGATTGTAAAGCCCCTACCTTATCCATTGACAAATCGCAAAATGTAAAGCATTACTTGGCATGCTAGATTCTCTGCTATCATCAAGAATGATTGTCAAGTATTGGTCAATGCACCTAGAGACACTCCTAGAACCTGGAAGTGGCAAGCTCATACGTGGTTACTCTATATATAGAAAATATTCACATTTTCATTCGTATCCTAAAAGACATAATGAAATTGATTGAGTGGCTAAATCGAAGGCTAATGGAATCATTTCACCGAATTGAATCCAAATCGTTAAACTCATGCGAAGTTGATCATAAAATTGAAATTTGGGTAAATACAATATATTATCCATAACTATTAAAAAGCGGAAAATTATAGCCACAACTATCAAAATACAAATTATTAGTCATAACCATTGTTGCGAGTCAAGAAATAGCTAACAGTTCGTTACCGTCATTAATTTTTAACGGAAACTGCCACGTCAGCCTCCATATTGGCGTCCACATCAGCAAATTATTAAATATATAAATTTTATTTTTTAATTATAAAAGAATTTAAAAAATTAAAATTGAAAACCCTCTCTCCTCTTTTCATTCCCTCCCTCCGCCCTCCAGTCCCCTGTCTCCCTCTTTTCATTCTCTTCTTCTTCTTCTTCTTCTTCTTCTTCTCAGTCACAAACGAGAAAGATGATGGGAGTTGGAATTGGCCACCGCCACCTCCTCCTTCCCGATCAAGGCTACCACCGCAGTCGACCCCACCATCCGATCTTTTTTTCCACCATCTCGTCCATCCTCTTGAAACACCTCCCCATCACTCCTCCCCACCCGGCCCCGCCGCGACACCAATCTCCTCAGCCAGCAGCTCGTGCAGTCGCTCCTTGCACGCCTCCGCCATGCCCGCCTCGCCGTGCCCATCGTACACCCAGAAGAAATTGTACTCCTCCACCGTGAACCCCGGCTCCACCGCCACCACCACCGCATCCTCCATCTCCTTCCTCCCCTCGATCATCCACGGGGAGCTAGAAACTCTCTTGCATCAGACCTGGGAAGTGGGGTTATAGTCTGAAAATCCCTCTCGCCTCACACATTTAGATAAGGCAGATATGGAATTAGGGCGGAGGTTAGGTCGACTGTAATTTTTGTGGGTTTTCCAATCGACGACGACGAGAGGGAAGGAAGAAAAGGGAAAATCGTGACCGCCATCTCTAATCTCCAATTGTGACCGAGTTCGCCGAAGATCTGCAGATTTCAGATCTGTTGGGTTTTTAAGTTGTGAGGAAGGCGAAGAGCACCGTAGTTTCTTCTCTCTTTTGAGAGTGGAGGAGACAGTAGCTTGAACTACTCCTATTTGGGTAGGGGTTGGAGCCAAGCATTGGCGGCAGAGGCTGTGATAGAGACGGAGAGGGAAGCGAAGGTGGTGAGATGGAGGGCCGGCGGTGACAGAGGCAGAGAGAGGCGACGGCAGGGTGAGATGGAGGGCCGAAGAAGATTTTTTTTTCATTTTTAATTATTTATTTTCTAAATTTAAATTTAAGATATGATATACTGACTGCCACATAGGAGCCAACTCAGCATCCTAAAAGATTAGTCAGCATTACTAACAGAATTTCTGTCAGAGACTTAACGTTTGGATAATAATTTGTATTTCGATAGTTGTGGCTTTAATTCCCCGCTTTTTAATTGTTGAAATTTTGTTGGAATACCAAACCATAATTGACCATCACCACACAAACAAGATAATCCGCCTGGTCACAAAACAAACAAATATCACAACCAATGGCAAGACCGTAATAATGACAAACCTGCGGGGCATTCAGATATTCATCAGGAAAGGAAACCAAAGGGCAACCTGGGCATTTCCCATACCCTGCGAACGTGACTTGTCTGCCTCTAGCTTGTGTATATCCGCCATGTGTAAGTGTAAGCAAAATTCTTCTCAAAGCTTCCGAGGGCGTGGGTCCCATACCCTACGTAAAATATGCATCAATATTGATAAGGATCACCATATTTTTGGACCACTGGCAATCTGGCCACTCAGCTTTGATTTTTTTCTAAAAACTTATCTCTTTAAGTTTTGAACTTTTGATTAACCATCATCACTATCAATCAATTCATATCCACGTAAGTTTGAAACCCGAATCAGTACAAATATGTCAAATTGATGATAAGTCGTGGCGTTTGTTATTGACTAAAGAGACTCAATGAGTAATGATTTAGGCTGATTTCGGATAACACAAGTTGTGATTATGGGTTGGATGATAGATCTTGTTTAGATGAGCTTGGGTAAGAGTCACTAATATAAGTTATTTCAAATTCGTAAGACCCTTTTTATTGTTAGACTGTATATTATATGGAGTGGTATTCTACTTTTTGCATAATTATGGTATAAACCTTTGATGAAAATAAATATGAGAGGGATAAATCAAACTTGGACAGCATGTAATATGATATTCACAAATATATGAGGACAAACTTGTTTATTCATCAATTATCGTACATATTTGAAGTTTGTTCACATCACATCGCATGTCATGAATGTAATAGTCAAATTAGTGGAAGCAATGATTTATGGAGAAGTTAATATAAAATATATAGATACATATAATTTGAGCAATTTGGACTAAATAGTGCAATTCATGTTCGTCCATTTACATTATTCACATATTTATGTTTATGTTACCCAAACCAGCTGGATCCATTCTCTTTGGACTCCTTTCTTATCTATTTAGAGAAATTCGAAAGGAAATAAGATGCATAATAATTAATATGTGTTGATATTTTTCAGACCTAAAAATATGGTGACAGTTTTAATAATTATTTTAAAATTTGGTGATAAATATGTAAAAACTAAAAACTTAGGCATCATTGGCGAACTTGTCAGTGGACCCAAAATTTAACGCCCATTTTCGTCATTCCACCGTTTCCTAAAATTTAACACTGATCTTATCCCAATAACACCGGGATCCTCGATCTGCTCTCCACGTCATCCCAACCCCCCATTTTCCCCTCAGATCTCGACCGACGGTCCAGATCTTTCCATCTTCCCGCGAGAGTTGGTCGCCATTTTGCCCCCCAAGCCGCCATTAAATATCTCCCCGCTCTCCCTCTTTAGCTTCCTCACTCTTTTACGCTCTCTGAGATCTAACGTCCTTCTCCGCCGGTGGGAAAGAACCAAATCAACCCTCCGATTCAGCCCGCGAAAAAACAGCCTCCTCTATGGGCCTTCTCGATCAGCTATGGGACGACACCGTCGCCGGTCCGACCCCGGACAACGGCCTCGGCAAGCTCCGGAAGCACAAAACGTTCAGCTTCCGGGCTAGCTCCGGCAAGGGTATGCAGCTTCGTCGTGTTATCCCCTTTCCCCGTCCGCGATCGAAGGAACCAATTGACCCTAAAAATTGGATTTCTATTTTCCAATTCTGATTCCTGCGATTGCCCTGCAGTTAATTAATTAGCTCCATGAAATCCTGTGATCGGGAATTATTGACGAGGAGTAATGATGAAAATTGCTTGGAAAATTATTGTTATCGGAGCTAGTATTTTCCCCAATTCTTCTGGCCCTTTTCCAACTGATGGCTAACTACTTCCTGTTTTCCCGGAACCAGATTCCGACGCCGGCAACGTGAAGTCGTACGGCGACGATACAGCGGTGGAAGCGACGAGAGTGACGAGAAGCATCATGATAGTGAAGCCGCCGGGGTACCAGAGTGGTTCTCCGCCGGTATCTCCCGCCGGATCTACTCCGCCTGTGTCCCCATTTTCCGGTAAGGCTCATTCGCTTTCTTTCCTTCCAAGATTCAAGTGTACGTCCGGCTTTTTTCCTACACATTGCCCATTTTGACCCTGACCTTTTTACCGAATGCCTGGAATAGCCTTGACTGAGACTGGTGACTAGTGAGTGTTTGTGAAAGCAGACTGTTTGGTAATGGTCTAGAAAACTCGGGTCCGGTCCGGTCTGGTCTTCGGCAAGGGTAGTTTTGTCATTTGCTATGGTACTTTGTTGGGTATCAAGTGGGGTGGGATAGATAATAATTGAGTAAATTTGTCATAGTGGCTGTGGGTTGGGTTTTGCTGTTGAAAGTGACATCGTTTTGTCATCTTTACAAAGGAAAAGTCCAATTATATTATACACATCGTCTCTCATTTATGAATTATGATCTCTGATCGCCCAGCACTATTGCAGCCATTTGGCCCACAACCCTTCAACTTTAGTTTTTCCATATTCGATTTTGGAACAACGTAGGAATTATTCAAAGTTTCTAGGGTACATGTTGCTCATTCTTTGTTTTCATCTATGACTTGGTCCTTCCGAAATTCGGATATGGTCAAGCTCGTTTTTAAAATGAATTGGATGTTGAAGTATCGTTGTCGATCGATTGAGTTGCAAATATAAAATTGAAAAAATCGATTGCATTGATCTCCTGGAACGAGCAATGCATTCTATTCGAGTATTACTCGTCCTAAGATACCATTGACAACAATGATAAGATCAGCCTTTTCCGTCATCATGAATCGTATTGTTTGCTAGGTGTGTGGGAATTTGATGTTATTGGAAATCTTTAGCAACGGTGGCTAACACATTGTGTGTAACTGTGATGTTGGTACCTAGGAAACAGAGGGTCATTCAGATTCCGGCGAAGGTCAGCATCAGATGCGTACGAGAAGGAGGCGGTCGTCGTTGGCAGCCCGGGGGCTGGACCGAGAAGCCCTTCTTCTCCTTACGACGTCTGATATATGACAGCAACGAACAACGACGACAACAACGTTGAATCATGGTCGAAACCAACGAAGTGATACCTTCTTGTACCTCCCGGCTTCTTCTTCTGCGGCTGTAACGTCTCGTCTGTCCAGTGTCCATCTCAAGCTGTTGTAGAAAAGGAGACTAGGGGGTATCTCAGAGTTTGCTGTGGTGTTTTTGTGATCTGTGTGTGTGTTGTTTGCAATGTGTACTAGAGGTATTACTGCATGTAGTTTCGTTGTCCTTTGTCCTCTGCAATGAGGTAAAGTAACTGAGAGAGAGCGCTCCCTAGATGCTCTGCTTTTGGGTCCTTTTGGAACGGTGGGAAATCTGCAACTCCCTTTTTGTTTTGGCTATCTGTAAATAGAGCTTCCTGTTCTTGTTATGTTCTATACAAGTCTTTTCCCCAACTAGGCTACCTTTCTACGCATATGTTCCGCATCCAATAATGGCATTTTCATTGTTAACATTCTGGAAAAAAATATCAATCAGAACAAGTAAACATGAAGTACATCTATATTGGGCAAAAATCTCAAAATACGATTAGTTATTGTTTAAGCCTGGAATGTTCCAGGCGGTTGAGTGCAGGGCAAGCAAGGCGTCTGTTCCGGATGAAGGGTGTACTCCAATTCCTACAAAACAAGGGTCCGTGGGCGATTCCCCAGACACCCTCCAATGCCTAAGTTAGAGAGAGAATGAGAAGTGTTGTTTTAGGTTTAGATAGAGAGAGAGTAGTTGAGTTACCATTAATGCCGATACCGGTGTATTTATAGTCAGCCAGCTTAGGTATGAGGCATTTAATGCTTTGTCAGGCGGCCTAAGCACATTAGACTTTACTCGGACCGCCCGCGGCGGGCATTAAATGCTCAGTCCTGCTTTGTACGAGGTAAGAATCCTAGGAAGATCTACTTTTCCTGACACCAACGGTCTCCTGTGTCAGGCGGCCTACTTCCCGTCACGTCATAGGGCGGCCGCCTGTGGTTACTCTTTTCCCCATGTCTCCTCGGGTCCCGTTCTTTGACTCGGTCCCTTCCTTTGGGCTTAGCCTCTGTCTCCTCGTGGGCCTACACGGGCCTCTCAGGTAGGGGTGGGAAACGGTGCGGTGCGGTCCACACCAGACCATAGATACGGTCTGTGGTCCAGACCGAGAGGTTGGAAGACAGACCATGGACCAGACCATATACTATACGGTCCAGACCAGACCACACCTGTGCGGTGCGGTCTGGTATGGTCTAGACCAGACAGACCATGTTAAAAAAAATTAACTCTTGTTTGCCCTCCAACCCTTCGTCGGTATCTATAAAAAAAATCTAGTGACCAATATGCTAGTGAAACAAAAAAATTGTGATCGTATTAAATGAGAAGAAATATGAGGATAGAAGTGGGTTTTTTAATTTTCAAATAGCCTTATTTCTCTATTCCTCTTTGTGCTACCGCTTCTCTCCTCTCTCGAGTGATCCGAAGGTTCTCACTTCTCCCAGTTGATAACCTTTTTGATGACGTCGAGGTAATTTTGAACCACTAAGATGGTCACATATCTCTCAATAATTTTCCTTATCTCATCAAGGTGAACGAATTTTTTTGTAGTGTTTAATTTTTATCGACTCCATAGTCTAGACATTATCTGTGAATATTATTTATGAGTCTTTCTAATTTTTGTGTGGTACTTTGATAAGGAGATAACATATAATCGATCATTTTGCAATTTGTTGGCTCTCAACTAGATTAAGAATCAACTAACTTTGTTCTTCAAATACACATATGGAGGTTCAATTTAGTGTTATTTTTGTCCAATGTAGTAGGTAGTGTGTCGCGGTCTGTTACGGTTTACTGCGGTAGACCGCGGTCCAGACCACTTCAGACCACGCACTAAAGGAGGAGACCGCAAACCAGACCAGATCATAGTTCGGGTCTCACGGTCCAGACCAAACCATACGATACGGTCTAGACCGCGATTCCCCATACGGTTTGGTATAGATTCCCAACCCTACTCTCAGGCCCAATACTGCTTAACTATGGGCCCAACAATTGCCCTTTAGTCGTGAAAAGCTGCGAGTTTTGGCGGCTACATATTTGCTCAGTGATAGTTAAGCGGTTCTGGGTTTAACACCACCTGCCCTTTGCCCCTGGCCGCCAAGAGATGGGGGTTTTCAGCTATGCGTTCCACTGTTCTTACTGCCCTGCTTCTAACTTTGATGAACGTTCTCGCTATTTTCTTCCCGTAGGACGTGCGCGAAGTGTGCGCATTCAAGTCTGTGAGCGGTTTCTCATAAGCTTTGTGTGCGAGCGCGGTTCACCCCTTGCGAATCGCGCACGAAGTTCCGCGGCTTGGTACTTTTGAGGCGGCTATTTCGAGCGCGCTTGAAGGACTTGCAGATTGCGTCCTTTAGTTACTCCGGGCTTGTGCGGTTCAATCGGCAGTTGGTTCGGCTTCCGCGGAACGTCCCGCCATTGCATGTTGTACCACGTGTCCGTTCTCGGAATCCGAGCCTCTGACAGCGGGCAGTCCCACGTCCAATCACCTGCCCGCATTTTTGAAATCCTTAGACTAGGGTTTACTCTCGGTCACTCAACCGTCGCTTCGCCTGCCCTCCTCCTTTTCCTATTTATACTCGCCTTCCTCTCAGATCATTCACATCTTGCTTTCGTTTCTTCACATTAGCCACAATTGCTCGTTGCTCTCGATTCTCCCTTTCTTCCTATTTGCGAGATAGCTCTTCTTTGTCTCCGGCGCGAACAGATTTCCTCAAGAAGCTCCGACGTAAACAGAAACGAGCCAAAAGAAAGTTGAAGTTCAGAATGGCGATCGAGTCGCAGAGCACCACACAATCTGATAGCCAGAATCAGAACTTGTCCAGTGACGTTGCCGCCGTCACCACTTCCAGCGGCGGCGCTGGGACTACCGCCTCTGGTGATGTTCCTAACACCTCGGGTAGCGCTCCCCTCTCGTCAGGTGGACCGCCTTCCGCGGGCAAACAGCCCGCAACAGGTACTGTCCTCTTCCCTTTACGCGGTTATAGATTAGGTTTCCAATTAGCTTTCGTCCTGCGCGCGTTTCGCTAGCGGAATACTTAGGCGGTCCTTCTGTGACCTTTTAGGAATAGAACCGGCTCTTCAACTTGCCGCTGGGACGTCGACTGGTCGGCGTGGAGCATCCTCGGCGGTTGGTGATAACTTGGGGGGCTTCGACTACTCAGAGGCTGAGAGCGAGCCGCCCACTGCTCCTGTTGTTGCCCTCTCTTCAGACAGCGAGTCTGGTGAGCGCCCAGTGGTGAGTGAAGGGGAATTACAGCTATCGGGTGGGCGCCCCGTGGAGAATGAGAGGGAGCTATCCCCTTCGCTAACGATATCCGAGTCGCCCCCGGTGGCGGCGTTCCAAGCGGTCAATGATAGTGTCTATCGCGTGAGACTACACGCGGACATGTGGGAGGGAGAGGCGGTCCCTCAGAGCGCGTTCGAACAGGGACCACCTAACGAAGCGGCTTATAAGCCTCATCAGGTTTTGCGCCAACTGAAAGCGCATGGTCTCCCTGCTGACTGGGACTATGCGGCTCCGTCACCTGTAGGGCGGTCCGGGTCATGCCCCGGTGGCTGGATTCCCATCCATGTAGAGCACATCCGGATGGGGTTGACCTTTCCTCTTGACCCTATCATCACGAGGACACTTTTGTTCCTGAACTGTTCTTTGGGCCGCCTGTCACCCGGTATAGTCTTCCACTCCATCGCCTTTAGAGCCGCCTGCGAGACGCTCGGTGAGACGGCTTCTTTTGATGCGTTTCGACTGCTATACAAAATGAGGGGCTCGGAGAACTGCTGGTCTTGTTATCGCCGAGAAGCGAAGATAGGATTTGTGAACGGGGCGCCGAAATTAGATTCCCCGTGGTTTAAAGAGTATTTTTTCGCCCGCCCCAAGGGCAGATGGTACTCTGGTGACGTAGAGCCGCCAACCGGGTTCGCGGTTGGAGATAAGAGGGATTGGAACACTGACACCGCCGGCCTCAGAAGTTTTAGACCGCTTTTAAAGCGGCTCATGAGTGCTTATCGGATTGATCTCCCCCCGAAAGGCAGTGATAATGCCTTGGAGATTATTCGGCGTTTTCATGGTTAGCCGCTTTCCCTTTTGTACTAAATGCATACACTTGCCTATTACTTATGTATCTTTCGTTTTCAGGTGCCCGCCGCTATGCTTCCGCCGCAAGACCGCCGAAACCCAGCGCTGGCGCTCCTTCTTCTCCTCATCCCGCCAACGTTGCCCGCTCGGCGGCTCCTCTTGCTCGACCGCCCTCACCGTCCCAAAAGCAACTAGTACCCAGTCGCTCAGGGGTCTTGAAATTATCTGAGCCTGCTCCTTCCAAGAGGTCTTCTAAGGGGCCTTTGGACATAACAACTTCGAGGGATCTGGCTGCAACCGCTCAAGAGCCTCGATTGAAAGGAATTCTAGCGGAGAAGCCTGCCACTCCGCTTGACGCGTACGTCGCTCACAAGAAGCCCAAGAGGACCACTGTCGACACCTCTGTTTCCTTCTCATCCCAGGCTTCTGTCTACCCCTCCGCCGCTAAGCGTGCCATGCACGTGATTGCTGAGGGTTTGGCGGTTCCCAGCGATTACACTCACACTTCGGGGACTCCTGTCTTAGCGTCCGACACTAGACACCTGACGGCTGTCTTTGCGGTATGTACCCCTTTTATTTCTCCGATTTTGCTACCACATCTTGTTGTTTTACTTAGCTTTTATTGTTTACAGGCTCAGTTTGGTTTAAACCAAATGATGTTGCAAAACGACCGCCTGGAGAGTGACCTTCTGGACGAGAAGACTCGGGTCCTCAAGCTAGAGGATCAGCTCAAAGAGGACCATGAGGGGGTTAAGGCGGAGGTACGGGCAGAGGTTTTGAAGGAGCAGGCGCAGCTGGTGAAGGAGAAGGATGCTCAAGTGGAGTCAGCCAGGGAACAGCTAAAGAAAGTCGAAGCGGACGCTGAGCGGTTGCGAGCAGAACTGAACGATTCCCTTGCTCGTGAAAGTGCTCTGCAGACTGAGCTATCTAAGATCCGGGCGGAGAAGTCTGAGATGCAGGATGCTCGGGAGGCCGACATGCTGCAGGCTGCCAAGGAGGCGAGGGAGACATTCTGGACTTCCGAAGAGTACCAGGTCGCCGACGACAAAAAGTACAAAAAGCTGCTTCGCGACACCGTGGCCGCCATCCGTCATTGGTTCCGCCGTGAACAAGCATCGCGGCCGGAACCGTTGAAGATGAGGAGGGTGGACAAGATGGCGAGCAGCAGGATGGCGAGGAGTAGCCAGATGGGGAGGACGGTCGGCGTGATGATGGTGGGGAGCAGTAAGATTGGGTTAAGTTGAAGTTGTTTTCTTTTTCTTTATGTTGTGTAAACTTAATCTGCTCCGGCAGTAGATATTTTGGTGTGCCCCTTGTGGGTGCACCTGTGGAATGTTTGAATTTTCCCTTTGCATTATCTTGTGCTCTATCTTGTGTAGGCGGTTATATTTTTAGGGCGGCTCATGGGTTCTGCCCCTTATAAGCGGCGTTACGACTTTCTTCGTAGCAATGCGCTCAGAGGCGGTTAAGTATTTCGTTAGACGCTTAAGAGCGGTTTGCGTGTCACGTTTTGCTTGGAAGCATTACGTTTGTTTTGCTTTGAAGCGTTACGTTCTAAGGCGGTTATGCATTATGCCCAACGCTTAGGAGCGGTTTACGGGTTTACTTTGCCTTGAAGCGTTACGCTCTGAGGCGGTTATGTACTGTGCCCAACGCTTAGGAGCGATTTATGGATTTTGCTTTGAAGCATTATGCTCTGGGGCAGTTGTTTAAATTGACAAGGAACGCTCGGTGGCGCTTTTCGTTCAACTTCCAAAAGTAGGCGGCCTACATGATATTTTCCTAAAAGACACCTCTTCTCGAGCGCATCCCTTCAAACGGCCGCCTGCAGAATTACTCGTAGTATTTCTTCAAGTGAATGGCATTCCAAGTCTTTGCCATTGGTTTTCCCTCCATCGTGGCTAGTATGTATGTCGCTGGACCCAACTTTTCGCCAACGAGGTATGGTCCCTCCCATGCGGCGGCCAGCTTGCCAGGCCCCTCCTTTTGCTCGAAGTTCCTCTTCAGGACCATGTCACCTTCTTCCAATGGCCTGGGCTTTACTTTGGCGTTGTACGACTTGGCGGTCTTCATCTTCTCTTCCAGGGTTCTGACCAGCGCGGCGTCTCTTCTTGTTTCCACCATGTCGAGATGATGAAGGAGTTTCCTGTGATTGCTCTCTGGGTCATATGCTTGGACGCGCAATGACGGTAGGGCGAGCTCGGTTGGTGCGACCGCTTCTGAGCCATATGTCAGAGCAAATGGCGTTTCCCCAGTAGCTTGCTTGTAGTTTGTGCGGTGCGCCCACAACACGTGGGGGAGCTCCGCGGTCCATCCTCCCTTGGCTTCCTTGAGCCTCCTTTTCAGACCGCGCAAGATTAACTTGTTGGAAGACTCCACCTGTCCATTGGTTTGTGGGAATGCTACGGACGCCATCTTGCAATGGATGCGATTCCGAGCGTAGAAGTTTTCAAATGGTCTGCAATCAAACTGCGTGCCATGATCAGTTATGATAGTGTGAGGTGTTCCAAACCTGATCATTATGTTGTGGAACAAGAACTTCTGAATTTTGGCACTTGTGATTGTGTCCAGCGGTTCTGCTTCGATCCACTTTGTGAAGTAGTCGACCGCGACCACAAGATACTTCTTCCCCAAAGGAGCTGTGGGGAATGGGCCCAAGAGATCTAGACCCCACTGTGCGAATGGCCTTGGTCCTGTGACGCTCTTCAGCTGTTCGCTTGGCAGATGCTGCTTGCTAGCGTGTATCTGACACTCATGACATTTTTGGACCGCCTCCATTGCATCCCTCTTCACTGTTGGCCAGTAGTACCCTTGCAGCAATATTGTTCTTTCGAGGCTCCGCGGCCCTGAGTGAGTTGCGCAGGTGCCTTGATGTATTTCTTTGACCACCCATTTCGCTTCTTCTGGGCCTAGACACTTGAGATATGTCCCTGAGAAAGACCTCTTGCATAGTTGCCCCTCTACAATGGTGTAGTGGGCCGCTTTTCTTTTGAGTGCCTTAGCCAAGACCGCATTCTCCGGAACAACATCATTCTGTAGGTAATCCACCAATGGGGACCGCCAATCATCATCGCCCTCGATGACCATTACTTCATATGCTTGGACCGCCTCTTTCATTACTATTATTCTGCGTTCCCCTTCAAAATCCATTGCGGTTGCCAGTTTTGACAAGGCGTCCGCATGATGGTTATCTTCTCTCTTTACGTGCTCGAGCTTCCATGAATCTAACTGAGCTAAAGTTCCTTTGACCTTCCCCGCCAACTTTGCAAGGGCTTCTTCTTTCACCTCATAGCTTTCCAGCACTTGGTTTACTACCAGCAACGAGTCGGAGTAGATGTGCAGGTGTGAAGCGCCCATATTGATGACAATTTTGAGCCCGCTGAGGAGCGCTTCGTACTCCTCCGCGTTGTTAGTTTTCAACTCCAGGAATCTGTGAGAGATTTCATGTATTACTCCCGCCGGTGTCTCGACGACGATTCCTGCTCCCGCTCCTCCTTTTCCTGCTGCCCCATCGACGTACAGACGCCACACATCTGCCTCCTTCTTCTCCCCGGCGCTTTCCAGGCTGAACCCTTCGGCGACGAAGTCTGCGAGCACCTGTCCCTTG
The DNA here is from genome assembly GCA_964030455.1 of Linum trigynum. Classification (NCBI taxonomy): domain Eukaryota; kingdom Viridiplantae; phylum Streptophyta; class Magnoliopsida; order Malpighiales; family Linaceae; genus Linum; species Linum trigynum. The sequence continues at coordinate 25,798,997 of OZ034821.1, read as the reverse complement.
ATGGAAGGCCGCGGAGCGTATGCAATATCATACTCGCTTAGTTCAACCGCCCATTTGGTCATCCTGCCGGACACGTCCATTCCCTTCAAGATCTTCTTCAGTGGTAAATTTGACAAGACAACGACTTGATGCCCTTGGAAGTAAGGACGCAACTTTCTTGCTGCCGTTACGACCGCCAAAACTGCTCTCTCAATAGGCATGTATCGCCTTTCAGCTGGCAGGAGTGCCTTGCTTACATAGTAGACTGGACGGTCCGAGCCATCGCAATCTCTTCGCACCAAAACCGAACTGACCGCTTGATCAGAGACCGCCAGGTAAAGATATAGGGTTTCAGCCAGTAGTGGGGCGCTCAGTACAGGGGGCAAAGTCAGCTGTTCTACCAACTGAAAAAAGGCCTTATCACATTCCGCGCTCCACTGTGAGCGGGATGCTGATTTCTTCAACATTTGGAAGAATGGGGAGCATTTGTCTGCTGACCTTGGGATGAACCGACTTAGGGCGGCCATTTTTCCGTTGAACGCTTGAATCTCTTTAACCGTTTGCGGCGGTCTTAAGCTCGTTATGGCTTCTATCTGTTTTGGGTTGGCCTCTATGCCTCTGCTTGTGATCATGAACCCTAAGAATTTCCCTGCCTTGGCCCCAAACACGCATTTCAGCGGGTTTAACCGCAGGCGTTCTTTTCTCAGACTTTCGAAAGTCTCTTTCAAGTCCTTCAGGTGGTCCGCCTCCTTCTTACTCTTTACCAAGACGTCATCAACGTATGCCTCCACATTCCTTCCCAGTTGGCTCTTGAAGACCGCATCAATCATCCTCTAATACGTTGCCCCGGCGTTCTTCAAGCCAAATGGCATGACCGTGTAGCAGAAGTTTCCCATGTGGGTCATGAAAGTTGTCTTTTCCTGATCTTCTTCAGACAAGCAGATCTGGTGATACCCTGAGAACATGTCCAAGAAACTAAGGCTTTCATGATTGGCGGTCGCGTCAATCAGCTGGTCTATTCTTGGCAGTGGGTAGGCGTCCTTTGGGCAGGCCGCATTCAGATTTGTGAAGTCTACGCACATTCGCCATAGCCCAGACGCCTTGCGAACGAAAACAGGGTTTGACAGCCAAGTTGGATACTTGACTTCCCTAATGAAACCAGCTTTTAGAAACCGCCTCACCTCTTCTTCCAAAGCCATTTGCTTTTCCAGGGATGCTGTTTGCCGCCTCTGTTGGATGGGCTTCGACTTACTTTTCACTGAGAGGTGGTGCTCTGCGAGCCCTCTCGAAACGCCTGGCATGTCCTCCGAGGTCCATGCGAACAGGTCTTTGTATTCTTTGAGAAGCGCCAACAGCTCTCTTGCTTTCTCTTCTGTCAGATGAGAAGAAATTCTCACCTTCTTTTCAGGTTCCTCGTCATCGAGGACTACTTCCGCATCTCCTTCAAACGCTTCTGGGCGGGGGTGCCCCCCTCGTGTGTCTACCTCCAAGCTTTCTATCGTTGCCTGGTAACACTCTTTCGCTTGCTCCGTGTTTCCCTTGACCCGTCCTATTCTTCCCCCGACAGGAAATTTGAGCATTTGGTGGCACGTTGATGGGACCGCAGAAAATAGCGATAGGAAACCGCGTCCCAGAATTACGTTGTATGCTGACGGGCAATCCGCTACATGAAGTTCCATGGTGCGCGTCTTCGTCACGTCTCTTTCTCCAATGGTTACTTGTAGGGCGATCATGCCCAGCACTCTGATTTTCGATCCTGAGAACCCCACAAGGCTGGTCGTCGAGGGTTTCAGATCCTGTATGCTCATCTTCATACTCTTTAGCGTGGAGTAAAACAGTATGTTTGCTGAGCTCCCATTATCCACCAACGCCCTTGTGACTTTGAACTTCCTAGTTCTTAATGAGATAACGAGTGGATCTTCTGCGCTCTCATCAGGTGCTAGCTCAGAGGGCGAGAAATTGATGTCTACTTGCTCCCCTCTATTGACATTCAGACATTGAACTAGGCGGTCTCCTTCGTTCCTTGGCCGCTTCCGACCGCCTGCGATGGTTATAAATTCTACGTCATCCTCATTCAGTCGGGGCTGACGCTGAGGTGACCTTCGGGGTGGTGGTGGTAGGCGTTCCCGCCGTGGGGATCTCTCTCTCCTTGGCGATCTTTCTCTCCTTGGCGATCTTGACCTTCTGCGCCTTGGCGTATGCGACCTTCTTTTCGGGCTCGGTGACCTCTCTCTATGGTGCTTTTCTTCTTGACGGTTGGGACGTGTGTCTAGGCGGCTTCTGAGGTCTCCAGGTGCCAAGTATTTCAGACTGGCCCTGAACTCCCGACACTCTGCGGTGTCGTGGGTGGGAGTTTGGTGCCAGTCACACCATTTCCGATCCTCTTCCCTCCTATGCGTCTGGCGCGCATTGCTGTTGTCGCCTCCTCTTTCTCTCCCTTCTTCTTTACTGGTGGTGTAAACTTCCCTTCGATTGTCGCGGTGGGAAAATTGTGGCTTATAGTTGCGTTTCTCCGGAGACCGCCCTCTTCCCTTGGGCGATCCTCCTTTCCTCTTCTCCGGTCTTTCCCTCGCGCTGACACGCTTAGCGGTGTCCTCCATTATCATGGCCTCTTCCAACAGGATCGCCTTTCTCACTAGGCGGTCCAGATCAGGTCATTCCTTCAGTACATGTTCTTTCTTGATGAGCGCTCTCCGCAGTTCGCAGCTGTGTGTGGACATACGTAAGTTCCCCGCTGCTACGCTTGGCGATATTCCCTGCACTTCACAAGCTATGGCGTTCCACCGGTCATAGAAATCGGTCAGCGTCTCTTCTCCGCCTTGCTTGCAGTTGATTAGGGCGGAGACGGTTAGCTTCCTCCTTCGCTGGGATGCAAAGTTGGAGGAGAAGAGGGTGGCAAACTTTTCGAAGTTCTCGATTATTCCCTCGGGAAGGGAGGTATACCAGGTTCGACAGTGCCCTCCAAACGTGACTGGGAATGCTTTGCACAGATCGGCGTCTGTGGCATTGATGAGCTGCATCTTCAGTATGAAGGCGCTCAGGTGGTCGGCGGGATCAGAGCTTCCGTTGTAAGTTGGCAGCCCGAGTGATGAGAAGTTCGATGGTACTTGAGTTTTAAACAGACTTTTGGCTAGAGGGTTTTGTAAGATGTGGTGGGTCTTTGCGCCCCCATATGTGGGCTTAAGATGTTCCTCCAGGAATCCAAGGCTGTCATCTCCTGCTCCTTCTTCTTCGTCCGACTCCCCGCCTTCAGTCGGAGCAGGGCTGTCGGGGTCTCTGTCTCTTCCTTTTCCTTTGGCTGTTCGCTTCCCCGAACCTTCTGGGGCCTCCCCTTCCTTTTCTTTGAGCATGGTCAGGATTTGGCTCAAACTCTCTTGCATGCTTGATATCTGCTGCCCTTGACTTTTTACGCGGTCCTCCATCTCCCTCTCTTCCTCCACTACGGGCATTTCCAACCCGCGGAGGCCGCCCGTCGCGATCTCTTGGCTGCGGAAGCCATCTCCTCTGACCATGTCTTTGACAGGAGTATTGGAGCTCCCGTCCATCCTTTCTTCAGTGCCTCTCTCGCCCCACGGTGGGCGCCAAATTGTTTAAGCCTGGAATGTTCCAGGCGGTTGAGTGCAGGGCAAGCTAGGCGTCTGTTCCGGATAAAGGGTGTACTCCAATTCCTACAAAACAAGGGTCCGTGGGCGGTTCCCCGGACACCCTCCAATGCCTAAGTTAGAGAGAGAATGAGAAGTGTTGTTTTAGGTTTAGATAGAGAGAGAGTAGTTGAGTTACCATTAATGCCGATACCGGTGTATTTATAGTCAGCCAGCTTAGGTATGGGCATTTAATGCTTTGTCAGGCGGCCTAAGCACATTAGACTTTACTCGGACCGCCCGCGGCGGGCATTAAATGCTCAGTCCTGCTTTGTACGAGGTAAGAATCCTAGGAAGATCTACTTTTCCTGACACCAACGGTCTCCTGTGTCAGGCGGCCTACTTCCCGTCACGTCATAGGGCGGCCGCCTGTGGTTACTCTTTTCCCCATGTCTCCTCGGGTCCCGTTCTTTGACTCGGTCCCTTCCTTTGGGCTTAGCCTCTGTCTCCTCGTGGGCCTACACGGGCCTCTCAGGCCCAATACTGCTTAACTATGGGCCCAACAGTTATTAAAAAAGTTTATCAAAATAAGTTAGTTATAAAAATAATTCTCGAAGTTTGTATGTTTGTATATTACCCTAATGGTCTAAGACAGTGAACTTGATCACTGCAATATACGAAAGCAGTGAACTAATCATTGCTTGCATTGAACACAGTTAATTAATCACTGTGCTAGTCATTGACAGTGAATTGGTTCACCACAGTCCACAACGGCGATCCTCTAATCCTTCCACGTCACCAATCCGTCCCCTCGCGCCCCTTCACCGCAGTCGTAGGATGCAGTGAGGTGCGAATTCTGATTTTCCTCTCACATCCGACACCTCACAGCATCTCAAGTCAGCGATCTGCGCCAATCAGCGCAATAGAGGAGAGCGGTGAATTGACTGCAGTCGTCCGTTGCTGGGTATTGTCTGCAATCGACGACTCCAGTAATTTCCCTGTCTCTATCTCCAGCAGGTTCTTCTCCTATAAATACCACCACTCCCCCTTATTCCAAACCACACCACCACACAATTTTTCTTACTCGCTCCATTCCTCCACTCTATTTTCGTTCTAAGTATTCTCTGTGATTGCGGCTAAATCCGATCTTCAGCATTATAAAGAATTACTAGAGTTTTTTTACAACCATCCGCCCTAAAAACCCGTCATTACTCTCTGCATCTTTCGCCAAAAAATGGACGAAGAGGCTCTGAGGGTACGTTCTTTCTTTTTCTCTCGTGATTTTTTTATTTAAATAGGTACGAAATAATCTGATTTCATTCAAAAAAATTTATAGATGGGTGCCAAGATATACGACCCTCGATTGTATATCCATCCTGGCCCAGGGGATGTGAGGTAGCAAGAAATACATAGCTCCCGTGCGATTTGACACAACAATCCGGTATACACTCCGTACTGTATAAATTTGTAAATTATTTCACTATTTTAAAAGGTTTTATTTTCTTTTCCTTTGACTAACAAATTCATGTTTTTTGTTTTATTTTTTTGTGGGAATCACTCATTCCCGTCGGTCATCGAGGGACAACAAGATTGCCCGCTTGGCATGATTAGTGATGGCAATTTCAACCCGCCCCGCGGGCATTACCCGACCTGACCCGCGATGGGGCAGGTAATACCCGACCCGCAGTGGCATGGAGCGGGGCATGGGTATCTACTTCCGCCCCGCCCCGTTCTAGACTCATTTTATCTCAATTTCTTACAATATCTATACATATTTTTCCTATTTTGACTTTTTTTCAACTAGTTAGAGTCGATCTTTCAACTTGTTAGCCTCAATTATCCATTCTATTATCAATATTTTTCATTCTTAAAGTGTTTTTCCCTACGTTTTATAGTAAAAAGTAAAATTTACTTCTATTTTTTTTTTGAACAACATGTAAGAGTGGGTCGACCCGCCCGGCCCCGTACCCGCGCGGGTTTTACCCGTCCCAACCCGTAGTAGCGTGGAGCGGGACATGAGAATTGAGGTACCCGCCCCGCCCCGCCCCATTGCCATCACTAGGCATGATCGATTCTCGCCGTATCTAGAGAGGACGAGATTGGACATGCTGAGGCACTTTATACGGACTGATATTGCCAACGATCTGCTGAAGGCAATGGCAGAGCGATGGCGGCCCGAAACACATATCTTCCACTTTCCCGAGCGGGAAATGACGATCACCCTCAAAGGCGTTGCCATCCTCACCGGAAAGCCGGTCACTGGAGATGCCATCATCGGCCGCTTGGGAAAACCCGAAGAAGGGGTGGGGGTCGCTGATTCTCGAGCATTTGGAGTTCAACATGCCGACCCAAACGGAAGTCCAAGGACATGGACATCCACCGCTGAATGCGAGGCAATTATCGATCCCGTGGCTCGTTGCAGCCGTCAACAATGAGTGAGCTATTGGCCCGGACACCCCCGAAGATCAAGTGGAGCGGTATGTACGCGTCTATCTCATTGGATTGATTTGTGGATTTCTGTTCCCCGACAAGGCAAACCGGAAGATACAAGGCATGTGGTTGTCGTTGCTCCTAGGTGACTGGGACGAGATCGGGAGAAAGAGTTGGGCGTCAGCCATGTTAGTAGGGGTCCACCGCGAGCTGTGTACTTGCTCGAAGTTGGGAGCGAAACAAGCTGGTGGTGCGATGTTCATCCTCCAATTCTGGGAATGGGAGCATCTTCCGATGTTCGCACCTCGAGACCCGCGAGAATTCTGGTTGCCAAATGAGGAGCTACGAGATGTAGCAAATCCCCCCTGTGGTGTCAAGTAAATTTAATTTAATTTAGATTTATTCCAAGTATGCAATTTAATTTAGATTTAGATTTATTCCAAGTATAAATGTGACCTTAATTTAGATTTATTCCAAGTATGCAATTTAATTTAAATTTAGATTTATTCCAAGTATGCATGTGAACTTAATTTAGATTTATTCCAAGCATGCAATTTATTTAATTTAGATAAGTATGATTTTGATGTATTCCAACTATGCAATTTTAATTTAATTAGATTTATTACTTAAGTTGATTAAGTAAGTGTTTAGAAAACTATCACATGCTTAGCATCTATGCTTTTAAAAGTTCTTTTATGCGTATTTTTGCTTACAAGGTGGATCAGAGCAAATACAAACAACCACCAGCCTGAGAGCACTCTTTACTGTTTTATCGTGCTGAGTTTGATAAGCCTTGGTCGAACCAGGCACATATGTCTTTTGAATATTTTAATTTTTTAATAAGGAGTGGATATAGTTGGTACTAATTGCACGTTATTAACGAGTGTAGGTGACATGGGACCCATATCCAAATGAGGCGGTCGAGCTGCATCGTCTTAGACACCCCGAGGATCATGAGACGTGGTTGTTCAAGCTGCCCTTGATCTGTTGGCACATGGTGGAGTGGCACCTGCCGGTTGGAGCTTTGAGGCAATATCGATTGTAGCAACCAATTCTAGCATCCCCGCCTCAAGGGTTCAAGGAGCTCCATGCCATTGACCTACGCCATAAATCAAAGGATTGGATCCGCAAGCATGAGTTCTACATCAACATTTGGAGAATAGAGCAACTTGGGTGGTCCAAAGAATGTCGAAGACGAGGCCAATGGCGTACCACGATGGGTACATGCAGTGGTATCGAAAATTCACGTACAGATGAGGCAGATTTTTTAGGCAGGTACGTGGGGGATGGGTTATTTATAAGCAAACATCAACGCAAGAGTCCATTGCAGTGAAGTATTCACCGTCGTGACCTATTGAGGTGAATACTAGGTCTTTGTGATCTAATTTTCTACCTACCAGGGCTGGAAAACGTGGTAAACAATCACCATTTTTTCACAACAGCGGTGAACGTATCGCTGTTTTTGTCCAACGCGGTGATTGGTTCACTGTCTTGGACCACTGCGGTGAATAGTTTCACTGTTTTTGTCAAACGCGGTGAATAGTTTCACTGTTTTTGTCAAACGCGGTGATTAGTTCACCATTTTCCTTTATTGCGGTGATTCTTTAACTGTCTTTGTTCGTTGCGGTGATCTATTTCACTGTCTTGGTCCATTGCGGTGATGTGCAAATATACGTATTTTGAGAATTATTTTTATAACTAACCTATTTTAATAAATTATTTTAATAACTAGTGTATTCTGATTTTCCCCTCCCTCTATAGTGATCAATACTAGTAGCTACAAAGAGAATAACAAGAATCATTCGAAAATCTGGAGGTCACCGTGGTCAGATTTAGCTAAAGCCTCGTCACAAAATTGTGTTTCTCTACAAGTTTGCTCTCCTAGCTTCTCACTTGAAGGAATGAGATTATTCGAATGTGAGATTCTATTAGAAAATATATGCATCCGAATCATCAATCCAAAAATCGAGGGAAACTGATTTTCATTGGAATATAATGGGATATTGGCTGTATTGTCTAAAACTAAGGGGTAGAGATGGCGGTTGGGGAAGAGGTTGGATGGAAGGAAGCAAATCAAGAGAGTGGAAATCGGTATGGTATTGGTATTTTAATATCAAATATCGAAAACCCGAATATTGAATTACATTCTAAAATCAATAACAATCTCAATTCCTAAATAATTTTGGTATCCCAATCCCAATCCCTAAATATTTCGGTATTCCAATCGGTAGTTCGGTATCCCAATCGATATTATAGAATACGAAATTAATTACATTTGTCATTAATAATTAAATATATAAATGAGATTTCATTGTTTAATTTAGGACAAAGAGACTAAGCAAAGAGTTGAATTTGCCTAGAGCTAGGATATGAATAAGGAGAATGGAGGAGATGTGACAATTCAAATTCTTGTCATTGGTAATCTTTAATTTGACGAATTGGAGGCTAAGAGACGACTAATACTAGTGTTTGTCTTTTTGTGTTATGAAAATAACAAGAGATTAGGTGAGAGACGAGAGTGACTTAAACTGGAAAGTCAAGATTGAGTTGGATGGGGGCTTCTAAATTATGAAAGAGTAAGGAATGACCAAAGGTTGTGTATTATATTTGATTAATTTTTAATTTTTGGTATTTCTCGGTATTTCAGTACATACCGATCCCAATTCCGTAATTCCGAATATGGAATAGCAATCCAATATGAATCACAATCTCTAAAAAATAAACCGGTAGTCGGTAATACCAAATAGTGATAAATTTTGTATAGTATTCGGTATATCTCAAATACCGGTACCAAACTTCTGGCTTAGTTGAAGTGGTGGGTCTGGGAGAGGATCAAGGGTGGTGGCAGAATAATGGTGCTGTTTGTTAACCAAGCATTGTGCTGTGGCAAAAAGTGGGACTTTACCAGTGGTTATCAACTTATCGTATATTCCTTTTTTATGTCAATTTCTTCTCCAAAAGATTCACAACTAAGGCAACTTTAGTGATACCTTATGGTATATGGTCATTAGGGCATGAAATTTAATTTGGTATATGAAATTTCTATCTTCATAACTGCTGCCACTTATCATTTCTTACCCCCTCTATGAAAAGAACTTGAGAGGTTACTTATGATGCAACAAGAATAAGTTATAATGAGTGACAAGTACTCGTACAATGTTCATTAATACCCGTTTGAATTATTGGAATGAATTGTTTCTTTGTTTTTGAAATAATATCAAAATCTCTCATAATCCGAATATTTTATATACAAATTTGGATAAACTATATACGGAAAATTAGATGTGCTCAATTTTTTTTATAACAGATCTGCTCAATTTAAGAACTCAAAAATTTCCAATTTTTTTTTCTGGAGATCATTATTGGCATATTACCACTACGTTAATTTTTTTTCCCTTCAAGTAATAACAAGAGAGATCATAATCATTCTCATATTACCACTCAATCAAATGAAACTAGCTCTAAAGAGACATCATTAGAGTTTTACGAGCTACTCTATGAATAGCTCAATTGGCAGTCTGCGAAATTGTGAGGATAAGAATTTGTCATCCAGCCAAAGCATTGTCTGAGAATGTTTGCATGTGGTGGCGACTGGCGAGTGCTCATACAAATTTGGAGGCAGAAGGCCCAACTCATCGAGCGCGACATAATTGGGCCGATCCAATCTTACTCGTCAGGTCCAAAACGCCGGGGCGGGAAACCGGTGCGGGTACGACGGAGCATCAGTCATTCGTAGCGGGGAGACTTCTACGAAGGTCGTCAGTGCTCAGTAGTCTCATTTCTCCTCACTTCTCCAGAAAATGTCGCCCGATACATAGAGAGAGATTCCGAGCGATAGATTCGTGTTACGAGCGGAGCGGAGCGGAAAGAGATAGAAACAAAGAGTCGAAGATAGAAAAGGAAGATGAAGAAGAAGAAGAAGGATTTCGGAATTCTTGCCCTGCTCATTCTCTCTCTTCACTTGCGAATCAGTTTCTCTTCTGGTAATAACTTGTCTCCTTTTCTTAAAATCTTCGTTAGATCAGCAGCCCGAAGAGGTGAAGAATTAGGCGTTAGTATGGCCTCATAACTAGATGTGATTTGGTCTGCTTTGGATTTTGACAAACCTGAATTGGGGTTATGCGGGGAGTTTTCATTTCACTTGGATTCGCTTTAGATCGCTAGCTTGATTCCTCAGGAGGGTGTTTAGTATTCTTCTGTTTTCTTTCTGGGTAATGATCTAGGTGTCAAAAGACGGGGACTTTGAGCTAAGATTCTGTTGTTTGATTCTTTTCACTTGGTTCTTAGGATTTGGTTATTCTATAGTGCTAGATATAACTTGATCATTGAAATGGTGATGAAGAGTGTTTGTAGTGGTCTGTAATTGAATGATATAAGGATGGTTTAGCCACTTGAAAGTATGAGTAACGGATCTACTTGAAAAGCACATAACTAAATCTTCAATTTTTTTTTGTGTAGTCCAGATTGAAGCAAAAAAAAAAAAAAAAAAAAGGTTTTGGTTTACTATAGACATTGGCTTCTTCGAAACATGTATTGGATTCGGGAACTTTGCATATATAGCATTAGACTTTGCTTTTGGTTCACTGCAGAAATACTTGGTTATTGAAATGGTGAGAGTGTTCGTTATGGTCTAAAATTGAACAGTTAAGTTTCAGTTATCCCCTCTTGAGAGGCTTTTGAACTTTGCATTTAGGATTCCATACCTCTCCTTATATGGTGTCAATAGTGAGAGGGTTTTGTGATGGTCTGAATTCTAATAGTTAAGGTTCAGTTTTCCTCTTGATAATCTATAGTGCCTTGGGAAGTTTGCATTTGGGGCTCTATTCTTTTTCTTAAATATTAGTGGCTATGATTGTTTAGTTCTTGGATCATGGCTATGATAGTTAGGAAGTCAATATCTATAGCTCTTACACATAAAAACAATGTCTATAGCCAGAGAGTTCAGCCGATTTCTGTAAGGTGGGTGAACTCACATGACATATGCCTATAATTTTCTGTTAATGCCTGCCTGCAGGGAAATCAGAGGGGGTCTGTGTCTCTAAAGGTGGTCGTTTCCCACCGTACTCAACTGAAAGCCAACCTCCTAAAAAGGTAAGCAAGGGTCCCAGAGATTTGACCCTTTGCAGGGTCTTTCGCAAAAAGACTTGCTGTGATGTAGCTCAGACGTATCCTGCTTTGCTGTCCCTTAGGAGGCTGGCTTCAGTGGGGGAAGCCAAAGAATCATGCTTGCAGTTATGGGAAGCCTTGGAATGTTCGATTTGTGATCCGTTAGTCGGTATCCAGCATGGACCTCCTGTTATATGTGCTTCTCTTTGTAACCGAGTCTTTCAATCCTGTGGCGATGCTTACTTCTCCATGGATTCCAAAACACGGGTATCATTTCCTGTCTTAAGTATCCAATAACATTTTCTCTCAAGTATCTAATAGCATTAGAACTCATCAAATAATGATGAAATCAGTCTAGGTTCTATCTGAAATAAGTTGGCATGGTAACAAACCTTTAGGGTTTGTTGCCTTGAATCCATCAACTAATGAATTTAACCGAAATCTCTCATTTGGATGTTTTTGATGGTGGGGGATTTTGGAATAGAGAGATTGAAAAATATAGCTATTGGATGGATTGGAAATATCACCTTGAGTAGGTCGTTTTTTAAAATCTCTCCAATGTTGGACAATTTTGTCCTGGTCAATTCACTAATTACAATAATTTCCTCCGAAAAGCATGAAAAGTGAGTGACAGAAACTAACGAGGAAATTAAAAAGTTGTACCAGTTGTAATGCCAATGGTGTCTTCTGGTCTCATTTCCCACAGGCCATCACTCACAATCCACTGGATAAGAGATATTCCATCTGAATAATTAATTTTCACAATTCACCACCGACAATCTATTTCAAAACCCATCCATTACTGTCTAACAAGTCATGCAGATTCGAGATAATGCATACTTTTCTTACTTTATTCTCTCAGAAGGATTGACAAAGAACATTTCCTTTCTTGCTCTTCCTGTCAGTTTCTAGCACCATGTGGAGTGAGCGACTTTCTCTGCGGTAGAGCTGGAGAGTGGGTGTCCAATGGAACAGATTTCTGCACTGCATTGGGTTTCAGCGTTGAAGTTGCCGAGCATTCATACCATGCTGCCAATCAAGCTTCTTGCTATGGTGGTAAACGCAGTCTTGATCACATTGCTGATTCGTGGACTCAACCAGAGATTCACCAGAGACCAGTCAGTTCGAGATGGTCAGAAGGTTTCCAGCTAAGGGTGCTGGAGATGTCATTTAGTGAAAAGGTTTCTTGGGCTGTTGGAGGGATGGTTCTTACTGCAGGACTCTTGTTCGTAAGGTTAGATCCTCTTTCTTCCCGCCTTCTATATGCTACAAAGGTCTATTTGGGTTCCAAGATCGAGAAGTAATAAGCCACTTTACTTGGTGACCATTGTAGCAAAAGGAAGAGTTACAGTCGGCGTCAGAAGCTGGCGGCTATACAGAGGGCAGCTAGGAGACTGGATGGAAAGATGAACCAGTCTGATGTGCAAGGGAAAAGAAGAGGGAATCTAAGATGAACGTTTCATCCAAATATGAGCTTGATCTTGGGTTGAGTACTATGGTGAGTCATCATACTACTGTAATCACATAAATACCTATTTCGTTGGTCTTTCGATTAGTTCTTGATGTTCGTCAGCTGAATACTTTCTCCTACATCGATTTACTGCAAAATGGGAAGTTCTTAGAACATGCTTCCAACTACTATGCCATTCATTAATTATTTTGATTGTCAAAACTAAATCACTCTGGAATCAGAGGATCTGACAAGCACATGTTTTACATCTTTTGCAGCTTTCTCTGGCTCTCGGATTTGCTTTTCTCCAGACCATTCTACAAGCTGTCTGCTGGAATTTCAGAATCGCCTAATGCGAGGATTATTCAATGCTTTAAGTTGCAAAAGAACCCGGGGGATGTTTGTCAGGCTGTTGTACAAAAGAAGACATGGTTGCCATTTCCTTGTCAACCACCATAGTTGGTCTCTTTGACAATAGATTTTTGCTCCGATGGCTAGAATAGTAGCATGAGAATGAGGCCTCTTATTGATCTCAGCTTAGTTTCAGAATATTGGTTCTGCTGCATATATTGCCGATCTATGAAGTATGATTTGGGGCCAATTACAAAAACAGTAGCTCTAAACTTTTTGGTCACTAAACGTTGATTGTTTAACGATTTTTTCACTAATAGGATTGTGTGGACGAAAATGAACCGGAGTGACTGACGCTAGTTGCTTCAACGTCTTACAATATCTGCAGTAAATTGGAGAAGGAAAGGACTCCCCAAAAAACAATTTTACTTGTACAAACATACACCAGAAAAGAAAATTTCAAGGGCAGGCTGTTTTTCTTAATCCCTTTTAAATTAACTTTACAGACAGCAAAATGCTAATTAATCCAAAGGAATAACAAGTTACAGAAGAGGTTATACAGCTCAAAAAGAGAAGAAAAACAAAGAACATAGCTATGTGTATGTGGGTTTAAAAAGAAGAGAGCTTCTTTCTTCTGTAAGCCTGAATTTCTGGACTCCAAGATCTTCTCCTAATCACATTCGACAGTTAAGTAAAACTCCAAATCTCCGTTCTTGTTCTGTATCAAGCTTTAACTAGTTTTAGGAGGCTGCCCAAAACCAATGAAAAGAGGGTAAAATTCTTAGTCAGATTGCTTTTTTATTTTATTTTTATAATTGTTAGATCAGATTGATTTCATATGCTCATAAGGTAAAAGAGAAAAGGAAAGAAAGAAACAGGTGAATGTGGAAATTTATATACCTTCTTAAGGGGCTTTGAACTGCTGCTTGCTGATAAAGCTGGTTTTAGTATCTCAAAGGAACAAACCAGGGATTCGTCGACGCTCAATAGAGCACCCGCATTGTCAAACTCCCCACCATAGTTAGGAGCAGAGAAGATCGTAACCAATCGCCGCTGAGCAAAGAACTCGTACCCATCTTCCACAACCTGCAGATTTTTAAACATGACAAATCTGAGAACATGGGGCATGCTTGGTTACTATTCACCTGAGAGAAACTTGCAAACAGCAACAGATTGGTTTCTGAAAACAAGCAGGCACATAAATGGAAACATACCAATCACTTTGTCCATTTGTATAATATTTTTCATCCAAATTTGCCATGCTAACGTGCCAACTTCTTCTGACATCATCAAAAGTTCTTTTGAAAATCGATTTTAATGACCCAAATTAGTTCAGTGGTTGTCTAGCTAATTGACCCTTAAGAGAGGTGTCCAGTGGCTGTACAGTTAGGTAAAAAAAGAACAAAGCACCTAACAAGTCTTTGTAATACTTCCAAACGACTCTTGAGATAAGATATTCAATAACAAGCGTTCTTAACCTTGAGCTGAGCTCATATATTCCACATATGGGGGGCCAACGTTGTCTTACAATCCAAGTTTCTCAGAAGCAATCCTTCATTCTTCTAAACTCCCCATTCCTTGTCAACAACACGGCTTTACCACTAAACTCTCTCTAACCTAACTCATCCCCAAATGATCATGCAACAACATAGACATATTCTTCAAAACTGAAAACTAGACCAAGAGAGGAATGAAATTCTTACCTGATGTCCTCTACATATAAGATCAAGATCATTCTTATCAAGAAAATCAGCAACTCTATCAGCTCCAAACGTGCACGAAACCCCTCGATCACTATCCCCCCACCCTTCATTCGTTGGATGTGGATCAGACCAAAGCAAATCGCAAAGAAGACCGCTATCTGGAATCTCGGTTGGCCTCTCAATCTCTCTTATCTGATCCAAATTCTCCAAGTCAGGCGATAACCCTCCATGCATGCAGAGTATTTTCTCGTCAATGAGAGCTGCCACGGGCAAAGAGTTGAAGCAGTCGGTGAATATTTTCCAGAGTCGGACGTTAAATCTCCTCTTGCATTCATCGTAAAAACCATATATCCGGTTTATCTTTGCGTCCTCGTGGTTGCCTCTCAATAGGTGGACTTTGTCAGGGTATCTGATTTTGTAGGCAAGGAGGAGGCATATGGTCTCCAAACTTTGCTTCCCTCGATCGACGTAGTCTCCTAGAAAGAGGTAGTTTGCAGAAGGAGGGTACCCTCCATATTCGAATAGCCTCAGAAGGTCTTGGTATTGTCCATGTATGTCACCTACAAAGATGTGGGATAAGGAAATCATTGAATGCTCAAAACCACGGAACTTCTGATCATGATTCAAGATTGCAAAGTAAACATATCTCCATCTCCTGCATTTGCAATCCATCCAACCTAACAATCTTCTATTATGAAAGTTCCCGAATCCTAGACAACCTGTTAGCCTGCTTATCTTTCTAATCAGAAATGAGAGAGACCTAATTTGAAAGTATTAACATAATTTCACAATCACATAGCTGTACTCATTCTCTCTATATTCAATCAACCAATCCCAATTTGGATTACATCAGGCCACTTAATAAGGCACCGCCCCTCAACAATTCATCTTTCATAACCATAATCGTTGACCGCCCCCCCGGAAATAATCACCCCTATCCAATTACCAATTGCACCATCTCTTCCTTGTGCACACTATGAACACAAATTCATTGTCGAATTCTCAATCAGCTGAACCAGAATCAAACCTAATCTGCAAATCCCAACCAAATCAAAGAAAAACAAAAGGGAGATGGAAGTTATACCGCAGATGCGAATTGGAGCTTTGATCTCGACCAAATTAGGTTGGGAGAGGAAAATCTGGCGAGCATTAACGCACAATTGACGGATCTCCGACTCCGATAGCTGAACCTGCTTCCCTCCTTTTCCTTCCAACAGCCTCCTTATGATATCCTCCAGTACTCCTTTATCCATCATTCCCTCCATCGTCATCATCATCATTTTCCTTTCTGCTCGCAACCCACTTCCCGAAATCCCACCAATCAGCACGGCAACCTCTCAAGATTAAAATTTTGCGCAGTGATATGAGATGGGTACGGCCTAATTTTGACCCACGACCTCAAATTTTTCCAAAGAAGAAGAAGGAAAAGAAAGGAAGAAACTTATAGAGAGAGAAAGAGAGAGAGATTTAGGGGGAAATGTCTTTCATTTACACCATGAATTATCTTTCTTCTTCTTCTCTCCGTCCATGATTGACAATTCTAATATTCTATTTTTTTCGTTTCGATGACTTGATTTCCTCTGTTTGTTTTTTCTCTGTGGGGGAAGGAAATGGAAGGAGAAGTGGGAAGCTAATTATCTGAGCCAACTGCCAAACAGTAATTGGGAAACTCTATTATCCAATAATTATTTGTATTGGGAAAAATATGAATGATTGACCAGAGGTTGAAATCTTCAAAGGGGAGGGAAAGGAGTGCGATGTGAGAGCAAGCAAGGAGAAACAGAGAAAAAGAAAGGCGACAGCACAACATACAAAAACACAAAACCGCGTTTTTCAAAATTCGGTTACGAAGTTGGTTTTTCCTTTGCCACCTTATCCTGAATCCGTGGGCTTTCGTTAAAGTTTGAACTTCGGGCTAAGGTTGGTTTGCTCCTTGAACTGGAATCGTGGAGTTGAGACCTAAATCTCATACTATAGCTCAAGTTTAATCATACTCTCTACCTTAACGGCTTAACCTTGTTCAAAACGGGTAAGATGCTAAGAGATTTTAATTAGGGCTGCAAATGAGCCGAGCTGCTCGCGAGCGGTCGGCGTTCGACTCGAGAAAAACTCGTTCGAAACTCGGCTCGTTAATAAACGAGCCGAACACGAGCTCACCTTTGTTCAGCTCGTGAAGCTCGCAAGCTAGCTCGACTCGGTGGCTTGTTGAGCTAAACTCGTGAGCTGGCTCGTTTAGAGCTCATGATATGTCTTAACATGTGGCTAGAGAGCCAACTCGATTACCAACTTATGGACAAATCAATCTATATCTTATAATTTTAATTCATATGGTTGTTAATTTATATATCTCACCATATATAAAGTTTTTCACGTAGAGTATGTGAGCAAATATATCTTATTTTCTGCTTTAAAAAGAAATTATGCATCATAGATTGCTTCGATACAATGAAATAACATGATTTGGAGTAGTTAAAATTTATTAACTAAACGATATATGATATCAACAAAGTATAAAGTATAAGATGAGATTAACTAACAAAATAAATCATATGTATCATGATATACAAAATAAAGTACCAAAGTTAAGATTTTAATAAACAAGCTAGCTCGAACTCGACTCGACTAGGCTCGTTAATAAATTTCCGAAACCGACCCGACCAACGTGGCGAGTCTCCTCTCCGGTTAGCCGCCACATCATTAGCCTCATGTAGCTGCTCGCGCCCTAAAATAATGTCCGTAAACAACAAGGTTGTCAACCCGCGGGTTGACCCGGACCCGGTTGAGCTAGTGGGTCAAGGGGTAATGGGTCACCCGTTTTAGCTCGGTTTTAGCCCGGAAATATGGAAAGCTTCATTATATTCTACTTATCCTGATAAATTATATCAAATCTCATCTAACATATGAGTTATAACATATAATATTACACCAAAATAACATTTTGTACTTAGATTCAACATATAGTGAAAATTTACACACACTTATATAACATTAATATTCAAATGTTCAATTTAGGATTCCAAAGATTGAGTTAGGCGAAAAGAAAAATCGGAAAATAGGCGCATTTCGCAAAACAAAGAAAAAAATGACACAATTTGACCTCCAACCCGATACCTTATAGTGGTCGATCCAACGGATGCGTGCGGCCCGTTCTTTTCATCGGATCAGGGTCAAAGTGGGTCAACCCGCGGGTTGACATCGTTGGTAAACAAAAAACATTTTGTCGCCAATTTCGTTGTTTCCTTCCCCGTCGGCTCCCCCCAAGATATAAATATGAACCAGTTAGCCACAGGAAATTCAACAGCAACAAAACAAGCGGCCACAATCTAGTATGCTGGTTTTAATCTTATATTCGGAAACAATCCCCGCTGATATTTTCGTCGGAAAAGCAAAGGGAACTTGCCGGAGAAAGAAATGGGCGAGGGCGGCAGCGGCACGTTCGAATCAATCAGGGACTGGGTCACCGAGCACAAGATGAGATCCGTCGGTAAGACTTCTGCCATCCTCTTCTCCCTGTCAATATCAGGTTTTCCATTATGGGTAATTGGGGATTTGGTTACTGATTTCGTTTTTGGGGGAGTTTTGTTTGATTGATTGATTGGTTGAAGCTTGCTTGTGGGCGAGCGGGATTGCTGGCTCGATAGCGTACAACTGGTCGCAACCCAACATGAAGACCAGCGTCAAGATTATCCATGCTAGGTAATAAAAGTTTCGAGCTTTAGCGTTTGTTTCTTTTCGGGTTTTGGGTTATTTGTTCTTGATTGTGATTTGTGAATGTGGTGATGTTTTGGGTTATCTCATCAACCGAGAAAATCAACCTTTTTTCATGTATTCATGAGGATTTCTCTAGTAATGTAGATTGTAATAATGTTGATATTTTTTTTTTGTTCAGATCAACCTAATGTTGTCCTGTTTTTGCTGTGCAAAACTAAATATTGTATTAAGAGCCCAGCTTAACATATTTCAGATAAATTATTGAACAACAATTATGATCTGCCGCCAAGTTAAATGTTCAGGGAGAGAATGTACGTTGATGGTTGAGACTGGAGAATTCAGCTTCCTAGAATTTTCTAGAGGTTCTATCAGCTTTGGTGAATATCGATCGAATAGCATTATGCCCTGCCATGATTGAAATTGTTGGGAACGATACCAGAGTTTAAGGAGCACAATTCAGGTAGCAATTCCCTTCTTAATTCCTGAATGTTTGAGAATCTAGCAATGAGTCTTCACTTTAACTTGTTTGTGAATAACTGCAGGCTTTCGCCAAGTCGGTTCAGTGATAAAAATGTTGGTAGGCTATCTGTGGCTTTTTCCCTCATTCATTGATAACTAAAGGTGTTAAATTGGTGGAATAGAATGTTATCGACTGCTGCAACTTGTAAAATTAGTTTGGTCATCGAACCGCAGCAATGGTATGGTGGCTGGCCAATCTTGCACCTACTAGGGATTTCAAACCACAAATGCATTTGTTATCCCATTTTCTCTTTATTGATTCCCTTTCTAGCTATTGATCATCTTGACGTGGGCAATTGTTATGATGGCTGCTGTTGATCTTATCATCTTATGCAATTTCTCCCTACTGTTTGATCAACATTTGTGACCCTTTGGTCTTCGAATCACAGGCTGCACGCGCAGGCTTTTACGCTGGTTGCTTTGGTTGGTGGTGCTGCGGTTGAATGCTATGAACGTAATCAAAGTGAAACTGCAAGAGCGAAATGAGTACTTGAGTTTGCAAATTTCCAGGCAGAGTGGGGGCTCAAATGACAAGTAGTATATTGTTCTAGTCCTAACGGTATCGCCGTTGGTTGAAGAGGGTCACAGTTTCTTTTCATTTCTTTGTTTCTAATCTATTCGTACATTCGAGCAACATATGTACTGTATATTTTACTCTTCCAGTCCTTAATAATAGTTCCACCCTCCATTATTCCAGTTGCTTCAACCGCTGGAGCTAGAACAATTATGACCATACCCTATCAAAGTCAATTCCCAATGGAGTCTTGAATCCTCTCTGTATTTTGTAATAGGGTGCATATCTTTTTTATATATTCAAGTTCAAGAATAGTAGATTTCATAAGATCGGTAGCTCAACAGCGGACTATCGCATTTTAATTTTGAATAACTTGTAATATATTGTCTACTATAATCTGACAATGGCAAACTATCTGTAGGGACGGGCCAAGAGTCAGTTCACACTGGTCTCGATTCCTCTGGTTTTCGATTTTCAGATTAAAAAACTTATTGCCTTAAGTTTCGTTGGTCCCAACCTCTCTAAGCCAAAGATGTTTGAGGGGTCAGGATCTTAGTCGGATTATACTCTAATATTAATATTGATTGTGCTCCTTATAGAAAATATATATATTATGTTGATCATGTTAACTAGAAACTAATACTATATAGATGATGTTAACTAGTTTTCTGCATGAGCCATAATTACTAGCACACATAATATGCTAGTCATTTTTCATTGAACACTTATCAAATATGAATCGATTCCAATAGTTTAAGGAATAAACAATACAATAAACAGAGACAGGCATAGAACATGTTGAAACAATAAAAGCTAGAAATTTGGCAAGAAAACACAAACACACATAGATAGAGCCATTGATTTCGCCATCAATCTCTCCGGTATGGAACTCTTTACAATGATGACAAGGGAAGTGGGAGAACATGATCAAACTCTTTTCTTTTCCTTTTCCCACCACCTTTTTGGGGTCCCTCTCTCTCTCTTTTTCCTTTCCCCCAACTGAGATAACACATAGAAGACAATTGATGAGCTCTGCAAACTCTGTTTGATCGAAGCCTTTGTTTCAGACCATGGCAGCAGCAGCAGCTTTCCAATTCATCACCCTCCTCTCCCATTGCTCTGTTTTTCCACTTCTTCTCCTTGTGACTCCATGTTTGTCATCCTCCTCTGGCAATAACAACAGTAATAAGATTCTGAAGAGATGCGGATTCGATGCAATCTACCAGCTGGGAGATTCCTTTTCAGATACCGGGAATCTGATTCAGCAGCACCCTGAATCATGGTTTGGTCGCCTGCCTTATGGAGAGTCGTTCTTGATCAAGAAAAGGCCAACGGGTCGTTGCTCCGATGGCTTGTTGATTGTTGATTACCTGGGTAAAAACTGTTATACTTGTCTCCCATCCATCCCATTTTTCAAAAGGCCAATATATTCTTTCATGTTCCTACTACGGACATTGTTTGAAATACACTGTCAAAACAGCTATCTCGGCTGGAATCCCACTGCTGGACCCGTACCTCGACCCGAATTCCAACATGGGTCGAGGTCGTGGAGTGAATTTCGCGGTTGCCGGTTCGACCGCTCTGCCGCTCGATGTCCTTTCGGAGAAGGGAATCTCTCCTCTGCTCACGAACACCACTCTAAGCGACCAGCTTGACTGGATGTTCACTCACTTCAACAGCATTTGTTACAGTGAACAAGGTTTTGTTACTAAGAAACCCCAAACCATTTCTTGGGTTTGATCTTACTTACGAGACACAAGTCTGACGTTGGGGTTTGGTGATTGGCAGATTGTGGCGAGAAGCTTAAATCCGCGCTTTTCATGGTTGGAGAGATTGGAGAAAGTGACTACATTTATGGGTTGTATCAGGGCCGAAAGATTGAGGAGGTGATGGAGATGGTTCCTGATGTTGTTGAAGCTGTAAAGAATGCAGTCACGGTATGTGCATGGTCCAGAGTATCCAGTCATTCTTTAGGTTTAGGTTCAAGCAACCGGTTTGAGTAGTGTAGTTGTTTGTTCCATCATATTTTACCTAACCAATTCATTTAATTTTGTCCTCGTAGAGAGTCATTACCTATGGTGCTAGACGCATAGTTGTTCCAGGAAATTTCCCATTTGGCTGTTTACCAATCTACCTCGCCAAATTCAAAACAAATACAACTTTGGCCTACGACGAGTTCAGCTGCCTGAAGAAGTTGAATAGCCTCTCGATCCTTCACAATGAACATCTCAAACAAGCAATCCAACTTATGAAGAAGGACAACCCTAATGTGACCATAATCTATGGAGACTACTACAAAGCTTACCAATGGATCCTCAACCATTCCACATCACTAGGTAAGGTCTCTCGTCGATGAAATAATTTTTATTTTACTCCAAACTCCAAAGAGTTTAATGCTTCCTTCCTTATAAATGACCATAGCATAATGAGGTAACCGTGATTTTTCATGTGATTTTGCATAACGCATTACCCCTTTTAATCTAAACCTAGTACCGCAACTATATATTCCAATTTCATTATTGATTGGGATATATATTAAGCGATATTCCAAAACTCTCATTAACCAGACACTAGCAACAAAAGAAATATCACATCCACTCGACCTTTTTATTTCCTACCAAATTCGATATTCTAATCATCACCTATTCATTTGCAAAATCCAACTAGTTTACTTTACCTATGTTTGTCTCTCCCTTGATTATCTCGTTGAAGCATATTACCATTTGGTGAATCTTTTCATGTAACGTGAAAAAAAAATACACACACACAGGTTTTAACGCAAGATCATTGCAAAAGGCGTGTTGTGGAGCTGGAGGCGACTATGGATTCAACTCCAAGAGAATGTGTGGAGCTGCCCGGGTGCCGATTTGCCCAGACCCGAATCGGCACATTAGTTGGGATGGACTTCATCTTACCCAAATGGCTTATCGGAGAATTGCATCCAAGTTTATTGCCGATATCTTCCCGCTTCTTCATTGTCCTTGACTTGTTTCATACAGTTTTGACGTATCTCCAAGTACATAACCAAGTTTGCGCAACTAGGACTAAGATAAAAATCGATAACTGATAAGATCGATAATTCGATGCATAATAGTTGAATCACCCTCCGCAATCATAGTGATCATATATGCGTAATAGAGTTCAGGCACTATTTCAGACTCAGTTACCATTCAAGGGGTTGTCATTGAGACTAACAATTCTAATTGGGTTATAATTAGGGCCGAAAGTTTTGTACCGGTATTTGGGATATACTGGATATCGTACCGAATTAATCTATATTTGGTATTACCGAAGACACGTATTATTTCTTGGGATTAATATTGAGATTGAATTTAAATTGTAATTCGGTATTAGGGATTACGAGATTGTGATCGGCATATACCGAAATACCGATCGATACCGAAATATAAACTAGTTTGTATATTTTTATCCTCTCAACTAGACTCTCTCATTCACTACTACACGACTCTCAACCACCAAGAGTGTCATTTAATTATACGTAGATCATTTCATCTTTGTTTCACAACTCAAAAGTCCCAATCCAACTCAATTTTGACTTCCAATTTAAGTTACTCTCATCTCTCACCTAATAACTTGTTATTTTCATAACACCAAAAAGCAAACACTAGTATTAGTCATCTCTCAACCTTCAATACCTCAAATTAAAGATTACGAATGACAAAAACTTGAGATGTCAAATCTTCTTCATTCTCTTTATCCATATTCTAGCTCTAGGCAAACTCAAGTCTCTTTGCCCTAAATTAAACAATCAAATCTAATTTATATATTTATTGGGAACTCCTATGGTAACTTGAAGTAAGGTAACTTGAATTTTTTTACCTGCTATAGCAGGTTTCACAGGTTGCATTACGTAAAATACAATAGGTATTACGTAACAGTTACGTAACGTATGGTAACCTTACGTAACAGTTGTAAAGCACCATTACGTAAGCCTTACGTAATAGACGGTTATTTTACGTAATGAATACTAGCATTGCATTACGTAAAGTGTAAAGTCATTACGGAAGCCTTACGTAATGCTGCTGATTAAACTATTACGTAAGAAATAACTGTCGTATGTAACCCTTACGTAATGGAAGGTCCCTTTTACGTAATGAGTATTGGTGTCGCGTTACGTAAAGAGCTAAGTCATTACGGAAGCCTTACGTAACGCTTCCATTTTAACTGTTACGTAAGAAATAACTATCATTCCGTAACCTTTACGTAATGGATGTGTATTTTACGTAACAGTTGTAAAAGGTCGTTACGGAAGTCTTACGTAATGAAAGGTCCCTTTACGTAATGAGTATTGGTGTCGCGTTACGTAAAGAGCTAAGTCATTACGGAAGTCTTACGTAACGCTTCCATTTTAACTGTTACGTAAGAAATAACTATCATTCCGTAACCTTTACGTAATGGATGTGTATTTTACGTAACACTTGTAAAAGGTCATTACAGAGGTCTTACACAACGTTTTTTATCTAACTATTGCGTACGAAAATAACACAAACATTGATCTATCCTAGTGGACAAAATGTTAATCATTTTCTAGTTAATGTCGCAGGTTCAATTCCCAATAGTGTTACTTTTTTACCTTTTATACATTTTCTTAACTTTAATAAATTAGTTTTATGAAGTTAATTTAACAATTTAGCCTCACTCTTTATTATACATTTTAGTTTAATGAGTTAGCTTAAATTGATGAATTAGTTTCTCATCGCTAATTTTTAGCATTTTCAATTGATGTTTAAAGAAAGTTCTTCTGAACTAAAAATTGTGGTTATGTTCCTGTTACATACTGTGAATTTAGCTTGAATGGTTGATATTACGATATTCTCTATTTAAATCTAAGGTGCCAGTGATTGTAAACTTAGAATAAGCAAAGTTGGAAACTATTTCTTTCATCTTCAGAAGTCATGTTGAGTTTGATAACGTGATTTCTTATTTCATTGTCATTAGCAATTACTTGGTTCTATTATAGCGATATGGTTTATTTTTAATTTATCTATTTGATTGGTACATCCAACCGATATGATGTAATTTTACCAACATTATTTACTATCTTTGTCTCGCTATCTTAGTTGGTTGTATATTTTTCATGAACATGATATCTGTGTATAACGTATCTATCATTTGAACCTACTTGGTTTTTATCGTCTTTAACTATTAATGGTTAACAAATGAACGTACAAAACAAATTGATTGAGCGAAAGACATATTTGAGCTTGATGTGTGGGCTTGACCAGTTCGAGTGTTTTATGTCTAAACGAGCGAGTTGGTCGGTTTTGGATTGTGGTAAGTGATTGTAAACTTAGAGTAAGCGAATTCGGGAACTATTTCTTTCATTGATTAGAAGTCACGGGATCTCACTGACCAGATAACGAGTCAGCATCTTGGGGCGAAGCCCCGGGTTAGGAGCTGGGGGTGCATTGTTCCAACCATGTATGCATGGCCTAATCTATTTTGAGTTACAAGTCACGGTTTATATGGTTTGACAAGTGGAATAGTACGACCGGTGGTACAAAAATGTTTTGTCGGTTCATCCCGATTTTTAAAAATGTGAAAATGATTAATATCCGAACTATTTAATCATATACAAAACATATTTGTGACAATTCACTTACAATCCAACCAATACCATCAACTTTTAACTATTAAATTAAAAAAACGAATAATAAATTAACTTGTTTATTAATTAAATGCATGAAAACGATTTTTTCTTAGAATTTATAAGTCGATTATTCCGGTCATACCAGTGGTGTCACGTCGATTTCATTAGATGCACAGATTGAACCAGGTTCAACCGGCCGCATCGTTTTGATGTGAGGGGATTTAGAAAAGTGAAAAACAAATTCTTGCTGCCGTTTTGTTGTACCTGTCAACCTTGGTCTTTCCTTTTTTTTTTCCAAGGCAAGCCCAAAGGGCATGGGACAAAAACTCGACACAATTACAAGACTGACTCCAAATAAATACGTTAGTCTGTATGCAACCAGACTACGATGAAAGAGCCTGTTAAGCCACTACTTGGCCGCTCTGAAGAAGCTCCGAGGAGCAAAGACACGACACTGACGGGGAAATAAAACAAAAATACAAACCCAACATCTCCACGATAGTCCCGCCAGCGAATGTAATTTCCTTCAATGGAGTATGCCGGATGATCGGTATCGAGTTGCAACAAAAATCCACAACAAAGAAAATAAAGGGATATTAGCAATCTTCGACAGAGAAAGCTTAATTATTCTCATAAATTTGTACGAATAAGACTAAACTATCACCTGATAGATTGATGAAACTTCCTTCAATTACTTTCATACCATATGAGCACCTGAAAATGACCAACCAACAATGCACGACTATGTGCTAGAAACCTCTGTCTAAAGAGATAAAAGTCTACCGATGAGACATAATCGGGATTACCGAATATACCACACCAATAATGTGATGTAGTCACCAATATGAACTAAAAGAGGGAAATTAAGAGCAAGGTAATTACACTGATGGTAGTATTAATTTTACAAAAAATTAAATCAAACAAAAATTATTCCAATAACATAAATAACGAAAATGTGAAATTCAAACAGGCAATAAAAGGAAAAGAATAGCCATAGACACTACCGAGACAGTTAAGGCTATTTTAAATTATAGAAATTAGCAAGCTAATTAAATAAGAGATTTGATTGCAATTATACTCCGCCAAGACAACTAAGCAACTGAGCTTAAATTACTCTCAGAAAGATTTAAAATTAAATTGGATAATGACTCCAAAATGGGTTAATGCAGAAATCACTTTTGAGAAATTAATACACATAGAATTTGAGCCAAAATGGGTTACTGCAGAAATCACTTTTGAGAAAATTTTCCTTTTGTTGCCGTTTCACTTTTGTGGAATTTACCCAATTAATTTCCATCTCCATCGAGTGAAAAAAAAAGGAATGTCAATCAAAGTTGACTCTTCTCTATCTCCTTCTCACGAACCCTAGCTCTGCATCACAAAGATCGGCGGCGCGGCAGGCTCGGCGACGGTGAGCCAGGACGGTGCGGCAGGCTCGGCGACGGTGAGGCAGGGCTGGCAGGCTCATCAGGCGGCAGGCTCGGCCGCAACGAGGATTCCACAATACTCAGTCGGAAATTCACCCATCATCTACTCCCGCTTCAGTTTCTCGCATAAGCTCTGAACCATCAAACCCGGTGTCATCGCCCTTCCCAATCTCCTCAATTGTGGCGTCCGTTGCCATTCTTCCGTCAATCTCGAGGTGAAGGGTCTACTTAGCCACCACTTCTCCTTGTAGTTCTTTCGCTAACTCAATCTTGACGGGAGAAGAAGCAATTTTTAATTCTCCCTTGTCGCTGCTCTTCTTGATCGGCAGCTGTGGTTATCCGATCAGATGTTTGTTGTTTTCTCCCCTGTCAAATGAAAAGAAGTGCAGTTTTTTGTTGTACATGTTTTCATAAAGAAGCACTTTTTTTTTAGGTTGCTGGTTCTATTGTACATGTTTGCTGCAATTTAGTTGGATACAATGTATTATTTTTGATGTTATCTGGACTCTTGGTGCAGGTGCTTATGTCCACAATGAGTGAATATGAGAAAGTTGAAAATGATGATATGCCTTCACAGGAAAAACACACAGATGAAGATGTCAATATCCCTCAAACTTTTGATCAAGCTATATTAGCTTTAGTGTTCGAGACCTTGGAAGATGCTGAATTCTTTTACAATGCCTATGCAAAAAGAGTTGGGTTTAGTATTCGGAAGCGAGATTGTCGAAAATCACGTGATGGCAAAATGCTAATGCAAAGATGGGTTTGTGCAAAGGAGGGCCATCGGCATCAAGTGTGGTTGGACAAATATGATCGTAAACGCAAGCCGCGTCGAATAACTAGGGGAGGTTGTGAAGCAGAATTTCGCGTGAATTTGGATCATGATACTGGGAAGTGGGTTGTGAAGAAACTAATATCAACTCACAACCATAACTTGGTTTCATCCAAGCGGGTCCATCTTTTGCGATCTCACCGTGAAATCAAAGAAAGTGATAAATCTTTCATCGAGGCATTGCATAGTATTGGAGTAAGCCCTCGTTATATAACTGAATTTTGCAAGGAGCAACATGGAGGATATCAGCATATGGGATTCACACCAAAGGATATAGAAAATGAAGTGCAAGCTATTCGAAAGAAAATGGTCCAAGGCGGTGATGCAAACACTACCATAGGATATTTAGAGGGGAGGAGACAAGCAGATCCGGAGTTTTTTTTCAAGTACACGGTGAAAGATGATGATAAACTTGGACACCTTTTCTGGGCAGACTCGGTGTCAAGATCCGATTATGCATTCTTTGGGGAGGTTGTAGCATTTGATGCTTGCTACCGGAGACAAAAGTACAACAACCCTTTAGTCATGCTTATAGGAGTAAATCATCATCACCAGAATTTGCTGTTGGGAGCTGCCTTTTTGAAAGATGAGAAGACTAAAAGTTACATATGGTTACTGCAGACATTTTTAGAGTGCATGGGAGGTAAGAAGCCATCGTCGGTCATTATAGATGGGGATAAAGCGATGCACCAAGCTGTAAGCCAAGTGTTTCCTAAAGCTGCCCACCGCCTTTGTTCTTGGCATATAGATCGTAATGCAGGTGATATGAAGCTTGGTGTCAAGTTTTTGCAAGGACTGAATTATCTTATGAAAAATAGAATGTCGATCAAGGAATTTGAGGAAAAATGGCAGCGATTAGTGACGGAAACTAACTTAGACCAATATTCTTGGGTGAAAGGTTTATATGGAGATCGTCATATGTGGTGCGAAGCTTATCTGAAAGGAAATTTTTTTGGAGGCATGACCACTACCTCCCGCTGTGAAGGAATGAATAGCACGATTAATCGGTACGTTAACCAGAACTTGAAGTTATTTGAATTTGTGAAAAGATATGAGAGGATGGTTGATAAGTTACGCTTCAACGAGTCAAAGGCTGACTTCATAGCATTTCATTCGAGGATGGTGTGCTCTCATGTCCTTCTTAACTATGAGCAGCAAGCTGAAGAGTTGTATACTCCAACCATTTTTGAACTTTTCAGAGAGGAACTTAGGTTTGAAACTAGCTATCTGTTATCTGAACCTATGACACAAGAGGGGGATATTGAGATTTTCAAACTCCACCAATGGTCAAAGCC
This sequence comes from Linum trigynum, assembly GCA_964030455.1. Classification (NCBI taxonomy): domain Eukaryota; kingdom Viridiplantae; phylum Streptophyta; class Magnoliopsida; order Malpighiales; family Linaceae; genus Linum; species Linum trigynum. Next base: position 25,770,488 of record OZ034821.1, on the reverse strand, counting down.
TAGTCGGATAAGAACTGTGGAGTACAATACCATAAAAGACACAATTAAATGCTCGTGTTCGTTGTTGGAGTCAATAGGTATCCCATGTCGGCATATTCTGAATGTTATCAAGTTGAGAAAAATGCCTCGAATTCCTCAATCGTGCTTTATCTCGCGGTGGACAAAGAAGGCAAAAGGTTTGGGTTCGGAAGATGCAATCACGAGTTTGATTGATAGTAAGCTTGTTGAAACTATGCGCCATGGGGCTTTAGTTGCTAAGGGTTACAAAATTTTCCAGCTGGGTTCCAAATCAGGAGGGTGCTTCGATAAAGCTTCAGAAGAGCTAACTCGACTATCAACATCGCTTGAGAAACTCAGTGACCAAAACAAGCCTTGCCTTGTGAAAAGAAAATATGGGGATGTGGGAGACCCAGACATAGTGAAAACAAAAGGGACAGCACGTGTTGATCGCAATGTTAAAAAGAAGGAGAGAAAGTGCAGCACATGCGGTAAGCCTAAGCACAACAAAGCAACATGTCCAGAAGCATAAGGTATCCGTATGTTCTTCCTTCATTGAAATGCTTTTGCTTATCCCTCATCTATTTGCTAGCTTTGACTAATGCTAAGATTTTTGTTTTTTGATATTTGCAGGAGAGTTGAAAATAGAGTGAAGAGAAGAAGGGCGGGCAGAGGAACTTGCAATGTCTTGGGGAATTGCAGCAATCCATTTAGCATGTTTCTCTGAATTGGAATGACTATTTGATGGATTCTTAATTTTTTTAGTGGATATTAGTTGGATTGTTAGGAGTTCTTGATGTTATTCCCTTTAATTTGAGCCTAAAGTTTGGTTGAAAAAGATTGTGTTTCATGTTTTGGAACTGCAGAGGCAGCCCCTAAATGCAGAGTCAAAAGAAAAAAAATGCAGAGGCTCATGTTTTGGCACTGCAGAGGCAGTCCCTAAATGCAGAGTCAAAAGAAAAAATGCAGAGGCAAAGTGGATGGGAGAGTAAAACATGCGGAATTGACTTGTGGATAATTCGGGACTAACAAAGCTACACGGGAAAAGTTTAGGGACCAATTAAGATATTTTTCGTATAAAATAAAAAAAAAATTCCTATAACTAGGGTCGGGCGTCTTTTCCATCGCCATCCCCAGCCGCACATCACCATCGACTCCGGCCGCACAAAATTCCAGTCCAGATCCGGCCGCATCGCTGACCTCCGCCATCGCCAACTCGCTCTGCGATCACCCCTACTCCGTTTACCCAGAATCCCCTCGTCGTCGACATCATCACCACCGCCAGTCCTCTTCCTCTTCACCAGCACAAGTCGCCGCGTCTTCTCCGAATTCGCCGCGTCTCCTCCAACATCGCCGCGTCGCCGCGACGCTGCTCTGATTCCGCGTCGCTGCTCTGATCGCCGCGTCGTTGCTCTGCTCTGACCAGCAACTACGGAAAGCGGAGTTCGCCCTTCCGAATTCGCCGAATTCGCCGCGTCTCCTCCAACAGACAGCAAGCGAACCTGGAGTTGAAGGCTCTCGATTGGAAGCTTTTGCTTAGTTCTTCTACAGTCATGGCTAGGCAAGGAAGAACGAAACGAAAAGGAGCTGATCCTAATGGAAGTTCCAAGAGAGCACACATCAGCAAGGCAAAACAAGTGGTTACTCAGCCAGCCCTTCCATCGGAGAATGATGTCTCTTCCACCTTTGGAAAACCACAAATCCCAGCCTCAGCTAAGCAAAGGTTTGATTTTCTTTCTAAGCGTCAGGTGATTTCGTCTAAATTCTTTGATGATAAGGTGATAAGAGATGATGAAGTGAAGCAGAGAGTGTATGATTATTTGAAGAATCTAAGGTGGAGCAAGTTTACAGAGTTGCGCTTCAAGTCGTATCCCATCCTAGTTAGAGCATTCTTGGCCACTTTTGAGTTTGAGGACAAGGGTAGTTTCAGCAGACTCAAATTTGAATTGAATGGGCAGAAATATGATCTTAGTATAGTCCAAGTTCATAATGCCCTGAAGTTTGAGGGCATGACTTGTGGTCCAGCTCATAGTGATCTTAATGAACATGAATTTTGGAAGAGTATTTCCACGGAATCGAAGTTTACTTCTCGGACATCTCGCAGAACGGCTCTACATGATGTTGCTCTTATATACATCCATGAGTTCATATTAGAAGCTATCTTTGGCAGGGTGAATGATAAACCAGGGGTGCACAAGTGTGACTTTCAATTATTCTACAGCTGTGTTACAGGTCATTCATTCTGTTTGGGGTATTGGTTGGGCAAGTGTCTTCAAAACTGTGCGCAAAAAAATGTGGGACATATTCGAGTAGGAGGAGTGATTACTGCTCTTGCGGAGGCATATTGTGATTTCCCCAAAAACCCCATTGGTATTGAAGTAGCTAGAGGTGAGCTTACATGTAAGGAAGATACTTTTCGCCGGATGAACCTGATATACAAGCCTGTTCCGATGGAACCATACCAGCCGGTTCAAAAGGGCATGAAGGATGAGACACCAGAGACACCAGATCCTACTTCTACTGCAGATTTGTTCGAGGCTACCAATCCACCAGCTGCCACCACTATTTCTCCACCGTCCGCTTCACCACCAATCACCTACATCAGTCCCTCCGATCCATGGCAAGCCATTGAGCACACTCAACGTCGATTGGAGGAATTCTTTAGGCATACGGGCTATACTTGCAACATTGGCTCGTTCCAGCGTATTAATGATCCCGGGCAAAGTGCCCCACCACCATCCGCTTGAGTTGTACCAATCTCTGTGGGACGATAGTTTAGTTTCTTTATTACAACGACGCTATATATCCTTCCTTTTTCCCCGTTTAACAGTCAACCTCAATTTAAGAACATATGTTTGTCGTTACATATTTTTAAACGTTATATATGTTTGTCTTTACATGCACGTTATATAGGATCGAAATGTCCTTTGGTTATTAATTTATGTGAATTGATGCATTAATTTGAACAATATGGATGAAAAAATTGACAGGGATGAACAAAGCCAGTGCTACCTTGGTTATTCCAAAATCTAGTGAGAAACAGAATGATGGAAAACCTTACTCAGATGATATCTTCATCGAGATGCAGGTTTGTCCCCTTTCCTTTTTCGTGATACGAAACGTCAGCATCGTCCTTTGATGCTGCTTCATTACGTGTAATGTTGAAATTTGTGAATGATTGATAATTGCAGAAGGCAAAGATCCTGCGTGATAAGAAGCATGAGGTCAATGCCCAGAACTTGAAGGGTGCCTCTGATCAGGAACTGGTTAATCTGACAGAGGAAATGAACAAGGCATATGATGAACAGCTTAAACGCATTACTAAAATGGTACTTCTCCCCTTTCCCTCCTTCTCTTCACCTGTTCATGTATGTCTTACTCAGGTCAGGTAAATTACATCAATGGCTCATGCCACTAACAAACTGTTCATTGAACTTTAGACTAACTAAATTAACAACCATTCCATTCATCTGTGTCTTAGTTATCAATTGCACGAGTTGACCCGAAATCTTGGAAATGGGCAGAGTGACTGTTTCTTTTGGTAGTCCAAAGTACAAAGTCTAGTGAAAGACGTGGCCCTAAAACTCAGTGACGTTTATGCAGATTAAGCCTGCCCCATGTTTATCCCTTTAACACTACTGATGGTGTGAAATAGGTTGAGGAAAAGCTACGGGAGATGACAAGCAGGCTGGAGCAGCAGCTGGCAGAGGAGCAAGCTGCACGACTGAGGGCAGAGGAGGTTGCCCAGATGGCTCAGTTGCAATCCAACGATGAAATCCGTAAGCTCCGGGAGAACCTAGAGAGAGCTCAGAAGGAAACCGAGGAGCTCCGCAAGAAGGCTGAGAAGGTGTGCACAATCCTCTGATGCAATTAAGGGCAGTACACATTTTCTCTGTGTGGCTGATGTGTTTGGGAGATCTTGTTGCGTGGTCAAATTGGACTCGGAATTCGAACTCATGACTTTGGTTGAGGGCTAATGATGTGGTGATGTCTGAGATTTTTGTTCTGGTGTAAATATGATCTTTCAAATTTCTGGGGTTTATTGGCTCTGGAGTGCTGAGCTATGCATGCATGTCAATATATGCGGTTTGATGTGGTAAGTGATTTGCAGCTATGTCGCTGTTCGTATTAGCAAATCGATATTTAGCGAAGGCTTTTTCAATGGGTTCTGCAGATGGTGAACATGTATGCCTTAACTATAATTGTTATTAGATGCTGGTGATGAAATTGAACATATAGAAGAATTGTTTCACTGGAGAAATCAGCGGATTGTGTGAGATGAGGGATTTAGTGGTTCAGTCAACCCTAGTTTCTTTAACCTATTATTCGGCAATTAAAGGTAAACGATTTTATCAAAAAATATTTATGTTTTCAAAAGATTCCCGCAACGTAAACATTAGAGATCATTGATATAAGAGGTTAATTGGATGATAGATTAAGGTGAATGATAGTGTGCCCCTATCTTCCTGTGAGGAACTGGTCAAAAGCATCCGTTTGGGTGTGCAAAAAGTTGTGGAAATTGTGAAATCTCCCTTGTGTTAGCAATCCACTTCTACAGATCACTCATCCAAACCTATCTATTTGAAACTCATCCATTCCAACAGCCCATTTACTTTAGGATCCTTCATTCTAATGACCCCTTAGAATGTTAAGGTAATTCGTCACTGTGAGCTTTATGGCAAATCACTTCATCAATGGCATCCTTTATGACTATCGTAATCAAAGCCAAAATAAATAATCAACCTAAATCATTGATTTAAACATCGAACCAGCTGCTTTATTCATAGCTTTGAGATCGCGCAATGCCTTCCTTTGCTCAGCTGCATATTCCGGATCATTGCGGACAATATTCATAGCACCAAAGATATTATCCTCACGCTTCTTATTATTCTTATGCAATAACAACCAGCTTGCTATTTCTTTTCGTGCCTCTAAACCATGTGTCTTGGAAGTCTACATAAAATGACAAAACAAAAGATTAGTTGGACGAGAGTAGTTGCATAATACACATATGCCCAAGCTTATACTTACAACATCTGCAAGATTTGTTGGGCAATATCTCATGTATTGGATTACATGTACTCCACAATCTGTACTGTAAATTTAAAAATTTACAAAAAACCCATGTTAGAGTACAAATGAGGAAAATAATTATATTCCAATTTTCAAGCAAAAATCTGTACGTAAAAGTAAGCTCTTACCCATTGGGTTGTCTTTCGACAGCTAATGACTTCACTTCAAGTGTTACGAATGATGGTATAATTGTTTCGCTTTTGGTTCCAAAAGTTTCATGGTGTAACATTTCATCCAACGCTAATAACTATATACAAAATGTAAAAGAAACAATAAATTAGAATAAAAAGGCTATAAATACTCATGCATAATAATTGAACATTCAAAGTTGATATACTTACTATTTTTCTTATATTGTCTTTATGGGGTGTATCATCCTTTAGAGGGAAACTATCAAGCAAGTATGCTTCATTTCCCACAACGTTAACAATACACAAGTACCAGTGTTCATACACATGGTCACATATAGGGAGATAAATCTAAAAAAAATTAAAAATTAGTTAATGTCAATTTATGAAATCTCCCCGTAATGGTAAAAAAATGTAGTGCAAACATCTAACCTCCTTGCAAGCATCAATATCTCCCATGTATTTATCTTTGTAGTGCCTGATTAGTTTCTCCACTGTAGGCGGCTTTTCAGTCCACATTAAAACATGATTCTGCATAACAAAATTGTAAGTCTTCAAGATTAGAGAAAAATACAAGATTATAATATAGCAATATGACCATCACATACTCACCGTAAATAACCATGGCATGAACCAATAATCACTTCATTTGCAGCCACGATATGCTTGTGTCAACCCAGCGGCAACAAGATTAATCACCTAGATGATCGATCATTAGAAATGTACCTAAACATTATTTTTTTGAAATTGATAAGAGAAATATAAATACTCACTCCGGACTGCAGATGTTTTCCATCACCTAAACTAGCAAGATCTTCTCTTGTAATATGATAAGTGTCAAACTCGACCAACCAGCTACTGCATAATCTCAGAAATTGGTATATTAAAATTGGACAAAAGGACATTTAATCCGTTATAGAAGGAAAAATTCAAACTCTACCTTTCAGTATTTCTTAGAGATTTCTCAGCGAATAAAAATGCCCAAAGATTCTCAGTATAATCCGGTAGTATATTCACAATATCTTCATCTACGATCTATTCACAAAAAGTAATTTTATAGTTACTAACAATCAAATGGCGAATACAAACATATGCAAATTTAGATGCATGAGAAAGTAACCATTGTACACTGTTAGCCTACATACCTCCTTTTTTCTAGTTTTGTCGCCTTTCTTAGGACCTTTACGTCCTCCTCGAGGTTTTGCTGGTGATGGTTGTGGACGGACAAAAGGGGACATGAGTAGAGGACCAGTTTTAAGAGTTTGAGGATCTCGAAGTCCCATCTTTTTATTCTCTCTTGGTTGAGCCTTGGGATTCATGAGTGCCTCAAATGAATCTGATTCGACGTCATCCTACAACATTGGAAAAAATCATTACAAGTAGATAAAGTAAATAATTCATAATATGTTAATTAAACACCTTAAAGGTCTTACAACTTGTTCTGCCTTTCTCTTCTTCAGATTTTGAGACGGGCTCTCATTATTAGATTTCACGAATCCTACTTTTTCCTTAAAGACAATAGATTAGGTAAAACAATTAAATTTACAAAAAAAAAAGATTTGCTACAATCTAATAATGATGTCTTCAAATATGAAAGCATCATTACCTTTTTCTTTTTCTTCAATTCTGATAATTTTATAGGTGAACTTGCATCATCAGAAAGCTCCACCATATCCACTTCCGTCTTCAGATTATTCAACTTATCATATAGATTAGTTGAATTCTCATTTGAATTAAAATCATCTTCAGTTCCTTTGCTTACACTGCTCCTGCCCTTTTCAAACGGGACAGCTTCCCCTGCTGGACTCTTCGAAGCCGATTCATTCAATTTATGGCTCTTAACAGGAACAGGTACAGAATCATGGTCTTTGATTTTGTTTCCCACTCCCTGTTGTAGTTGACTTTGAATGGCAGCTAATGTTGTCATTACTTGTGATTGAAGATGAGATTTCCACCTTAAAAGCACCTAATTGTGACATAGTGAACTCTGATTCTTTTTTTAACTCACTTTTTCAGTTCAATCATCTCTGCTCTAACATCCTGTTTGAAAAATAAACAAAATGACACAAATTGCCAAGATGAAAATTACATAAACAAATAGTCAGATGAAAATCCAACCTCAATTGTATAACAGCTTGCAGGATCTCTTCCAAATCCCACCTACATACATAGATATATCAAATGTAAAAAATCAATGCATGATACCGAATCTTATTCAACAATAATAAAAGAACATTTTGGTCTAGTATTTACCTGGATGCTATCAACCCCACCTAACCGGTAAACATTTTTAACAACCTTCGAAATGGAGTTGTCATCCCAAACTCGTATGCACGGTAATGAACTTGAGTCACGAGCAAAGTTATGCAATTGCACATGGTCCAAGTAAAAAATCTAATGCAATGTGGCATTAATTCATATTCTATGAATAATATCTATATTATACGACATTAAAGTTTAAACAACAAATTTGTACTTACCTCCAGTAATAACATGCATCCTGTCACAGATTGTTCTCTTGATGAAGAGTCTTCTGGTTTGCTTTGATAGTCTTTAATACCTTCTAAAAGACCATCATAGACGAACTTTGCCCAATTCAAGTTTCCCACAACATTGATGTTCGTTAAAATGTTTAAATAACTATTTGGAACATGAACGGAAGTAGACGGTCTCAAAAGTCTACACATTAAATATAAAAGAAATTTCCCTGTGAACTCTTCACCTTCCGTGAGATCTTTCACCAAATATGTTTTTAAACTCAAGCATTTTATTTGTCCAGTATCCAAATTAAATCTTACCCTCACTCCGCCATCACACTCACCTAACTGGGTTTCTACATCCATACCTTGAGCAGGTAATCCCAGTATGGTGACAACATTATCTACACTTAGAGACAGTCGATTACCGTGCACATTCAGTTCACTAGTTGTCACATTGAATCTCATCATAAGTTCCTCCAAAAGATTCAACTTCAATTTATGCTTCTTCAAGTGCAAGAGTGCACCAAATCCAATTTCTTCAATGACCCTCTTTTTACCATCACATAAACTGTCGATGAGCTCACAAAATTGGTATACGCCACAACGGCTACTCAAATATACCTATGTCAATCAATGTCAACCAATATTCAAATAAACAAATTTCCTATGAAATTAGAAATCAAGCAAATAAACTAATTTTATACATAATATCAAAACAAAATCACCAAACTCAAAAGCTTAACAGTGATTACAATAGTCTTAAAAAAGACCACTAGTTTTTAATGGATTACCTTTTTCTTTCTTTGTTGGTTTTCATCATTAAGTTCGGAAGAGACTCCTTCGTCGATCTTACTCATCTTTGAACTGTACATAACATAAATTAAATTTGAACTTTAATAAAACAAGTACGAGGATGAGTAACAGCTCAAAAAATGTTGGGTTACGTTTCATATTGAACATAAAGCTTGCAAATCCCCATTCATGCTTACGTATAATTTGCAAAAGCTTTTTAGTTTTATTATTATAGTGATGATCCAAGTAAAGAAGTAATATGAGTAGAATTAACAAGAAAGGTTGATTAATTGGTTAGTAGTATAATGAATTCACCTCCAAAGTTTCTTCCCGCTAATTTCAACAAAAATTTTGTTTGTGGCTCTTTGACCAGCTGTAATTAATGGCCTTCTCTACAATTTTAAATATTGCACAGACACCAACATACCAATTTATTTTCACTATGTTTGGGAAGGGGTGTAAATGGAAGGGGGTGCAAGTTTGGAGGGGTAAACACAAGTTCCAAGGCGTTTACTCCCGTTTGGTTATTTTGTAACAGTAGGGGGGTGCAAAACGTGAGCGTAAATTCACTGTTTCGGCTTACCCCCCAAATTGGGGTGCAAGGGAAGGAAGGAAGGGAGGGGGAAGGGGGAGGAGGGGAATTATGAATTTTTAATTAGATTATAATTACATAATAATCAATATTATTAATTTTTTCTTATATCTATATTAGTGTAGAAGTTGTTTGGGGTTGACCGTTTGACTTAGAGAGCAAGTTTGTCAATGTTCGCCTCGTCAAATCGATATCTCTTAGTTGACCCGAATTTGCATTGAAAATTAGAGATAAGAAGCATTTGTTGAAAAGATAGAGAGTAACAGTTTAGTTAACTCGATTTATTTTAATAAGTAGTTAAAACTTACAGATTCGAATGTGTTTGACTAAGTTTGACCATATTCAATTTAAAGTTAGGCACGAGAACCCCCTTAGGATGACCAGTTACGAGTTGGATTTCGAGTTTCAAGGTTGCTCGACCAATGATTATTATTGTTGTTATAAATAATTATATTTGAGCATTATTATATAATAATTATTTTTATTAAAATTATTTTTATTATTATATATTGAATTTTCATGTTATTATTTTGTGATAATATTTTATAAATTGATAAATCTATTTTATAATAATATAATTACTTACTTTTTACTCTATTTGCACCCCCCTACTTTTTCATCCAAACAACAATTTACCCCTCCATTTACACCCTCCACCAAGTTGCACCCCCCAACAATTTACTTCTCAACTTGTACCCCCCTCGAACTTGCACCCCCTTGTTGCCAAACATAGTATTTAACAAGAAAGATCGATTATCAAGGGTGCTAAACCTGAACCCTAAAAAGACACCAACATACCGAGTAATTACATTAGGGGAAGAACTGTAGGTTAATTTTATGGAAGAGGGAGCATCGTAATTACCTTCCTAGTTCCCTTTACCGCAGTTCTTTCTTCCTTTTCTTTTATCCAGCATGTAGCGACGTCAGCCGAAGAGATTGAGCAAGCACCTCCAGCGTCTAATAACTATCCAGCATGCAACCACAATTATCACCACGCTGCGGCTGCGATCTCAGGTACGTAAGCGAACGCCGGGAAGGATCCTAGCCAGTCGATTTCCAACGAAGCTCGATAAACAAGGACGGTACAATCATGACGGTGGAAGCAAGTGCACGCTGGGAGTGATCCAAAGCAGGCGATTGTCGTCGACTTGATGAGCAAGGATACGTACAGCTACGACGGCGGCCGCAACGAAGATGAAGCTTGAGATTATTTAGACTCGGGACTGCAGATTAAGCAATAATTAGGAGGAACAAACCCTAACGCGTTGGTTACGGGAACAATAAAACTAAATGAATAAGTGAGATGACCGGCAGCCCCGGTGACAAGTATTACGGATGTTTTTATGTTTTTAATCCGAGGGTCTAAGTTTATTTTAGTATGATCTAACGGTGTAAATCTATACAAGTTACCTAACTTGAAATTATACCCCAGTTATCGTAGGAGATCCCTTATATATTTATTTATTTATTTATTTCAAATGTAATTAATTTTGTATTCGATAATATCGATTGGGATACTGCAGTACCGATTGAGATTTGAAATACCGAAACTATTTAGCAATGGAGATTCAAATTGACTTTCGGATGTAATTCGGCATTCGTGATTTCGGTATTTAGTATTGGGATATCAATACAATACCGATTTAAAATAATATCATAATACCATATACCGATTTAGTTTCACCATTATTGGATTTAATGAACACAACCCATTCCAATGCCGATTTTGACATTTAGGTTATGGATAAGACAAGGGAAATCGGGTGGTTGTGGTGGATGAGCAAAAACCAACTAGGAAGAAAACGCCACATCCAGTCGCCATTGCTACCCAACCCCAAATGGCCACGTCCATCGCCACCACCGCTACTCCAGTTCTCTCCGGATCACTCTACCGCTCCTCCGCCGTCGCCGCCGGCCCACCTCCAAAACCACCGCCGCATCTCCCCAAACCCCAAATCCTCACCACCCTCACCGCCACTTTCGCCGCCACCACAATTCTGTCGGCCGGCCTCCCATCCCTAGCCGAACCGAGCAATTACTCCCTCTACTACGGGACGGCGGCCAGCGCAGCCAATTACGGTGGCTACGGCGGAAACTCCGACAAGAAAGCCTCCGCCGAATACGTTTACGACGTCCCCGAAGGTTGGAAGGAGCGCCTGGTCTCCAAAGTCGAGAAGGGCACGAACGGCACCGACAGCGAGTTCTTCAACCCGAAGAAGAAGACCGAAAAGGAGTACCTGACTTTCCTCTCCGGATTCCGCCAGCTGGCTCCCCGCGACGCCGTGCTCGACAATTTGGCCCTCTCCGACGTTGATCTCCAGGATTTGATCGCCACGGCGGAGGGCGTGAGGAGCGAGGAGAAGAAGGACGAGAACGGCCAGGTCTATTACGAGTACGAGATCGATGGAGTTGGGAAGCACAGCTTGATTAAGGTGACTTGTGCTAGGAATAAGCTCTATGCTCATTTTGTAAGTGCGCCGGCGGCAGAGTGGAACCGTGATCAGGATACTTTGAGGCATCTCCATGAATCCTTCAAGACTGTGGGTTGATTGAAATTCAATTAAACGCAGAAACTTTTTCTGTTGTATCTTGACCTAATCTGAGTGAAACATTGTGGGCTTTGTATAAACTTGAACTCCTATCGGCCTTTTTAGTTTTGTTCTCATACCCTGAAAAATTCTCAGCTTTGGTACTCTGTTTTCACCTTCTGGGCAATCGTAAAGTTCTGATCTTTATCTGTAATTTAAAACATGAGCTTGATTTCTCGGCTGGGTCGCAATCCTATCACCCAGTTTTTATCTCGTTGGTTCCACTCCGAACCAGCGGAGGATTCAGCCATTTCCATAGCAACCCATCTGTCGAGCTGCTTCGATTTGCAGGAGCTCAACCAAATCTACGCCCACATTGTGCGAACCAACTTCCTTGCCTTGAATTCAGCTCCGTTTCATTGGAACAATGTGATAAGGGCGTACTCCAGATTGGATCGTCCCAATCAAGCACTACGAGTCTACGAATCGATGTCCCGCGCTGGGGTTTTACCCGATTGTTATACTATCCCCATCGTGTTGAAATCTGCGGGACAAATTCTCTCCATCTGGGTAGGCGGGCAGGTGCATTGTGTGGCCGTGAAGATAGGGCTGGAGTCGAACGAGTATTGCGAGAGTGGATTTATAAGCTTGTACTCGAAGTGTGGGGAGCCTGGCCTTGCCCTCAAGGTGTTCGACGAAAATCCTGACAGAAAGCTGGGATCTTGGAACGCCGTGATTGGAGGACTCTGCCAATCAGGGAGGGCCAAGGAAGCGATCGAGATGTTTCTCAAGATGATGAAACGCGGTTTGCGGCCTGATGATGTTACCATGGTGAGCTTGACTTCTGCTTGCGGAAGCCTCGGCAACTTGCAATTGGCAACGCAGCTCCACAAATGCGTCTTCCAAGCCACCAATTCAACGAAGCCCGACACCTTAATGCTGAATTCCCTCATCGACATGTACGGAAAATGCGGCAGGATGGACCTAGCCCACAAGGTCTTCTCAAGAATGGCCGACGAATCGAGAAACGTTTCGTCCTGGACATCGATGATCGTCGGCTACGCTTCCCACGGCCAGGTGAACTCAGCCCTCGAGTGCTTCCACTGCATGAGACGATCGACCGCAGTCCGGCCCAACCATGTGACGTTCGTCGGCGTCCTGAGCGCCTGCGTCCACGGTGGGAGGGTGGAGGAAGGCAAGGCGTATTTCGAGATGATGAGGAACGAATTCGGGTTGGATCCTCAGTTGCAGCACTACGGGTGTATGGTTGATCTACTGGGGCGTGTGGGTTTGCTGAAGGAAGCTAGGGAGGTGATAGAAGGGATGGAGATGGAGGCCAATGTGGTGATATTTGGGTGCTTGATGGGTGCCTGTGAGAAGTATGGTGATGTGGAGATGGGAGAGTGGGTGTGTGAGAATTTGCAGAGGTTGGAACCTTGGAACGATGGGGCTTATGTGGTGTTGTCGAATATCTATGCCAATCGAGGTATGTGGCGGGAAGTTGAGAAGCTTAGGGTGGTGATGAAGGAGAGGAAGCTAGACAAGGTTCCCGGTTATAGCTTGGCTGCTTAGTCTGATAGCTCTTCCGTTTTTGGAGATGGTTTTGTTTTTGTTTAAAGTTAAGCATGTACTGAGTTCGACTCATTGTCTAATACTGCAATTCCAAGTACATAACTCTAACACATTGCACCAAAAGTAGCAATTGATCTATAAATTTAAAACATCACCCATTTTCAAATCTATAGTTAGCTCCAAGGTTACTAATTTTGTGTCCATTACTTTTTTCTTCCATTGATCGATAAATTAGCTCCAAGGTTACTAATTTTGTGTTGAACACCTAAAAATCAAAATAATCTATTCCACCACCAATGAACAACTTGATCAAATAATCAAGCTCCATTTAATAGTTGGTAAGTCGATTTTTCGCTGTGAAGGTAAGTTCTTTTATCCACCGGTTCCTCTCTCTCAATTCCCATTTGGGTTTATGAACTCTGGGTTTTGATTATGTCAGCTAAATGAAAAGTAGTGAGTGAATAAAACAAAATCCTGGACAACTTTTCATTAAGTAGTACACTATGAGAGTTGCAGTTTCAGCAGAAAAATAACTTGAGAATTAAATTAACACAAAAAAGTTTAGAGGTCACCAATTTTGTAATTAACATGTTTATATTAACACTAGTCTCTGCAGCGGATATCCTTATGCTAATATATTGGGGTTTTAATGTTTTGTGAATATTTAGTCATCTTGCAATGAAATCAAGTGATCACACACTCTTACACACCATTATTATTATGAATAAGAGAAATACTATGAACGAAATAACAAGGGAGTTGCTAAAGGTCGCCCTTAGAATTGCTAAAGGTCGCCCTAAAAAAGTTTAAAGTTACACTTATAACCCCCTATCTTCTTTACCTTCCTTTTATCAAACAAACACCACTTGACCTAAAAAAACACTATCTAAGGAGAGAAAAATCCACCATCGTCATTTTGAAGCCGATATCGTCGGTAGGACGTCTGAATCATGAGTAGCGACTCCGACGAGGTAAATACCGAAACTGAAAAACGAAAAAAAAAAAACCAAAAAATGCCCAACCGCAATTGACCTGCTGTTGAACCATGGCCGGACCGCAAATCCCCTGCGGTTGAACCATGGCCGAACCGCAAATCCCCTGCGGTTGATCCATGGCTGGACCGCAATTGACCTGCGGTCCGGCCATGGTCCAACCGCAGGTCACTTGCGGTTGGGCATTTTCTGTTTTTTTTTTTTCGTTGAATAATTTTCTATTTTTTATATGATTTATGATTTGTTCCATGAGATAATTTGTTGGGTTTTGATTTATATAATTTTCTAGATTTATTTGCATAATTATTTTTGGAATTGAAGGATTTAGCATTAGAAATTAAGATTAGATTTGGCCTTAAATTAAGATTAGATTTAATTTGGTCTTAATCTAGAAAATTAAGATTAGATTTTGCATTACAAATTAAGATTAAATTTATTGCATAAATAATAGATTCGCATTAGAAATTAAGATTAGATTTGGCCTTAAATTAAGATTAGATTTAATTTGGTCTTAATCTAGAAAATTAAGATTAGATTTTGCATTACAAATTAAGATTAAATTTATTGCATAAATAATATATTCGCATATGAAGATTAGATTTAATTTGGTCTTAATCTAGAAGATTAAGATTAGATTTTGCATTACAAATTAAGATTAAATTTATTTTATCATATGGTACTCATTAAATTGACGATATAGAATGTTAAGTTTTTTTTTTTAATTTGTGGGGTATCACTTATAAATTCTGATAACATTGCAGGATATTGGAAGTTACAATCCTGATGGTCATGATTACACCTCGGATTTCATTGATGGCGTGAAATACACTACGGAGTTGCAAGCATATGAAGCAGCTACTGAGATTGCCAAGGGTTTTGGGTTTTATTTGGTGAGGGCATCAAACAAAAAAAATAAGAATGAAGGTACTTGGCGACATTACTTACATTGCACTCATGGTAGGAAGAAGAAGTCGACGGCACCTGATCCGAGTAAGGAAAGGAGGCCTCTTACATCTACTGAAAAGTTGGGGTGCGAGTTTCAGATCAAGCTTGAGCGGTCAGGTGATGGATATTGGTTGATCCTAGGGGTGGCAAATACAAAGAATCCTGGTGCTAATTTGGGTTTCCACAATCATCAGTTGGAGCTATTTCCAGAAGGATCAAAGGGAAGGAATGTTCTGACTACAGAGGATAAGCAATACATCAGAGAGCTGAGATCAGCCGGTGTCCCACCAAGGAATATCCACAAGGCAGTGAATGAGAGAAAAGGTGCAAATGGAACACACAACAGAAAGCAGATTTATAACGAGTTGCAAAAGATAAGGAAAGAAGAGCTTGGTCAGATGACAGCCTTACAGTATACTTTCCGCGTGGCGCAGGAGAAGGGTTACTATGTGCAGTATATGGACGATCGTAACGTGCTTACACACTTGTTCCTAGCCCACCCTGAGTCAGTAGTGATGTTGCGAGCTTGGCACCATGTGATCGTGATAGATGCAACATACAAGACCAATAAGTATGATATGCCTTGGGTTGAGATTGTCGGCATGACACCAGTGGGATTGAACTTTGTCATTGCATCTGCAATAGTGTACGACGAGACGAAGGAGTCGTACCAGTGGCTTCTGACGCATTTGCAACATCTTCTTGGCCCCATTGTTCCAGATGTGTTTGTCAGTGACAAGGCAGGAGGATTGGTTGAGACCGTGGGGGTAATGTTTCCATCATCGACTCATATATTATGTCTTTGGCATATGGATAGGAATGTGAGAGCAAAGTGTCTAGCGGAGGTGAGAAGGACGACTCATTGTGGTATAGATGCAAAGTGCCTATGGAAGCCGTCCAACACTCCACGGTCCTGCTCAGGGGTATTCCACAGTACAAGACCAATGTGACCTCCAAAGCTAGGGATCACATCGGGAATCACTGGTCCACCTGAACACATCGGAGACTCGGCTGTAAGAAACCACGACATATCTTTCCTCGTGGTCTTCCTCTTCCTATTTCCATCTCCGCCATCCTCGCTACTAGGTCTGGACGCATAGCGTCCATCGGGGCCACGGAAGTGGGAGGAGGCAGTAGAAGATATCCCGACCCGCGCCGTCTTCCCTACGCCTAAATCAGCTTGAGGTGGGGCATCCCCATCCTCAGCATCACCAGCAGCATCACCAGCACGATCACCAGCAGCATCACCAGCACGATCACCAGCAGCATCACCAGCATCTGGGGCATTCCCAACCTCAGCCTCACCGTCATCATCATCATCCTCGTCAATGGAATCACTCCAATTAGCCTGCCATACCGGTGCGCTCTGTGGTGTAGGAGTACTGGTAGTACCTCGACTAAGAGACAACTGCCCCACAGTAGGGTGGCCGTCATGACGCACTACATCCGCCTTCTTTTTCTTTCTAACCTTAGGTGGATTTTTTTCTTCATTTTCCTTCCTACCAGTCGCCGTAAGTCTACAAGCACGACCTTCCATTCTCTCCTTATTTCTCGCCTTAATCATATCCAGTTTACCCATTCCATGTCCAGACATCTTCAAAAAAAAGTTTGAATTATTAATAATGGATTATTAATAATAGAGTACATAAAGTAATAAATTAAAGATTTCCATAATTAAAATTGTAAAATTAATAGTTTGAACATTTATGTTACGTTCTATGTAATCATTATTTACATAAAAGTAAATAATTCATCAAGGTAAAATTATTAATAATTAAGTAGATAAACGAATTACTTTGAAATTTTGATTATTAAAATAATAAAAATACATTTTTAATTTTTTTATTATGTTCTTTAAATTTTTTATCATTAATTAACATTTTTCGAAAACGTTTTTTAAATTTTTATATAATATAACTAAATTATAACTAAATTAACATTATAACTAAATTAACATTTATCGAATACGTTATCATTAAATATAATTATAACTAAATTATTTTTATTAAGTATATTTTTTAATTTTTTTATTATTATTAAAATTAATTTAACTACAGAATAAAAACAGAATTTAAAAAAAAAAAAACCAACCGCGATTGGACTGCGATTACCTTTTTTTTTTTTTTTTTACCTTCTTCTCCGGCGACTGTGGAACAAGATGGGCGGCGACGATGGGCGACGGCGACTGGCGGGCGATGGCGACGGAACGCGACGGCGGTGACTGTGGAGCGCGACGGCGACGGCGACGCGATGGGCGGCGGCGACTGTGGAGCGGGACGGCGACGGGACTGGCGGGCGGGAGTGCACGGCGACGGGAGTGGGCGGCGACGGGAGTGGCGGGCGGCGGCGACGGGACTGGCGAGAGGAGTCCGGCCGGTGAGGGAGGTCGCGGGTGGTGAGAGCAGTTTTTTTTTTTTTTTTTTTTACTGTAGTGGTGAGAGGAATTGGCGGGAAGTAGAATTTGAAAATTGGTAAGGGTTTGTTTGTTTAAGTTAATTGGGAGTTTTTGTTTAAGGGTATATAAGTAATTGTACATTCAAGTTAGGGCGATGTTTAGCAATTCTTAGGGCGACATTTAGCGATTCAGAATAACAATATCAACATCTAAATACACAAAAGCTAATGTTGGTGGTTTAAGGGAAAAGAGATATCGACGATCTCTATATATAATTACAGTTCATAAAGAATAAGTTAGAGCTAAAAATGGCACGGTAATGGCGGTAACTTAATCACTTCAATCCATCTGTTCACGTTTCTAATCCTCACTTCATTACTACTAATTAATCAAAAGCCACACAAACTGTAAATGTTGAACCATTCAAATCACTAATCTTAATTCCTACCACGAAATCTGAGAGCATCTGCCCTGATATTCCAGTTCTTGCTCCATTCTGCAACTGGCCATCTGCAGTACCCAAAAACCATAAATTCCCAATCAAAAGAATCATGAAGTCGTTTATTTGTCCTGCCATGAATTACCTATAAATATGGCATAGACAGTGAATGGTTGCAACCCTGAGAATACCCATGATAAATAATGTCGGCTAAAGCAAGATCATTATTAAATTATATGTAGAGAGGATGGAGTTGTTGGTTGTGAACCAGCAGAACGCTGTCGCCCGTGACCAATTTCACGGCGAGGACGAGGAGGATGGTGGTGAGTTCCCGGAGGGTGAAGAAGGATTCGTTGTTGACCCGCATAGGACGCAACAGGATGTAGATCAGCGGCGATGGGAGTCAGGGATGCGAGTCCATATTCCTGAGTTCCAAGTCGGTGTGCAACCGGAGGACTTTCTCGACTGGCTGGCCACACTGGAAGAGGTCATGGACTTCAAGGAGGTCCCTGAGGACAAACGGGTGAAGCTGGTGGCGACTCGTGCACGGGGAAGGGCTACTGCTTGGTGGCAGCAGACAAAACTGACTCGCGTGAGGCTGGGCAAGGCCAAGATCACCTCGTGGGAAAAGATGGAGAAGGCCATGCGAGCTCAATTCTTACCGTAGGTCCAAACACAAGACCCTATTAATTTATTTGACCCCACTAGCGTTTCGTCAGCATACCAACGAGCTGTAATTATTGAAAGGCGGGAAAAGAGATCCACATTTAGGCCATCCATTGGGAGTGCGCCTGCTGGGAGTAGTGGCAGGTTCCATCGTGCTTTTAATGGGGACCCTATGAAACGTAACCCCACGGCAGAAACGCCTAAGCTTGGCTCCGCTGGTGCTAGCAGCAGCGACAACTTAAGGTGTTTTCGATGTGGAGAGTATGGCCATCGACAGTCGGAGTGCAAGCAACCCGCGAAGAAGGTGATGTTCACGGATGAGGCTGTGAATGACGATGTTGTGTTAATGCTCTCGGTGATGGCCACCCGGTGTTTGACGTGGAACCTACCGTGGAGGAGTTTGTTACGGGGGACGAGGTCGTGAACTTGGTCGTAAGGAGGTCTTGCATGACGCCCCGTGCGATCGAGGAAGATTGGTTGAGGAGTAATATATTCGAGTCTACCTGTACGATTCTCGGCAAATTTTGTTGTTTCATGATTGATTCGGGAAGTTGCGAAAGTATCATCTCCGCCGAAGCCGTGCAAAAATTGGGCATTGAGGTCGAGAGTCATCCAAAGCCATACAAATTGGCTTGATTGAAGAAGGGAGGGGAGGTTAATGTGTCCAAGCGAGCCTTGATTCCATTCTCCATTGGTCCCAAGTACAAGGATTCAGTTTGGTGCGATGTTGTCACGATGGACGCCTACCATTTGCTTTTAGGGAGGCCGTGGCAATTTGACAGGGGAGTACTACATGATGGGCGAGCAAATACCTATAGTTTCTTATATGATGGGGTGCGAGTCGTGTTGGTTCCCACCCGAGATAAGTCGATGCCAAGAACAACATGCCATGAGCTGGACAAGAAGTTACTATCCGTCGGTCAGTTCGAAGAGGAAAGCCGCGAATCGGGAGTGGTGTTCGCATTCATTGGAAGGGAAGTCTTAGAGGGGGTAGCAGTGCCCGACGCCGCCCGCGATATTGTTCATGAGTTTCGAGATCTATTCCCAGAGGACCTGCCCGACGAGTTACCGCCTTTACGGGACATCCAGCATCGGATCGACCTTGAACCAGGAGCAGCTCTTCCTAACAGACCACATTACCGGATGAGTCCTACCGAGCATGAGGCACTCCGACGACAAGTAGAGGGTTTGCTCTCAAAGGGTTTTGTACGGGAAAGCTTGAGTCTGTGTGCGGTCCCCGCTTTGTTGACTCCCAAGAAAGATGGCTCCTGGCGCATGTGCATCGACAACCGCGCTATTAATAAAATCACTGTCAGGTATCGCTTCCCTATTCTGCGACTAGATGATCTACTTGACCAGTTGAGTGGTGCTTGTGTCTTCTCGAAACTCGATTTGAAGAGTGGTTACCACCAAATTTGGATTCGGGGAGGAGATGAGTGGAAGACCGCGTTCAAGACGCGGGAAGGGTTGTACGAGTGGCTTGTTATGCCCTTCGGGTTGTCGAATGCGCCTAGCACCTTCATGCGTGTGATGAACTAGGTTTTGAGGCCGTTTATTGGTAAGTGTGTTGTGGTTTACTTCGACGACATCTTGATATACAGTGTGGATTCCGCACAGCATCCGCAACACCTGCGGGAGGTCCTGACCGTACTGCGACAAGAGAAGCTCTATGCTGCATTGAAGAAGTGTGTCTTCATGACATCTGAAGTGGTTTTCCTGGGGTATGTGATATCATCAGAAGGTTTGCAGGTAGACAAGTCGAAGGTGGCGACAGTGCAACAGTGGCCAGTCCACGAACATTGACTGATGTCAGGAGCTTCCATGGGCTTGCATCATTTTACAGGAGATTCATTCCTCATTTTAGTAGCATTATGGCACCGATCATGGATTGCATGCGCTGCAGCCATTTCTCTTGGACCGACGATGCAGAAGCAGCATTCACACAGATTAAAGAGAGGCTTACTACAACCCCGATTCTAGTGCTACCTGACTTTCACCAACCGTTCGAACTGCACTATGATGCGTTGAAGGTCGGGATAGGCGCCGTCCTGAGTCAAAATCGACGACCCATTGCCTATTCCAGTGAGAAACTGACAGGAGCAAAGTTGCGGTACAGTACGTATGATTTGGAATTTTACGTTGTCGTTCAAGTAGTGAAGCATTGGCGTCATTATCTGTTTCATCACGAGTTCATTTTATATACTAATCATGAGGAGCTCAAACACCTACATGGGCAAGACAAAGTGTCTGCCCGCCATGCCGCATGGGTGGCTGATAATTGTCGAAAACATATTGGTATTATGTGCTTAATGTGATTATTTCATGATATGTTTTAGACATATAATGCTTGTTTTTGGGTCCAACAAGCCTGGAATGGTTATACAATCATTACCGTCGAGTGCAAAATATTTTATATGTTCCAGGTAAATAAAATGAGAAATTGGAATTTTTGGATGGTATTACTCAAGTGGACCGGATTGGATTTTTCTTCAATTAATTGGACCGACAATTAACTGAGAGCAGCAAAGGGACACTAAGAATGGAGGATATGATAGTAGTGCGTGGTGTTTAACCGCCACCTGTGCAGCTTATTTAGAGTGAAATATCTGCCCCTTGTAGAATTTTCCTTCAAAACCAGCAACAATAGGCATTGGAATTACGCCATATGAATCAGAATATGATAATTCGTCGTCCTAAAAATATGGAGGATAATTAGGTTGATCTTCTTCCCCATCTTCCTCCTCCTCCTCCTCCTCCTCGTCCTCGTCATCATAATCATGATAAGATGGCACACTCCATGTCTCATCTTCATGCTGATCAGCCTGACTAAGCTCAGCATGTATCTCAGCATCCAAACAATAAGGGTTTTGTGCCATAAAATCGAAAAGCACATTCAAGCCATCATCATCCACAATAGGCATCGCATAATGAAATAGAACACCATTCTGCCATTCTGGAAGACAGTAAGTGAAACCTGGGATCATATCACCATCTTGTACTGCTTCATCTCTACATCGTATTCTCGAGACTAGATTCTCACAAAATTGATGATATGTCACCCTGCATGGAACTGTCAACTGGAAGTTTTTACCACCAACGGAATGGACGCCCAAATTATCATATACTTTCTCCAATTTTCCCCGAACGACTAGTTCAAATCTTATAAAATCACTACATAACAAGTAAATTCACTAATTACTAACTAAAGAAATTTATAATAGCATTTTAATAATTTAATTAAAAAAATAAATGTGTCTCTTATAGCCATCTTTGCAGCAACTAGCAGAGCTCCTTCTTCTCGTTTAGTTCGTACAAGTTTTTGGTGTGGTGAGGTGACACGCTAAAACCCAACACCAAACTACGACCAAGTATAATCGCAGTCCGGAAATGCAGAATAGTGGCAAGTTCAATTTATTAACCTGGGTTCTAGATCTATTGCCTACTCCGTGATTATCTATTATCTAGCGGGACAAAGTTTAGTGAGAGTGATTGTAACAAAAGCAGTGAGAAAGCAGGCAATTGTTCGGTTTTCAATAGCAAGGGGAAAGTCACTCGGGAATGAGTCCCACTATCTCCTTAATTAGGTTCAAGTTGTAATTTCCTTTGGTTGATTTACTATTTGATTAAACTGCGGAAGATCCGACTGTAGCTTGGAATCTCTTAAGCTGACCAAGCCCTCTCAGACAGACTAACCGATAGGCGACTAGCCTTCACCGGGATAGACTGCTGAGGAAATTAAAACAAAACGCACTACTGGAATTGGATTCCAATACAAAGCAGTGAATCGATTAACTCTTGTATAATCAATTCACTACTATTGATTGAAGAAGCTCTAACAACCTAATCAGATTCTATCTATCTCGGGTTGCAGCAGAAATCAAGAAAAGTTGATCAGACTTCAATTGACTCAATAAACACACTTCAATAGATTATAATCAAGCAGTATCTCAAACCAAAAGTCATTACAAACATGATCGCTAAAACATGGAACTAGGGTTCTTCGTACCCAAGTGAGAGAAGGGTTTACTCCATAGAGAGGGAGAGGTAAATAGAATTCAAAGCAGTCATACTCATAATGATGGGAAAAATCTGCTCTAGGATGATAATATTCACTTCAAGGACGAAATCCAAGCTTGATTGATGAAACCCCGCTCCAAAATAAATCCTAGGGTTTGATCTTCACACTTTCTCTCTCTAGGACTCTGTTTTTGCTCTTAAAATTTGTCTCCCTCTTCAAATACCCAAAATTTGGTTTAGAAGCAGCTGTCCGCGATTGTACGGCCAGACCACACTGCCGTGCAACCTCATAGTCTGCCTGTGCACCTTCAAAACGCGCTGTTTCATTTAATTCCACCATGGAGCGCACAACCAGTGCACGGCCCGTGCAATGCGAGAGCCTGGTCGTGCAATCCTCTCATAGAAATCATTACGACCACCAATTCATATCGCACGGCCGTGCACAAAATAGTGTTAGTTCGTGTAGCTTTTCGGTAAATCCCACACGGCGAAAAAGGCAACCATGCACGACCATGCGCTTTCCCGTCCTGGCTGTGCAACTTGTATGATCTCCCTTCGCTCCTCCTGATTTCGCCCAATCGACTCCAAACTCGTGCTCAAACCTTCATTCACGCATTAAGACCTAAAATGTCATAAACAAGAACAACCTAGCGTAAAATCGACTTAAAACCCGAGATCTGAGCCTCAAAAAGTATAAGAATGGCGGACAAAAACATGTGAAATATCGAGTCATCAAATTTGCATCACACTTAACTGTTTGCTTGTCCCCAAGCAAACCCGACTCAAACCAATGCAGCTCTCCAGACCTTTATAGCAACAAGCAACCCGATCATCGGTAGAGGATTTCCTAGATCATTTAGCCACTTATGAGGTCAACTGGTCTTCTAATACGTCCCCTATCTCTCTCAATGCGAGTACTAGACTCAAGCCAGGATCATGAGAAGTAGTGGAACTAAGACAGTCAGTTCATGGATAAGGAGACTCTCACAATTTAACGACCAGGGACTATTTGTATCAGGTGCTCTTCCATTTCATCTAACTTGTTGGAACCCATTTCCTTTATTATTTGTTTTTTTTTCCTTTTGCTGGGGTTCCAACTGCTGTTTTTATGCGCGGTCTGCCCTTATTAGGTGAGCAAGAGCAATTTTTGTCGCTCGCCAGAGTACTTCTTTCAACTCCTATTCCTCACTTTGTATGGAGGTCAATGAAATTAAGGGGGGTCGGAAGGTCTATGCGTGCCCTTAAAAACACATCCTCGAGTAGGCAAACCGTTCAACGGGTGGAATTTTTACTTGTACTAGAGACGGTTTAGCTTCACCTTGTAGGCCTACCCCACTAAGGATCACTACAATCTCTTCCAAAACCAGATTTTTTGCAATGAACGGTGCCACACACGTTGGGCTTACCCCATGTTTTAGAAATTTCAAATTATTTACATGGAGGACCAACTGCTTTTTCATTTCACACATGAGCACCCTTTTCTATACACGAGTCCACAACACAACATAATAAGAGTCATCAATACCACATGAATCAACGGTCCTAAATTCACTAGTTCACAAAATCAACCGGCACAGCAGATAGACAGATAGGAAATATCTTATACTTCAACATCCTCCATAGTGCTACAACTACTTCCCTAGGTTGCATATCACCATAAATACTATCAATTCAAAGCATACTGAGCAGGATATTGCAGGGAACAGTACTTGGAGCCCTTAATTCATCAAATTGGATAGCGGACTAGGCTCTAAGCACACAAACTCATCTATGCAGTCAAAGATAACCCCCCCCCCCCCACTTAAGCACGACATTGCCCTCAACGGAGAAGAGGGAAAGATAAGGGGAACGATGTTACCGGGAAAACGGACTGCCAGGGGACTGGAAATGGGACCAGTCAGAAGGGCCAGACTGTAAGGTGGACCAGTCAACAGAGCTAGAGTCATCAAAACACACTGGGTGATAGAAACCATAGTTCCAAGTGGAAAAACCGAAAACAAACAAAAGAAAAACTAACCGTGGTGGGGTTGCCTCCCCACAAGCGCTTCTTTTACATCTTTAGCTGGACGCAGAAGGTGGATGCTCAGAGCGGTGTAGGAACATGTGCCTCCAAGAGCGGATCCACATCGCTCTTGAGGTACAACTTCAGATGATGGTCATGCACGCGACGGGTGTTATCACTAGCATTTGTATACTCGGCCTGGCCATCCAGCAGAATGCAAGTGAGAGAATACTCGGATGGCCAAGGCGGTCGTGGCTCAGGAGCCGGGACCAGCTCATAGTGGTCTCCAGCTTTCTTTTGAGCAGGCTTAACCACTGTAGTTTCGGTCGCCGCTCCTCCTTTATCTTTTCTTTTGGTAACGAGACGGACGGGAGTGGCGGCGAAGGAATGAGAGGGGGATCCTGCAAAATAGGAGGCACATAAGGATACATGACAGACTCGTGCACCTAGTGAGAAACAACATGAAAAGGCGATGAAGCAGGGAGAGTATTAGCAATGGAAAATTTTATCTGCTCCTCGCCATCTCTCAAGACTAAGGTTCCATCATGCACATCTATGAGAGCCTTGGCGGTGGCCATGAAAGGCCTTCTTAGTATAAGGGGCACTTCTGCGTAGGGATGGCAACAAAACCCGAACCCACGGGTACCCATCGGACCCAACCCGGTCAACGCAGGTAAACCCGCCCCATGGGTACTGTCACGGCCTTACTCTCGATCGTGTGACCCTAGCTCTCAATTCCGTTAGAGTGCTAGGCAGCCTTTCTCTCAACTCACTTGCAAGCAAAGAATAAGAAAGCAAAGACAAAGGACTGGGAGAACTCTCTAGTGTGTATTACTCTAAAAAATGATGGAATGAGTTACAAGTGAGGGAGATGACTCCTTATATAGGCCTCTCCACATACAAGGCATCAATGCCCCTCATAATGTCCCTCTACTACATCAATACACCCCATTAAGTCCCCCATTATGCACTCTATAAATGTCACCCATTATGTGACTCATAAGTGCACCATTAAGCTCTACATTAAGGTGGAGAATCCTAGGAGCATCTCTATGCTACTAGCCTTCCATGCATGCCACATGTGCAGCCGCCATGTTGTCACCTTGTTGTCGCCATGTCATCTACCACATGTGACAGTACCCGCCCACACACATATAATTACTTTCCCGGTATATTTAATATTCTAAATAATATATCTTCCTTAAACAACTAATATTATTTATGTTTGTGGAGATATGTATAATTTGTTCTTTCTAATTGTTTAGAATGAAGTTGATATTATGAAGTGAAGAATGAAGAAACTTAGTTGACGAGGAAGAAACTTACAATTAATCTTATTGTTTATAGATGTTTATCTTTAATTTTGAACAATTTGTATTGTTCATTTGCGGTTTGCTTGTATGCTCTAGATTGGTGTTTTTTGTATGATTAATTTGTATGAGAAAATTGATGTTAAACTTTTATTTTGAAAGAAACTTGTTATTGTAAATTTTTTACTAGAAAAACCCACGGGTACCCAGCGGGTTGGGTTGGGTTTGAGTTTTTCAAACCCAACGGGTTTTACCCCGGGTTTTTTTGGCGGATAAACCCATGGGTTTGGGTTTGACAAAACCCGCCCCAACCCGACCCATTGCCATCCCTACTTCTGCGTCGTCATTGACTTCCGAAGTCCGTGCGGCATTAGCGATAAGGCTCTGATACCACTTGTCACGGACATAGACTTCTGAAGTCCGTGCGGCGTCTTGAGGTGCACTCCTTCCTCAAGACCAGCCTCTCTGCATACGCATGCCAACTGGTTTCGCCCTGCCTTGGGCTCATCAGGGAGACGGCAATAGCCTCCGACCAGTTGTGCCTTCTCTTGCAACGATTCCTTTCATAGCCAGATCCTGACTCGGCCAGATGCGATGCACAGGCAGACAACGCCTTATCGCTAATGTCGCCCCCTTTACCCTTCTCATGGCAAGACAACCAGATGGCAGCGTTCTTCAGACGATCAACACGGTCACGACATTTCGGGTCGTGACAGCTATTACTGGACCATCAAGCTGCAGACATGAGGTCCCCCATCCAATACCCTCAAGTTGCTGCCAACAACTTTGAGGTGAGTACCTCTGTCATCACCATGTTGTGCGGCTCTGTGGTATTCCGTGGAAAGGAGGGGGAGTGCCCCACATTGCACCTACGATGATTCCACGAGCTAATCGATGGGATCAAGATAAATGGGGTCCCTACCGATGTCATCCAGCTGAGATACTTCTCATTCACTCTGGAGGGGCAGGCCAAGGAGTGGCTGGACACTCGGCCTCCGGAATCGATCACTACTTTTTCCAACCTGGAGGATAAGTTCCTCACCCGCTGTCATCCCCCATCAAAGACAGCGGACCTGCAAAAGCATATCACTCATTTTGTACAGGAGGAAGCGAAACCATTCGGGATGCTTGGGAGAGATACACCAGTCCCATCCTACAATGTCCCAATCATGGTTTCAATGACGCCTTCAAGGTGGGCACCTTCTACCACGCCCTTTTCCCAGAAGACAAGCAGCTGATTGACTCGGTTTGTGGCGGGAACATGCTGACTAAGACGCCACCGCAGGTAAATCGAATCTTTAAGGAGATGGCAGAGCAGGGATATGATTGGGGAACTACTAGGAGATCAAGGCGAGTTCCAGGGCGGGGTGTGCATGTTGTAGCCACCCAGTTATGTGAGTTGGTGCAGGTTGTCTCGAAGCTGGTATCAGCTATGGATCATAATGGGATGATCTCCGGGGCAGGGCAGCAGCAGGCAATGCATTGCCAATGGTGCGAGAGCTCCCATCATACTATAGAAGACTGTCAGGCCATGCCTGAGTCCAGTACACCACAGGAGCAGGTGAACTTCATCAACAATGTTAGGCGCAATGAACCCTACAGTAATACTTACAACGAGGGATGGCGCCAGCATCCAAAATACTTAGTATAAGATTAAGGTATGCATGATAAAAGTTTGTGAGGATTTGCCTCCACGGTCCAAATCGGCTGGTTGATTGACCAAAAATGCATGCTCCAAAACCTTAATGAAATAGAGGAATATGTTAGGCTTCATAATAGAACCATGAGCAACAAAATTAAACGCAAAGGTTAAAAGCTTTTAGGAACTTGCATTTCTGTGCAGGCAGTGTGCTCTTTCCACATTGAAGAGTAGAAGGCGCAGAAAGATTGTGAGTTCCTCACACACGCATCAGAGGAAATCCGGGTTGCCGCCTCTCTAACACTCTTATCGCTTGGCGATCTCTCCCCAGACTCCAAACCCATCGATTCTAATCCCATACCAGACACCATTCCCATGTTCATCAAGTACCTCTCCGCCTGCAGCTTCCTCACCCGTTTCTCATATCCAGGCAACACCAAATCCAACACCTAAGGGCCTGTTTACTTTCATTTCTGTTTCCTGTTTTTGAGAAAACAGATGTTGAAAACAGGTGAAAACAACATTTTGTCGTTTCCGAAAATAGCAGGAAGTTGCCACTTTCTGTTTTCATAGTTGGAAACGAATAGAAAACAGAATGAAAAGTAAACAAGTTTTCTCATTTCGGTTGCCAAATTTATCACATGAAAACAGAAAACTGGAAACGAAAATGAAAGTGAACAAGGCCTAAGGAATATGTACCCTTCCATAACCAGCTACCTTGTTTGCCTTGCGAAAGTAGCATCACATTCCCTAGTGGATCGAAGAGCTGGTGCCGGTGTACCAAAACCCCATTAGCCCCAAGAGGTGGTAATGAACAATCCTCTATCAGATCTGCGAAAAACCCATCAAACGATCCTCCATTTCATATCATGGAACCCACTAAACAATGAACAAACTCAACATACGCAAGGAAAAGAAACAATAACCTGAAGCCAAAAAGAACCCACGACTCGAGTCTTCCCCGCATACTCTCCGGATTGTAACAACAAATCTCCTCTTCCTCGGAGACGTACCATAACCCATGGGTTCTCAGTGATTCCATGGTCCCTGGCAGCGACCACGAAGCTGAGATGAGATAGAGAAGAGGGAGAGATGAGATGTTGCAGGGATATTGAGAGAACTGAGAGAGAAGAGGAAGAGTGAGATCATATTTTCAAGAGGGCCTTCCAACTTCAACCGTGTTTCAGTCAAAAAGTAATAATTAGGGAGACTAACAGCTCGTTTGCTTGATGGATTAAATGAAGGTTTTGGGTCTCAAAACGAATTCCCTATGGACTTGGCTAATAATCCATTGTTTGCTTCTGTCATATGGGGAGATGGACTATGTGGGGCCCATGCACTTTTGGGGTCCAAATCCGTGGGCCCCATGGACTTCCAAAAACTAGCTCCATAGGTGGGATTTCGGTAAGCGTTTGAATTCCATGATAGTTTTTACTTTCTTATCCCCACATAAATCGTTATTGCCAAATTTAACCTCGTTCAGTTTTCTTCTTCGCAACGAACGAATCGAGAAGGTATGGGCTTTAGAGAAAGACTACAACAGCATAACACCAGGAAATAATTCTCCATCCCCGATCGATTACTTCACCTCTGCAACCCCAGGTGTGTAATTGCCATATATTTTTTGTCCCTCTATTTCTATGTCGAACCTTAGAATGCGAATGGATTGATTCTTCTCGCTCTATTCGTGGATGTAACTTGAGGTTTATAAAAAATGATTGTTTTGTTGGGTTTTGATTCTTGAATAAGATATGGTTGTGATTCTGGCTCTGATATGCTGGTTTCCTTTTTGCGTAACTGATATGGCTCTTGATTTGCACGTATACTTACTAATGCTATCAAATTTGGTGGCACCACTTCTCATGTGTGGTATGCATCAGTGTGTTGGGTTAATACTAGGATTCACTCTGGTGGGTAATTAGTTAAAAGCTAATAGCTAGCTTAGTTTTCCCCTGATAGATAGTTTATGTGGGCTTAATAAATTGCAGGCTTCCACATCGATAACAAATAATGACAGGGGTTGATTAGCTAACTTCATGAGGGTGGGTGGGGTGGGGGGAGAAAAGTTAGTTCAAGAACTGCTGCTGCCCTACACCTTGTGAAACGGTTGAATTTCTATGCATTCATGTTGAAGTGGGTTGTTTGATTCTTTAATAAGATCTTCCTTCTTTCTGATTTTGCTAGCTTTCTTTATCTATTATTGCTCCTATGGAAAGCAACAATATTTGAAAAATACATGATGCCCACTAATTGTGTAATAGAATGGTATTTCTGATTATGTGTTCATTTTTGTTTGTAAAGGCTATGGCTCGATTGAGAAGGATATCTAATAGGCTGCAGAAGAGAAAAGCTGCGAAGGCTATTAGAATTGTTTAAACTTTGTTGCTTGTTTATGTATCTTTGCTTATTCGATTTCTTGAGCTATTGATCGTGAAAAAATTAGAGTCTAAACCACAGAACACCCCCTTAGACAATATATTTGACCGTCAACATGATAGAATGCGCTATATGAGACAGGTACTTGAGCTATCCGATACACGTTGCATTGATAGTACTAGGATGGATAGAGAATGTTTAGGAAGTTGTGTCAACTACTAGTCAGTGAGGGACGGTTGAAACGTTACGATGATGTAGCTATAAATGAGATGGTCATGATGTTTTTAGTTACAATCGGACACAACAAGAAGAACAGAATGCTGCAAGTCAACTTTTGTCGCTCAGACCAAACAATTTCCAAAGTAATATGAGCACAGATGTGCTTGTTTTAGATCAAAGCGCGCAACACCAATTCCATCGAAGAAAGAATCAAAAACTTGAA
The DNA here is from genome assembly GCA_964030455.1 of Linum trigynum. Taxonomy (NCBI): domain Eukaryota; kingdom Viridiplantae; phylum Streptophyta; class Magnoliopsida; order Malpighiales; family Linaceae; genus Linum; species Linum trigynum. The sequence continues at coordinate 25,740,103 of OZ034821.1, read as the reverse complement.
CATAACTTACAATGAAAACGGTCCAAAGGTCAAATTCTCACTTGGGAAAAGGCTCGATTGGTTTTAGGTCGAAGCTCGACCACGATTGATGTGGTTTCAATCGATACAAGCAAACAGGAAGCTGGAACACAACCAACAACGCAAGATCTTGTGACAAGTCACGTTTTCATTCATAAACTCTGACGATTACAATGCAAATTGTGGTTTAAATAGACCTAGGCTACGTTTAACAACTAATAAGGAAGTTTAAACACAATCTAACTCGAAAAGTAATCAAAATCCAGCAAAGAAACATAATCCGTGTCCAAAAAGGAAAGACAAAGCTGCCTTGGAAGGCAAGTAATTTTCGTGGCTTGAGGTCAACTTCAAAGCCCTCGATCAAGGCCTTCCGGTTCTTGATTCAGTTAACCAACCCCTCGTTTATGTAGTAGAAAACCAAGCTTTCATGTGGAACAAACCTTGAAACTTGGTTCCAAGTCAATCATCGTGAATTGAGCACCCAAGTTGCTTTTCCACACTCGAATCCAGACTTAGCCAAATTCTCGCAGTTTCCAGCTTTAGAGGTGGCACCTTTAGACGTCTGGGAAACAACCTTCTGGACTTCCTCTCGAGTTCCAGGGCATACCAATGGATAGATCATAGATAAACATCTCATCTTCAAAAAAGGCCACCCAACTTGCATTTTCAGTGTGCCATTCGAGACAACCAAGACTCCAAAGTAGGCTACTTGACACTGTCCCAACACTTAGCCAAAATTCAGAACTCTATATGTAAGTTAAGATAGCTTCCTTATCAAGTAATTGTGATGTGTAGAGTGATGCAATTGGGATCATATCAGGCCCTTCCTCTTCAAAAAGCTTTGCCCTCAATGCTTATCTTGACGTGCAACGAAAATTGTCAATGAAGGCCCCGAACATGTCTATCCACACTTCAAAACCTTGTCAACTCCTGAAGTGGCTGCTGTGTGCCACGATTCGAGGTCCAATACATTGGTGGGACTCCAAAGGACCTTTCCCACGCAAACAAACAACTTCGTAGAACCCAGTTTTGGCCACGCAAAATTTCCAGTTTCTGACGTTGGCGAGCACTCCGGCGAGGGCACCAAATTTAGGGTTTCTCTCTCGACCCCGCCTTGTCCCAATCCACTGCCCTGAATCGGCGTAGAAGGTTCCTGGAACTCGATTCTGTCCATACCCATCCTTCAAATCTGGCTAAATCGTGGCCAATCGCGATTTCCAATTTTCCCGCCATCGAAAAGTTTGAATTTCTCAGATTCCGATGTAGCAAACCCTGAAACCGGCGAAGTGATTTCACAATTGGGCATTTCTGATTTCGGGTTTTCCCAGGAAAATTGATCGTGCCTACAACTTCCTTGGACCTTCCCGAGCATGCCCATGATCTCCTTTACACACAACTCACGCTCAATCCCTCCGACCAATTCACCCTTCTCGGCCGCGTTGTTCTTCGTATTTTGGCCCAAAATTTGCGAATTGGGGCTTTTTGATTCGACGTTAGTTGACTCCAATTGAACATTGCTACACGTTCATGGACCAAGATCGATCATGCATGCATTGTTGGCTTCATCCAAATTGCTCACCACCGTTCTGACCAATTCACCCACTTTCCTCCCCTGTTTCGTCAACACCACAGGGTAGATTGGCTCCAACTTGATCCATCGAGGCGTCATAGGCCTTTGTAATGCGGTGAGCATGAACCCCATACGAATCATACACGTTCTATGCCTTGATGTCCCTGATTCTCAACTTTTGCGAGCCCTCAAGGCAACCATCTTCTATTGATCGGATCGCACTTCTGATGGGGACAATGGTTTGAGCAGAACGTGTTTCTCGTCATGCTTGAACTTATAGCGGTTGGAACCACCATCATGGGTCACAGCTCGATCATATTGCCACTATCTGCCGAGCAAGAGATGGATGGGCGGCTTGCATCGGTGCTACATCGCACAAGAGCTCGTCCTCGTACGAGCCAATTTTGAAGTTAACGCGAGCTCGTCTTGTAACCTTAATCACACCATAATCATTGAGCCAATGGAGGCTGTAGGGATCAGGATGTTTAATTGTCTTCAGCCCAAGTTTCTTGACAACATCAATGTTGATTACATTTGTACAGCTTCCTCCATTGACGACCACCGATAAGCAGCTTCCATTGACGAGGCACCTCGTGTGAAAGAGGTTAGTTCGTTGGTCGTAACTTACCTCACCTTCCATCGTCACGGCTAGTAAATTCATTCTTGAAATAAAATGTTCAGACTCCGCCTCAATTTCTTCATTCATTTCCGCTTCAGAGGAATCTTTAACGCAATTGACCTCCCAGTTTCGTCATCTGAGATGTACTCTCCGTCTCGTACTATTAAGGTCTTGAGGTTAGGGCATTGGTTTGCCTTGTGGCCTCGACCATGACACTTAAAGAACTGAATCGAGCCACTGGAGGCCCCTGTGTGTTCTGATTTATCGTAGGAACTTTCCGCGGTGCAGGTTTGAGCATCTTTGGTTTGTGGGGAAGAGTGCAAGTCTCAGCTGCACTCTCAATAGCAGGTTTATGGCCTGGAAACCTCCTGCCCGAAGTCGCCTTTTGCTGCTTCTCAATTTATACAGGCAAGTGCACAACCTCTTCTAAATCAAGAAAACGCCCTTAACTCCACCTCCTGACGAATTTCACGACCTAAGCCGTGGAGGAACCGAGCGATCATAGCTTCACTGTCCTCCCTAATGTAAGCTCGTAGTAACAACAAATCCAACTCACGAAAATACTCTTCAACGCTTCTCGACCCCTGTCTGATTCCTTGCAGTGACTCGTGAAGCTCACGAAGATAGTATGCAGGAACAAACTTCTCGCTCATAAGCCCTCGTAGGTGATCATAGCTATCATCAGTGGTTCATTGAATCAACCACATTGGAAGAAAAGGATGACCTTTTGCTCCCAATCGAGGTATGCAGAGGCACTTAGTGTCCCCCTGAAAATTCGGAATCATCAATTTGATCCCTTGAGGGATTCCTGGCTCTGCTTCTGGTCGTCCGTCACATTGTTAACGACGATCACGAACATGCCACTCATGATCGTCATCATCCACCACCAGCCTTTGTTCGAGCTCCTGGACTCTCTCCAATAGCTCCTGGTTAGCCTCATTGGGCTGCCATGCTCTGCCATGTTTCGTAGTAGAACATGAGTGTTGACTGTCGTGATCAACTCGGCCAATTGCTTCTGAATTTGGTCAAATTGCGCCTGAAACTTTGCCACCAAGGATTGTAGAAGCTCAGAATTGTTGAGGGCTTGGTCATCCATTGCTTGTCCTTCAACTTGAGTCGCCAATTCTGACTCACTTGTTTTCTTTGTTTCGGAACACCGAAAGACAGGATCACTGTCGACAGGGCCCTTTGACCTTGTCCAAGGGGTGGTTCTGGTCACGCCTTATGTGGTTCTAGTCCCTGCGTAGAACCAAGGATCTTATGCCACTTAATACGAGCATAGTTGTGCTTGTTTGAGATCAAAGCGCGCAGCACCAATTCCGGCGAAGAAAGAATTGAAAACTTGAACAAACTTAAAACGAAAACGACCCAAAGGTGCAACTTCTCACTTGGGAAGAGGCTCGATTGGTTTTAAGTCAAAGCTCGACCACGTTGATGTGGTTTCAATCGATACGAAGCAAACACGAAGTTGGAACACAACCAACAACGCAAGGTCTTGTGACAAGTCACGTTTTCATTAATAAACTCTGACGATTACAGTGCAAATTGCGGTTTAAATTGACCTAGGCTACGTATAACAACTAATAAGGAAGTTTAAACACAATCTAACTCTAAAAGGAATCAAAATCCAGAAAAGAAACATAATATGTGTCCAAAAAGGAAAGACAGAGTTGCCTTGGAAGGAAAGTAATTTTCGTGGCTTGAGGCCAACTTCAAAGCCCTCAATCAAGGCCTTCCAGTTCTTGATTCAGTCAACCAACCCTCATTTATGTAGTAGAAAATGCAAGCTTTCATGTGGAACAAACCTCGAAACTTGGTTCCAAGTCAATCGTCATGATTTGAGCACCCAAGTTGCCTTTCCACACTCGAATCCAGACAACCTAATTCTCGCAGTTTCTAGCTTTCCAGGTGGCATCTTTAGACGTCTGGGAAACGACCTTCTAGACTTTCTCTCCAGCTCCAGGGCATACGAATGGATAGATAAACATATCATCTTCAAAACAAGCCATCCAACTAGCATTTTCATTGAGCCATTTCGAGACAACCAAGTCTCCAAAGTAGGTTGCTTGACACTGTCCCAACACTTAGCCAAACTTCAGAACTCTTCATGTGAGTTAAGATAGCTTCCTTATCAAGTAATTGTGATGTGTAGAATAATCCAAGTAATCCGTGCAATCTTACGATTGCATCTTCTTTTACTACGCCGACCATAAGCCATACCAGAAGTTGTAATGATGATAAGTGGAAACACTTCAAGGTGAATAATTATTAAAGTTCTTATAAGTTGACCCTCTGTAACTATCTTAAGAATGACTCTTTTATTGTTTAGGGTTGCTTAGGTGCTCTAGACAGAACACATGTGAAGCTGCGTGTTAGGGTAGAAGATAAGCATATGTATTGGGATCATGAAGGTCCTATTTCCATGAATGTATTGGGGGTGTGCAACCCAAACCTCGAGTTCATATACTGTCTAGCTGGTTGGGAGGGTTCAACACATTATGGAAAAGTTCTTAGAGATGCATTGGCTAGGCCACATGGTCTACATGGTGAGAAAGGTAATATAAGCTTTTAGAAGTCCCTGGACATGCTGAAAATATATCCTCAAATCCACTAATTAGTCCTTACCCATCTGTTTTAGTCCTTACCTATCTGTTTTTTATTTAATAGGAAAGTACTACTTGGTGGATGCCGGGTATAACAATTGTGAAGGATTTTTAGCCCCTTACCGAGGACAAAGGTATCACTTGAAAGAATGGGGAGGAGGTAATAGGCCATTAACCGCCGAAGAGTACTTCAAATATGAAGCATGCCTCCGCAAGAAATGTGGTTGAAAAGATATTCGGTATTTTAAAAAATCGATGGGCAATTCTTCAAGTAACTAGTTGGTTCTCTCTTGAGGTTGTTACCCTATTAGTGAATGCATGTTGCTTGCTGCATAATTTCATCAAGATAGAGCATGGAGTTGACACATTTGAAATAGATTATAGGGACAAAGAATCTTATCAGCATCCTTCATCTATGGTGGAAGAAATTGATCTAGTGTCTGAAATTAGTCCTACACAACTATGGAGTCAGTTCAGGGATTCAAAATCAATTGACATGTGGGAGAACAGAAGTAGCAGAAACGTTTAGGACTTAAAAAATGTTGTATTAAGGCATCTATTTATAGGATGAACATGTATTTTGTTTGTATGAAGACTATTCATGTTGTATCCTAACTGAATGAAGGGAGCTGCTGTCAATGGATGTTATTTATAAATGATATCAAATGCTTGTATTCTAACTAAATGAAGGGTTTTGTTATTTATGTTAATCATGTTTTATTCTAACCGAATGAAGACTATTTATAAGTGGCTTATGTGATTGAATGGTTTATGTTAAAGATGTGGGTGCTACTGTGAATCGCTTCTTTGTTTGTAGGATCGCAAGAAAAAGAAAGCAAGTCATCAACGAAGGCGAAGTAGCTGAGCCTACTGCTAGTTACTTCTCGTGTGACGAGAAGCTCAATGCTCTGCTCATACAATGCATGGTGGAGTAAGCTCAGAGGCATCAGGTGGAGAACGGATCTTTCAAGAATGGGACTTTTTCTGAGCTTCAGTACATGATGGAGGAGAGGGCTCCTAGTTGCGGTGTCAGAGTTGAACCACACATTCGTAGTAGGCACAAGTTTCTCAAGAAGGACTTCCATGTTGTGCACTTGCTGCGTAATCAAAGCGGATGTGGTTGGGATGAAGTAACAAAGACACCTCCACTGGATGATGATGTCTTTGAGAATATTGTGAAGGTAATTTGTCACTTTAACCCAAATTGCATCAAATATCAATGACCATAATATTTTAACAGTCCTTACCCATCTGTTTGTAGGTTTTCCCAAACTGCAAAAAATTTAACAGGAAGCCTTTCCCATTTTATGATGAACTATTGAAAGTGTTTGGGAAAGTTGGTCCTGCAAATGGAAGGAAAACAGTGGGTTTAACTAATGATGTGAGCTCACCCGCCATAGATGGTCCGACATTCATTGATTTGGATGTAACTCAGACACCACAGGTTATAGAGGGACATAGTGCTGAGAGGTTTATGGAAGATTTGATCAACGAAGGGGTTGAGATGTCCCAGAGGGCAGCTGCTACTACTTCGACGCATAAAGCAGTTCCTCTAGAAACAGGGGCCTGTGACGACATTCGGAAGAGGGCAAAGAAAACAGAAAATTAGACGGATGATGCAATTGCAGCTGTAGCCGATGAACTCGATGTGTTGAAGCCTGTCATATCCAAAGCACTTGATACTCTTGGAACCATCTTAGAAGACCATGAAGAAGAGACTAGAAATGAAGCAGCATTGATGGCAGAGATAGGGAAAATTGAAGGTTTAGAATGCTGCCAAGTTCTCGATGCTGCTATGGTCTTGGTGGAGAATGATCATAAGACAAGGATTTTCTATGCATTGGACAATGAGGAGGATCAGAAGTACTTTATTCAGAATTTTTTGCGTTGAGAAGTTATGATCATGTAGTAGTTGTGTATGCAGGGCTGTGAATGGGACTGTAGAAGTTATGTATGTGACTATAGTGGTGTGCCTAGGTATGTAGGGATAATTTTGTTAGAACACATGTAGTATGGATGGGAAACTTACCTCTCTTATGCAAAGCTAACAGGTAGGAGTTAGTATGCATAGGTGATAGGAAGAGGTTGAGGTATTTTGCTTTTGAAAGTTCCCCATCCATTCAAACTATGTGTATGCAAACTGACTTTGTAGTATGACTCAGAATGCTTTGATAAATAATTCTACAGCTACTTATGCCGCATATGTTCTGGTTTATCTGATGTTTGTATTTGATGAATTGAACTGCAAGCTTCTCCTCTACTTATAATTACAAAAAGAATCAATCTTACAGAACCTTATCCTCTCCTTATACAACATGTCTTTGAGAAAGCAGCTCTTTCATTACTCCTTCATTTAATCAAAATACACTATTACAGCTTAGCAATAGTCTAGTTGTCATAACAACATTCTAAACAGAAAACAAGTAAACAATCTAACTAAAATTACAACACTAACTAGTCTGTTTCTTACACACGGTTTGGTGCTCAAAATTACAGCAATAAACAAGTCTAATGACTTCATCACACAAGTCTGCACAAAATTGCATCCGTCTATAAGAAGCCCCTTCATTTGAGCCTTAAACTCTCGGCCTCCAGGCGATCCAACCTCAGCTTAATCGACTGTATGGAATCAACTAATTTGTCATAGCCAACATCGCACTATCCTTGGAGACTCTGTCTAATTTAGCATGCAGATCTGCATTCTCAAGCTGCAAGTTGGCAACCATATCACCAAGTCGTTTCCTCTCCTTGTACAATGCAACTCTAATATCGTGCCATGACAAATAATCACAAGGTTCCTTCTCCTGTATCCACATGACATTGTTAATCGTTCCATCAGCCTCATTTTGGTATGGAAAGAATAATGAACAAATTTACCAAAACTCTAACCTTAGAGCCAAACAATGGACAACCAAAAAAATTTCGATTCGGGTTGCCATCAGTGTGTGAAATTCTTCGAGAAGCTCTTAGCCCACAACCGCATAATACCTCTTCATCCTCATAGTAAAATTGATCAATCCCTTTCAGCCCTTTTCCCTTTCCAGTCATGAGAGTTTGTCCCTTGATAATTGCTAAAAATTAAACACAAACGGGGAATGGGACTTCTGATAACGATGTAAATGCACATGTTTGCGCCCCTAGTTCTTATCCGTTTGAGGAGTATAGTCGTGTGTTTTGGCCTATTTTACGCCGGGTTGTGCTATTTTGTCATGTTTCAGGTCCCAGGTGTCAAAGGGAAGGCTAAGCGCGAGTTTCGGGGCATTCAGAAGTCATTTCGGTGAGCTGGAGCCAAAACACGGGCAAACCCAAGGCATTACACGGCAGTGTACCCCTGGCCGTGCTTTTTATGCCGAGAGCAAATTCGGTTTGGCAATTTCAGTTGCAAACACGGGCACCAAAGCACGGCCGTGTTCAGTCAAAGCACGGCCGTGTACATGGCGAAGCACGGCCGTGTTTCCACCAGCTGCTGGCCGTGTAATTAAGCCCTAGCCGAGGCACGGGCGGAGTCAGGCAAAGCACGGCCGTGCCCTCGACCGTGCTTTGGCCACTGATGCTTTTAAGTAGAGTTTCAGCCACAATTCAAGGGGGTTCGAGTTTTTGAGAGAGAGATCAGTTCCTAGAGAGAGAAAGTGACGAGCAAGAGTTCCCAAGTGCCCTAGATTGATCTTCAACACCATTGGAGGCCAGCTTGAGCTTGGAGAAGTGCCAATCAACGTCCAGAAGCAGGAATCCATCCTTCGCAGTATGAATTCTGTGTCTGATTCTGCTTTTGCTTTCTTCTCTATGGAGTAGTTCTCCCATTCATCTGGGTATGGAGAACCCTAGATTTATATGTTAGGCTTTGATTGTATGAACCCAAGTACTGATTCTATGATTGATTATATTCGATTGAGGTTTTAATGATTGAATGACTTGAATCCTGATCAAATTCCTGTTGTTTCTGCTTTAACCTAGAATGAGAATATCTGCCTAGGTTAATAGAGTATCCTTGATTGAAGGTAGGGAGTTGGTGACTTTAGTCGAGGAGCCAACTCACTATTCTGTACCGGATTTACTCCGGTAGTGGAGGTTTTGTTCTTAGGGCCTCAATCTGTCGACTCCGGTGGAGGTTAGTCGCCCGCTAGAGAGTCAGATTGGGAGGGTCTGAAGACCTTTAGTCGAGACTTCAGGCTGTTTGAGAACCTTCCGCAGTATAACTATCATAGAAACTGAACTTGGTAATTACAATCCGGCTTAACTGCAGTCTAGGGGGAACCATATCCGGGTGACCTCTTTAACCTGAATACAACAAGTTTACTTGCTTTGTTTGTTTGGTAGTTTAGACTTGCACTCCAGTTTTATTGCTAGATAACAAGAATTCACTGAGTAGTCATCAGATCTAGGACCCGGGTTGATAATTAAACCTAAACCCGCTATACTATGCTTTAGGAAGTGGTTACACTTGGCCAATTCCTGGAGTGACAGTAGAGTCGAGTCAAGTTTTTGGCGCCGTTGCCGGGGACGGCTAGGTTGTTGAAGAAAAGTGATTTCTGTTAATTTAGCTTTTCTTTTTGCTTTGTTTTCTTTGTCCCACTTGTGCCTTCACGGGTTTGTTGCTTGAGTGTGTGCAGGTAGTGCATGACCCGTAGCCAGTCGGGAGGTTTACTGCCGTTGAATCCAGAGATTGACCGCACCTGTCGCCAGCTCAGGAGACAACAGCGAGCTAGACTGGCTACGGAAGAGCGCATAGACGGCCACCTGAGCAGCGATTCTGAAGAAGAGCACGGGATGGACGGAGACTACAACCAACACTAGGGGAATCCACAGCAGGTTCCCCCGGTGAATCAGGTCCTGGGGAACAACCCCATACCCCAGGATCGTGGAGTTCATCATCCACCGCAGCCGGGTCCCACCTTGGAGTACTACTACACTCCTCGGATTGCTGACATCCGCCCGGTCATCCTCTACCCACCGATCCCAGCTAACAACTTCGAGATCAAGCCATGCTGGATTCAGCTCATCACATCCTCGATCCAGTTTCATGGTTTGAAGGATGAGGAGGCCAGGGTACATTTGTCCCGTTTTCTGCAGCTGACAAACGGGTTCAAGCTGAACGGTGTCCCGGATGATGCAATCCGCCTTCATCTCTTCCCCCATTCTCTGGCGGGGAATGCTAAGAGGTGGTTGGAGACCCAGCCCCCATTGTCCATCACCTCTTGGGACGATCTGGCTGACAAGTTCGTGCACCGGTACTATCCAGCATCGAAGACTACAGAGATTCAGCGGGAGATCACTCACTTCCGCCAGGAGCCAGATGAGTCACTTCGTGATGCTTGGGAGCGGTACATGGGCTATTTCTGGCAGTGCCCCCATCATGGCTTCAGCGATGCATTCACAGTGGGGAACTTCTACAGTGCCATTTCTCCAGATAGCCAGAGGGTGATTGAGTCTTTATGCCCAGGAGGGGATATTCTCACTAAGACTCCACCCGAGTTGAACCAGATGATCAGTACTTTGGCTGCCAGAGATCATTCTTGGGGACAGGGTAGCCGAGGCAGACAGTCCCGGGACCATGGTGTGCACGCCATGGAGACAAGATCCGGGCTCGAGCAGCAGGTAGCTGAGCTAGTGCAGACATTGAAGCAGCCCCACAGTCTTATTCCGGGCAGAGGTTTGGCTACACCTCCAGTAGCTCAATGTCAGTGGTGTGAGAGCTCCAATCACCTAGTGGAGGACTGCCAGGCTATGAGGGAGTCTACCACACCCCAGGAGCAGTTGGCCTTCATCGCCAATGCGAGGCGCCTCGATCCATACAGCAGCACATATAATGAGGGGTGGCGCCAGCATCCCAACTTCGCTTGGAGCAGCAACACCACTAAACCACCTGGTTTGCCAGCACCAGCAGGTGGTTTTCAGCAGAGGCAGCCCTTCCAGGCTCGCCAGGGGCCAGACCCACAGCAGCCCTACCAGCCTAGGCAGGGGCAGCCATTCCAGCAGCCCCAGCGCCAGTTTCCCGAGCCAGCAGCAGCTCCAGCCCCAGATGACAGGATGACGAAGCTGGAAAACATTATAGCTTCATTCATGACGAGCACTCAGGCGACTATCACGAGGTTGGACCAGAGTGTAGCCTCACTGGAGACAGGTCAGAGGAACCAGGGTGCCATTTTGCAGGATCTGCAGACCCAGGTGGGCATCTTGGCCCGCCAGACCACCACCAGGGCACCGGGGACTTTACCTGCCACCACTGTCCCAAATCCTCGAGACCCTCACCAGCATCAGCAGCTGGATGCCATTTTTACCAGGAGCGGTAAGACCATATCTGCTGATCCTGTCCCGGCCAGACAGGAGGTACCACTGACTGCTTCAGCACTTCCAGCCGACGATGCAGAAGTGCGGGTGGAGAAGGAAGCCCCTACTCCCAAGCCACAACCAGTGGTTAAGGAGCATGTACCCCAGCTTCCCTTCCCCACTCGCCTACACAAAGACAAGCTGGAGACTGAGTTTGCCAAGTTCATGGCAATGTTGAAGCAGCTCAACATCAGCATACCGTTCATGGAGGCACTGTCGAAGATGCCCAAGTATGCCAAGTTCATGAAAGATATCTGCACCAACAAGAAGAAACTTGGGGATCTCTCAACAGTGATGCTGAGCGAGGAGTGTTCTGCTATTCTGCAGAACAAGCTGCCCGAGAAGCGCAAGGATCCAGGGAGTTTTACTATCCCTCTTACTATTGGCAGCATGCATGTAGGCAAGTCCTTGGCGGACCTAGGCGCTAGCATTAACGTCATGCCATATAAGTTGTATAAAATGCTAGACCTAGGTGAACTTAGCCCTACTAGGATGAGCATTCAATTAGCTGATCGTTCTATTGTGCATCCTAAGGGTATCATTGAGGATCTGCTTGTTAAAGTAGGTACATTCACATATCCTGTTGATTTTGTTATTCTTGATGTGCATGAGGATGTGGATGTGCCTTTGATTCTAGGTAGGCCATTTCTTGCCACCGCCAAGGCACTAATTGATGTGCATGATGGTAAGTTGATCTTCCATGCTAGGGATGAACAGGCTACTTTTTCTGTGACTGAGTTTGATCACTGTGCTATGATTGCTGTCACGCCTGTGCATGCTATGTCTGATCAGGTACACGAGCCTGTCGTGTATCCTTCTGTTCCTCTCATTTTGTAGGACCCCCTATCATTCCTTCGCCGTCACTCCATCCAGCCTCGCCTCCGAACAAAAAGCTCAAGGAGGAGTGGCGGCCGAAGCAGCAGGTTGCTAAGCCTGCACGGAAGAAGAGTGGAGACCACTATGAGCTGGTCCCACCTCCTGCACCACGACCACCCTGGCCGTCTGGGTACTCGCTCGCCTGCATCTTGCCAGATGGGCAGGTTGAGCTGACTGATGATGGTGGTCGCATCCGTCGGGTGCATGGCCACAACCTGAAGCTGTACCTCAAGAGCGACGTGGATCCGCTCTTGGAGGCACCTGTTCCTGCACCGCCCTGAGTATCCACCATGGGCGTCCAGCTAATACGACGGTAAAGAAGCGCTTGTGGGGAGGCAACCCCACCACGGTTTGATTTTCTTTCTTGTGTTTTGAGTCAGATTGTAACCCGGTTTGGGTTTGGTTTGTTTTCTTTTGTTTTGGATGATAATTTATTGGGCTGACCATTGAACCTAACATATTGTGTTTGAGCTCTTCTGTTTCCCTTTGGCTGTGCTTGCCCCGACTGGCCCGCTTCCAGTCTCCTGCAGTCCGTGCATACCGGTAACATCGTTCCCTTTTACTTCCCTCTTCTCCATTGAGGGCAATGTCGATCTTAAGTGTGTGGGGGGGGGGGGGTGTTTATCTTTTGACTGCATTAGATCTGTTTGTGTGCTTGGAGCCTAGTCCACTGTCCAAATTTTTAAATTTGAGGGCTCCAAGTACGTGTTTCCTTGCAATTGCCTGCTCAGTATGCTTTGAATTGACAGTCTTTATAGTAATATGCAACCTAGGGAGGTAGTGTAGCACTATGGAGGATGTTGATGCATTTAAGAAGTCTCATTTCTTCTTCATATTGTGTTGGTTGATTGAGTGAATTAGTGATCTTAGGACCCTTGAATTGTGTGGTGTCGTGGATTCTCTACCTGTCATGGACTCTTGTATCATGTTTTGAGTTTAACAGGTGCTCGAAAATGTGCTTCAAAATGACGTCTCCCGTGCGAATAGGGCGAAAGTGTGTAAGGGGAGACGGGAATCCGTTCCCAATTTCCACCTACTACCTCCAGCCCCCTTACATGTCTTTCCCCCGCACGAGGCTCGAGACATCCGCTCCTGGCATGGCCGGTAAGAGCAGGTTGGGACCCTTGAAAAAAAAGAAAAGAAAAATAACAGAAACAAGCAAAACAGAAAAGAAAAGGGGTCTCAACCATCTTCAAGAAGAAAATAGAGCACCTTGAAAAATGTGAGTCCATGATCCTTTGTTTTTGAGAATCTCTTCATCCACAGTTCATTTGTCCTCTGTTCACTGTTTGCCATGATGCCGACTCGATAAGAAGTTTTGAGATGACTTGTGCGTCGGTTGACCTCGTAAGTTGCTAAATGATCTAGGAAGTCCTCTACCTACGATCTGGATTGTTTGTTGCTATAGAGGTCTGGAGAGTTGCATTGGTTTGAGTTAGGTTTGCTTGGGGACAAGCAAACGGTTAAGTGTGGGGGAATTTGATAACGATGTAAATGCACATGTTTGCGCCCCTAGTTCTTATCCGTTTGAGGAGTATAGTCGTGTGCTTTGGCCTATTTTACGCCGGGTTGTGCTATTTTGTCATGTTTCAGGTCCCAGGTGTCAAAGGGAAGGCTAAGCGCGAGTTTCGGGGCATTCGGAAGTCATTTCGGTGAGCTGGAGCCAAAACACGGGCAGACCCAAGGCATTACACGGCCGTGTACCCCTGGCCGTGCTTTTTATGCCGAGAGCAAATTCGGTTTGGCAATTTCAGTTGCAAACACGGGCACCAAAGCACGGCCGTGTTCAGTCAAAGCACGGCCGTGTACATGGCGAAGCACGGCCGTGTTTCCACCAGCTGCTGGCCGTGTAATTAAGCCCTGGCCGAGGCACGGGCGGAGTCAGGCAAAGCACGGCCGTGCCCTAGACCGTGCTTTGGCCACTGATGCTTTTAAGCAGAGTTTCAGCCACAATTCAAGGGGGTTCGAGTTTTTGAGAGAGAGATCAGTTCCTAGAGAGAGAAAGTGACGAGCAAGAGTTCCCAAGTGCCCTAGATTGATCTTCAACACCATTGGAGGCCAGCTTGAGCTTGCAGAAGTGCCAATCAACGTCCAGAAGCAGGAATCCATCCTTCGCAGTATGAATTCCGTGTCTGATTCTGCTTTTGCTTTCTTCTCTATGGAGTAGTTCTCCCATTCATCTGGGTATGGAGAACCCTAGATTTGTATATTAGGCTTTGATTGTATGAACCCAAGTACTGATTCTATGATTGATTATATTCGATTGAGGTTTTAATGATTGAATGACTTGAATCCTGATCAAATTCCTGTTGTTTCTGCTTTAACCTAGAATGAGAATATCTGCCTAGGTTAATAGAGTATCCTTGATTGAAGGTAGGGAGTTGGTGACTTTAGTCGAGGAGCCAACTCACTATTCTGTACCGGATTTACTCCGGTAGTGGAGGTTTTGTTCTTAGGGCCTCAATCTGTCGACTCTGGTGGAGGTTAGTCGCTCGCTAGAGAGTCAGATTGGGAGGGTCTGAAGACCTTTAGTCGAGACTTCAGGCTGTTTGAGAACCTTCCGCAGTATAACTATCATAGAAACTGAACTTGGTAATTACAATCCGGCTTAACTGTAGTCTAGGGGGAACCATATCCGGGTGACCTCTTTAACCTGAATACAACCAGTTTACTTGCTTTGTTTGTTTGGTAGTTTAGACTTGCACTCCAGTTTTATTGCTAGATAACAAGAATTCACTGAGTAGTCATCAGATCTAGGACCCGGGTTGATAATTAAACCTAAACCCGCTATACTACGCTTTAGGAAGTGGTTACACTTGGCCAATTCCTGGAGTGACAGTAGAGTCGAGTCAACTTCAATGTTGGGATAATCTACTACACCTACACATCACAAATGAGCCAACTCCTTTCTAATCAATCCAATAGGTCACGACTCAAAAACCCAAGCATATAAACAGTTGGGATGCCTAATCTCACCTAATTGTTGTTGTATCTGTTGGAGTCCGTCAAAGCAAGGAACCAAGAAATGGAAGTTTGTCGCCAGCCAAAGGGTTCTCGCCGGAAACCAGATTCCGATTGACGTCTTTTGAAGCTTCCCGATCTACTCTTGATGAAGCTGTGTTCGTGGATGAACGAAAGCATGAGGGGGATAAAAGTGAGTTCGATATGTCTCCGGTGGAAACGTGTTTGTAGCTTTGTAAATTGATGTATGAAAAATACTTTAATAAATAATTAAAACCGAAGGGCAATAAGGTCATTCCCAACCATACCTACAATTCTAATTATAGCGATATCCATCATCAATTCCATCAAACAAACAATGTTTTTGTAAAAGTCCATAATGAACTCAAAACCTTCATAATTCCATGGTTTTTCAAAATCCGGGTTTTATCAAAACCTTCATTTTTCAAATCCACGATGCAAATGAGCCGTAAAGAAATCACGATGTGCAGACCTCCCTCTTCGCTAACCCTCTCTCTCTTCTATCTCCAAGGTGAAAAGATTGTGATCAATCAAAAGGGTGACTCACTATCTCTTTATTTTCTCTACAAGGTGAAAAGACTGCGATTAATCAAAAGGGGATCGGCGATAGAAATCTCCATCCCAGAGCATGCATTGGCAAACCCTCAACACCGAAAAATCATCGGCCCCCAAAAAAGCATCCCTGTGACCAACGCAATATTTCCCTTTGCTTTCTTCATATCACCCCAAACAAAAGCAAGAAAGAACACATCAACAAACGACGACAAGAGGACTCAAAGACCCCACCACAACCCAACAACCAATCAGAACTCGGTGAACAGGAAAATTGGGTTTGTACGAATAGTAAAAACAGTCTTGATGTACAGTGTCAAGTGCTTTTAATGTAATACAATCTCAAATCGCGCAAAGTGACAAAGTATATACATATATATAAACTGGATAAGACAACCATGGTATTTTCTGACTATATACAGTACACTACATTCATGGAGGATCGACTGCATTTATTCACTACTAACTAGTCGTTAAGCAAAGCACTTCTCCATTAACAAAGAAATCAACCAAGAGGGCCAATTACAACCACTTTTTTCTTTCAAAATGGCGAGCGGGAACATATATGATATGATCCAAATCCGAAGATAACCCTCGAACTCGGATTATAAGACCAAAGTACGCAGCTCCAACGATCTTTTCTTGATTTTCTGGAAAACGATCTTTTCTTGATTTTCTTGATTTTCTTGATTCTTTGATTTTCTTGATTTTCTTGACTTTCTTGATTTTCTTGATGCCGCCTTTCTTGAACTCGAAAATACTGATACTTGCGGAATCGATCAAACAAATCCGAACTCGTGAGAAGGGCCAGAAGGTATATGAAACCTTCCAAACAATCTCGAACCCGTGGAAGAGGCCAATCGATATCGTCGATGCTCGCCACAACTAGACGCGTTCTCTAGTTGATAAGAGACCACTCAAACCTCCCGAATCCTCAAAGGAGCGAATAAGCAAAACGTTCACTTGAACTTGTAAACACTTGTATTTGATTGCTGAAACTTGAATATTGGGTACAAAATTCGTAGCTCTTACATCCTCTATTTATAGAGGTCATAGAAACATAAATCTAGCCTAAAAGGAATAGGAAAACAAATCCCAAACTAACTAGGAAACATAATACTACTTAAATAAGGACTATAACTCGTTTTTATGACCAAAGGAAGCTCCTTAGCAGCTAAGTAATCTCCAAACACGTTTTTAATGCTTAAGGAAGCTCCTTAGTGGTTAAGCAATCTCTTTCCATGTCCTTTTCACATTTGGATGACTTGGGCAGCAAAAGAATGACGTTTTGGGCTCCAAGAAATGTTGTAAGTTGGATCCTTAATGCATTCTCCATTTTATCCATCAAGAATGCTCCCAGTTGATCCTTAAATCGTTGAATTCGAACCTTCATTTTGGGACCACGAGAATTGAATATCGCGCTAGTCGATATCACATCATTCCCTCTCTCTTGAAGTAGATTCGACCTCGAATCTTTACAGAATCTTGATCCTCGATCAGCACCACTCTTGTTGGCCTTTGAATTAAATTGTCTTGGTAGTGAGGATTGTATCATTCCCCCCTTCTTAAGAACAATTCGTCCACGAATTGTAGAGACACCATTGCGATGAAAACCCTCCATGTAGCTCTGAACTTCTCGTCGATTCTCTAGTCGGGCTTCCTCTTTAGAAATAGTATCTCCAATCATAAAATCCATATGAGCAATTTTGGAAACTATTGGTAAGTGCTCCATAACTTTCGTGGCTTCATCTTCTCCATGACAGTCTTGTTCCTCATTGTGTTGGTCAAATTCTTGCGCACTCAAATATGGAACTTCAACAAGAATATCTTGTATCGCCTCCACTTCATCGAAATCTTCATACTCTTCACAACAAGTATCCAAAAGTCGACCTTCCATATGCGAGATTTCAATATACTCCTCCTCGTCTTGATGTTGAATTGCTTGAATCTTGATGTCAAAGACTTCTGGACTTGTCTCTTGTGTCTCTATGGTAGCCTCAAAAGAATGCTCTTGCTCTGGATTTGGATTCCCTATCTTCAATGGAGCTTCTGGTTGGATTATCACGGCTGACGCACTAATTCCCCATGAAATTGCCAATCGAGTAAGGCTCGCATTTATTTGTGCTTGCCCTTGACGATAAGCTTCTATTTGCGCGCTAATGTGTTGTAATATTGCCGCCACGTCTTGTGCTTGTTCCGCCATGATATCTTGCTAATGAAGAACCCCACGAATGCTTTGTCTTCAAGATACCTTGCCACACAATAAACTCTCAAGAGCGTTCAAGATTTGCTTTCTTGACGTTCAAGACGTCCAAGAATGCTTCCCGAACTACCAAGAACTCCAAGAATCTTTGTCTTCTCCGCTGCGTTTGAACCGGGCTCTTGATACCACTTGATATGATCCAAATCCGAAGATAACCCTCGAACTCGGATTATAAGACCAAAGTACGCAGCTCCAACGATCTTTTCTTGATTTTCTTGAAAACGATCTTTTCTTGATTTTCTTGATTCTTTGATTTTCTTGATTTTCTTGACTTTCTTGATTTTCTTGATGCCGCCTTTCTTGAACTCGAAAATACTGATACTTGCGGAATCGATCAAACAAATCCGAACTCGTGAGAAGGGCCAGAAGGTATATGAAACCTTCCAAACAATCTCGAACCCATGGAAGAGGCCAATCGATATCGTCGATGCTCGCCACAACTAGATGCGTTCTCTAGTTGATAAGAGACCACTCAAACCTCCCGAATCCTCAAAGGAGCGAATAAGCAAAACGTTCACTTGAACTTGTAAACACTTGTATTTGATTGCTGAAACTTGAATATTGGGTACAAAATTCGTAGCTCTTACATCCTCTATTTATAGAGGTCATAGAAACATAAATCTAGCCTAAAAGGAATAGGAAAACAAATCACAAACTAACTAGGAAACATAATACTACTTAAATAAGGACTATAACTCGTTTTTATGACCAAAGGAAGCTCCTTAGCAGCTAAGTAATCTCCAAACACGTTTTTAATGCTTAAGGAAGCTCCTTAGTGGTTAAGCAATCTCTTTCCATGTCCTTTTCACATTTGGATGACTTGGGCAGCAAAAGAATGACGTTTTGGGCTCCAAGAAATGTTGTAAGTTGGATCCTTAATGCATTCTCCATTTTATCCATCAAGAATGCTCCCAGTTGATCCTTAAATCGTTGAATTTGAACCTTCATTTTGGGACCACGAGAATTGAATATCGCGCTAGTCGATATCACATCATTGGCTCCCCCTCTTCAAAAAGCTTTGACCTCAAAGCTTGAAGCTGCTTCTTGTCAAAAACGTCACGGAATTGATCCCAAAGTGGATCGAAAGTAGGTTGCTCAAACTCAATTTTCGGCATAAAATTTGAAGCTTCAAATCCCTTTTCAGTCAGTTTCAGCCGCGTCGTGGGACTCCAAGGCTCACCTGTCACACAATAATCCCCAAAATTTGGAACCAAAATCAGTTCGTGCACATTTTTGAACTCCGGCGAAAATTTCCCAGAATACGGCGGGTTCAAGGTTTCCAGCGAGTTCTTCAAAATTGGGGCTTTCGCGTCTAGGCCACTTCGAGCCAATTCTTCACTTCCAATCGATCCGCCTGGCGCTATTGAGTCGTTTTCGCCCATTACCACGCTTTGATTCTTCCAAAATCGCGTCAATTGTTGATTTCCATGGTTCCCGCCGTCGGAGGATTCAAATTTTCCAGAATCCGGCGAAGGAAACCCAGATTCCGGCGACGCAAAACAAAATTTGGGCGTTTTAAAATTGGGCACTTTCGTCGCGATTTCTCGTGTCCTACACCTTCCTTGGGACACTATCAAACTCTTCGAAGTGGTGGTTGGCTCCGAATCGCCCTCAAACTCCACAACCAATTCACCAATTTTTTGGTCGTGTTTCTTCAAGTTTCTGTTGGAGATTTGCAAATTGGGGTTTTGTAATCCAGGAGTCTTCGCGGACAATTGAGCGATCCTACAGCTTCCTGGGATTGTGTGTGTTGATTCCGCAGCAGCCTGTGGTGTCGAATCATGCCCGATCTCCCCAACCCATTCGGTAGTTTTGGCTTTGTTCTTGAGCGTTTCTAGGGGTGTTGGCACGCGAATTGGTTTCGGAAAACTGACCTGATTTGGCTTGAACCAATCTGTCGAATTAGTTCCTGGACATTGTTGGGACATTTTGGTAGCAGCGGACTCACTCGAATCTGCTCCCGTAGTCATGACGAGATCGTCGTCGTTGGCGCTCTGTTCTGCAACACTCTGTTCTTCTGGAAAGTGGCAGAGTGGTGGCAGAGTCGTCAAGGGAGGAAATCGATCATCACCAGCCCGATCCAGAGCTTCTTCTTGACTCCTAGTCGTTCCCTTAACCTCAAGGAAGGCATCTGGCGTGGTCTCGCTCCTTAGCTCACTTTCTTCTTCCTTGACAAGGTTTGGAAGTTCGAAACTCTGTCTAGCAGCAACAAAACAGGGGTCGTTGAACCCATGTGGTTTCGATTCTGTAACTTCCCTCGCTAGCTTTCGGAGACTCATAAAATTGAACCCAACACTCCTTTGAACCCACAACTGAGCTTGAACACTTTTTCCTTCGTTCCGATTCTCCTCCATCTGTTTTAAATCATCAAAAACTTGATCGGGTGATAGAGGCTTCAATTTGATCTTCCTGCCTTCGTGTTTGAATGTATAAGAATTCTCCCAGCCATCATGTAACACCCTTCTGTCGAATTGCCATGGTCTACCCAACAGAATATGGACGTTTTGCATTGGCACTACGTCACAAAGCACAAAATCCGAATACTTACCCATGCTGAATTCGATTTGTGCTTGTTTGTTGACCTTCACGTCTCCATGTTCGTTGAGCCAGGTGAGATGATACGGTTTAGGGTGCTTCTGGGTTTTCAACTCAAGCTTTTCTACGGCATACGTACTGATCAAATTCGCGCAACTCCCTCCATCGATCACCAACGAAGCGATTTTGCCGTTAATCTCACATCGGCTGTGAAATAAGTTGTCTCGCTGCTCGTCAGACTCTCTATCCTTGATTATGATTGCTGGAGACGTTTCTTTGCTACAATTTCGTGGCTGCTTGGCCTCTGTGCTGCCCTCTACCAACTTCTTAGCTCCTGCCACGTTTTCCATTGCGATTTAGCTCTGGACAGCAGCTGCAAAGCATAAACAGGGGCTGCCCTGTTTTGGAACTCGATAAAACTGCTTATACGAAACAACAAGTTCTTCTTCTCCTTCGCCCTTGTGTAGAACCGGGCTCTGATACCACTTGATACGCCCCTGGGGGGGTGTATGTTATCAAAGTCACGCAGCAAACGACTCAATCGAAGAATCGATTGAGCTCGAATCAAGAACGAAGCGTTCTTAATACGAACTTGGATAAAACGGAACCAAAAGGACAAATCCACACCTGGGGATAGCTCGATTGGTATGAAAGGGTAGTTGCTCGACCACGATTGAAGTGACTATTCAATCGATACACAAGCTCAGCAAGGTTGGAATCCACCAAACCCAAAACAAGTCGCAACTTGCACAAACCAAACGGTTTCTTTTCTATTCAACAAAGTCTTAATTTTACAACGAAATAGATCGGTATTTAAAGGAAAATAAAACCTAATACAATCATAGTATAACTAATAAACAATTAAGGTAAAATTCTACACTAAAAAGGACACAAAATTCGGGTTTAAATTCCCTTTCTTCAAGCGCAAGTAAGCTGCCAGCAACAGTCCAAAAGCAGCTTTCGTACTAACTTCGCGCCTTTCGTTCGAGACCTTCCCGAACTCCAATTCTTCAACCAATTCCTTCCCTCTGTTCACAAACATACCTAGTTTCACGTTGTGGAAGCCTTTGGACTTGAATAAGATCCATACTCCTCGAATTAAGCTCCAAAGTAGGCTTCACAAAACAGTTTCCAGACTTGACCATTTTCTGGCAGTTTTCCAGTTTTGAGGTAGCAACTTTGAGGCCTTGAAAAACAACCTTAATGACATCATCTGGATTCACAAAGCATACCATTGGAAAGGTGGAAACTTTATCTGTAAAACAAACTCTTAAAATGGAATTTCCACCAAGCCAATTGAGAGAACCATGCCTCCAAAGTATGTACCCTGAACACGGATTTTGACTTAGCCAAATTCTGCCCTTCTTCTTTCCAACCTTGATATCTTCTTTGGCAAGTAATTGTGACTTGTAGAAGTGGCCAATTTGGATCATATCAATATATATGTGCATGATCCGCTAATCTTACAAAGATTAACAACATATACAATATATATATATATATATATATATATATATATATATATATCACCTGACGTATACTATACGCCTAACGTACACCAGTCATCACCATATATATATTAGACTGGCGTACGTCAGACGTATACTATACGTCAGGTACTACTAGTGAGATATCACTATCTAGACCATGAATTAAATCGAGTTTGGGGTATGATACTATACCCTAACCTCTAATGGATAAACCCCAGGCACCGATTTTCTAAACCCTAACCCAAAGTTTGATTTAATGAAAAACAAAAATTGACCGTTGAGATTGGCCGGAGGTCATCTAACTACATCTAACGGCTAAATCACCTGACGTATACTATACGCCTAACGTACACCAGTCATCACCATATATATATATAAATATATCCATTCTCAAATCTATAGTCAGAAAGAAGCAGGATGTTACCGGTTTCTAATGAATGTCATAATATTTTTTTCCTCTTGCCACGCCTTCAACGTATTCTTCACTTCAGAATCCATTTTTCGTAAATAACACTTTAAGATTGTCAGGAACTGGTAGGAAAGAATCGATTGAAGGCGTGATTAGATCACTCTCCTTAAAGTCTTATTTGCCTCCACTACAAATTATAGAAATTTAATTAATTAATTAAACTGACAAAAGTCTCAATTCTTATACTTTTCTTCTACCATCAATGTGGTATTACAACTTTATTGACTAACTCTAATAGTAGCCGGAGGTTTTGTTTATCTTTTGGGTTGATTTTTTTGTCATGTACATCGTAGTTTGATTCGGGTTTTGTTATATTTATGTGGTTCCAAATTGTTATCTAGTATCAGTTTGAGGATCCTCACGATGCTGAAGATGCGATTCATGGTCGAGATGGATATGACTTTCATGGTCACCGCCTAAGAGTAAGTCTCTTAATTACAAGATGGATCTGGGACTGGGAGGTAATTTTTTTTTGGCCAGTGTCTTCATTTTCACTGAATGCATTCCTTTGTTTGCAGGTTGAGCTTGCTCATGGAGGCCGCAGGCATTCATCGCCTGTCGATAGCTATGACAGTTACAGTAGCAGCAGCAGTCGTGGACCATCAAGGCGATCCGACTATCGCGGTACCTTTTTCTTTCATTCCCCTGATAGTTTAACTTTAGGTCTTGGTAGTTGATTGTGAATTACATATCGATTCTGTATGCAGTTCTTGTCACTGGGTTGCCTTCCTCTACTTCATGGCAAGACCTGAAGGTAAATATAGCTGAATTTGCTTCCTCTTCTGCTGGTGAATGTTAGTTGGATCCTAAGAATGTCACTAACCTTGGCTAAGTTTTCCCATCTTTTAATGATCAGGATCATATGCGCCGAGCTGGTGATGTCTGCTTTTCTCAGGTCTTTCGTGATCGGGGAGGTATATTCAAGTTGATTTTGCATAGGATATTCATGTTCTAGATTGAAGCCCTTTGGCTTTTGACTGAAATTACTTGAGTTTTGGGAACTTGACCAACCTTGAGCCTTGATTGATGTTTCTGTTCCTGTTGATTCTCTCTGGTTCTGTAGGCATGCGGGGGATTGTGGAGTACACAAGCTATGATGATATGAAATATGCTGTAGGTCCATTCCCTAATATTTTCTTTGGATAATTTAATATTCACATTCGTTGACGTCTCTCTTATCTTATGGGTTACTTTCGTCCAGATTAGGAAACTTGATGACTCTGAATTTTGAAATGCATACTCTCGTGCTTATATACGGGTAAGTTGGAAGTTGTACTCTTACACATTCTTCATTAGTGGGTTACGCTGCTTTGATTTCCTTGAATGACTAAATAACTTCTACAATTCCTTGGCATTTTGCTTGGTACGGGAAGATTATTCTGGGAGAAACTACTCAAGGAACTGAAATAAGCTGCTCCTCATATCTGGTTCCTGGCTCTTGAATTCTAGTGATAATACTGAAGCAGTGACTGTCAGCTAAATAGGTTTCCCCTGTTTATTGTTCTCTGTGTTATATTATCCTCCCTTTTTGGGTCGAGCTGTTACAAACAAGGTGAAGCCTTTGACTTGATCTTGGTTCCTGGTATTTTATGGCCTTCTTTCTAGCCTGTTAATCCACCAGCTAGTCCCGGAATAGTGGAGTTAAATTACTTGGTTCTTCGTACTTGAACTCGTAAGCCTCACATCATTCAGTTTTTGAACTTTTTCTGAAGACTGATGTGCTTACCAACCTGGCATACCGCATATGCCCTGACCCAGAGCTTGAGATTTCCCCTTTTTGTTTTGAAGAAAGAACCAATCCAATTTGTTAGATGGTGTGACATAACCGACCCACCCGTCTGTTATATCGGGGGAGTTTATGTTCTTCCCCTGTCCCTAGAGTTAGGAGCATCTTTCTTGTCATGCTATCGACAAACTAAGAGCGTCCTTTGTAAGGAAGTGGTTAAGTACCATACATGGACATGTATAAGATCCAGCATAACCTTCTCCCAATAACTCTGGGACCAATTTATGACATGGTATCAGAGCTGGTTTGTCCTTGAGGTCACGTGTTCGAGTTATTGGGACCAACTGGTTTATGACATGGTATCAGAGCTGGTTTGACCAAGTGGTCGTGTGTTCGAACCTCCACGACCCCCAATACTAACAGTTGATTAAAGCACAAGGTATTGTGAGCCTATGCAAACTTCAAGCTCATGGGTTGGCTTTCGTTTGAGGGGACGTGTTAGAGTGTGGTATAAGATCCAGCATAACCTTCTCCCAACAACTTGAGTTATTGGGACCAACTGGTTCATGACATGGTATCCTCGATCGATTGATTGATCGAGACTAATCCACGGTGAGCTCATAAGAGCTCACGACTGATCTCTTATTAGGATTACATCTTCACGTCTTGCTATCACACAAGTCGATAGCTAAGCTTATATAGATAAATTTAGGTTAAAACCCTAATTCAACGAATCAGACGAGGCCCATCAAGGCCCAATACTAACACGGTTTAAGTAACCGCAACACTCCCCCTCAAGCGAAGACATGAATGACAAGAATGTCGAGCTTGAAGAAGTAAATGTGAAGAACAAGCATGATGACTTGAACCACAAAACTCGAGATGAATAACATCTCGGACGAGGTTGATTTGGAGACGACTGACTCTCCCCCTAGAACAACCTGATGAAGATGGTTGACTGCATCTTCTTGAACGTCGTGACGAGACGGTTGATTGCATCTCTTGAACGACCTGACGGAGACGGTTGCCTGCGTCTCTTGAATGACTTGACGGAGACGATTGACTACGTCTATCCGTATGATATGGTGGAGATGGTTGACTGCATCTCCTGAATGACTTGACTCCCTATTCTCCCGCTCAAGCTGACGCATGAACGATGTGAATGCCCAGCTTGAAAGTTAGAATGGTGATGACTCAACATTGACCGATGCTGAACACGGATGAGACGATCGCTTCTTTGAACATGACAGCCTCGCTTGATGACTTGAAAATTTTGTTGACAGAAGCTATTCTTTCTCCCCAACACTAGCTATTGAAGGAGCGACAACTGCAAGTCGCGATTATCTTCAATGCCATGACTATGATGTTGGTGAAGAGAAAAACTTCTGCTCAACCCCGATGAAGAAAAATCATCCACAATGACAACTTGATTTCTTGAAATGTTGGGGAGAAAGAATAGTTAACAACCTGAGTGGAAGTCAAACAAATAGTTAACAACCTGGCCCAAATCATGAAACCGAACCTTAGGAGGCCCATTGTGGAGAGATGACCTTGAGGTTTCGAACTGTGGCTCCCTTTCTACTACCGCTGTGACAAATTGAGCGGTTGGCAGCAGCAGAGATCGGCGGCAGCAGACAGCCAAAACTGATGGGGGAGGCTCGCCGGTAAGGCTAGCAACGATATCGAGGAGCGAGGACAATGGGATCAATGTCGCCTGCGCTGCTGTTGACGACGATGGCTACGACGGGATCTAGTGACTTGAAGACTGATGGTGTCCGAGATCCAGATCGAGAACCGTGGAACAAGATAAGATCGTTGCTCGGAATTGACTAGGATGGAGTCGGTGGTGATTACAGCAACGGCGAAGGATGGTAGCAACGCCGGGATTATTGAGCAAACAAACGGCTGTGACTGGATAGAGTTGCGACCCACAGCGGACGGACTTCTCCTAGGTTAACCCGACGTACGGAGAGCTGGACTGCTCATCCGAATCGACAGCGGTGATCTTTTGGACGGATCTGGGAGATCAGCGGCAATTAACCGCGATATGATGAGTCAACGACGTCGGGACGCGGATGACGATGATGATAAGAGGAACGACGGCGAGTTGAGGCCATTGACGATGGCCTTTACTCGGCGTCGGCGACTGGTGTTGATGAAAAGATCGAGGCGGACGAAACTGAATCCGACTGAAGTCAGCGACTGTGAAGAGATGCACCGACGACCTTTAGAGAGAGAGACCACGAACGACCACGACTGGGAAACAACGGCGACCTGATGTTGGAGTCGGAGTTGGAGCCAATCAGCCAACAATTTCTTTCACCGTGGCTGCTGATTGACGAAGACTGCGAGACAAAAGACAAAAACTTGCGGAAGCTCAAAACCCTAACAAAGGATCGAGTTTTGCTCTGGTACCATGAAGAATTTGATCCCTACGTCCTGTGTATTATTTGTAGGGGTCATTTTGTATTTTACCAACTCCAGTTACGTGTTGAGGAGTTGAGTTTTATTTTTTGTTTCTGATGTATATAGGGCGAGGCTTGCAGCGGCCGAACCCTAACACCAAGAACTCACCATTATAATTCCATCTCTTTGAGAGCTTCAAGCTCTCCGTGGACTAGTCTCGTTCATGTTGAACGGGGAAACCACGTAAATCCTGGTCTCGTTTTACTTCCCCGTTTCTCAAATTTTACATGGTATCAGAGCAGAGAGTAGACTCCACAGTTTCAATCATGAGTTCGGACGATGAAACTTCTGGCAAGAATTCAACCTCCGGTAAGGCTCCTCAATCGTCGGTGGTCGAGGGTTCTAGTCCACACGCTGTGTTGCCGTCACATATCCTTCTTCACCCGTCGGACAGCCCGAGCAATCTCTTCGTCGGTGAGCTGCTCTCGGATGGAAACTATGGCGAGTGGGTGGTCGACATCACCGACTTGCTGATTGCCAAAAACAAGATGTCTTTTGTTGATGGTAGCCTACCTCCAGCTACTTCTCATGCCAAAAAGGTAGGCGCTGCTTCGGTGTATCGCCATGGTTAAGGGATGGTTAAAGACCTCCATGACTAAGGAAGTTCGGAGCAGTGTCCGATTTGCGTCTACCACTTGCGAAATATGGGTAGACCTTCAAGGTCATTTTGGGCAGGGCAGTGGTGGCCGCCTCTACGAGCTCAAGCGAAACATCGGCTGCTTACAACAAGAAAAGGCGTCTGTATCTGCCTTTTACACGAAATTGAGAGGTTTATGGGATGAGATCCAATCTCTTGCCCCTTCTTTAACGTGCACCTGTTCTGGTTGCACTTGTGATGTTAAGCGCCGCCAAAGAGAAGTACAGGAAGGTGAACGTTTGTTCGATTTTTTGATGGGGCTAGATGATGCTTTTGCCACTGTCAAGTTCCAAATCTTGGCAATGAAGTCATACCCACACTTGCTGAAGCTTACCAGCTCATGACAAACGACGAGCAACAACGGCTATTTACCTCCAGTAGGCGTCCTCGCCACGAAGCAGCCGTTTTCCAGGTGCAGGGGGAGAAGCGGGTGGATCGCAGCTCTTTACTTGCTGACCGCAATGGGGAAAAGGAACGTGATGCAGATGGGAAGTCCAAATGCTCGCATTGCAAGCGCACTGAGCATTTCAAGGAGACGTGCTCCCGTCTCATTGGATTTCCGCCCAAGAATACCAAGAAAGGCGAGCCTCCTCGTCGACGTTCCGATCGTGGGGCGCGCTCCAATCCGCAAGCTGCACAGGTTGATGCTGCGGAGAGCCCTCTCCCTGGTCTCTCGGCCCGCCAGTTTGAGCAACTTAAGGCACTGTTGAATGGTGATCTACATCATGGGTCGGCCGAGCCCTCCTCCAACATGGCAGGTACTTTTTCAATTAGTTCAGCTTCGTGGGTTATTGATTCTGGTTGTAACGAGCATATCGTGAATAATGCTGCCTTGTTGGATTCTGAGTTGGACCCAAGTCCCGCTCTTCATGTTAAAATTCCCAACGGTATAGGGGTTCAGGTTCGCAACATTGGGATGACGAAGTTATCTGATGCTCTTTTCTTACGTCGTGTTCTGCACGTTCCGGATTTTCAGTGCAACTTACTTTCTGTCAGTAGGTTGCTGCTGATCTCCCAGTTGCGTTGATATTTTTGGGTGACTTCTGTGTTATCTAGGACTTACCATCCAAAATGTTGATTGGGATGGGTAAGCACATTGATGGGTTATACTTTCTACGTCTGTTTGCACCGGACCACCCGATGGCACACTCAGTTCGACGATCCCTGGATAGCATGGAGTTGTGGCATTCGCGTCTTGGGCATCCTTCAGCAGCAAAGTTACATGTCTTGGAGGATTTACTTCATTGTTCTTTCGTTCACAATAAGGAGCCCTGTCGATCTTGTATACGGGCTAAACAGACTCGAAATTCTTTTGAGACCAACACAATTAAGACTAAGTCGGTTTTTTATCTTATACATGTTGATATTTGGGGGAGTTATAAGACAGCGTCGATTTCTGGCGCTCATTATTTTTTAAACATTGTGGATGACTTTAGTCATGTTGTCTGGGTCTTTCTCTTGAAGTATAAGTCCGACTTTGCTCGCCACTTGCTTTATTTTTGCAATTTCGTACAGACGCAGTTTAATAAGAAGGTGCGGCGGATCCAGGCTGATAATGGACCTGAATTTTCTACCACTGCATTGACGGCGTATTATGAACAAGAAGGAATTGTCTTGCAGACCTTTCGTACTGACACTCCACAGTAAAATGGGGTGGTGGAGCGTAAACATCGTCATCTCTTGGACACTGCGCGTGCTCTGCGCATCCATGCTAATCTCCCCATCAAGTTTGGGGGAGAGTGTATTTTAACAGCAGCTTATCTCATTAACAGGATGCCGTTGGTTACGATTGGTCACAAGTCACCCTTCCAGATTTTGTTCGAGAAAACTCCGACTTATGATCAGCTTCGGACTTTTGGCTGCTTGGTTTATGCCCGTGATAATCACCATGGGCTTCACAAGTTTGGTGCGCATAGTCGTGCAGGTATTTTTCTGGGATATCCTTCTTCGCAGCGTGGATATCGAGTTTATGATCTTGAGCATCACACTATTTACACTTCCCGCGACGTTCAGTTCGTGGAAGCCGCTTTTCCCTATGGTGACTTTGGCGAGGCGGGTTCTCCCACTCCAGCTGGGGTTTCATTTCCCCATTCCAGCAGTTCTATACCCACCTCCCTTGATGCAGCAGACAGCCTTGATGTTGCTCCACTAGCTCCTCCCACTCTGGTTCCTAAACTGACCTCTCCTTCGCCTTCTACTCCACGACGGGAGAATTCGCCAGCTTCGCCCGAGCTGTCACCACTCTCGTCGACCTCTTCCCCCGACTCGCCTGGTGCCGAGACAAGTCCCGCGGCCTCCCTGGTACCTTCTCCTCCCGAGTTAGCTTCTTCCCCGGTCCCGTCACCTCCTGTTGTTCGGCGTAGTTACCGGGTTCGGGTTCCTTCCACTCGGTTGCGGGGTTTTGAGGTCGAGCTCCCTGGGGCTGCTCATTCTGCTACTGTACGCTATCCGTGGGATGATTATGTCACGTATCATCAGCTCTCCACTGCCCATCATGCTTATGTTGCCGCGGTGAGTGCTGCCTATGAGCCGGCGCATTTCTTCCAAGCTGTTTTGTACAAGCACTGGTGGGATGCTATGGTACGTGAGTTTATTGCTTTGGTTGAGAATGGTACTTGGTCCATTGTTCCTTTACCTCCTGGTAAGAAGTGTATCGTGTGCAAGTGGGTGTAAAAGATCAAATTTCTCCCGGATGGTTCCATTGATCGCTTCAAGGATCGCCTTGTCGCGAAAGGCTTCACACAGATCGAGGGAGTGGACTTTCATGATAAGTTCGCTCCGGTTGACAAATTAGTTACTGTGTGGTGTCTGTTGGCAGTTGCTGTTACTCATGGGTGGCATATTCACCAACTGGATGTGAATAATGCTTTCTTGCATGGTGATCTTGACGAGGAAGTGTACATGGCTATTCCTCAAGGTTTTGCTGCTCCTGGTGATAATCGTGTTTGTCATTTACATAAATCTATTTATGGTCTACGTCAGGCCTCTCGTAACTGGTATTAGAAGTTCACGAAGGCACTCCTTGAGCTTGGTTTTGTGGCCAGCAGGGCTGATCATGCTCTCTTCACTTATCGTCGTGGTGCCACGTTTGTCATTGCGCTCATCTATGTCGATGATGTTATTCTTACTGGCACCAATTTGGAGTTCATCACTCGTGTGAAGACCTTTCTCCATGATCGCTTCACCATCAAGGATCTTGGTCCGCTGAAATATTTCTTGGGGATTGAAGTTGCTCGCTCTTCGCGTGGCATTGTCCTCAATCAGCGTAAGTATGTTTTAGACATCTTGGTTGATACTGGCTTGTAGGCTGTTAAGCCTTGTTCTACACCCATTGAGCAGCAGCATCATCTCGGTCGCTCCACCTCTCCTCCAGCTGCGGATCCGGGGGCGTACCGTTGGCTCGTGGGTCGTCTTCTCTATCTCACTGTTACCCGTCCAGATATCACCTATGCGGTCAATCTTCTCAGTCAGGCTATGCAGACTCCCACTCAGGCACATGAAGCTGTTGTTCTTTGTGTGCTTCGCTATCTCAAGTCCTCTCCTGGTCGAGGTCTTTTCTTCCTAGCCGACACTCCTCTCACCTTGAGCGCGTATTGTGATGTAGACTGGGGTGGTTGTCCTCTCACTCGCCTCTCCACGACAGGTTACTTTATTACCCTTGATTCCTCGCCTATCTCCTGGCGCACGAAGAAACAGACGATCGTTGCTCATTCTTCTGCTGAGGCCGAATATCTGCTATGGCTAGCACTTTCAGTGAGGTGTTGTGGCTTCGTTGGCTTCCTCGCAATTTGGGTGTTTTGTTTTCTACTCCCACCACACTGTTATGTGAAAACCAGGATGCTCTCCATATCGCTGCTAATCTGGTTTTCCACGAACGGACTAAGTATGTTGAGATGGATTGTCATTTTGTTCGTGAACGTGTCCAGACTCGCAAGATTGCCCCGGCGAAGATACCCAGCTTAGAGTAGCCAGCCGGCTTGTTTACGA
Source organism: Linum trigynum (assembly GCA_964030455.1). NCBI lineage: Eukaryota > Viridiplantae > Streptophyta > Magnoliopsida > Malpighiales > Linaceae > Linum > Linum trigynum. Next base: position 25,708,983 of record OZ034821.1, on the reverse strand, counting down.
AGGGCTTGAGTGTTGATCAGTTTCATCATCTCTTCGTCAAGCTCAGACTTCTGGATATTCACTCCTTCGCTTGAAGGGGCGTGTTGTGATCGCTACGTCTGTGTTTTATTTGTAGGGGTCATTTTGTATTTTACCAACTCCAGTTACATGTTGAGGAGTTGAGTTTTAGTTTTTTGTTTCTGATGTATATAGGGCGAGGCTTGCAGCCGCCGAACCCTAACGCCAAAATTCACCATAATAATTCCATCTCTCTGAGAGCTTCAAGCTCTCCATGAACTAGTCTCGTTCATGTTGAACGGGGAAACCACGTAAATCCTGGTCTCGTTTTACTTCCGCGTTTCTCGAATTTTACATCCTTGAAAGCCTCAACCATCTCCAGTGAATTTGATATCCTCTCAAGTCCTTTTGCATTTCGTTGCACTTTTTTCATGTTTGTTTGATAGATGTGGCTTTTTGCAGCGACACGATGGAGATTGGATTTTAGTCACGTGAAGGGATGTGGGTGCTCGTCCTTTTGAACTTGTTGGTTCTGATTCCCTTGGTATTATAAGCCCAGATTACTGCGAGTGGCCTAAATCGCTGTCGCGGGACACCAAAAATCCTTCTAGTCTCAATTAGCATCGTCACGCGGATATGCCCTCATCCACTGAACTGCTTGGCACGCCATGCAATTCCAGTGTTTTGGACCAATGGATCGAGGATATTGTCATACTGTGATTACTCGAAGCAAGAGAAACCTGGAGTTTTTATGTACTTCTTATATGTTCTTTTGCTTCTTGTAGGTCTCGGTCGAGGTCAAGGTCTCCATTTCCAGCTTACTAAAGTTAGAACTCGAATGGCAAGCGAGCTCAGGTTGTATTGAGTAGTCATCATTCAGCGCGACCATTGATCGATGTTTTTTTGTTGGGACTTAGATAGTTGTTGCTTGCTCCCCAAGCTTCCCCCTTAGATATTGATAGCAGTATCCTAGATGTCTGACGAAGTTGATAATAGATGTCTAAAATGAGACTAGATATGGAGGTGTGATAGATACAAACTTCTACCGGGTTTGATATTTGGGGATTAGGGTTTAGACGAACTGAATTGGGGATTGAGAATTAGGATTTGGGAAAGAAGAAAACAGAATCAGCCTAGGCCTTAGAAGGATTGAGAATGAGAATTGAGAGGATAGGGAGATTAAGGTTTGGTGGACTTTTCTTAATATTCTTCTTGACTGGTTATGAATGAAGGACCTATTACATATTTATAGCGAAAGATTAGAAAAACCTAATAGACTATCCTAATATGACTCAGTGACTACTAACCATATCTAATAAAATCTTAATAATAGCCCTAATAAGGGCTAATACCACTGGAAATACCATCCTTTAGCGAAAGTGTCATTTATATTACGTATTTTCAATAAACACAAAAATATTCCAACGTATTAGGGGTTTGTGTCATCTGTGTTACGCGAAATTCTGTTGACCGTTAGATCTAACTGTTGACCTAACGGTGGTCAACCTTTATCTGACCATTGATGAAGTGGCGCCTGTGGGTTGTCCACGTAGACGACACATAGATGCCATGTTGGAAATTAATAAAAAATAAAATATTTAACATTTAAATTAAATATTTAATAATTAATAATTGAATAGAAAATTAACTTTTCTTTGACACACCCACCCTTTCCTTGACCACACCCACCTAGGGGAGAGCCCGCTGCCGCCGCCGGCGAGGAAGAAGAAGCGAGCTTTATTATGTTGGGGAAGAAGATGCCGTCGGGTGCCAAGGAAGGTTAATTCAACCCTCCCAAACCCAGCTTTCTCCAAAATCCAGCTTTCTTCTGCTTCAATATCTCATACCCAGCTTTCTCCGGCGGGTCGAGCTTCTCCTTTGGCGATGGTGGATCGATGGCAACGACTAGGATAGCGAGATGGCTCAATCGGGTAGGGGAGTGGCCTGAGACGTCGTCGGCGTCAATCACATCTCTCTGCCTCTGCCTCTCTCGATTGGCAGTCGTCGATCGACCTTATCTCTCTCACTCAATCCCATAAACAAAACAGAAAAAATCATTGCCCAATCTCAATTCATATCCCACGATAGCTTTTGAAACAGAAGCTTCCTCGTCCGAAATCAAGGAATTAGGAGGGTCACCTCCAATTGAAACAGATAGGAGCTTCCTCTGTCTCCGGCTCCTTGTCTCCTCTTCAACGCCCCGGGAAACAGAGTAGCATCGATGACGCTTATCACCGCCACAGATTCCCTTTTGTGGTGTTCTGGATCTGCGCTTGAGGGAAGGCGAGAATCAAGGTGAAGGGAGTGGAGGACGGAGAGACGGTGGGAGCCGCTGTGAGGATTAGACTATTAGAATGACCCACCCTTTCTTTTTTCCGCTGCTGTAAGAAGGACGCCTCTCCCTGCCTCTGAATTTCTTCCTCTTCAATCTCCCAAAACCAGCCTTCTCGGTGAGTCGAGCTTCTCATTCGGCGATGGTGGATCGATGACAATAGCGTGGCTGGTGGGATGGCTCAATTGGGTGGCTTGAGAACGAGGAAGAGGAAGAGGAAGAAGAAATAGCCTGCGATTCCGATTAACTACCACCGGCGGATTAAAGATTGGGAAGAAGGTGGCTAGGTCAGGATTTGGGAGAACTGAAATGGAAAGGATTTAGGGTTCGTGTCGGATTTGGAGGACAAGGGGAGGAGGTGTCTATTCTCGACAGTGGGAGGATTAATCGATTTAGGGTTGTCCTAACACAAATCTCATAAACAAAAAAAAAAAATCATTCCCCCAATCTGCAGCCGAAAACAGAGCCTGGAAGAAGAGGTTGGCGAAGGGGAGAGATCCAGAGAGATAGGAAGATGAAGAAGACATTTTCCTTCTTTGCTTTTGATTTTGTTTTTTATTTTTTTTATTTTTTTGGGTTGTTTTTTACATTTATTTTTTATTACAATTTTCCACATCAGCTGCCACGTCATTGCTGACTGTATTTTTTGTTAACAACTAACGGAAAACTTAACGGCTGGTATACAATTGTCATATCGAAAACTACATAATATAAATGGCACTTTCGCTAAAGGTTGGTATTTCCAGTGGTATTAGCCCTAATAATAATTATGATAGAACTCGTAAATTGGGTTTCTATCATCCGCTCCCCCTTGAGACCAACCTTGCCCTCAAGGTTGAAAGACTCGATCCACTTTCCCACGTTGCCTGTGCAACCTGCATCTTGGTTCCTCCGTGTCTTGCGTTTCCTTTTCTTCCAATCATGCTCCAACTCGGTTTGGGCTTCTTGCATTGACCTCTCGTGCCGATCCAACTCTTCGAATTTTACTTCTATGGGCCCACTATTCGCTTCCTTGAAAAATTCAAACCTCAATAGTTCCTCTCTCATTGATATGATTCCATAAAGAACCTCGAACTCCATGTTAGCGTCCCACACCGATGCGTACCCAACTAGCAGCTCAACAGAGGCCCAACCCTTCTTTGGAATAGCCCATCATCTATCTGAAACCCTTTTAATCCCTTCCCGCTCGGCCCGGGACAACGATGAGCCTCAGTACACATCCTTCCAAGCCTCAGTGCATTATGCAGATCCAAGTGGCCCACGTTCGTTGACTGTTCCATAATGAAGGCCCAAATGGATCGGCCCAACCAAGGTAGCCCGTGCGGCCTTGTTCCTTCAACCCTAGGCAGCCCAAGGTTTGCAGGAAGATAGTTTCCACTGCCACACTCCTTCTTCGCTTCCTTTTCCGGTGGTGCGCATTACGCTGATGGTACGGCTGCCAACCTGACCCCGCCGGCATCTTCAACTTTGACCCGTCCTCTGGAGGCATATTCTCTTCGAGCGCACCTTCCGCCGGCTGAAACCCAAGGAAACCCGAAGTCATGCCTCTTCGCTTCCTATTTCTTCTCGATCGACAACTTGGCGAAAGCTGTCGTTGATCGCCGCACAGCTCGCGACCTCGGCGACAGAATCCGAGTACCTGTAGTCATCTCGCCTTCGAGTTCCCCGTTGTCACCGGTCACGCGCGTCGCTTCCCTCATCTCGAGCTCCGGTGGCTCCTTCCTTGGCGGCGGTTCCCACATCAGGCGGCTGGTGGAAGATGACCCCAGTGCCGCCAACTTGATCCCCGCCCCTACTTCGCGTCATCGGCTGGCGCTAGGCTCCGCAAACTTTGAGCGGATCTCGTCATGCCTGGTGTCTCGCGTGTCTGCCGTGATGGGTGACATCGAGCTTGCTGTAGATTTGAGGAATCCAGAGGCGACACCATCTGGCTGTCTGGTGATGGCGATTTCAGCCGTGGGTAGTGGCGGTGGTTTGATTGCCGCCAGTACAGTGAGCTTCCCAAGTGGATCTGTTGGTGGCATCTCGTCACGTTCTGGTTCTTGCACAGTGACAGCAAGAGTGGTTGTCTGCGATTTCAGCACAGGCGACGTTGTGGCCTCTATGACGCTGGGAAGTTGAGTCGCAGCAACAACGGTCGGTTGTGGTGCCTCGGTTGCCGCCTCTTCGTCATGGTTGTGGACTGGAGGTGTTGTGATTTTTGGACACTTGAAGGATGAAATAAGTTTTCCCAAACTTAGTGCGATAGTGCTCGATGTCGTGGATTGCTCTAAATCTTATTTGCTTTTTGAATCGGATCCATCTACTACCATCAGCTAACGATCGTTGTCCTGTTATTGCTAGCACATAAGATCCAGCCACCTGCACGTCTACGTGCTCCTCCTCGAACCCAGGCAAGGCGAGGAACAAGACAACGCTACGTCAAAGCTCCATCCTTATGTTGTCAGGTTTGAAGTCTTCATATACTCGTTCGTCCCCGGTTGAGAGTTGTGACGAACTCAGATTTTCGACCATGGCTCTAATACCAAATGATAGATACAAAGTTCTATCGGGTTTGATATTTGGGGATTAGGGTTTAGACGAACTGAATTGGGGATTGAGAATTAGGATTTGGGAAAGAAGAAGAACAGAATCGGCCTAGGCCTTAGAGGGATTGAGAACGAGAATTGAGAGGATAGGGAGATTAGGGTTTGGAGGACTTTTCTTAATATTCTTCTTGATTGACTATGACGTAAACCCAAAGTACATATTTATTTCGAAAGACTAGAAAACCTAATGATAAAACTAATACAACTAAAAGACTACTAACCTAGCTAATAAAGTCAAAATAATTAATATAATGATAAAGATAGAAACTAGAATAAATCGTGTTTCTGTCATCCCCTCCCCCTTGAGACCAACCTTGCCCTCAAGGTTGCAGTCAACCTTCGCTTTCTTACTCTTTCGCTTTCTTCGCTTCCAATTGCGCTCAACCTCACGATTGCATTTCTCTTTGACAACTCTTAGACAGCTTGACTCCTCTCCAACCATGTGACATATGTCACCTTGTCCATAGCCGAGCAATTCTTCCTCTTCATTTTCAAAATCCACAAAATAAGAATCTGAGAATTGTTGATCAAGCCCATCGAAGTCAGACAACTTCTTCCGAGCAGGCAGACTTTCTATGCTTTCAATACCACCCACTCGACGGCGAAGAGGCCAGCCCACCTCCTCCGCGTTCTCCTCTGCAAGTGCTCCAATAGCAGGAGTTTCTTCGACGGTTGCCGGTGCGGATGACTCCATCGCTGCTGCTCCTTCCTCAGCCCACGTCACGGTGGCTGCCTCGTGGCACGGAGGGGTCGACCTTCTCTCTCTCGCCATGGCCAGCTTCTCCTCGAGAGCAGCGTACTAGCATTCCCAAGCTCGGACGCGTTCATCCACCTATCGAATCTGCTCCAACATCTTCGCGAGTTCCATATAGGTGAGCTTTGACGAGCTCATGTGGGCTCTGATACCAATTGATAGATACAAATTCTATCGGGTTTGATATTTGGGGATTAGGGTTTAGACGAACTAAATTGGGGATTGAGAATTAGGATTTGGGAAAGAAGAAGAACAGAATCGGCCTAGGCCTTAGAGGGATTGAGAACGAGAATTGAGAGGATAGGGAGATTAGGGTTTCGAGGACTTTTCTTAATATTCTTCTTGACTGACTATGACGTAAACACAAAGTATATATTTATAACGAAAGACTAGAAAACCTAATATAAACCTAATACAACTAAAAGACTACTAACCATATCTAATAAAATCACAATAATTAATATAATGATAAAGATAGAAACCCGAATAAATCGTGTTTCTATCAAGGTGAGGTTACTTTATTGAGCTTCTATATCGCTAGGTAGTATGTTTTGGAGCCTATATGCCACCGGATGGTCTGGATTTGTGTTTGTGGAGATGGATGGATTGTCGTGATTGGTAGATTGATCAATAAACTGTGATATTGGACCTTTCATGTTTGTGCTATTACAACACGAATAAATATTAGATGGACATAATGAGTATATTTTGAATCAATATCTTGTTAGGTAGGATCTGAAGTTTGGAACGAGTATAGGATGGCAAATTAACCCATTACTATCTAACTGAATTTGAATTGATTTTATTGGAGAAAATCAATATGCTAATACTTTTGGTCATTTTTTTGTGAACACAGACGAAGAGGTAACGGGTTCGGCACGAATTTGTAATGTGTCGCTTCATCCAACCTATTTACCGATTACGATTCTCTTTCCCTGTTTCACCCTTCTGCACTCCATGTCTTTTCTCACGAGAGACTAAACCCAACACACCAACTCACCGACTGGACTTTCTAGAACAGCTGCGGCCGCTCTTCTCTTCTCCTCTCCTCTCATCTCCCTCCACTCGTTAACGTTGACCCATTGCTTTCAATTTCGTTGGCTTCTAAGGTGGTGGAATATTGAATAGGAATGGGCGAAAACCATGGCGGTGACGTTCTACTCGAGGATCATCACGACGAGATAAAAGGAATTGGAAACGAGCTTCGGCAGCCGGAGGACTATAGAGCATAAGGAGGAGGAAGGTCATTTGTCATTAGGCTGAAACGCAGAATTTTCCGGACTCTGAATATCTTGTAATGTTGATGCAAAATTCCCTGCAATCTCCATCTATGATGTGCATTGTTTGTCACTATTTCCACAAGGAAGATAAATAAATAACACCAATAGATCAATCAATATTCTTCGTAACAATACCATATTTATCGGTTAATTGCATGGTTGGTCACTGAGATTAGAAAAAACGTTTAAATTTGGTTACTTGAAATATTCAAATCCATTAGTGATACTTCAGTTTACTGAAACCGTTCACGTTTGGTCACTCTCTCTCCAACTCCGTTAATTTTGGCTGATGTGTCAGTCAATTCTCAAAGTTGACCGTTGACTTAGTGACGTGGCAATTAAGAAATAATAAATAAAATAAAATTTAATCTATTTTAATGTCCAACTCATTTTTATCATGAATTAAAAATATATTTTTATTTTATTTTTACCACCATTGTCACTTTCGCCTTCCCCGACGACAATGCTCCGCCGCTTTCCACTAACGAGGAGGATGGCAACTTTGCCGGCGACGATGGGCCTTTCTTCTTCTTGGAGTTTGCGGTTGTGGAAGTGGAGACGACGACGATGACGACGAGGAAGGGGGATTCCTCCGCCGATTCTGATTCCGACGGTGGTGGTGGCGACGGAGAAGAGGGAGAGTTCGATTTCACGATGTCGTCGGCTTCCAGCTGCAACGACCGTGCGGACCCCACCAGTCAACTGGCACTTTCCCTTCCGACTAGATGTTCTTAAAGGGAACGTTGGTGTCGATGATGGAATCTTCCGACGCCATGAACCCTAAATCTCAGAGGATTCCCGTCTCCCTGCTCAAATTCGCCACCAAATTCAGGGTTTTCTTGTTGGGATTTAAGAAATCCAACAATGAAAAAAGTCCCTAGTGTACAGAAAACTGTTGATTCCGTCGGAGATGGGGATACGGCAGCAGCGCCGGAGCAGAAAGAGGAAGAAGGAAAGGGGAATGAAAATGAGAAACTAGGGAAACTTTTCACAGTGAAGTTCAAAGTCGATGAGGTTCCCATTGTGTCTATATAAGTTATTTATTTATTTTATGGTAAAAATGTGTTGAACATTAAAATAGATTAAATTTTATTTTATTTATTAGTTCTTAATTGTCATTATTTATTAGTTCTTTGTCACGTCACTAAGCTAACGGTCAACTTTGAGAATTGACTGCGACATCAACCAAAGTTAACGGAATTGAACATAAAGTGACCAAATGTGAACTATTTCAGTAAAGTGAAATACCACCAATTAATTTTAATATTTCGAGTGACCAGGTTTTTTGTAATCTCAGTGAACATGTAACGAACCAGATAGTTATCAGTAACCAACTGAAACCAGAGGAAGCGGTCTGCAGCCAAGGATTCAAAAGGGCAAAGCCAACAGACTGGATCAAAATTCACGATCCTCATGACATAACTTTAACAATTTTTATATATCCTCAGCAAGGCAAAGAAACTGGAGGAAGCCAAATGATGTTCATCGAACAGCCTGCATCAATCAAAGCATACTGCCAACACAGCCAGGCCAAGTTGCCCACATGAAAATAACAACACCATTGTTCTCAGGCCACTTCATGGCACTACCGATCGCTCTCCATCGATCAATCCCCAAACCATCATATATCATTTATAGTTTAAGCATTACACATATAGTTCTACGTCCGCTTCTGGGTTCCCACAGCAGTCTAGTAAAACGAGTTTTGCTCCACTTCACCCCTCAACAAGGATATAAATTCTCGACGCAGTAGAAAAACTACGAACGACTCTGCCTCTGACGGAGGCTCCCTGATCTTATCCCTCCTGCCTCAGACCCGCTGCCGCCTTGCTGGTACGTGGGCCCCCAGCCTGAATCTCTATCAGGATGGTTGTTGTTAAAAGGAAGCAATGGCTCCCATGCCCGGAACCCAGTCCGGGAGGATGCATTCTCCGACTCTTGGTAGTTCCGCCCGGATGATGTTGTCCCTCCTGACGGGAAGAAGTAAAACCCAGCCTGGTCGGGCGCCGGTGGGATCAATCGTGACACTCCCCTGTGGCTGCTGCTGCTCGGTCTCCGTGCTGAGGCGGCAATAATGGGAGGAACATGAATCGTTGGGGAGCTCCCGGGCTGTTGCTGATAGTAGTCCTGAAGAGCTTGAACTCGATCACGTGCCCTTGCATTGCTGCCTTGGTAAGTTGGAGTGCCCGAGGGAGGGACTGAGCTTCCGGCTCTGGCACCAGAACTGCAAGTAACAATACGGATTGTCAAAGATTCAGTTAGCCAAAACAAAAAACCAGTTTTTGTGAAAGCCAAACCGAAAATTCAACCAAACTTGGTACACAAAACTCCGAGAAAGTACAAAATGAACAAAAAATATAAATAGGTATTCATACACTGAAGTTCCAAACTTGAAGACAACAAATCCAGCCAGATTAAAGAATCAAAACAGAAGTTCACTAATGAAACTCTAGCATCCTCAAATTATAATCAAAATCTTGTCAGAAGTTGAATAAATTGGACTGTATTTTTCAGTTAATAGTTTAGTCAATTCTAGTAAACACTTTGAATAACTAAGCAGAACCACAATTTTAACTTTGATTGAGCGGACAATGAACCGGTGAAATCACCTAAATCAACACTGGTACTTAAATAAAGACATACCCAGGATTTATGACGAAGGGATGCATGAAAGAACCAGCTCTCTGAGGACCGGCATTATTGCTTCTACCCACTGCTCTTTGAGCATTTGGGGGGATGGCACTCTGATCAACACCACCCATTCGACTGCTTGTTGTAGGAAATGGAGGAGACTGATGCTCCCAACTGTGATATTGGAGATCCACAGCAGCAGGGAAGCCATAGGAGCTCGTCATGTCATTAGGTACTGATGGAGCATTCCAGTGACTGTTAAAGTTAGAAGTATCTGAAATGGCAGCACTGGAGCTTGAGGAAGAAGGGTGGATTGGTCCAAAGTAAGCAATATAAGGGCAAGCGTGGCTGGCTGACGATATGGGAGCTGTGTGTTCAGATAAAACAGCATTCTGACTCACCAGATCGTGATCTAGAATATCAGAACATTACAATTCTAGAATATCAGAGTGAGGGAATATACAATACTGGAATATCAGAAATAACAGTACCAGAATGAGAATGAAAACTTACATGCATTCATTGAGAACTCCCCTTCCCTGCAAATCAGAAAAGCAAACGATTCAAGGCAGGGAAATTAAATGGACACATTCATGGTCAAGCTCTTGGGACTGTGGATAACAGTTTAATGACATATATGTAGCCATTCCCATAAATCAGCTCTGACAATTAGCAAGTGCAAGCCATTTTTCTCTTCTCATTTCCAAAACAATTCCTCCAACTTTCCGTTTATCATTCACACACCACAGTTGGCATTCATTTCAGCAGACCTCGTGCCGTTCTTGCACGGGGTAGGGCAAAGGGAAAACATGAAGACTAAAAGCTACAATGCAGTTCTGAACTGTAAAAGGATACTCACTCAAAGGATGAAGGCATTCTCGCCAAGCTCCCACCAAAAGGACAATAGTGAATTCCAAGAGACTGCAAAAGCAAAATATAAATGAGAAACTAGAAAGACTGATCATCTAGTTCCTCGAGTAAAAGACATCCAGCTCCGAGAAAAAATTAAGATAGCATTCGTGAGCAAGCTAACAAGAAGCTTAGCAAGTACCGAAGACAATGTTCACATACTCCGACTATGATGTTTCGACAGCATAAAACAATAAACCTTTTGTTATATCTTTCACGGGCTTCCTCATTCATTTTTTTAAATAATTAAAGACAACAGAGACCAAGGGTAGTAAAAAAAGCTCCGGTGGAGAAGGAGGATATAATGACTAATCAAAGGGCTGACAAACTATCAGAAATTCCCTATTTTCCCAACAAAAGGTCAAGAAAGAAACGGTACTCAATTTATTTTCATTCTTTAGGACCATTTGATGTCTTTTGGAGTTTTAAACTTTATAAAAACCCAATCTGAATCTTACTAGAAATAGGTGCGGTAGAAAACCGATTAACCTCTAACTCCATGGCTAACAAAGAAAAAGAGTGAAATATTCCATCCTTATTCCAATCTTGGTATAAATTTTGAAAGAACTATTAGATGAAAAGCATAACCAGTTGAAGTACATAATAAACTGAACTCATGCATGAGTCTTAAGTAAAACTAATATCCTGCCCAACTACAAACAAAAAGAAAACACACACAGGAGCTTCACCATCATTATCAACTGTTAGAAACGCATAATTTTCAAAATAACCGGACGCAACAATGATAAAAACACAGCCAAAACAAAACTGAACCACAATCAAAAGTAGTTTCTTTATTAATATATCCACTCACCACTTCGGAGACGCTATAGTAAGCATCCTCTTCATGTGCCCAGTCATCCGTGTTGACCTCAGGGACCGAACGACAACCATTTGCATAGAGCCATTGGCCTTTCTCGACTTTCCGGCAGTTAGGGCATTGCATCACTCCCTTTGTATTGAAAGCCGAACCAATGCAGTCTGCCAAACATTTATTGAATCAAAGCAAGTCAGCATGTAATAGTGCCCATAATAAGAACATATCATTAGTAGGTCTCTTGCAGATTCATTCTCGAAACACCCGTTACAGATTCTGAATTATAGAACCAGTAATTTCAAGAGGGCAGTAAAAGAAACAGACAATTATTATAGGCCACTGGATTCTTTTAAAGGTTTGCACCTTGCAAACAATTGAATCTGAAAGGTAAGAAACCTATGTTCGTCAGTTATTACTTATTACAATAGCCAGAGTGAAATTCGCAACATCAATGTGTTGTGCCCTCCACGGAAGCTAAGTCTGCAGCCCCTTAGAAATACAAAACTACCCATCAAAGATGCAGAAAATGCAACGTACACTTGGTCGTTTGGAAGTTGTGATTTCAAATGATGTATTGAGCTAATTCATGTATTTGTTAGATTAAGTCGTTTTTTATTATTATATTGAACTAGAATACATGCATTACCTTTTTAGAGGCCCACCACAATCACTCATAATTGAGGGATTATCAATCTCTACTTTTTGTTTGAGATTCTTCACAATCACTCAAATATGACTTTTGTGGCTTTACAACAAAACACAATCTAAAACTCCAAATATGATATTTGCCTAATACATCAAATGATAATACACTAATTGAGTCAATACATCAATTTGAACGAGGAATTTTACAATGCTATATAGCATTGGTGCTTTAAATTTTTTGCTTTTATGGTACAACTTGTGGTTATACCTTTAAGTTTATGGTACAACTTCAGATTGTACCTATACTCTTTGTACAAATTCTTTCTTTTATAGTACAACTTGTACTTTTACCTTTATGTGATGGTACAATTTGAACTTGTAAGGTTGTACCATAACATAAGAATACAAATTCTTTTATGGTACAACATGAACTTATACATTTAATGTTATGGTACAACTTTAAGTTGTACATTAAAGCACCAATGCTTTATAGCATAGTAGAAGTGCTCCAATTTGAACAATCACAACTTCCAGACGACCCTACACGATCATCCACAATTATGAGAACATACACTTCTCTAGAAGATAAATTACCACAAATCTTTAAAATATCAAATCTTAAAACCATTATCAATCCTAACCATTATCCATTGTAAGGCCACAAAAGATCATCTAACATACATTTGAATCAAGATTACATTGAGGGAAACATAACATGCAATCCCAAACATATCCATATTTCAAGTTCTCCAGTAATTCACAAAGCAAGCTACCTAGACTGGTGAAATTAAGAAACTTATATTGCCTCATCATTTCATCAAAGTCGATAGAATACAAATATCAATTCCGGTATAATAATGAACTATCAGAAAACACATTTCAATCATCCAACACATATCTCTGCGACTCCATAGAACCAAAGGAATCTCACACGCTATCCACCCACAATCAACCACAGTTGCAACATTTGCAGGGGGAAGAAACATTACATGCAATCCAAAATTCATCAATCATTTCAAGCTATCAACGAATTCACAAGCAAGCCGTCTAGAGCTCAGAAATTTAGAATTTATGTGCGTCGTAATCGATTGTCAATGGAATGCCACAACAACTAAATCCACCATGCTAATGAAGTATTAGAGTAAGCACATTTGATTTATCCAACATATCATTATTCTCTAGCAATTCCAGAAGAACCCAGAGGAATCTAAGCTAGCTACTAACAATCAACCACAATTGGGCAACACCCAGCTCATCATCCAGCAACATTGCCCTCAGATCTCAACCTTTCACCCTCCCAATACTCCAAACAACCAGAAAACAGAACAGAACATAAAACCCAGAATCCAAAGCAAATGAAAAGGGACAGTAAAACCAAATCGAAATCCAATCTAGGAAAATCAATTTGTTCCAGGCTTACCCAGGTGGAATTGGTGTCCGCATTGAAGCTTAGCCCATGATCGATCCCCTGTATCCGTCACAACCTCGAGGCAAATCGAACACGAAACCGTCCCCAACGACTTCCCATACCCTCCGCAGCCTACTTCACCTCCACCGTCGACAACACCGCCGCCTCCGCCGTCATCATCGATGATCAAATCATTCTCACTATTCCCCAATCCCATCACCCACCGCCGGAGATGAAACAAACACAAAACCCACAAAGAAAAAAAAAATTGGAAACCCACCTCGAGAATTTTCCCTCCCGACGAACCCAAACGTCAAATCCCACCTCCCCGGTCTTTTTAACTCCAACCCACAAACAAGTTTTTCCCGAACAGAAGAGGAAACGGAACAAAAAATAAAATTGAGAGGAAGAAATGAAAATTAAACTTACACAATCCGAACGTTTTCTTTTTTGTTGACGAGATTTGACTCTCCAACCCAAATTTTCTCTGTTACTGTTTGGTTGCCAAGAATTCTCTTCTTTTTTCCCCTCTTCCTATTTACTTCTTCTCTTCCGTTTTCGTTTTTCTTCACCGTTCTGTCTTCTCTCTTTCTCTCTGTTTTCTTTCTGAATTCTGCTCTGCCTGTTTGGCTTTTGGGTTCGCTTCTTCTTTTTCTCTCCCTTTTTGGTTGCGCAAGAAGGATTTCTAGGCGCCGTTAGATTTGGGGAGGTTGGATTACTGTTGAGAGATGGTGGTCGTCGTGAGAGATTAATTAACCGTTGTCCAAAACCAGGGGATTGACGGTCCCGATTAACTTTCGCTTTACGTTTTTTTTTTTTTCCTTTGTCATTTTCTGTTTTCTTTTGTAAGAGAGCTATAAACTTTGCTGGTTTGATCTATTTCGACCAAGCGACCACCCGCGGGTTGACCGGACACGTCCTTGCAAACGGGGTAGACCAACCCATTAGAAAGTTAGGCCAGAAATGGTCAAACCCAGGAGGTTGGCCCGTCCGAGTGGGTCAGCAGGCTGCTCGTTCCTAAGTGTCGTTGAATTTTTTCTGTGTTGAATTTAAATTGATGTTATTTAAGTGTGTTGGAGTTTAAGTAGTGTTGTATTTTTTTATGTTGGATTCATAATAAGTACAATATAATGATTCTTTTCATATTTTTGGGCTGAACCGGTCTAAACCGGGTGACCCATTAACTCTTGACCCACTAGATCGACCGAATTCGAGTCGACCCGCGGGTTGACAACATTGATTTCGAGCTTTGAGTTTGTAAACTTTTTTGTCTTTATATTAAACTCACCGGAGTATTATTTTTGCTTTTGATTGCATAGCTGTGTGAAAAGGAGACAACAAAAAATGAAGAATGAAAAAGATAAGGGTCTATAGAAGTCGTACCATTTGTGATTGTTGTCAATGTTTGTATCAGTAGTTCAGTTCCTAGTATTTTAAAACACTAATTGTTGTACGTTTGAATCTGAATAGTAAGATTTTGTCTCTTAGAAAATAGAAGGAACACAACATCAAAGAAAATAAAAACAATGAGATGCACACGGGGTTTATCGTTCTCTCGGGCAAATTACAACTTGGCCTAACTGCGATCTAGGGGGACTCATACCTGAGTGAGCCTTGTTAACTTGAATCACAACCTTACTCCTTTGTCTTTGCTTAGATTAGTTACAACTTCACTACATTCAAACTGCTAGATAACGAGAACTTCACAGAGTAGTCATCACATTTAGGACCCGAGTTGACAAGCAAAGCTAAACCCGCTATACTACGTATTAGTTTGTGGTTACACTTGGCCACTATCTAGTGTGACGGTATTGGCGAGTCAAGCTTTTGGCGCCTTTGCGGGGGGACGACTATGTTGTTGAAGAAACATGATTTATGTTACTTTAGCATTTCTTTTCCGCATTGCTTTCTTTTATTTCTTTCCCCCTTTTGCCTTCACGGGTTTGCTTGTAGCTTGTGTGCAAGTAGTACATGACCCGTAGCTAGTCCGACAAAGTACTTGTTTCCTTTGACAACGAGCTTGAGCGCACTCCTCTCCACATCCGGAGAGCCTCGAAGAACAGACTGGTTGCGGAGGAAGAGCAAGTCGAATGTCGGATCATTAGCGACTCGAAGCAGGAAGGCAATATGGGAGACGAGCACAACAGGATGAACAACTTGAACTTGGGGCAGAAACCACCTCTATACCTGGGGCAACCTCATCTGGGGTTGCCTCTCCAGATTCCCCCAGTGAATCAGGTTCTGCCTAACAATGGAAATCTGCAGGTAGACGCTGCCCACCAACAACCACCTCTGCCGGAGCACACCATGGAGTACTTCTACACTCCACGACTTGCTGATATCTCCCTAGTAATCCAATACACGCCCATACTTGCTAACAACTTTGAGATTAAGCCTTGCTAGATGCAGTTGATTACATCCTCCATCTAGTTTAATGGGCTCAAGGATGAAGAGGCGAGGGTATACCTTTCTCGGTTCTTGCAGCTGACCAACGGTTTCAAGCTGAACGGTGTTCCAGATTATGCAATCCGCCTTCACCTTTTCCCCCACTCACCGTTGGGGCACGCAAAGAGGTGGCTAGAAACTCAGCCAACACTGTCCATCACAATGTAGTAAAAAGCGCGATTCTACCTAGAAGCGGTGGATGGGTAAAATCGTAAAGCGTAGAATCGAAGCATTAAAGCGTATCCTTTGAACAAAGCTGCCAGTTGCAATACCGCATGATCGAGGAATTCCCTGTCATCCCAGGAGTAGACCTGGGATGCTTCGTTGCCCTACCAAGGGTTTTTGGATAGTAAAAACGTTCATAGACAGACAAGATTGTACTACGGATGAAGCCATTTTCTCTCCAAAAAGAAGTGTTACCACTTCGAAAAGAAAAAGAAACTGGGAATCGATCGGTCGCAGATGCCCCTTTAAGGGGGTCTTTCTTTTGAACTCAAGTAACCCGCTAAGTTTTTTATGCATCCTGTAAAATAGCTAATAATTTGCTAAGTACGACATGTGTTGTATAAAATGTTAGTGTATAAATTATATAGAAGTGAATAGCAACTCATAAACGACTTTAAAAATCCAAATGCCAACAAGCTGGTTTAAGTTTACATAATGACACAAGTTTAATAATCCAAGTTCTTGAAATTGAAATGAAAACACACAAATGTTCTAAATGATAGAAATAAAACTACATAAATCATCGCCTTCAACATTGGCATCCAAATCATCATTATCATCATCGTCATCACCATCATCATCATCGTCGTCATCATCATCATCATCATCATCATCATCAAATGGACTATCAAATTCATGGTCACCATCAACATCAACACGAATAGCATCATCACCTCCATCCTCACTAATAGAAATATTAGGATCAATTTCAACAACATGATGACCTTCCTCACCACCATCAACTCCTAAAGCTTCAGCTTGTGATGCTTCTTCTTCAGTGTCACTACCACAAATCCATTCATTCTCCGAGCCTATATCCTCAAAATTAATTTCAAGCCTTCTTGCTTTCTTGATATCTCTTCCCACCAAATTGTTGTTGCACAAAACATACGCAAGATCATTCATCTTTTGTGCTTGAAAGCTATTCTTTTTCTTAGTATGAATCTAAAAAATAAAAATTAACTTGTAAAAGAATGAATGACAAACAAACCAAACTTGTAAACTTATAACCAAAAAATATGATAATTGATATAATTTAAAGAAAGTAGAGGCAATTTGTTTTGCACATGGTGTCCAAAACAAATGCTTCCTCTTCTCCATCAACATTTGTCCTGACGCCTTATAAGCTGAATTTGAACAACATTCTCTTCTTCAACCTTCTCAACAACTTTATCCAACATCTCAAACACCTTCTCATCAGTCTTTGAAATCTCAAAAGTGTCAACAGCCTCAAGAAATGCAGTTCCAAGAGGACTATTAACCAAAAAGTTACAAAGAACTCTTCTTTTCTTATCTGTCCATCCATCATACATTATAGTGCAACCCATCGCCTTCCATTCAGCTTTGAACACCTCCAATTTACTCTCCACTTCTTTCAGTTCTTCTTTCAGATAAGTCTCCCTAATCTCATGATATGAAGGAGGTTTAAAACCAGGACCATGTCGAGCTACATCTTCCCACATCTGGTCATATTAAGAACTTCTAGTTGCATTGAATGCAAGTGCATTTTCATACCACCATTGTGATATTGTCTTGCAAGTCTTTTCTCGGAGATCTTTCTTCAAAAGTGCACTTATTGTTTTTTGTTTACTAGTGCCACTGCCTCCATCCACATTTGAATGAACTGAATCTCGATTTGTAACACTACTATCATCTACATTCCCAGCAAGACCGAGATCATGCAGCTTCCTTGTCTTAGCCTCCTTCCCTTCTTCATTTAGATGGAGTAGCTCTAGCATTTTTTCCTCACTTCATGAGGAACACTAACACAAGCCACAGAGTCCTTCCTTATTCCTGCAAGATGATCCTTGAATCGAGAGATACCACATACTTCCTTGTCACAATCACTTTCTATCCAGTACCAAGTACATCTACACCATGCTGCCAACTGGGATCATTACGATTTCCCGGTGCATTTTCCCTCTTTGCTATACTATTTTCCACATAATTACTTGCACTAGTACCGACACCACCACTTGACATTAGCTTCATTTTTAACTAATTTATACGTCCATTCATATTTCATACCACAAAGATCCCAACAAGGGTACAGAAACAAGCTGAAAGATTCATCCAAAAATAACAATCCATTAAGTCAAAACTGCCAATGCGGTAGTCACTCTACAAATCTGCAATTAACCTCTACAATTTAATCACTCTACAAATATCTTCAATATACCTCTACAATTTCAAATGGTGGGTAGTGCTCCCTAATCTACAAATATGCAATTAACCTCTACAAAATCACTGTACAAATCTGCAATTAACCTCTCCCTAATCTCATGAATTAGGGATTTTTAATCTTACAAATTAATAATTCAGGCAGTGAGGAGGCTTGGAGCGGGAGTGGTGTGGTGGAGAATGAAGAGGCCTGCAGGTGACTGGCGGCGGCGGGAATCACTTGTTGGAGGATCGGAAGGCGAGGCTTGCAGCAGGACAAGGTTGATGGATCGGACGACGACGATTCGAGTGGAGGCTTGGAGTAGCTGATGGCAGCGACGGGAAAGAGTAGTTAGAGGACGGCGACGATTCGGGTCTCCCGTTCCTTCAACAGCTAGCGGTGGAGGTCGGCGAAGATTGAAGGGGAAGGAGGACGACGCAAAGCGGTTGTGGAGCTGGAGAAGAGAAACAAATTAGGGTTTGCCCGAAATGAATCCCCTCGACGGTAGATAGTTTGCCCAGCTATTTTGCAATTTTTTTATAGTTAAAAAACCTTAAAACGGCGCCGCTTAGACTCATTTTGGCCATTTTTCGACTGCGCTAAAAACATATATAAACGGTCGAGAAACACGATTTCACCGTTTTTGTATGATTTTATCGATTTTAAAACCGTTTTTTCGATTTTATATGCAATATGAATTTACGTAGAAACTGAAGCGTATTTGTGGATTAAAAAGGTAAAAACGTACGATTTTACGCTTTAAAGCGCGATTTTGACTGTATTGGTCCATCACTTCATGGGATGATCTGGCTAACAAATTCGTGTACCGGTACTATCCAGCCTCGAAGACTTCAGAGATTCAAAGTGAGTTCACCCATTTCCGCCAAGAAGATGATGAGTCCTTGTGAGACGCTTGGGAATGGTATTCTGGATTGTTCTGGAAGTGTCCCCACCATGGTTTGAGTGATGCATTCACCGTGGGGAACTTCTACAGTGCTTTTTCCTCAGAGAGTCAGCAGTTGAACGAGTCTTTGTGCCCGGGTGGAGACATTCTCACCAGGACTCCGCCAAAGTTGAACCAGATGATCGATACTTTGACCGCCAGGGACCATTCTTGGGGGCAGATCACACAAGGCAGGAGTTTGAGGGATAGTGGTGAGCAGATCAAGGCTTGAACGAGAAGTGACGGAGCTGGTTTGAGACATTGAAGTAGCCTATAGCCTCATACCGGGTAGAGACAATTCAAAGGAACCAGATGGCACTTATGCAGGACATGGACAATAAAATCGGGCACCTAGCCGATGCCCTTGCTTCCCGACCAGCTGGCACACAACCTGGCCAACCCCTATCGAACCCAAGAAATCATAAGGAGGGGTTGAATGCCATCATGCTGAGGAGTGGGAATGTGATAGAGGATGCACCGCCAAGGACTGAAAAGAAGGTGACGCAGATCACCCTGGGACCGGAAGAGGACATGGTGACGGAAAAGGAGCCAGAGGTTCGAACCCCATAGCCCCAGCCATTAGTGGCTGAATATAAACCTAAGCTCCCTTTTCCCACTAGGATGCACAAAGACCGGCTAGAGGCAGAGTTCGGGAACTTCATGACCATGCTTAAAAAGATGAATATTCAATTGCCTTTCCTGGAGGCACTATCCTAGATGCCCAAATATGCAAAGTTTCTGAAAGATCTTCTCTCAAAGAAGGAGAAGCTGAGTGAGCTAGCCACTGTGGAGCTCAGCAGGGAGTGCTCGGCCATTCTATAGAACAAGCTTCTGCAGAAGCAAAGGGACCCAGGTAGTTTTACTATCCCGTGTTCTATTGGTAAACTGCATGTAGAGAGGTCCTTGGCGGATCTAGGAGCTAGTATACCATATAAATTGTTCAAGAAACTATGCCTAGGTGAACCAAGTGAAACTATGATGAGTATCTAACTAGCTGATCGATCAATAGTTCATCCTTGATTCATAGTGGAAGACTTCCTGGTTCAGGTTGGCAGATTCTTTTATCCTACGGATTTTGTTGTCTTAGACATCAACGAGGATGCAAAAGTGCCCCTGATACTAGGTAGGCCTTTCCTGGCCACCGCCAAAGCTCTTATTAATGTGCATGATAGGACTTTAGTTTTGAGGGATGGTGAGGAGCAGATAACTTTTTCCATCGCTAATAACATGATTGCTCCCTCGCCTTTGCATATTGTATCTCACCAGGTGCACGATTCTGTTTGTATTCTTCTATGTCTCCCATTTTGCAGGATTCTACACCTCTTCCTCCTCCGCCACTCTCGCTCCCACATTTACCAAAAGAGCGGCTCAAGGAGGAGTGGCGGCCAAAGATGGAGTCATCCAAGCTTGGCAGAACAAAAGCAGGAGACCACTATGAGCTGGTTCCCGCTCCTGAGCCACGACCCCCTGGTCATCCGAGTATTCACTCGCATGCATCCTACTAGATGGCCAGGTCGAGTTGAATTGCCACATCCGCCGTGTTCATGGCCACGATTTGATGTTGTAGCTCTAGAGCCATGTGGATCCGCTCTTGGAGGCACCTAACCTTAATCCACTCTAAGTATCCACCTGTTGTGTCTAGCTAAAGACGTAAAAGAAAGCACTTGTGGGGAGGCAACCCCACCATGGTTTGCGGAGCATGAACTGATTCGTTTGTGCATTTTGTTTTATTTTTGTGGAGCTCAAACGGTGGGGATTGTCAAAGAGGAAGAGGAGGAACCGGTAGAGGAGGAGCCCAAAGAGGAAAAGCATCCGGAGGTTGAGCGTGAGAATGCGGACGTTGACGCGACTAAAGAGGTGAGTGTAAAGGGGGCAATATCTCAGTCGTAGGCCTTTTAATTTACGTCTTTCGTTTCAAGTTATTATTTAGTTAAATTTCAAGTATACGCGATATGTGTGTGAGGAATCCCACCGCCTACTTAAGGTAGAGGCACGCATTGTGATATGTATAAATGTATGGATGTATGATTGTAATAGTTGGTTAATGGTAAGATGAACCCCCGGGCGGTTGGGCCACTATTGGACGCGGTAGATGGTCGGATCACTACTGGACGACAAGATGTAACGCAATAGTTGATCTAGTGTGTTAGGGTCACTACTAAAGCTGTCAAAATGTAACCCGACCCGAGTAACCCGCCCTATCAAACGATCCGCAACCCGCCTGCAACCCGATTTGACTAAAAGTCAATGACCCGTAACCCGCCCGACCCGCAACCCGATCGACCCGCAACCCGACTAACCCGAACTCGTAACCCGTCCAACCCGCAGCCCGACTATAATAGAAGGAATTCGATGAAGATAAACCAAAAGTTGACATTTGAAATTCTAGTTCACTAAAGTCTGATCATTACATCATCAATTATATACTTAGTATAATAATATATATCATCAACCTGTTAAAGCATATAATATCATCAAATATTTATTTAGATACTTCATCAACCTAATAGAGCATATTACATTATAATATATTAATTTAGCATAATAAGATAATTATAAGATTTAAAATCCAAATATCATAGTTCTGTCATAAAAAAGACTAATAATAGTTCACAAAAGTCTGATCATAACAAGAATACATGACTCATAATAGTTCATATTGCACTACAGGAAAACAGGTTTCTAAACACGGTATCTAATTTTTCCCGTATTAGAAAGTACATTAATAACCACGGGAAAATTTCATGTATTTAGTTGTATGTTTCTAATCACGGGGAATTATTTATTAGTTTTTTAGTCTTCATTTCCCGTGATTAATACTTAGTCACGGTAATTTGTGTGAACTTTTAAGAATTTATTTATAAATTATTTATTTCAATTTTATGAGGGAGAAATTCTTTTTGCTTAAGATGTATTTTGGTTCCAAAATTTTTATTTTGGTAGAATTTCCAAATTTTCATTTGCTCTAGCGGCAACGTAACCGCCTCTGTTCTAAAATTTGGGCCGTCAAGAGCAAAAGAGACTTTGGTTCCAAATATTCTTTGGTATTTGGGTAGAATTGGCTCCAAGTTTTTATTTGCTCCAGCGGCAAAGTAGCTGCCTCTTTTCAAAAATATTGGTCCCAAAGCGCAAAAAAGGAAAAACCTTAGCTCTCAAAATATTTGGCCCGCAAGCCTCCAAATTCCAAACACACACTCGCTCTTTCTCTCTCTCTCTCTTTCTCCCTTCCCTGTACCTATCATCAACTCAGCATGATGATTTGATTGGTCTTGAAGATTTGAGAGTTTATTGGTATTTAAGCTAGTTTAGAAATCTTGTATCAGCATGATGATTTGGATAATTCTAGATGATTTCAATTTGGCTGGTGTTCATACTACAAGAAAGATTATTTTCAATTGTGTTGATATTTGTGTTATCGACACTAATCTTATAATTTCATGCGCATATTAATGTTATAATTCCATACCTATATTATAGACAAAATATTGTGATTAGTGATTTGATAATTAGCTATATTAGAATATCGTGATGAATTGTTAAACCAACAATTTTTCTAAATTTTATAATTAGTTTAATACAAAAATCATATAAACAATTAACTAGCTAAATCAATAATTTCTCTATACATTTATATGAACAATTTCACTTATTTTTAAAAAATTAAAAAACTACTTTTAAACTTTTCTCTCCAAATTTTCGGTTCCCCCAATACTACTGCCCAAAAATTTGATTACCCCCACCCGCCGAGACCCGCCAATAACTCCCCCCTATAATGTTTCCCCAAAATTTTGTCCCCCCACCTTTGAGTCTTTGACTTTGAGTAGTGATTCCTTTTTTTTAACAAGTATTGTGCTAGCTTCATATAGTTACGATTTACGACTTACTAGTAATCACTAAAAACTATCGCGATGTTCTGGTCCGTAAAACCCGCAACCCGAACCGCCCGACTTGCAACCCGATTGACCCGCAGCCGATTGACCAATAACCCGATTGGCCCGCAACCCGATTGGCCCGCAACCCGATGAACCCGCAACCCGATCGACTCGCAACCCTAATAAACCCAGCCCGAACTCGCCCGATTGACACTCTAGTCACTACTGGAAGGCAAGACGTAATGTAGTAGTTGACCGGGCATGGATTGGACGGCGAGACGTAACGCATTGCCATTCCCAAGTTGCGTATGCAACCGGACGGCGAGATGTAACACGGTTGGCATACTAGGGTAGGGACACCGGATGAAGATACGTAACGCGGTGATCCCTGGTATTGATGTCTATGAGTTAAGGATAGAAGTAGAGAACTTCTATGAGTTTAGGATAGAAGTAGAGAACTTCTATAAGCTAGTTGAAAGGATGATTATTAAGAGCAGAAAGCGAGAACGACTTTCGTGCTCGGAAGGAAACTCTAATAACGTGTTGGTAGGGAGTTTGCCTAGGGTAAAGACCTCAAGAAGTAACGACGAGACTGACCCCTTCT
The DNA here is from genome assembly GCA_964030455.1 of Linum trigynum. NCBI lineage: Eukaryota > Viridiplantae > Streptophyta > Magnoliopsida > Malpighiales > Linaceae > Linum > Linum trigynum. The sequence goes on along the minus strand of OZ034821.1, from coordinate 25,685,372 downwards.
CACTCACCAGGTCGAGGAAGCGTTAGCATAGGCGGATTTCGAGAAGAGGCAAGGCGAGGCGAGTAGCTGCATCAGCATTGATGAGAAGTCAAGGAGCTCGTGAAGAGTCATAGATAGAATAATTTAATTTCTTTGTTACATGGTTAGGAGTATAAACTGGAGATTTTGAGTTCATTCATTTTAAGTATTTGGATTGTCATTTGCCCAAGTGTTCTGGCATTTTGTTTGAAATTCTTAAACATTGTCGGTTTGTTTATTTTAAAGAGTGGTTTGGATTGCTCCGGAGTAACCGGTTTTTGGTTTGAGTTAGGGTTTGGTTTTCAAAAAAGAGCGGGTCGTTACAGTTCCCCCTCCTCTTTTCCATCTACTTCATTGAGGGCAATGTCGATCTTAAGTGTGAGGGGTGTTTTGTGTTTATCGGGCTTGCTATATGTGTTTTGTTTGATACAACACTGACAATTTTTAATTCAGTTTATGAAAAGGGATGAAGTGGGAGGAGACATTCGTCTACAAGCACATCAAGAGCATAAAAAAATGTGTTCAAAAATCTCGACTTAATTATCTCAATTCTCAACAATCTCAACTAAAAATTGAGATTGTTCAATTTGAATAAAAGTTTTTGTCGAATCAAATAAATATGAATTATGTATTAACAAAAATAAAAAAACGTGAAGTATTCTAAGTAATATATTTATTGCATTTACACTTTGCACTTTAGCTAATCTCAATCCAATGAAAATGGGAAAACAAACCTTTTATCGATAGTTCAATATTCGGTTGACTACAGCACGCGGGTTATTAATAATTTGTATTCAGCTATCTATTTACTACCTGGCTATGATATAAAAATAAACTAATAAAAATAAAGGTTCTAAAAGGCGCTAGGAGTAAGGCAGGAGCTCGACTCCTGACTTGCGCCTTGCCCGATTAGGCGTTCAGAGTATAAATGGAAAAATTCTCAAATATTTCTAGTTTTCTGGAATAATTCATATAATCCAAGTGCATATAAAATTAGCAATGCCTAGTTCTTAACAGTAAACACTTAACATAACAAATAACAAGCAAATAGTGACCAATCATCTGCTAATAGGTGCTTATAGAGGCAAGAAGCTTGTGCTACGTACCAAGGAGAAGGAAGGAGCAGCAATTGACGAGTTTCAACTTTATTTCCCTCTATAGCAGCGTAGCGGTGTGAAGGCGAGAAGAGTGATCGACGACTTTCTCCTGCGGCGGCAGAGAGCAGCAAATGGGGCGAGAGCTAGCAACAGATGTTACTTCCTGTGTTTCTGATTTTCTAGGGCAAGAGGCAAGTTTCTGATTTTCTAGGACAAAACGAAGAGTATTGGGTTTAACCGCCTAAGCTCGCCCAGGCACGCCTTCTCTCTACTAGGCGCAAACTAAGCGCTATTCCTACCTACTAAGCGCTACCAGCGCCTTTTACAACGCCAATCGCCAAGTCAAGGCGATCCTACACCGCCTAGCGCCTAATTGAGCCTAGGCGTGCGCCTAGGCGCGCCCTTCTTGAACCCGGATAAAAATGCAGAAATTTCCATGTTTTGTAATTTATCCAAAATTATTCTTTTGGAAAAATAAATATAAGTATGGATGGCATGTCCTACGACGAGAAACCAAATGGTGGCCAGCCAGACTTGGGGAGTGGATATGAAACGATGTCCGTTTATAATTTTTTGACCACGAAACGACGTCCATTTTTATCATTTTATCCTGACCCTATCCTGGGATAACAAGGACAGTAGGATACAGCTCCCCACCCACATGCATCATTCATTAGCCCCACTGCGGGAACGGCTACGGTGCTAATTGTACAATAGTTAGCACCGTCCTAACCAAGGGAAAAACTACTAGTAGTTTGAATTAGTAGTGATTTAGCTTAGATGTTGTATTGATTTTATAATAATCCGTAGTGGTTTTTGCTAGTTATCACGGTGCTAACTCCTGTAATAGTTAGCACCTAATCTCATCCCCCACTGCAAATAGAAGGGAGAGCACAATTAGCATATAATCAAACTCACTATTATGAGCTTGTGTGTAGATTATATTTGTGTACGTAACCAATAATTATTCAAGAGATCACAATCAAAACCTAATTATAGAGAGGTAACCCACACTAGCTTCGTAATCATCGTTTGCACCTCGTAGACATAACACTTTCGAAATGAATACATCGTTGATGAAGACACTATTAGGTTTTATCATGCAATTTTAAAAACAAATATTGAAGTGTCGATTGGTCAAGATAAGGCTTCAATCGCTATTGAATTCCCATCCGTAATTGGTGACTTCTATTTTTGCTATACCAAACTGGCATAACAGGATAAATCAGTTTGACAATCTTGATTAATACCTTATCGTTTGCTAGTTGATAATTCATGAGTTTATTAGATTCTATATCTCAGCACATATAATGTTTAATAATTTGAGCACGTTACAGATTTGTTTAATTTATAATTTAAAAGAGAAATTACGTATCATAAATTGCTCAAATACTAATTAATCTTAAATACTATGATACAAACAATTAAAATTATAATGAACTAAATGATATGATGTCGAAGTTCGAGTCGATCTTGCAAGCTAATTGATGAGCCGAGCTCGAATATAGATCGTAAGATCATTAATGAACCGAGCTTGAGTCAAACACAAGACAAGATTTTTATAGACAAGCCAAACTTGACCCGTTTATTAACAAGTGAAGCTCGAATTATGTAAAAACCCGACCTGACTCAACTCATTTGCAGCTCTAGACACTACACAACCGGTATATGTCAATAACAATTAACGAGACATTAACTTACAATCTACTTCATCAACATATATATATATATATAGTTCAGACTAGCGTACGTCAATCGTTCATTGTATGCCCGTCGAGTTTTACTATTTAGAGCAGGAATTGACCGAAATTTTGGGCATGATAATATACCCTAACCTCTAATCGATAAATCTCAGTCCCTAATTCTCTAACCCAAACCACAAGATTCATTTAATCTAAAAAAATAATAACCGACGGTTCTGATTCAGCGAAATATATTGAAGTGCAAAAAAAGTGTGAACACAGGCATACAGCGTACGACTGATGTACGCTAGCCTTTGCCATATATATATATATATATATATATATATGGTGCCTATATATATGCGTATAAAAATTATAATAGTTTGATAATGATCCCTATCTAGCTAGTTGATGTAGATGGGGTAACTCAATAATGAAAGAAGGAAGGAAAGAATATGTCCTAGCCAGTAGGGGTGGTTATATGGTCCGGTTAAATTGGCCCGAATTAATCCGGTCCCAGTCCGGTCTTTTCGGGAATATAAGGATCAAAGATTGGATTGGATACAGTCCGGTCTTGAGTCCTCCTAGCTCCTTAGTTAGGTGGAAGTTGTAATTTCCTTCAGTTGATTTACCGTTGATTAAATTGCGGAAGATCCGACAGTAGCTTGGAATCTCTTAAGCTGAGCAAGCCCTCTCAGACAGATTACTCGGCAGAAGACTAGTCTTCACCGAGATAGAACGCTGAGGCAATTAACACAGAACTCCACTACTGGAATTGGATTCCAGTACAAAGTAGTGAATCGACTAACTCTCGTATAATCGATTCACTACTAATTGAAGAAGTTCTAACAACCTAATCAGATTCTATCTATCTCAAGTTGCAGCAAAAATCAAGAAAAGTTGATCAGGCTTCAATTGACTCAATGAATCATGCATCAATCGATTATAATCAAACACTATATTAATCCAAAAGTCATTACAATCAATATCCCTAACACATGGAACTATGGTTCTTCATACCCAAGTGAGAGAGAGTTCTACTCCATAGAGAGAGAGAGAGAGAGAGAGAGGAAAACAGAATACAAAGCAGTCATACTCATAATAATGGGAAGAATCTACTCTGGGATTATAATCTTCACTTCAAGGATGAAATCCAAGCTTGATTGATGAAACCCAGCTCCAGAATCATTCCTAGAGTTTGTTCTTCGCACGTTCTCTCTCTAGGACTCTGTTTTTGCTCTGGAAATTCGTCTCTCCTCTCAAAGACCCGAAATTGGGTTAAAACCCAGAAAATCAAGACCACACGGCCGTGTGGATCCCCAGCTTCCCATGTGAAGTCTCAGAACGCAGCGTTTGATTAAGTTATTGAATGTACGCTATACGGCCAGAACCGCACTACCGTGTAGAAATATTGCCTGCCCGTGTGAACTCTCTGGAAATCCCACACGGCCAAAAAGGGCCATTACACGGCTAGTGTGGCTTTGCCCGCGCAAATGGGTTCCACACGGCCAAGTCACAAGACCGTGTGGAATTTAGGTCAGCCCGTGTGGTTTCCTCAGCTTCCTCAGACGTCCCAACTTCGTCCAATCGACCACGAACTCGTGCCCAAACCGTCCTTTACGTACCAGAACCTGAAATATCACAAACAAGAATAACCTAGCGTGAAATCGGCTTAAAACACCAGAAATGAGACTCAAACGATATAAGAATGGTGGACAAAAACATGTGTATATATCAAGTCATCACTTGCTCCCACACCGCAACCATGGGTGAAGGAGTATGTTCCTCAACTCCCATTTCCAATCCAGTTCCACAAAGACCGTCTGGAGACTGAGTTTGCCCAATTCATGGCAATGCTGAAGCAGGTAAACATCAGCATGCCCTTTGTGGAGGCATTGTCAAAAATGCCTAAGTACGCAAAGTTCATGAAGGACCTCCTAACAAACAAGAAGAAGCTCGGGGAGCTCTCCACGGTGATGCTGAATGAGGAGTGTTTTGCCATCCTGCAGAACAAGCTACCGGAAAAGCGCAAAGACCTAGGGATTTTTATTATCCCTTGCATCATAGGTAGTTTGCATGTAGAAAAGTCCATAGCGGATCTAGGCGCTAGCATAAACGTCATGCTATCTAAATTATTTCAGAAACTAGGCCTAGGTGAACCCATAAATACTAGGATGAGCATTCAGTTAGCTGATAGATCTATTGTGATCCTATGGGTTGATTTCGTGATTCTTGATATTAATGAGGATGTGGAAGTGCCTCTGAATCTCGGTCGACCATTTCTTGCCACCGCTAATACACTTATTGATGTAAATGATGGCAAGTTGATGTTGAGGGCTAGGGGTGAACAAATCACCTTTTCTGTTTCTGATAATATGAACACCCCCATTTCCATGATGATTTAGACTACTGTGATGTGATTGTTGATTATGAAAACGCACTCACTATCATGAGTGCGGGTACTAACGATTCCCTCGAGCATTGTCTTGTGCTCAGGTAATTGGCATCACAGGAGTTGCAGCTCGCGGCGCTTGAGAGTACCGAGGTAGTAGTGCGAGATAAGCTGTTCAAGCCTATCCATGTCTCACCCCGCATCACTACCTCACTAGAGGAGCCACCAGAGCTCCAGCTCAAACTCCTTCCTTCTCATCTGGAGTATGCATTTCTCCGAGAAGGGAATAAGCTCTGCGTCATCATCATCTAGGAAATGACCCTTGAGCAAAAGACCAGTTTGGTGGCTCTGTTGAAGAAGCACCCCCGGTCCATGGCGTGGAAGATCATGGACATCAGAGGCATTAGCCTATCCTTCTGCTCTCATAGAATTCTGATGGAGGATAAGGTTAAGCCAGTTCAGCAGCCGCAGTGGAGGTTGACTTCGAACTTGGAGGCAGTGGTCCGGGATCGTGAAGTTAATGGATGTCGAGATCATCTACGCTATATCTGATAGCAAGTGGGTCAGTTCCAGTTAGGTGGTTCTGAAGAAAGGAGGGATTACGGTGGTTCCGGATGAGAAGAACGAGTAGATCTTGATGTAGACCGTGACTGGTTTGAGAGTCTGCATCGACTATCGGTGCCTGAACGACACCACCAGGAAGGACCATTTCCCGCTGCCTTTCAATGACCAGATGCTGGAGAGGCTGGCAGGACATGAGTTCTACTACATTTTGGATTGTATCTATGGGTTCTTCCAGATTCCGATTGTGCCAGAGGATCAGGATAAGACTACCTTTACCTGTCCATTTGGCACCTTCGCGTACCGACGAATTCCTTTTGGACTCTGTAATGCACCAACGACCTTCCAACGGTGTATGTAGGCATTCTCCGACCGACTGGTTGAAGAAATTATGGAAGTCTTTATGGATGACTTCTCGGTTTATGGAGACTCCTTCTCACACTGTCTCCATAACCTAGAGCTTGTCGTGAAGAGGTGTGAGGAGACAAACTTGGCACTCATCTATGAGAAGTGCCATTTCATGGTTCATGAAGGTATCATGCTTGGGCACAAGATCTCCAAACAGGGGATTGAGGTAGATCGCACGAAGATAGAGACAATTAGCAAGCTACCTCCCCCTGTTTTGTGAAGGGGATACGCAACTTTCTGGGTCATGCAGGCTTCTACCGGCATTTCATCAAACATTTTTCAAAGATTGCCCTGCCATTGACCAAGCTGCTTGAGAAAGACGCATCATTCCAATTCACTCCAGAATGCACAGCTGCATTTGAGACTTTGAAGGAGAAGCTTACCCATGCAACATGGTGCGTCTTTCTCAACATGGTGACTCCAGATTGGTCTCTCCCCTTTGAGCTCATGTGCGATGCGAGTGATTATGCGTATAGGTGTCAAAACAGAACTCGACCCGTTTAACCCGACAGCAACCCGAATTGACTAAAAGTCAACAACCCGTAACCCGCCTGACCCGCGACCCAACCAACCCGCAACCCAAATGACCCGCAACCCGATTAACCCGAATCCGATTGAACCGCAACCCAATTAAACTCGAACCTGATTAACCCGAACCTGATTGCTCCGAACCCGACTAACCCGTAAGCCGACCGACTCAACCCGAACTTCACCTAATCCACTTGAATAATTATTATATTATACAATATTTAGTTTTTCAAAATAAATTTTTGATTCTAAACTTAGGTAAAATTTATTTTTCATTTAGTATAGGGGATTTAAAAAATATGAAACTCATGTGATATTATGTATTTTAAGAAAATTACAAAAATTGAAACATGAAAGTCACTTGAACACAAATTGTTTTTAACAAAATTAAAAAAGTAAATATAAAATATAAAATCAACACAATGTCAATATTAATAATGAAGAATTAATAATTGAAATCATGGATAATATTAATATAATATATAAATTAAAATTTTGGTTAATTTAACTGTTCAATAAAATTATCAATTACATAAAAATAAATTAAATTAATGTATTTGGTAATTAGATGGATTTAAAAGAAGAGGGAAATTTTGGTGTATTCAACTTTTTGGGAAGAGAAAGAAGAGTGAAATTTGGTTATTTGAATTTTTTAGAAAAGAAACAAAGGGAAATTTTTGGTGTTTTTGATTTGTGGGAAGAGAAAGAATGGGAAAGTTTGATTCTTTTGATTATGAAAGAGAAATAAAGAGGGAAATTTTGAGTTTTCAACTTTTTGTGTAAGGAAGGAAAAAAGAGGAAAATTTGGTTCTTCAATTTTATGGAAGAGAAAGAGGTGGGAAATTTGATTCTTTCAATTTTATGGAAGAGAAAGAAGAGGGAAAATTGAGTGTTTCTAATTTATGGAAGGAGAAAGGAGAGAAATTTTAGTATTTTAATTTTTTTTGTCAAAAGGAAAAAAAGGAAACAAATTTGGTGATTTCAACTTTTTAGTTTTTCAAAATTTTAGTCTTTGAAATATGAATTTTTAATTCTTATATGGAGGGCATGACTGGTTAAATTTATTCTTATATGCTTTGATGGCTAATATATATATATATGTAACTAGCCTATAGCCCGGCCCGTTGGCCGCATTTGTTTAAGGAAATGGAGTTACAATATCTATAATGATAGTGTCGAGAAATGAGTCTTGTTTTATATTATCATAAGATTGTTGCAATTTTGCAATTCGTTGAAGACGAACATGTAATATGAATGAACATTCATAATAAGTTAGAAATACATTTGAAGATTAGCTAATCACAATAAAAATACTTACATGAAATTTTACTAATCACAAATCTAATCTAGTTGAGTATTACGACAAATAACATGCAAGTCCAAAATAAGAAAACTCAATACATTGTCTCATTGTTCATGACATGGTACTCAATTCAACAAAGGCAAAAATAATTTCACCAACACAAGTTCACAATAACCAAATGCATCGTTCCAGGGACCGACTGTGACCATGACTTCAAATGTCTGTTCTCCAAGCATGTTCAGAAGGGCCATATAGTCATCATTGACAACATCTGCATGACTGAATACAGATTCAAAAATCGTTCGTAACTGTGATGATGGGAAGACGATGTCAACACCAATGAATTCGTCCTCAATTGTGAGGTGGACGAAATGGATTCTGGATGCAGGGGACCAGGACGTCGTCAAATTCGTTACACGTCCGGATAACAAAAAAGAGGTGCCCTGATGTAAACACAGAAACGATTATTGTCAAAGCAAATCGATAAAATGCAGCATGCCACAAAAGGCGTACGATTAAAAAGAAATTTATTTGTTTAGTTACCTGATTTTCGACATCCACTTGCAACATAATGAGATCGATGGTGTCGGCACGCTCACAAATTTCAAGAGCATCATCATATTGCAGATTAGCAATAAAACCATGGGGAAGCCTATATATTGGACTGTAAGTTTTGGCATTAAGTAGTGAAAAAGAATCGAAATTACATGATGTAGTATTTGTTGGATGCATGAGCAGTACTTACTGATTGAATTGAGGCAGGCCCGCCATATTGAATGCAATTCGCACGGTCAATGGAACCGAAGTGTTTTGTATGGGAAGTAGTAAACGGAAATTGTAACATGAGAGAAAGTGGTATCTCCATTATATAAAGGAGAGAAAGTGATTCTACACACGTGATTTACTTGGCCGCATGCAGTGGAGTACGTGTGTGTGTGGAAAGTGGGATAGTGGGGTAGTGGAGAAGGATTTGTGGCCTCGTGGGGAGTGGAGAAGGTTGGCCATTTAGAGTTCAAGAGGCGGGTGTGTCACGGAACTCACGACCCACCTTTTTTTTTGTTTTTTTGAGGGGAACGACCCACCTTCTTAAAGTCAAACATGCGCCTTCCTTTTATTTTGTTGCAATTAAAAATTCAAAAACAAAAGAAGGTAATTACAGAATAAAATATAACGAGAAGAAAAATCAGTTCACTTTTCCCAAAAAAGACCTAGCAGCCGCCCAAATTATGCTTTTTCAGTTTTAATAATTCTCACTTTATTCTTTTATCTCTAATAAGTGAAACAATAATTGTAAAAAAAATAATTGTTAAGTCTACCAAATAAGTCAACACCGGTTTATGATCGGTTTTTAATATCGATTAACCATCGGTTATTTGATAAGCCTTGAACCCTTTACTAATCCGGATCGATGTCTGGTTCCGTTTTAACAACATTACTAATTGCGACTGTGTCAACAATTCTTGTCCAAAATTGCCTCTCAAAGTTGCTAATTATTATTTGATGCGCCAACCCGGCCGGCCCGGCCCACACCACCACTAATTAACATGAAATGAAAATCATAATGAATGTATTTAATAAAGAAATAATGGCTTGGAATGCGGCAGCCTTCACCTCATAGAAGATCCAAAAAAATCGGATACTGGGCAGTAGAGGAGGTGGGGGAGTGGAGAAGGATCCGCCCAAGGTAGTGTAGGTTGGCCTTTTTTTTATGGGAATAGGTTGGCCATTTAGTTTCAACAAATCCGGCTGGGCATTCCCTCTCTAACTATATTTTATTTAACTGAACCATGCTTGGGTTGTTTTGTGGGCTGGGTTGTGGTGTTAATTTAGTTTAGTTCAGTTGCGACTATGGAAGTTCTTCTTCGTATTGCAATATAACGGTCACACTCGCATACCCTTCGGTAGAGTAAATTGAGGTACAATTAAATATAAAGTAGTGTGCATAAATCACATTTCATATAATTGGCTGTTAAAAACAGGAAAATAATTTGGACAAATTGAGAACTCAAGATTCAAATTGTAACGACCCGATAAATTTGACAGTCTTAGTCCTCAAGTCGAATAAAACATAATACATCAATAAACCACTACTCAAAAATCTCAGTGAACACAATGTTCTTCATAGTCTTCACCGGTTTACCTTGAGAGTCACAGCTAAGAATCTTGAGTCCCCTTTCCGACGTAACTCGAGACATAGCAACATACAACTGTCCATGAGAAAATACTTGTCTTTTGAAGCAGATGCCAACGTGATTTAATGTTTGACCTTGACTCTTGTTAATTGTCATTGCATATGACAGTGCAATTGGATATTGCCTTCGAACCAGAGTGAAATTTAAGCTCTTGTAGTGGACCGATAGACTTAGGCATGGTAAGTAAACTGTATCACCAACATGTGTCCCGGTCAAAATTTGGACCTCAATAAACCACTTACCTAATCTCTTAACGATCATCCGAGTTCCATTGCAAAGCCCAGTACTCTGATCCAGATTTCGAAGCAGAATAACAGGGCACCCCAACTTCAATTTCAACTCATGTTCCGGAAAATTCCCAATCTTTAAAGAGTTCAAGAATTCAACTGTGTAGTCCCCTTCTTCAACATGCTGATTCTTGGCATCAATCTCTAGCGAATCCGAACTAAAATAAGAAACTTCTTCACCAGGAAATAGACCCAATACATAATTGTTAATGGCCGCAACAGTGTCATTATGAGGGGCTAAGATAGCTCGCTCAACCAAATAGGTTGACATATTTTCAGTGGAGAGTAACTGACCATATATTTCAGCAACAATATCATGAATTGGATCACTGCGACGGGGAACACAAATGTGTAGAGGTATCGGGATAATTGATTCTCCAAAAATATTACTATTTGTACCATCACCAATTTCCAAAAGCCATTTGCTAAAATTTGAGATTGCTAACCTGGCCGATGCTTCAGAATGAGGCAATTTTAATCGCATGTTCTCGGTTAGCTTCAATACTGTCATAGACCGTAAATAAGATCTCTTTATGGAAGAATTAACAATTTCAGTCCGTGTACCCTTCGTGATGATAGGTAACGTCTGTCGGAAATCACCTCCAAACACAATAGTCATACCTCCAAAAGGCTTCAACTCAGAATCAACATGCTTAACTCGGAAAATATCCCTCAATGTCCTATCTAGGGCCTCTATGTTGTGTTTATGAGCCATCGGTGCCTCATCCCAGATAATAAGTGAAGCATTGAGAATCAATTCAGCTACCTCAGAACCTTGCTCAATATTGCAAGTTGATTTTGTATCACAATCCAGGGGAATGTGAAATCTTGAGTGTGCAGTTCTTCCACCGACCATGAGCAGTGCAGCAATACCAGATGAAGCAACACATAATACTATCCTCTTCTCAAATCTTAATTGCTCACAAATTGCTCGCCACAGAAATGTCTTACCAGTACCCCCAAATCCATCCACAAAAAAGCATTTACCCTCATTGGTATAAACAGAATGTAATACCATATCGTAAGCGATTTGTTGTTCTCCATTCAACGGTCTACTATGTCGATCCTCAGAACAGTCTAAGTCATCGGGTCCATAATTCATCTCCATATCTATCAGCCTGTTTACCATATGTGAACGCAAACACTGATCGGGAACAGGCAACCCAGAGAAATCTGCTAATGACTTCGAAAATCTCTCCATCAATTTGTCAATATGAATAAGGCACAACTCCTTAATTTCATCCTCCGACAAATTCAACTGGGGTAAATTCAGCTCTCTACGTCGTGAATGCAAAATGCCTTCACTTAGTAATTCCCAATTCTTTAACCAAAAAGAAGTCACATCAGCCACCTGACAATGAATAAGAATTGTGACAAAAAGTTTTCTAAGTTTATAACCAGAAGCCCAATGCGAAGCTTCTTGGACACAATCATTCCATTCAGAATCTCCTGATAACAGTCCCCGAGCATAACATGCTTTTTGGAATGTTTCATATACCACCCCATTCACTGTTCTAATATCATCATAAGAACAACAACCCCTAACAATATGCAATAGCATTCGCAAATAGTATCGCTCCTTTGCGGATGGGTAGCAGTAATATAATCTAGCAATGCAGGTACCTTTTTTGCGCTGCTGCCACTTCTTGTATTTTTTATTCCATACATAATATTATGGCATCTCCGCAAAGGTATATTTCCGTGCATCCATTGACTGAAGATTGAGATCCATCCATGCTAGCAACATTGAGGTTTGGGAACTGCTAGACTCAACCGCTTCCTCCACGTTAGAATCAACATTTGAATACACTGTATTCTCACCAGGCAAATGACAGGACATACGCAGTACTGTTGGAGAGTGAGTGTATATATCAAACCTAAAAATTCTCCAACATGCTTCTCCCGATGTGATGTAACGGGCATCCATGAATGCCTTTATCTCATCGATTTGCACAACTGTAGTTCCACGATTCCGACCATCCATAGCCGAAGCTGTTTGTTGTGCAGCTACAGTGACCATTGCACGATCCTCGGGTTTGTTGATGTACTTAAACAAATATTTCACAGCCCTATAGAAACATCAAATAAAACCAAGTTGTAGATGTTAGATAGGGAAGTAGGAAAAAGTTGTATTACATTTTTTCTTAAATGTGACTTGTATTAAATAAGAAATCAAAGTACAGAGAACAAAAGGCAACAAATGGATCACAATAGCTTATCCAAGGGGCAAAAAAAAAATGAAGGAAAACACACCAAAAAATATTACAAAAATTACAGAGTTGCGGCAAGAAGTCACACCAATAAGATAACACTGGGTTTATAAAATAACTATAAAAAAAAAAGAGAAATCGCACAAATATTGGTTTGGTTTTTATTCATCTTTGGAAATTAAATCATAATTCATATGCATGCATAAAGTTAATAATGAGTGTAGCATATAAATATACATATAGCCTGTCATTAAGAATCTGAGTTTGGTAATATAATAAAGGAAACAACAACGTCATATAGATAAATACGATTTACTTCAGCCATACCTTGTCTTGTTACAATATTCAATATTGATATGCGCTCCAAATCGTAGTAACAAATATCGATTGTAGGGTACAACCCATCGACTATCCAGATCAACGCCGCCACAGTTGAAAACTCTACCATTGTTCCGCCGACGATATTTAGCAAACCCAGTTTCATCAATAGTTGTTTGAGAAGAGTATTCCTTGGGGTAATGCTTACTACATTTCCCATTCTTCATGCACACATTATTAGGACGTACTGTACCACACGGGCCATGCATCATTGAACTTGTGACAACTGCATACAGTTCAGGATCAAGATCAGGATCCGGAATTTCAGCACATATTATGGAATCAATAGCCGCAGGACCATGGAATTTATTCTCCGAGGCCAAAAAAAGCAATATGTGTGCATGAGGGAGACCCCGCTTTTGCCATTCAATTGCTTTGACATCTGTACAGCAAGATGCAAATAGTGGAAAAGGAATATTAGTTCAATGAGGTAAGAGAGTAATGGATGAACATTAATAGATAAATAACGAATGAATAAGCACACATACATGCATTGATTTTCCCAAATATTTGTTTCTCGCGAATCTCTAACATAAACTCGTCAAGCTTGATTTTGAAAACTCTGGCGGTGATGTCAGCCCGGTCAGGATCTTTGACACTGTACCTTCTAATCAAATCAACCATTAACTGTATCTCTGGCCAGTTAGAATTGCAAGTGAATGTTATAAACAAATCAGGATAACCAATCCACTTGCAAATAGCCATCGCATCTTGAAAATTCTCATACTTGTATCTTGGACTACCAGTGTGTGAGGCAGCTAAAATAACTGGCTTCCCATAAAGCTTGATATCACTATCCCCTCGCAAATAAGAATTCAACAAATCCTTGTAGTAGTGTCCTCTTAGCTTCGACTGATGGGTACGCATCCAGTCTAAGCGTTCAACCTCAATTAATGCAAATGCATTCACCATATATTGTTGAAACAATTTACCAGATAATAACAGAGAATTCGACTCCTGGAGACGGGTTTGAAGACGATATGCATAGAAATCACACTGGGTTATCATTTTATCTCCAACACTGATATTAGAGCTACTGTGACTATAGCTAATGCAGGGATGCCACCCATCCTCGCCATATGGGAATAAAATTGGATATTGTAATGCCATCAGACTTGGATGGTATACGCTAATCCTTTCCATTTCTGAACCCTTCTGTTGAACAATTATATCTGGAGAAAATGATTGCTCTGCTGTTTCATCTACAATCAATGCTGCAATCTAATTCGCAGAGGGAAAATCATATTCTCTACTATTAATTTCACGCTTAGCCAATAGTTTCAGTTGAAGCTCCTGGACACCAGAGTTTTGTATCCTATCTCGCACAGAACGAAATGTACGTACCAGGATATTATTGTCATCAAACATATGCTGGAGGCCTTCAACAATACACTGGCGCAACGGATTCTTGGCAGGATCAGTGGAGTAAAAGTCCATACGATTCTGCACCTCGTTATCTGAATCGTGAATGTAAAGCTGTGCAAATTTCGGACTATCCCCATCACCAGGAACCAAACATCCTATTTGATGATAAATCTGACCACCGATTGAATATACATAAACTCCACGACCATCATTAATAGAGTGATTGACTTTACCTCCGAGAGAAATAAAGCAAAAAACCCCATTATAGGCTCTGATGTTAGTACGAAAGTGACGCGCTAATGGTGTATCCCCTTCAAGTAGAGTTTTAAGAAATTCGGGCACATCTCTGCGGGGAGGCAATTTCACTTTACCATGTTTGCAACATAAAGGAAATGCAGGCAACACATCATTCCGTGTAGATAAAGTACTCTCGAACCGCCACATAACTGCTCCACAATGTTGACACGTACATGAAGGTGGACCAATATAAAAAAAATTCAACCAAAGGAAGACCTAGTGAAATAGATAAGTAATATTAATAAATTTTTGTCACAGTAATTCATAAATTGAATGAGATTGAGAAACTGTGAAGCCGATTTAGGCGCGCTACAGTAAACACAATTATTAAAATAAATGTTCTCAAGGCAAGATAGATTGGTATACCGCTCATTTTAAGTAAGAATAAGTCAAATTTCAGGAAACACCAAAGTTTGTTCATAACACACAAATTTGCCGTTGACACATCAACATCTAAAAACAATCCACTATTTGCATAAGGTGACATGAAGCGTACATCACTAAATTATATGCATGGCATAAATGGGTACATTATACGTTCTAAAACCAAAATAGGAAACAAAATATGTTGACCAGAACACAAAAACATATATCCAATGTACAAAAACTAAACCAAAATAGAGATGAACCATTTCATGTATAATAGTGGCCATTAGAATCCACATACTTTGATTGACTTCTGTAGGAAAGAAACTTCGGCCACGTCTCTTTCTATGCAGATGAATACGTCGAAGTAATCGACTTTGCTTTTGTAATAGAAATCTAAACTCCGGCTCCAAAACTATGAACAACACCAAAACACATACGATATTAAAGAAATAAATAAAGATTTAACAATCTAGAATAGCCTAATTTGTAAGACTTGCTACAAAATTTAGCAAACAACAACCTTGGTGTTCAAAAGGCAAGCCCCTCCTATGAACCTTCTGTTTCAAAATATGATATCTTCTCTTACGGGCGACTTGGGATAGTATTCGCCGAAGTTGAGAGAGTTGGAATTGTAAGGCAGCTTCTTCTGCAGAATTTAAATATAAAACCATGTATTACTCATTGAATAGATGAACTAATTAGAAAAATTAAAACACAGATAACACACCTCTCTCAAATGCTTCTTCCTCTTCAGCAGATAAAACACAGCGTTGGTACTGATCTTCAGGATGAATAAACACTGCTCGACGTTTCCCTAAACAAATGAGATTCAAGGGAAAATATTAATGTCAGTTTGCATTGAAGCAGTTGCGTGCTAAACCATGACACTCACATGGTACAGACGATCGATAAATCTGTGGTTGGGCAGATGGGATGTCATTTGCACTATCCATATTAAATTCTCCAATAACCTGATGCAATCTGAAATAGAGGTCGTGGTAAATGATGCACCCGTTCCAGTAAATTTTGCAGCTGCCATTCATATAAATTAATTAATTGTTACAACAGAAGTTGAACTCCTCACCAATTATAAGTTTGTGCGAGTTAATGACACATACAACACACCACACAAACATAACAGTCGAAGAAAAATATAACTATATAAGGCATAATTTAAATTGATGAACAAAACACATATAACAGAATGGCTTCCAAGCTTGGGGATGCAAAGGAAGAGCGAGAAGGACAACAATGTAATGGCCAACACAAATATAATTCAAAGGCATCCATAAAAACCATATCCAAAGAGAAGTTTGAAAAAGAAGCAAGCTGGCAATAAGAAAAGCACTATAAGTGCTTACCAATTCTAGTTCTTCTAACTATACCAAGCTTATCCCTTCTTTCAATTATGCAGTTTACGCTTTGTACTTTTAGCACAAATGGATTCCAACTCTAATGTCACAATACAAATACAATGCAAATGAAGTTGAAGAACAATAAAACAAACTAATGGAGTGAGATAAAACTGTCCAATGATCTTATGTAATAACGGGAAAAAAGCCTGGTAGAACCAATACACTAACCAGTGGAGCATGCTTATCAATACCGCCTACTTTATACTTCTTTAGTGATTAGAGCTGAAAGTACATTATCAGATCATAGCCAGTCCCATTAGATTAATTAACCTAGAAACATATGAGAGAAAACCTTACTGATCAAGTTGGATTTCGACATTTACCTACAACAGAGTTAACATCAGAAAGTAAATTGATTATGTCTCATACGTGGTGGCGGGTGGGGGACGGCGCGCCAAATTTCGTCGGCGATGGGCCGGTTCTGGACTCAAGTAGGCTGGGCCTCTGAAGTATGGGCTGGCGAGAGAAATGGATCCCCGAGGCCTTATGGTTTACGCTTTCCTTTTCCCCCGCCAGGCCAGCGGTAGTTTATAGCCGGCCCTTCGGTTTACTGACCCGGAAAACGACCCGGACGAAGTACCTGGCTGCCGCCGCCGAACGTCTCTTTCTTTCCTCTTCTTTCTCTGCGGCCCGGAAAAACTCAGCTCAAAATCGGCAGTCGACTGCTCTCTGGAAGACAGTCTAAGCGAAGTGGAATTAAAGTAAGCAGCTTTGTTACTTTCAAGAGAAAGGGAAAAATCAAAAATCCCCTTTTGATCTCTAGAGAATCCAATCAACAGAATGAAGCGAGGAAGGTAAGAGAGAATAAAGAAAACGGAATGAACCAAAGGTAAGGGAGATGAATCTTTGCAACCGAATCCCTGGAAAAAAAAACCCAGAACCCGAATCCCTAAAACTTAAAAGCAGCGACAACAACAAACAGAAATCTGAAAGAGGAAGAATAACTTACGGCAAAACCAATACCGATCTAACGCTTAGAGAACGGAAATCAAAGGTAGATGCAAGCACATAAAAGAACCAGATGATTGAGTCAAGGTTTGGTTTTCTGAAGGCCAAGAAACTTATTCGAATGAGGTGAAAGAGTGGAAGGAAGGGAAATCGGAAATAAAAAATACAAATTAATACAAATTAAATGAGAACGTGGGCCTGGAAGGAGAAAAAAGTGGGTAGTGGAGAGTTTTTTATACAAATTCAATGAGAACGTGGGCCTGGAAGGAGAAAAAAGTGGGTAGTGGAGGGTTTTTTGGTTCTGAAATCAGGCGGGACTCTTTTTTTCCCGCTTAACACTCTGCCACATCAGCTTCCTAAAATCACTCTATGGGCAGGAAATTTTGAATGGGGGTTGCAGTTTTACTTTTCAGTTATAAATTATACTGTTGATTGTTTATGAGCTAATAACTAAATTAACCATTAGTTACAACAATCATTTGTTTAACATATCACTTAATTTGTTTACTTGTTTACTTCTACATTTATTTCAATTTCAACACTACATGATCGTTATTTTACTACACTTAGTAAAATTTTGGCACATTTAACTTGTGTTTGTGTTGAACTTTTATTTCAAAATGGGAGTTAAACTTGTCATGTTAAGTCATACGATTGCAATAACTTTTTATTAACATATTTTCACTTGAAGTCATTTGAAGTCTTTAACAGCAGGAGATCCCTTTTTAATTTATGTTTATGGTACGTGGTTAGGGTACATGGTATATGGTGTAGAGTAATAGGATATATGGTTAGGGTATAAAAATTAGCAAATATCACTTTTTCATCTGTGTTTTGAAAATCAAAGTATGAATTTCACATTTAAATTAACTATACTAGCAAAATCACAACTCATAAGGATATATGGTTAGGGTATAGGGTATGTGTTTAGTGTATAATGTATGGATGGTTTAGAGTATATGATCAACAACATACACTAACTTAATATTGTCGATTGAGGGTAACGCTAAGTGTATAGGATATATGTCATTGAGTAATTTATTATTGAAGTCACAACAATTTTACTAAATTTGATAGTTAATCTTTAATGTTTCAATTTTTAGGATAATTCGAACAATTTTATAAAATAACTTGTTTGGCAACAGTTTACTGGAAATTATTTGGGCAATGAGTTATTTCGAAATTATTCCTTTTATCACTCTGCTTTTGCCAAAATACCACACACCAAATACCATATTTGCATGGTTATACTAAATGAGATACTTTAATCCAATTAATACTGAAATAATACTAAAATATCAAATAAACAATTAATGGTGTCTTTTGGTTGCGAATGTTGATATCACCATTACTATTAGCTAGTGTACTTTACCAATTACGATTAATTACATAACAAGTTTGCAAGTCATACAAATTGATTCAACATTTTGACTAGTTTTTTTTAATTAAGTATATATATACGAGGTAGACAGAGATTGGTTAAGAAGTTGAGAAAAAATATTTTTAATTAGTGTACTAAATTGTGTAAGTTGGTAACGAGTAATGTGAAAGTTACTCGATGCGCTGGCCCAAACAACCCGCAATCCGATCCGCCCGCAACCCGCCTGACCCGCAACCCGATAAACCCGCAACTCGATTTGCCTGCAATCCGATTGAACCCAAAACCGATGAACCCGCAACCCGACTAACCAACAACCCGTTTGAACCCTAACTCGATGAACCCGCAACCTGACTAACCCGCAACCCGTTTGAACCTGAACACGATTGAACCCAGCCCGAACCCGCCCGTTTAACACCTAATTATGCGGTTGGAGCTGTTCTTAGTCAGAGATGCGATAAGCATTTCCAGCCTATCTACTACGCATTGGAGACCTTGAACGATGCTCAGGGGAACTACACCACCACCGAAAGGAGCTGCTCGCCGTTGTGTATGCCTTCAAGAAGTTCCAACCGTATTTGGTGCTTTCTCATGTTGTGGTCTATACCGACCACTCGGCCATCCGCTACTTGATGACAAAGACTGACGCCAAGCCGAGGCTAGTCCGGTGGATCTTGCTTCTACAGGAGTTCGATATAGAGATCTGGGATAAGAAGGGAGTAGAAAATGTTGCATCAGATCATCTTTCACGGTTGGAAGCCTCCCCGGTGGACAACCTCATGGAGGATATCAACGACTCCTTTCCGGACGAGCGACTTCTGGCATTATGCTTGGTGGATAATGTCACTCCTTGGTATTCTGATATTGCCAATTATCTGCTGGGCAAGCAGTTACCTAAGGGGATGGCTACTCACGCTAAGCTTAAACTCTTCTCCGACCTGAAGTACTATTTCTGGAAGGATCCATACCTCTTAAGGATCGGAGCATTTTGTGTGATTCGACGTTGCGTGATTGAACACGAGATGGGAGAAATCCTGTCTCACTGTCACGAAGGACCAGCTGGCGTGCATCACGGAGGGAACCGCACGACACAGAAGGTGCTCCAGTCGGGCATCGCATCCCCCACGATTTTCAAGGATGTTGATGCCTTCGCACGCCAGTGCGATCGATGTCAACGATCAGCTCACATCTCTGCCCGTGATGAGATGCCCTAGAAGTCATTTGTGATTTGCGAGATTTTCGATGTCTGGGGCATTGACTTCATGAGTCCCTTTCCTCTTTCGTTCAGTAATCTTTTTATCTTGGTTGCTGTGGATTACGTCTCGAGGTGGGAAGAAACTCAAGCCATGCCCACCAATAATGTAAGACGCGTCTGTTCATTTCTATAGGATCTTTTCTTAAGGTTCGGGATACCTCGAGCCATCATTAGCGATATAGGAACTCATTTTCAAGGGCAGTTCACTAAGATTCTCTCTCGCTATGATGTGAGGCATAAGGTGTCGGTAGCTTACCATCCCCAAACAAATGGTCAAGCCGAGCTAACGAACCGGGTGCGAAGATGGATTATTGAAAAGATAGTGGATCAACCCTGTAAAGATTGGTCCACCAAGCTCGATGATGCTCTGTGGGCATACCGGACGGCCTACAAGACACCGATTGGGACCTCTCCCTATCGGCTTGTCTATGGAAAGGTCTGTCATTTGCCCGTTGAGTTAGAGCACAAGATCTTCAGGGCCCTTAAGCTGCTAAACCTTGATGTGAGTCTTGCAGGTATCAAACCTAAAATGCAGCTGATGGAGTTAGAAGAGTGGCGTTACCACACCTATGAGAACACCAGACTGTATAAGGAGTGGACCAAGCCTCTCCACGACGCTCGACTCAAGGGCCCGAAAGAGTTCCAGGTGGGTGATCGAGTTCTTCTATACAACTCTTGCCTACGACTCTTTCCGGAAAAGTTGCGCTCCCGGTGGTCTGGAACATTCACGGTCACCCAGGTGTTTCCCTACGGCACCATCGAAATCGCCAATTCGTAGATTGAGCCCTTCAAGGTAAATGTGCACCGCCTCAAAGTGTACCTGGGAGGCGATGTTGAACGGGCAGAATTGGTAATTGATCTCGCGGATCTTAAGCTCCGCCACGGGCGTCCATCTAAAAGATGATAAAGAAGCACTTGTGGGGAGCCAACCCCACCTCGGTTTGGATTTTCTTCCTTTTCTCTTTTTAGTTTTTTGATTTCGTGTGTCGTGTGTCGAACATGGAGTTCTGTGATAATTTATTATGCCGTGTTGAATCTTTGTTGTAAAATTTGGTCTCAGGGCCTGTGGAGTGTTTTGGGAAGATTTTGGTGCGTTTGGGTGGAGACAGCAGAAGCTTCTCCGAAGTTACGGGATAAGGCATCAAGTTACAATCCGTAACTTTGGAAGTCTGGCCGTAACTTCTTGAAGCCTTATGGGGACGACTTGGGGTGATTCCAAGAGGTTATGGGCAAAAGCTCAAAGTTACGGTCATAGCCGTAACTTTCATGCCTCGCCTGTAACTTCCAGTCAACAACCCCAGAAGGTTACAGGCACAGCGAAGTAATTACAACCTCATTCGTAACTCCTTCCCCAACCCGTAACTCTCCCGTCTCAGGAAGGGAGTTACGACCAAAGTTACATCCGTAACTCACCCGAGTATTCCTTAACTGAACGACTCGCTCTGAGTCAGGTAGTTGCGACTTGAGTGACGGTCGTAACTCGCCCGATGAAGCCGTAACTTCAACTTCGTCTATAAAAGTCCGAGCTACGCCCGTCACTCCGCACCAGACCTTCACCCACCCTCGTCAGAGAGCTCCGCCGCCGCCGATCTTCCATCGTGCCCTCCGACCACTCCCGACCTCCGATTGCGGCGCCGGGCTCCCCTCGGTGAGGCGCACCGACCGCGGCCTCCAACTCCCACATTGCCAATTTTTCTTCTTTGTCGGAAATTGCCTCTGGCGACCCTCTGGCGGTTTTTCCTCAGGCCGAGTATGTCCGGTGTTCTCCCTCTTTCCCCATCGCTTTACCTTCCTGCTTGAGTCTCCAGGTTGGTCTTTTGTTGCCTATATCTGTCTTTTTGGAGATTCGGATTGTAGAGTGTAGAGTGATTTGAACCTGTTTTGCATGCTTAGATGTTTAGGGGGGAGAATGCAGTTGCTTGTTTGTGTGGTGGTATGCCTGAACCTGTTGGTCCCTAAATTTTTGGTCGTTTATGCAGTTTTCCTAATGCAGTATAGTGGATTGCGCTTAAGTGTGGGGGAAATGTTGGTCCCGTTTGCCCGCTTTCCCCACCTATCTTGGTTACTAACGAGTTTCAAGGTGTGTGGTTGTCTGTTTGCAGGACAATGGTCAACCTGGACCATGCCTTCCTCCAGGGCCTCTGCTACACCGAGGCATTTGAATTTGCGTTCGCCTAAATGCGTGCGGCCGAGATTGGGTACCACTACAACCTCAATCTCGCCTACATCGACTAATTCTTATGGTGCAATGCCATCGCGGCGGCCATTCCTCACCCTCAGTGGCGCCGCCTGCTGGAGCTTCAGAACGATATCTACGAGGAGCTCACTTTTGAGTTCTACAGCACTTTCAGCCACACCAGGAAGAAGCTGGCTTACCATGAGAGCGCGGTCAATTTCCGTCTTGGAGGTCACCATCACAGCTTGAGCTACCATGAGTTCAACACCGCCCTGGGTTTGGACTCCATTCATATGCGCGAAGTCAACCCTACCTCCCCGCAGCCGAATACCAGGGTTTTCACTACAAGAAAAACATGGTTTAGTGTTGGTTATTTTATGTATTTAGTGTCGGTTAACCGACACCTAATTTTTTTTGCGTCAGTTCATTGATTTGACACAAAAAATGCCGACACTAAACCAATCCGTGTCGATTTTAGGCAACCGCTAGAATAACCGACTCAAAATTATTTTGCGTCGATTAGCGTCAATTATAAACAATGCTATTTATTTATGAGAAAATCCATTTTTTGTATTAGAAACACAAATTGTGTTGGTTGCTATAACCGACTCAAATAATTTAAATTTTTAATAAAAAAATATCCAGCTCTTCGCCCGACAAAAGTCTCCGCCACAAGCTGCGTTCGCCCTCCTCGCCGTTCTCCTCAAACAAATCCTCCAATCTGGGTTCCAATCACCACTTTCTTCTTCCTCTACTCAATTTTGGGTTTAGTAACCCAGCTCCCGAAATCATCATCGTCGAATCTCTTCCTCTTAGCTCCCCTCTCCACCTCTTTGCCAATCTCTTCCGCTTCCTCCTCATCAATTCTCTACCCAAAAAAACAAAAACCTAGAAAACTAGAAAACCCAACATGCTCTACCTTTAATGTGTACGGGATCTATCCTTTGAGACCGAGAAAACAAAACCCCCAAATGCAACCCAACAATCGAAACCCCCAAACCCACAATTGTAACCCTTTCAAACCCTAAAAACGCAAACCCCAAACCCAACATTCGATACCCTTTCAACCCTGGAAATGGCGCACAGGTGACTCATTCAGGAAGGCGAGCTCTACTCGATGCGACGAAGGGGGAGGCACAGCGCGACAGTGGTGGATGGGAAGGAGCTCCGATGATAAGGCCTCTACTCGGTGCGGCGACAACAAGGAGGCGTGCGATGACGACATCTAGGAAGGAGTTTGGGCAACGGTGAGGAGGCGCCAACATACGGCTATGAGGTGGTGCTCGTCTCTTTACGGAGTAGAGTTTGCTTGCAGAAGGAGAAGACGGTGAGTAGGTTCATGCCTCGTGGCGGGTCTTCATCTCCTTCGTCCTCGCAGTCCTGTTGGGAGTTAAATGGTGGTGGAAGCGGAGCAATGGCGATGAGGATGGTCTGATTGGAGGAGAGGATTGGTTGGCCGGGGGAGTCATTTTTTGTCGTGCCACTGTCAAGAAGGAAGGAGAGGAAAAAAGAAGGGTTGGGAGAACGAATAAAGAATGTGATGGAAGAGTAAAGTACGAAAGATAATTTTTGGATGGAGATTTCAATTATTTGGGGATTAATTCAGTGGGCTGTATAGGCAAAATTGAGTGGCAAGTGAAAATTGGCCGCCCTTTAAAAAATTAGAAATTTTCATGTTGGAACCAAAATTTCATTAACATTTGTGTCAGTTCCCAATATAACCGACACAAAACCACAAAACATTGTATCGGTCTTTTTGATAACCGACACAAATTCATGAAACTTGCGTCGGTTCAAACTTAAACGATACAAATCCATAAAATTTAGAGTCGGTCATTGAGCTGACACAAAATGGGGACGCAAAACAAAAAAATTTCGTCGGTTAAATGAACCGACACAAAGCAACCGACTCTAAACCATTATTCTCTTCTAGTGTTCTATGAGTTGTGCCAAGGATGGCCTCAACCTTAGCTATATTCTCGCGATCTCCTTCTCCCGAGTGAGGAACCACTCGAAGGTCACCACTCTACACGGAGGGGCCTTCATCACTCAACTTGCTCGGTACTTTAGTGTGCCACTTGAGGACTGCACCTTAGTCGGACGTGTCACAGACTTCCCCGATGAGACCCTGAGCTCCATGGGGATGATTCGAGTCACGAGGACCGACTCGCAAATTCGATGGATCAACGGCCTGCGACCGAAGAGTTTGATGAGGCGGCGGCGACCGAGCCTCCACCACCTCCACCCCTCCAGGACCCGCTGCAGTTCTTCCCCGTGACCCTGGTGCCGGGTTTTCTTTAGATGTACCAGTCGCCGGCTACTGGGCCACCATGGAGGCTCACTTTGATCGGATGAAGGCGAGCTTGGATCATGAGCGCGACGACAAGCATTACACTCACTTCCTGCTGGAGTGCCTGTGCTCGGAAGCTGACATGGACATGACCCAGACCTTCTGGCACCCTTCTCCACTTCAGGATGATGACGAGGAGGATTGATGCTTGATCGCAAGTTCCTTGTGTTGTGTGCTTTGATGTTTTGTGGTTTTGAGTCGAACTGGATTTCGGTGTGTGTTTTTTTATTGTGTTCCATGGGGCTTACACTTATGTTCCTAACTCTTACACCGTGTGAGTGGTTGTTGTTGTGCCTTGCCATGTTTTACAGAATCTGGTCCTTCCGGTTTGGCCCTCCTGACTGGTCCCAAGTCAGTCCCACTGCAGTCCGTTTTCCCGGTAATGTCATGCTTAAGTGTGGGGGTGTGTATCTTTGGTTGCAAGATATATTTGTGTGCTTGGAGCCTAGTCCACTGCCAAATCTTGAGATTTGAAGGCTCCAAGTACTGATGTTTGCATGATCATATTGGCACTGTGATTGTATGTGGTGAATCGATTAGCTATTAGCATGGATGCGTGGTAACTTGTTTGTGACTAGGACAACCTATTATGATGACTGAGACATGCAGTAGAGTTGGGTAGGGGTTCAATTTTTCGACTGTTCGTTTACCAGGACTTAGATTGATCACTCCTTTTGTTACAGTTGTTTATGCATCTAGTTCTGGGGATCATAATGTGAGACTATGCATATATGTAGCCATGTGAGATTTGAGCCTGCTCATTTCTTTCTTGTGTGATAGATCCCTCTTCCATGATGTGTAGCATTCACATTGTCACTAATTAAGATGATGGAGGCATAGGTTTAGCCCACGACCAAATTGACTATCCTGGTGTGTCATACCCCCTAGTCTGCCCATTTGAGCCGTGTACCTTTCTTTCTTGGTGTCTACAAAGAAAAATCACCTTTTCACATCTCGCAGAGGTTCCACGGAGTGGTTTTTGCATGCTTTCTGATGTTCTGCTGAATAGTATGTGAGTGTTGCAGGCCGTTCTAAAAAAGTTGGGCAGGTGCATGAAAAAGATAATGAAGGTGGCACGTTTTAGCTCTCTAATCGAAGAAAAATTAAAATGAAAAAAAAGAAAACTAATAAGCAGAAGAGAGCTGCCACCATAAATTTTAATAGTGCCCATAACAAGTGGTGTTTCTTAGCAGTTTGGCTGGGAAATGCTGATATTGTACCTTTTTCACTTATGTGCTCTTAAAACGTGGATGATGCAGAATAGTAGAAAAAGAAAGTAACTGGTTTGGTTGAATGTCATTTTGCTGGGTTTGGAAGTATGTAAACTTGTGCTATGAATTATTCCACCACCTAAAAGGCATTTTCCCCATGTCCAAGACCCTAGCACGTCATCTGAACCTGTGTCTAAGACCTCTGGATTATTTAGTGGTGACATTTGATATGTGAGCTCTAGCATTTAGAGGCTATCTGTCATGGGAAGAGACGTTCGGGAATGAGAGTATGAGTATGCACACATCTTGCATCAAATTTTGTCCTGACTCCACTAGTTGAGAGTGAGCAATTCGTTTTCATATTATATATCCCGATGAGTACCTAGATTGCTCGGTCTTGATTCTAATGTCCTAAATTCTATGCATGAGGTTATTGTGTTGAATGAGTGGTTGAGTCGAGTCTATGTTGGTCGGTGAACAGAAGGGGGCTCTTCCTTTATCCGATTTTGCTGCACTTGGATGTCATCGGTGGTGGTTGACCAGGTTGTTGTTGCTGTTGTTCATATGTTGATGCCTAGTAGCCAGTATGATTCACGTATTTTGTGTCTCTCTGGTATGTCCCCAAGGTTTGCATGGTTAAAACATTTTGAGCTTATTGGGTGTCTGATTTGGTTTGCTTGGGAACAAGCAAACGGTTATGTGTGGGGAATTTGATAACACTATATTCAAACATGATTTTCCCATCATTTCTTGATCATTTGAGTCTGGTTTATCCCTCTCGTGGCTTGTTTTACGCTTGTGTGTGTTAGTTTATGATGTTTCAGGTCTTAGTGCATGAACGGGCACGAAGGAGTGAGTTTCGGGGACATTCTGGAGCGAATGAGCAGCGAGTACATGGGAGTTACAGCCAGACCTTGCAAGTTACGGTCTGGCCCGTAACTCCCCTCAAGGAGCTGTAACTGTCGAGTGAAGAATGCCAAGGTTCTAGAGAGCTTTTTGGAGTTACGGCCAGACCTTCGAAGTTATGGTCTGGACCGTAACTCAACCATTGCTCCTGGGCAGCGACAGTTCCACAAACGTTTTTTGAGTTACAGTCTTCCTCTTCAAGTTACGTTCGAGGTAGTAACTCCTCCAAAGAAGCCGTAACTCTTGGTTTACGGAGTGCAGCAACGACGTTGTTTTCTGGAGAGTTACGGGCGGGCAATCCAAGTTACGGCCGTAACACGCGGATTCTCAGCTTATTAAAGGGTTTCTCGTGAAAAATGCAAAGGATCCAGATTTTACTGAGTTATAATGGCAGAAAAAGCACCCTAGAGACAGAGAGAGCGACGAAGAGAAACCCTTGGGCAATAGCCGCCATGAGCAGATTCCTGACTCACTCCTACTGTCACTCTAGAAATTCGCCAAGTGTAACCACTTCCTAAAGCGTAGTATAGCAGGTTTGGGTTTTAATGTCAACCCGGGTCCTAGATGTGATGAATACTCAGTGAATTCTTATTATCTAGCGGTAAAACTTAAGTGATGTGATCAAAGTACGCAGCTTCAACGATATTTTTATGATTTTCTGATGTCGCCTTTCTTGAACTCGAAAAATAAAGATAGATGCGGAATCAATCGGACAATTCCTAACTCGTGATGAAGGGCAATTGGTATATTAAACCAATCGGACAACACCAACTCGTTGAAAGGGGCAATTGATATAGGGTAGAAGCTCGCCACAACTAGACGCATTCTCTAGTTGATAAGAGACACGTGAAACCTCTGGAGCACTCTCGACAGAAGCTTGCACAAAGAACCAGTTCGTTTGAACTTGAAACTTGAAAGTTGATTGATAATAGAATGAGTTACAATGAGGAACTCAGCCTCTTATTTATAGACTAGCTAACACAAATCCAAAGCTTAAAATGAAAAACAAGTCCTACAAGTAAAAGGAAAAACACAATCCTTAAAAGACAAGTAAAAGGAAAACACAATCCTTAAAAGACAAGTAAAAGACTTGGTCAACAACTCCCTAGATTCTAGCCTTGCAATCCTCCCTCACATGGCTTGTGTTCACACCTGATATTCCTTTCACACTTGTACTCCTTTTCACACCTTGTGTTCACACCATGGGAGATCTTCCTTCCTTCTACCAAGCCCATCTTCTCTTCATTCTAGTCCATAAATCGTAGCAACGTGATGGACTTTCCTTCTAGCAAGTCCACGTCCATCAAGAATGATCCCATTTGATCCTTGTATCGTCGTACTCGGACCTTCATCTTTGGACCACGAGAATTATATATTCTGCCAATTGATTTCACATCAACAAACTCGTAGGCCTTGCTTGCAAAGACCTTTTCTTCCACCTTGAATGCTTTCAAGCTCTCTTTAAACCTCTTAAATCGTCTCTTGAACCATGGTCCATGTAGGTATCTAGTTTGAGCTTGAGTGACGTCATGCGGGGTGAGCGGGGTCGCATCATTAAGTGCAGGTTCAAACAAGAAAAAACACAAAGCAAGTTAAACGGTTGTTTCAAGTCGAGAGAGGTCACCCGGATATGGTTCCCCCTAGACTGCAGTTAAGACGGATTGCAATTTACCAAGTTCAGTTTCCATGAAAGTTATACTGCGGAAGGTTCTTAAACAGTCTGAAGTCTCGACTAAAGGTCTCCAGACCCTCTCAATCTGAGTCTCCAGCGGGCGACTAACCTCCACCGGAGTAAACAGATTGAGCCCCTAACGAACCAAACCTCCACTACCGAATTGAATTCGGTACAGAATAGTGAATTGGCTCCTCGACTAAAGTCACCAATTCGCCACCTTCAATTAAGGGTGCTCTATCAACCTAGGCAGATATTCTCATTCTAGGTTAAAGCAGAAACAACAGGAATTTGATTAGGATTCAAGTCATTCAATCATTCAAGCCTCAATCAAATATAATCAACTCATGAAATCTGTACTTGGGTTCATACAATCAGACCTAACATACAAATCTAGGGTTCTCCATACCCAGATGAATGGGAAAACTACTCCATGGAGAGAGAAGCAAAAGCAGATTCAGACGCGGAAATCATACTGTGAAGGATGAGTTTCTGCTCCTGGTTGTCAATCGGCACTTCTCCAAGCTCAAGCCGGGCTCCAATGGTGATGAAGATCAAGCTATGGCACTTGGGAACTCTGGTTCGTCGCTTTCTCTCTCTAGGAATCGCTCTGTCTCTCTAAAACTAGGAACCCTTGATTTTTGGCCTTCTTTTCCTTTAAAAGGCTGACTGTCGCGATACCCGGTCGAAATACCCGGTCGGGTATTTTGGGTCGCGACCGGGTATAATTGAAACGCACTGTTTTTGCCTCAGGGGAAATCCCCGGTCTGGCCCAAGAATCCCCGACCGGGGGTTTTTGCCTCCTGCCCAGGCCCCCTTCTGTTTCTCACGGACGCCCAAAGCCAAAAATCCCCGGTCATGGCCAGATAATACCCGGTCGGGTGTTTCTGCTCATTGCCGGGTATTTTTGCTCTCTAGCACACTTCAAGCCTCACTTGCTCCTTTCGACCCAAATCTCGTTCCTTCGCCTCGATTCCAACGCCGGGTCCTGAAATATGACATAAACGTACAACCTCGCGTGAAATTGGCTTAAAACACGAGAATCAACATCTCAAACGGCTCAAGAATAGGGGTAAAAACATGTGCAATTATCAGTCTATCAAACTCCCCCACACTTAACCGTTTGCTTGTCCCCAAGTAAACCTAACTCAAACCAATGCAACTCTCCAGACCTCTATAGAAACCAACAACCCCGATCATAGGTAGAGGATTTCCTAGATCATTTAGCAGCTTACGAGGTCAACCGACGCACAAGTCATCTCATAGCTTCTTCGGCGAGAGCGCTAGTCTCGAGTCGGCATCATGGCAAATAGTGAACAAAGGACAAATGAATCGTGGATGGGTGGACTCTCAAAAACAAAAGATCATGGACTCACTTTTTTAAAGTGCTCTATTTTCTTTTTAAAGATGGTTGGAACCCCTTTTCTTTCTTTATTGCTTGTTTTTCTGTTTTTTTTTTCAAAGGTTCCAACCTGTTTTTTCAGAAAATGGGGGCTCCCACCTAGCATAGGTTTTGTGGAAGCTCGGCTCTTACCGGCCATGCCAGGATCGGGTGTCTCGAGTCTCGTGCGGGGGAAAGACATGTAAGGGGGCTGGAAGTAGTAGGTGGAAATTGGGAACGGATTCCCGTCTCCCCTTACACACTTTCGCCCTATTCGCACGGGAGACGTTATTTTAAAGCACATTTTAGAGCACCTTTTATGTTTAAACATGATACAGGAGTCCATGACAGGTAGAGAGTCCGCATCACCACACAATTCAAGGGTCCTAAGATCACTAATTCACACAATCAACCAACACAATATGAAGAAGAAAGGAGACTTCTTAAATGCATCAACATCCTCCATAGTGCTACACTACCTCCCTAGGTTGCACATTACTAAAGAGACTGTCAATTCAAAGCATACTGAGCAGGCAATTGCAAGGAACACGTACTTGGAGCCCTCAAATTTAAAAATTTGGACAGTGGACTAGGCTCCAAGCACACAAACAGATCTAATGCTGTCAAAAGATAAACATCCCCTCCACACTTAAGATCGACATTGCCCTCAATGGAGAAGAGGGAAGGAAAGGGGAACGATGTTACCGGTGTGCACGGACTGTAGGAGACTGGAAGCGGACCATTCGGAGTGAAGCGGACTGGAGAGAGGACCAGTCAGGAACAAAGCACAGCTAAAGGGAACAAAAGAACTCAAACACAATTCGTTAGGTCCAATTGTCAGCCCAATAATACATCATCACAAAACAAAAACAAAAACAAACCAAAACCAAACCAGTTCACAATCCGACCCAAAACAAAAGAAATCAACAAAAACCGTGGTGGGGTTGCCTCCCCACAAGCGCTTCTTTACCGTCTTTTAGCTGGAGGCCCATGGTGGATACTCCGCGAGGTGCAGGAACAGGTGCCTCCAAGAGCGGATCCACGTCGCTCTTGAGGTACAGCTTCAGGTTGTGGCCATGCACCTGACGGGTGCGACCACCAGCATTGGTCAGCTCGACCTGGCCATCCGGCAAGATGCAGGCGAGTGAGTACTCGGATGGCCAGGGTGGTCGTTGTGCAGGAGGTGGAACTAGATCATAGTGGTCTCCACCTTTCTTCCGTGCAGGCTTAGCAACCTGCTGCTTAGGCCGCCACTCCTCCTTGATCTTTTTGTTCGGAGGCGAGGCTGGATGGAGTGGCGGCGAAGGAGTGAGAGGAGGATCCTGCAAAATGAGAGATGCAGAAGGATACACGACAGGCTCGTGTACCTGGTCAGAAATGGCATGCACAGGTGTGACAGCAATCATAGCACAGTGATCGAATTCAGTCACAGAAAAAGTAGCCTGTTTATTCCTAGCACGCAGGATCAGTTTAGCATCATGCACATCAATAAGTGCCTTGGCGGTGGCAAGAAATGGTCTACCCAGAATCAAGGGCATATCTACATCCTCATGTATATCAAGAATAACAAAATCAACAGGATATGTGAATGCACCTACATTAACAAGCAGATCCTCTATGATCCCCCTAGGATGCACAATGGAACGATCAGCTAGCTGAATGCTCATCCTAGTAGGGCTAAGTTCACCTAGGTCTAGCTTTTTATACAACTTATATGGCATGACATTTATGCTAGCGCCTAGGTCCGCCAAGGACTTGCCTACATGCATGCTGCCAATAGTAAGAGGGATAGTAAAACTCCCTGGGTCCTTGTGCTTTTCGGGCAGCTTGTTCCGCAGGATAGCAGAACACTCCTCGCTCAGCAACACTGTCAATAGATCCCCAAGTTTCTTCTTGTTAGTGAGGAGATCTTTCATGAACTTTGCGTACTTGGGCATCTTTGACAGTGCCTCCACAAACGGTATGCTGATGTTGAGCTGCTTCAACATTGCCATAAACTTGGCAAACTCAGTCTCCAGCTTGTCTTTGTGTAGGCGAGTGGGGAAGGGAAGCTGGGGCACATGCTCCTTAACCACTGGTTGTGGCTTGGGAACAAGGGCTTTCTTCTCCACCCGCACTTCTGCATCGTCGGCTGGAAGTGCTGAAGCAGGTAGTGGTTCCTCCTGCCTGGCCGGGGCAGGATCAGCGGAGATGGTCTTGCTGCTCCTGGTAAAAATGGCATCCAGCTACTGGTGCGGCTCCCGTGGATTGGGGATGGTGGTGGTAGGTAGAGTCCCCGGTGCCCTGGTGTTGTTCTGGCGGGCTATTCCTCCAATTTGATGTTGGAGGTCCTGCAGTATAGCACCTTGGTTCCTCTGACCTGCCTCCAGCGAGGCGATGCTCTGGTCTATCCTGGCAAAATTTGCTTGGCTGGTAGTCATGAATGCCGCTAAAATGTTTTTCAGCTCCGTCATCTGGTTATCTGGAGCTGGAGCTACTGCTGGCTCGGCATACTGACACTGGGGCTGCTGGAATGGCTGCCCCTGTCTAGGCTGGTAGGGCTGTTGCGATGGAACTGGCCCCTGTCTGGCCTGGAAAGGCTGCCTCTGCTGAAAACCACCTGCTGGCTCTGGGAAACCAGGTGGTTTAGTGGTGTTACTACTCCAAGCGAAGTTGGGATGCTGGCGCCACCCCTCATTGTATGTGTTACTGTATGGATCGAGGCGCCGCGCATTGGCGATGAAGGCCAACTGCTCCTGGGGTGTAGAGGACTCCCGCATAGCCTGGCAGTCCTCCACCAGATGATTCGAGCTCTCACACCACTGACATTGAGCTACTGGAGGTGTAGCCAAACCTCGGCCCGGAATAAGACTGTTGGGCTGCTTCAATGCCTGCACTAACTCCGCCACCTGGTGCTCGAGCTCGGACCTGGCCTCCATGGCGTGCACACCACGGTCCCGAGAATTTCTGCCTCTGCTGCTCTGTCCCCAGGAGTGATCTCCGGCAGCCAAGGTACTGATCATTTGGTTCAACTCGGGTGGAGTCTTAGCGAGAATATCCCCTCCTCGGCATAGAGACTCAATCACCCTCTGGCTGTCCGGGGAGAGAGCACTGTAGAAGTTCCCCACTGTGAATGCATCAATGAAGCCATGATGGGGACACTGCCAGAAATATCCCATGTACCGCTCCCATGCATCCTGAAGTGACTCGTCTGGCTCTTGGCGGAAGTGAGTGATCTCCCGCTGGATCTCTGTGGTCTTCGATGCTGGGTAGTACCTGCGCACGAATTTGTCGGCCAGATCATCCCAAGAGGTGATGGACAATGGGGGCTGGGTCTCCAATCACCTCTTAGCATTCCCCGTCAGAGAATGGGGGAAGAGGTGAAGGCGGATTGCGTCATCAGGGACACCGTTCAGCTTGAACCCGTTCGTCAACTGCAGAAAACAGGAAAGATGCACCCTTGCCTCCTCATCCTTCAAGCCATGGAACTGGATAGATGATGTAATGAGTTGAATCCAGCATGGTTTGATCTCGAATTTGTTCGCTGGAATAGGCGGGTAGAGGATGACCGGGCGGATGTCAGCAATCTGTGGAGTGTAGTAGTACTCCAAAGTGGGACCCGGCGGCGGTGGGTGATGATGAACCCCATCTGCCTGGGGTATGGGGTTGTTCCCCAAGACCTGATTCACCGGGGGAGCCTGGTGAGGATTCCCCTAGTGTGGATTGTAATCTCCTTCCATCTCCTACTCCTCCTTGGACTCGCTGCTCAAATGGCCGTCTATGCGCTCCTCGGTAGCCAGTTTAGCTCGCTGTTGTCTCCTGAGTTGGCGACAGGTGCGTTCAATCTCTGGATTCAACGGCAGTAAACCTCCCGACTGGCTACGAGTCATGCACTACCTGCACACACTCAAGCAAGCAAACCCATGAAGGCACAAGTGGGACAAAGCAAACAATGCGAAAAGAAAAGCTAAATTAACAGAATTCACGTTTCTTCAACAACCTAGCGGTCCCCGGCAACGGCGCCAAAAACTTGACTCACTCCTACTGTCACTCTAGAAATTGGCCAAGTGTAACCACTTCCTAAAGCGTAGTATAGCGGGTTTGGGTTTTAATGTCAACCCGGGTCCTAGATGTGATGACTACTCGGTGAATTCTTATTATCTAGCGGTAAAACTTAAGTGCAGGTTCAAACAAGCAAAAACACAAAGCAAGTTAAATGGTTGTTTCAAGTCGAGAGAGGTCACCCGGATATGGTTCCCCCTAGACTGCAGTTAAGCCGGATTGCAATTTACCAAGTTCAGTTTCCATGAAAGTTATACTGCGGAAGGTTCTTAAACAGTCTGAAGTCTCGACTAAAGGTCTCCAGACCCTCTCAATCTGAGTCTCCAGCGGGCGACTAACCTCCACCGGAGTAAACAGATTGAGGCCCTAACGAACCAAACCTCCACTACCGAATTGAATTCGGTACAGAATAGCGAATTGGCTCCTCGACTAAAGTCACCAATTCGCCACCTTCAATTAAGGGTGCTCTATCAACCTAGGCAGATATTCTCATTCTAGGTTAAAGCAGAAACAACAGGAATTTGATCAGGATTCAAGTCATTCAATCATTCAAGCCTCAATCAAATATAATCAACTCATTGGGTTCATACAATCAGACCTAACATACAAATCTAGGGTTCTCCATACCCAGATGAATGGGAAAACTACTCCATGGAGAGAGAAGCAAAAGCAGATTCAGACGCGGAAATCATACTGTGAAGGATGAGTTTCTGCTCCTGGTTGTCAATCGTCACTTCTCCAAGCTCAAGCCGGGCTCCAATGGTGATGAAGATCAAGCTATGGCACTTGGGAACTCTGGTTCGTCGCTTTCTCTCTCTAGGAATCGCTCTGTCTCTCTAAAACTCGGAACCCTTGATTTTTGGCCTTCTTTTCCTTTCAAAGGCTGACTGTCGCGATACCCGGTCGGGTATTTTGGGTCGCGACCGGGTATAATTGAAACACACCGTTTTTGCCTCAGGGGAAATCCCCGGTCTGGCCCAAGAATCCCCGACCGGGGTTTTTTGCCTCCTGCACGGGCCCCCTTCTGTTTCTCACGGACACCCAAAGCCAAAAATCCCCGGTCATGGCCAGATAATACCCGGTCGGGTATTTCTGCTCATTGCCGGGTATTTTTGCTCTCCTGCACACTTCAAGCCTCACTTGCTCCTTTCGACCCGAATCTCGTTCCTTCGCCTCGATTTCAACGCCGGGTCCTGAAATATGACATAAACGTACAACCTCGCGTGAAATCGGCTTAAAACATGAGAATCAACATCTCAAACGGCTCAAGAATAGGGGTAAAAACATGTGCAATTATCAGTCTATCAATTCCCATTGTCGTTTTGATGATGTCTTCTCTGAGCATGACGTTCTCACATCTCTCCATGGAGTAATTTTCCATTTCATTTGGGTATGAAGAACCCTAGCTGTGTATGTTAGGAATGATTGTATGAAGCCCACTTGCGAATGACTGATTTGATGAATTCAATTGAGGAGTTATTTAGAATTGCATGAGTCCTTATCAAACCTATATAAATCCGTCTTTAACCTAGAACGATAGTCTCTGGATAGGTTAAAAGAGAAACCTTTAATTGAAAGTGGTGAATCGACTGCTTTAGTCGAGAAGTCAATTCACTGCTTTGTAGTGGAGTAAGCGCACGCAGTAGAGGAAGTGTCATGTGTTTAGCCTCGGTTAGTGTATGCCGGTGGAGGTTAGTCGCACATCGGGTATTCGAACCGAGAGGGTCTGGATAACTTTAGTCGAGAATCCAGACCAGTAAAGAACTTTCCACGGTTTATTTGTCAATATGAGTGAATCAAGAACTTATAACCTAAACTAGCTGCATACTAGGGGGGAACTATACCTGAATGAGCTTTAGCACCTGAAAAGAGCCAGCACATTACTTGCTTTTCATTTCTTTTGCTTTGAAATCACTTCACTCACTCAGTCCCGCTAGATAATAGAGGTTCACGGAGTAGGCAGTAGATCTAGAGCCCGAGTCGATAATTTAACCTGAACCACTATTCTCCATTTCCATTCTGTGATTATACTTGGTCGTAGTTTAGTGTTTTGTCATAGCGTGTCAATAATTCTGATGAGTTATAAAACTTGTGATTTCCACCCATGTAATAGGAACTCTATTTACTTGGGTGAACAACTAAAATTCACCCAACTCCTCGAATTGCATTCGCTAGGCATTATGAGGTATTGGTAGAAACTAATTGAAGTAGAAGTTTATCAACTACCAATATCAAAAGAGCTAAAGCACAAATGGATTCTTGAACTATGATTTGTTCCTATCCATCCAAAGAGAAATTGAAATCAATTTCGGTTCAATTTGGTCCAACTCACAATTCGTAGCTCTGTCCTTGCGATCGGAAGCACGAATTTTGCTTGAAGACATCATTGACGACGGTCAGCGTAAGATCAAAGATGTTGTAATATCATTTCCTTATTGGATCATGAGGTACAAAGGTGTGGTTGTGACTTCGTTCGAGTTTATTGACTGTGGATATTTGTACGTCTTATAGTACTCATAAATGTGAAACTTGACCATGAGAAGAGAGCGACTTCCTTCAGGAAGTGAAGCAACAATGGAAGGAACAATGACAGAGTGATTAGGTCTGCGAAGTTGACTGTCACAAAAACCGTTACTTTACCATCGAGGAGTCTTGTAGCTTCTTGAACATTCTGCACTGCTGCCATCAACACCAACAATTCAGTCGTTTGTGGTTCTTCACCTACGTAAATTGTGGACACCGCTGTAGAGGACAAGATTAGGCCTAGAATTTCCACAGCTAGTAAAGAATCGAATGCTTGCTTTGCTAACAAATCGTACAACAAAATGACCAAGACTGAAATTCTGTGTTTTTCAAACTCATTGAGGAGCTCTGGTTTGGTGTGTGCAATCGGAGCCTTATTGACTTAAGTAAGACTAAATTTTATATTAGCATTCAAATAAATTAAGTATGTATGTATAGGTGTTATTAAAGCATACAATCCGATCAATTATCTCATGACTCGATAAAGTGCGGATTTGTGTGTTCTATTTGAACAATATTGATCCCATGAAAACGAACACACGCATAATTGGTGCAATTCAGTTTTGGCTTTTGAATATAATTCGCATAATAATTCAGATGAGTTATAGAACTTTTAATTTCCTACCATGTAATAGTAACTTTATATATTTGGATGAATAACTATATTGTCACCCAATTCTCTAATTTGTATTCACTAGGCATCATAAGGTATTGGTGGAAACTAATTGACATGCAAGTTTATCTCCTACCAATATCAAGAGTTAAAACACAAATACATTTTTGAACTATGAGTTTTTCCTAGCCATCTAAAGAGAAATTAAAATCAATTTATATTCAATCTGGTCCAACTCACCATTGGCAGGTCTTTCCTGTGATCAGAAGAATATTGTCGCTCGAAGAAGCCAAAAATAACACCATTCTTCTTAAATGAAGGGATGTCGAGTTTTACCAAAGATCATGGTGTTTTCATCAATTATACAATTGTGGTTGGTAGTTTGCTCAACTAGTTTTGCTAGTTAGCTTATTGGGCTAATTTTGTACAGATTATGCGTAAGTAGAGTTTCCAGCTGAAGAGGAAGTCAATGAGAAGAGAGGAAAGGAGGATTTGAAGTTGGATGAAAAGGAAGAAGAGGAGGAGAAAAACAACGATACTTAGGTTGTTTCATGCTAGCCTCGACTACTACGTTGTCGTCAACAAGCTTGGTGATATCTTAAAGCACACGGAACTTAGAAAGTAATTACCATTAAACAGACTAGGGATATTGTTGCATATCAAAATAGTTTCCATTAAACGAACTAGGGAGAGTGTTGCATATCTAATGCCTATTAAGTCACCAGCAGTTCTGTCATTCCCATTAACTTCGACGAAGCCTGAAGCAGGAAAAGCCCCCAAATTGTGACTAGTGTTTGAAACCCCAGCTCTAATTCCCCAATTGTATCAAACACATTCCCTTCTTCAACAATCCCCTACCCTCCACCGCCTTTGCCCCTATTGTCATCCAAATCCATAGGATTGGTGTTGTTGTTGTTGTTGTTGCTGCTGCTGCTCTAGAGGAGATGTTTGAGACCAAATTGAGACCAAACAACGAGTCATCAAACTCGCTTGACAAAGTTTGAAAGCCTCCACTAGTCAATTGTTAAAGTCCATCAGCCTCAAGCGGTGGTGGCGGAGATGTTGACGTAGGGGAGAAAAGGAAGGTTGAAGATCAAAGGGCATTTTTAGCATTTACAACCGACGAGGAGATGAATTTGGAGCTGTTGTTAGAAGTAGAAATTTTTTTGGGAAATGGAATCTGATATGATCAAAATTGGCCAACTCTACACGTTTTTATTGATTGCCAAAGAAGCTATCAAGGTTGGGAAGAAGAAGGGCAGAATTTGGCTGTGTCAAAATCCGTGTTCAGGGTACCTACTTTGCAAGCATGCATCTCACAATTGGCTCAATGGAAATTCAAGTTTAATGGCTTGTATTGAACACGAAGTGATTATCTACACATTGGTATGCTTGGTTTCTCAAGAAGAAGTCATTAAGGTTGTTTTCCAAGGTCTCAAAGTTGCTACCTCAAAATAGGAAAACTGTCAGAATCTGTCCAAGTATAAATGTGTGGTCATGAAGCCTACTTTGGTGCTCAATTCGAGGAGCATGGATCAGATTCAAGTCAAGAGGGTTCTACCACATGAAAGTATGTACTTTTTTCTACAAGGAGAAGGCATTGGATAGAAGAATGGATACTTAGAAGGCTTTGAACATACTCTAAGATCGTACAAAGTCACAAAAATCTGCCTTTGAGAAACAGAATTATGCTTTCCTAATTCAACTAGGATTTCATTTCATTGTTAGATTTTGATTCCTTATCGAGTTGTATTGTGTTTAGACTTCCTTATTAGTTTGTTAGACGTATCTTGGTTTATTTAAACTCGTCTTTTGCATTGTAATCGTTAGAGTTGATTGAATTGAATTGAAACCGTTAGGCTTTTGCAAGTTTGCGAACTTGTGAGAGCTTTGGTGGATTCCAAACTCTTTGAGCTCTTGTATCGATCAAGAACGTGTTGATCATGGTCGAGCATCTATCATTAAACCAATCGAGCCTTTCCCCAGGTGTGGAATTGCACTTTTGGTTACGTTTTATCCAAGTTCGTATTAAGAACGCTTCATTCGGGCTCAATCGATCCTTCGATTGATTCGTTAGTTGCGTGACTTTGAAAATATACACCCCAGGGTCGTATTAGAATCAGAATTTTTTCATCACTCTTTTGAAGTGTTTATTTTGAAGTAATATTTTTAAATACAAAATTTCATGTGAGGCAACACATCACTAATCAATATTTTGATGTTGACCATTAATAATCAACGTAATGACGACAAACTTGATGTCAAAATCATCCTATTCTAATACTTTATGATAGAAATGACACTCTATCAAAAGTTTGAGTTTTGTACTGATAGCAGACAACTAAGAGTTTGGGTTTGTTATTGAACATAAGTCACACAACTATTGGACTGAAACTTTTGGGAGAGAGACTAAATGTGACATGTTTCAGTAATCCAACTGACTAAATGTGACATGTTTCAATAATTCGAGTGACCGGAGTTGGATAGAGGCTACAGAAGAGTGACCAAATGTGACCTGTTTCAGTAATTCGAGTGACCAAAATTAATATGAAAATTTTCTAGTGACTAAACATGACACGATTTAGTAATCTTAGTGACCAAATGTGGCATTTACGCTCCAAAAAAATGTCGTTTGCTACTCCAAACGAGCAATTTTTTTTTTATTTTGCCAAACTTTGGAAGGCCATAAATTTGTGCTCCTCAATCCGAACGTCATAAAGTTTTTTTTTATTTCGCATAACTTTTATATAACTACAACTTTTACTAGGAAATAATTTTTTTAAAAAATATATTTTTGGGTATACGGGATTTTGGGAATAACTTTGCCTTTACATTTCACAAATCCACATACATTCCAAAATTATGGTTATGTTAAAAGTTGTAGTCCTTAAAAATTTATGTGAAATCAAAAAAAGTTTCATGACATTCGGATTGCGGAGCACAAAGTTATGGTCTTTCAAAGTTTGTCGAAATTGAAAAATTGATCGTTCGGGGTAGCAAACAAAAACTATTTCAGTTTAAAAGATCTTGAAAAGTTATGTGGAATCAAAAACTATTTCGCTAGGATCGGATAACCAAGCGCAAAGTTACGTTCGTTTGAAGTTTCTGCCTTAGGTCAGACCTTCAACGCGGCCGACAAACGCGGTGAAGCCTTCACCGCGACCGTCAACCGCGGTGATGCTCAAACATGTGTAGATTGAGAATTTCTCATAAAACGTGTGTATTTAAAAAAAAACGTGTGTATTCTAGGAAAAAAAATCCCTCGATTCCTAAATTTACTTAATATGAGCAAGATGGCATGTCCATTTTTGCCCTTGAGATGGTAGAAGAAGTGGTCTGTATAGTGACCCGAATCTACTAATCTGAAGAGGTCTAACGAGTTTGTAACATTTTCAATAACCTGTTCATAACCAACATCCCAGGTCGATCTGCTCTGTCATACCCACAAGCTCAATGTTCATTAAACCTTGAAATGACTTCTTACTAGGACCCAAATCTCTCCATCTGAAAAGGTTTATCAAGTTTTTCATCAGTATCTAACATCGTACCGAAATTGTTTCAAATACCAAATTAGAATAGTAGTTTGTTGTTCTTACTCTGCTATACAACAGAATAAGCCAAGTGTTTTGTAGGAGTTGCTACTTGTGTAATGGTCGTCACTCAACATCGTACCAAAATTATTTCAACACCAAACTACAATCGTAATTTGTTGTTCTTGCTCTGCTAAACTGCAGGATAAGTTGAGAGTTTTGCAGGAGTTGCTACTTGTGAAAGAGTCGTCGGTCACCATCTAAAGTCTAATGTTGCAATATTCGCTACACAAGCACACTTCAAGTTCACCGCATAATAAAAATGTCAAACGAAAGGAGAGAAGAAAGCAATAATAAATGGTGCAAGGTGAAAACACACTCAAATCTTCTAATGATATTCTCTCCACTCACTCAGGCATAGTAATGCAAGCTTGCTTTCTTCTTGGCTTGCACTTGGATTATGCCTTCATTGAAATCCTCATGATTCTCCTCGCTTGCATCCCGTCGAAGTGCAAGCATCCCGACTTCGGCGCACACTGCTTTCAGCTGTGCCCCATTGAAGTCATCCGTCGAACGGCCTAGTTCCTCAAAGTTGACATCAGGATGAACATTCATTTTCCTCGAGTGGATCTACATATATCAGAGAAGCTGGAAATGTCAGAAACTTTCCATAGTTCCATCTCTCCCTGCAATTAAAGAAAGTATTAGGGTATAATAAACCTGCAAGATCCAGGCTATAGCTTCTTTAGTCGGATGGGGGAACTCAATCTTACGATCCAAACGACCAGAATGCATAAGAGCACGGTCCAACATATCAGCTCGATTTGTTGCAGCAATCAGCTGAATAAAAAAGGCATTTTGTTAATTACAACAAACAAGCCATAGTTATTAGCATAAATTTCTAGGGAAAGAACAAACCTTAATTCGATCATCGCTGCTAAATCCATCGAGCTGGTTAAGCAATTCCACATGGTCATTTGTACCTCCCTATCGCCACTTACTTCACTGCAGACCAAACACAACTAGAAATCAGTTGAGATATTTCAACATGTCTCAATAACACAAGGAGATAGAAATGCCATGATATCTTGTGAGAAAAACAACATACCTGTCGAAATGCTTCGTCCCAATTGCATCAATTTCATCAATGAAAATAATGCATTGTGACTTCTCTTTTGCAAGTTGAAATGCATCTCGGACAAGTTCTGCTCCATCACTGATGAACATCTACACAACATAACTCACAATTAGTCTCTGTTTATATCAAGAAATTGTCATTCTCCAAAAGGGAATACAGAAATACTTAAAGGGGCAAAGAAAGGGGCGAGAAAGCCATACTTGGATAAGTTGTGGGCCAGCCAGCTTTAAAAAAAGTGGCATTCATTTGTGCAGCACATGCATGAGCCATCAACGCTTTACCAGTACCAGGAGTATGATACAAGAGAATTCCCTTCGAGGGACGGATGCCCAACTTCTGAAACCTCTCTTTATGAGTCATGGGAAATGCAATGGCCTCTACTAGTTCTTGAATCTGCAATTTCAGGGATTCCATATAGAATATGAAACGCTCAACGATTAGCCATATATCCAATAGTGCTCTTTCACACTAAGAAGAAAAAAGAAGAAGATACATACCTGCTTCTCCAACCTCCAATGTCATGTAGTCCTCGGTAGGCTTCTCGTCAACCTCCATCGCTTTTACTCGCGAATCATACTCCAATGGTAAAGTGTCGAGGATCAAGTAACTATCTTTGTTGACTCCAACCAAGTCACCAGGCTTCAACTTGTCAGGGTCAACCAAACCAACCACGGGAAGGAAAATAGTCTGCAAGGAACAAAGAAGTTCAACCATTTTAGAAGACAGAATAGGAAAACGAGTTCAGAAATTCTATCAAGTAGAGTGAGAGAGACTCCACACCTGACGAGTAAATGTCCTTAGGACTACACATTTCCCTTTTCTTTGCGAGTTGAGGTCAATGTTAGCACCATCTTCTTCTGCATCATCTTCTAGGTTCATCTCAAGAATCTATAACAAAGCCCCAACACGAAAACCCAAACTGATTATGTAAAACTACTCGCGAATCAATCAAGCAAGCACAACAACGAAAGGTCCCTAATTGGCTAAAAAGTATATACCTCCGCAATGTTTCCAACCAAGTAAGGAAGCTGTTTGTTGAACTTAATCTTCTCTTGATTCTCCTTTATTTTCTCCTTGTAAGACTTCGATTTGAGATTCATCCTCTTCAACTTTTCCTACCAGACCCCAAAACAAAAACCCTAATTCAGCCCTCGAAAAGATGAAACCTAAGCGGGGAGCTCAAAGCAATGGCATAAAAATCGAGAGAGACCCAAAAAAGGTGAGGGGATGGGGATGAAAGATCGGACTTCCACTTCATAATCCAAATTTCGTTGTCAAGAAGCCTGAAAGCTCTAGAGATGGCGTCAGTGGGCATGGACGATAACTGATAGTCCTCGAAAGTTGTATCTTCCACCATGATAGTCGCCATTACTTAACTGTGAGCGAGAGAGAATCTTCGACGGAAGCGGCTTAGATTTTCGACGGGATGAAAGATTGATAGTTTGCTTATTTCGAGGTCGTCAGAGGTTTATCGCTATTTAAAATGGGATGGGAGTTGCTAAAGGTCGCCCTTCAAATTGCTAAATGTCGTCCTAAAAAATATCAAAGTTACAAATTTAACCTTTTAGCTACTTTACTCTTTTTTTAGCAAACAAACACCTCTTAGTAAAGAAAATAAAACAATATTAAGAAGAGAGAATCCATTATCGTCATTCCTGAGTTGGAATCGTCGATATGATGTCTGGATCATGACTAGCGACTCTGAATCGGTAAAGTTCACTCAAAAAATTGAAAAAAAAATACAAAAAAGGGAACCGTAGCTCACTTGCGGTTGCACCATGGGCCAATCGCAGCTCACTTGCGGTTGCACCATGGGCCAACCGCAGCTCACTGCGGGCGACGACGACGGCGGGAAAGACGCCGACGAACTGGTGCGTCGAGAGGGATTCGCGAAGAAGGCAAATTAGGGGTTTAGTTTGAGGGGTTAGGGATTGTTTGGTTTGTTTAAATTTTGAAATTTTATTGTGGATAAATAAGGGGTTAATTGCATGATTGGTCACTGAAATTACAAAAAACGTTTATGTTTGGTCACTGAAAATATTTAAATCCAATCTTGATCACTCAAATTAGTTAAATGGTTCAAGTTTGGTCACTCTCCGTTAACTCTAGCTTACGTGGCAGTCAACTTTCATAGTTGACCATTAAATATGTGATGTGGCAATTAAAAAATTATTAAAAATAAAAAAAAAATTTATATTTTCCACCTCATTATTACATTCATTAAAAAATAAAAAACCTAATTTCTTTTCTACACACCCCAAAACCCTAACCGACCCAACCTCACCATCACCAGATATACGAAACGAAAATCACTCACGATTATAGATACCCGAAAACCAGAACCAGCAGCGAAACCGAGCAAGTTCAAAAAAACTGCAGAGAGTTCACAAAGCAGGCATCTTTTACACCAGAATCATCATACAGATGCAGATGCATCAGTCTGAAACCTCTCATCAAACAAATCTCAATGCCCATACCCCTTTGAATGCCCGATCAACGACATGCAAATGCAGAATTCGACTTCTCAACCTGCTCAAAGTCAAGCTCGCATCGTCCCCCTGACATTAACACACCCTGACAAATCCAGGAACTCCAAATTCA
Source organism: Linum trigynum (assembly GCA_964030455.1). NCBI lineage: Eukaryota > Viridiplantae > Streptophyta > Magnoliopsida > Malpighiales > Linaceae > Linum > Linum trigynum. Next base: position 25,641,147 of record OZ034821.1, on the reverse strand, counting down.
AGCACCCTTTGCTGATCGATTCGATCCCTTTGGCCGTTAACCTCGAGAATCGAAGCTCTAAGTGCTTCAACCCTGTCATGAACTTCCCAATTGTTACAGTTTCCGAATCTGCTTCAAGAGGGCGAGCCATGTTTGCCATGAGGTACTCGTTTGGCACATTCCCTGGACGCTGGGAAGAAGATTGAAGCTTAGGGGACCTGGGGAAAAAATCAATTCAATTCAATCCCAATCGTTTCTCTAAATCATCATCTAAGAAATTCGATTGAAAATTAATTTTTGTAGGGTTTAAAGAAACCGTCTTTTGTTACCTCTCGGCGGCGAGATTGATGCATCGGTCGGAGTAGTGACGGGAGCGGATCTCGGAGAGGGTTCCGTCGCTCCAGGCGATGGCAGAGCGTAGCATGGAATCGATCCGCCTCTCAAACTTCGGAGATCACCTGAGAGGGAATGCCGGCCCGGAATCGAAGCAGGTGTCGAGGTCGAAGGCGGAGTGGGGCGACGAGTCGGTGAAGACGGCGCACCAGGGCTTGCAGAAATTAGGTTTTGGGGTGTGTAGAAAAGAAATTAGGTTTTTTATTTTTTTAATGAATGTAATAATGAGGTGGAAAATATAAATTTTTATTTTTTTATTTTTAATAAGTTTTTAATTGGGTTAATTGCATGGTTAGTCACTGACATTACAAAAAATGTTCATGTTTGGTCACTGAAAATATTTAAATCCAATCTTGGTCACTCAAATTAGTTAAATGGTTCAAGTTTGGTCACTCTCCGTCCATTTCCGTTAACTCTAGCTTATGTGGCAGTCAACTTTTATAGTTGACCGTTAAATACGTGACGTGGCAATTAAAAAATTATTAAAAATAAAAAAATAAAATTTTAAATTTTCCACCTCATTATTACATTCATTAAAAAATAAAAAAATAAAAAACCTAAAAACAACTGAAACCAAACCAAAAACAACCGACAAGCTGCCGGCGACCATGTAATCGGAGACGAGAAGCTTCTCGTCTTTAGAGAAGTAGAAGGCTCTGAACGGAACCAAATTGCCGTGCCGGACTTTTCCCAAAACTTCCATCTGCATCTCGAATTCCTTCTTCGTAACCACCACGTCTTTCAGCCGTTTGACGACGACGGTGGTGCCGTCTTCGAGGACGGCCTTGTACGAAGTGTCGACGCTGCCTTTCACGAGGACCTCCTCCGAGGCTCTCAGCAGATCCTCCAGGTCGAAGCTGTACACTCCTCCTTCGAAGAACACAAGCTTGTTCGGCTCGGCCGAGCCGCTGGTGATGTCCTCTTTGGAAGAGGAGGTCCCGCCGGATTCGAGGGGGATGGATCGGGCGGCAGCTCCCACTGGCTTCGGAGGTTTGGGGGACTGCTGTCTCTGTTTCTTCCGGAGGAAGCAGAAGAGCAAGAGAAGGAGGAGGAGCAGGGCTAGGGCTGCGCCGACGGAGATTAGAACGATGGCGGCGGTGGAGAGTTTTTTCGATTTTTTTTGGGAAGGGAGGACGGGTTCAATTGTGGAAGGGGATGGGCTGGGGGAAGGGAAGAACGGGTTGCAGGTGATAGAACAGACTTGTCTCCACTGCTTTCGAATACCCACTTCAACACTTTTCTCATTCTGTTACATATTTCCAGGCACTCTATTTTTACTTTTCCGTAGGTTTTACTTCCATTTGTAACAGCTTTAGCTTAAATATATGTACATTCATCCAATAATGAGAACTCAGGATTTCTGAGCAATTTCAGCAGGGAGGTAATGGACCGTCGCAGAGATCTAGAGATTGAGCCTCAATGATGCAGCAGCTCTGCTCCAACTTAAAGCCCACTCCGTCAACACTTCTTCTAATCATCGTCTCTTCCGTAACTGGACTGCTGCCACTGCATCCGGCATCTGTAGCGACAGGGTCGGCGTCTCTTGCGGTCGTCGCCATAGAAGAGTAACCTCCTTGAATTTGGCAAACATGGGGATACAGGGGACTCAGCCTCCCCACCTTCAAAACCTCTCCTTCTTGATTTCTCTCGATCTCAGCGGCAATCTCTTCCATGGGGATTTGCCGATGGAGCTGTCTAAGTTGCCGAGGTTGAAGATCATCAACCTTTCTTATAACCAGTTCTAGGGATTGAGCCGTCGAGACTGTTGTTGGAAACATTGAAATCAGCCAAATTAGCTGAGATGAAATCGACCAAGTTTTTTGTTTTGTTTTTTAAATGAATGTAAAAGTGAGGTGGAAAATATAAAAGTTTTTTTTTATTTTTAATAATTTTTAAATTGCCACGTCACGTATTTAACGGTTAACTATGAAAGTTGACTGCCACATAAGCTGGAGTTAACGGAAATAGACGGAGAGTGACCAAACTTGAATAATTTAACTAATTTGAGTGATCAATACTGGATTTAAAAATTTTCAGTGACCAAACATGAACGTTTTTTGTAATCTCAGTGACCAACCATGCAATTAACCCGTTTTTAATTATTACGTCACATATTTAACGGTCAACCATAAAAGTTGACTGGCACGTAAGCTAGAGTTAACGGAGAGTGACCAAACTTGAACCATTTAACTAATTTGAGTGACCAAGATTAGATTTAAATATTTCCAGTGACCAAATATGAATGTTTTTTGTAATTTTAGTGACCAATCATGCAATTAACCCGATAAATAAGTCATTTATCATTATAGTTAGGGCGACTGTTAGCAATTTTAAGGGCGACATTTAGCGATTCAGTTTAAAATCGCACCGGTTTCCCTTTCCTTTGTCGATGCAGATTTGAATCGACTCCGTTTCTTTGGATTATAGTAGGACTAGTTACATTTACGGATGACAACAAAACTCGAACCCACGGGTATCCACCCGACCCAACCCGGTCAATTCAGGGAAAACTCGTGTTGACGGGTTTTGGGTCAGGTTCGGGTTAAAACCCGCTACACTATTCACCGGGTTGAGTTGGGTTTGGGTAAGGTAAACCAGCCACATGGGTACCCGCCCACACATATAATTACTTTCCCGGTATATTTAATATTCTAAATAATATATCTTCTTTAAACAACTAATATTATTTATGTTTGTGGAGACATGTATAATTTTTTCTTTCTAATTGTTTAGAATGAAGTTGATATTATTGAGTGGAGAGTGAAGAAACTTATTTGACGAGGAAGAAGATTTCAATTAATCTTGTTGTTTATAGATGTTTATCTTTAATTTTGAACAATTTGTATTGATCATTTGCGGTTTGCTTGTATGTTCTAGATTGGTGTTTTTTGTATGAATAATTTGTATGAGAAAATTGATGTTAAATTTTTATTTTGAAAGAAATTTGTTATTGTAAATTTTTTTTACCACAAAAACCCACGGGTGCCCATGAACCCGCGGATACCCAGCGGGTTGGGTTGTGTTTGAGTTTTTCAAACCCAGTGGATTAACCCCGAATTTTTTTGATGGATAAACCCATAGGTTTGGGTTTCACAAAACCCGCCCCAACCCGCCCCATTGCCATCCCTATCCCTAGTTACATTGTTGTTAGCCCAATTAACCAGACCCATATAAAGAGCGAAATGATAGGCACATTATGAAAATTTCTGTCGTAAACATTGTAGCCATTTCTTTTATCTATTTTGTAATATTATTTGCAAATTTTGATGGTAATTTCTAATTTGTATGCATAGCATTACTTGTAATTAATATGGGTCATTATTCATAACAAAAAAAAATATGAGTCATGGAGGACTACATGGTCATCCAAAAGAACATCCACAAGTTGTACCGGAAGCTTGTCATCTAGATATCTAGGAGCGAAAGATCAATAATGGACAATTCTCGTGAGGTTTTTGTGTTGCTCATCTCCATCAGTCTCATCACCATGTAGCAGATAATTGTCATCTCATTTTAATGAACTTTTATTTTTCTCCATCTTCAAAATTAGAGTTTCACAATCAATCTCGATGATCAGGGTAATAAAATAAAGTACGGGAAAGTTACGTATAAAATACGTATGAGTATTTTATTTCATCTCTAAACTAATGTTATGTTTAATAGTACGTTAATGATCATAAATATATAAAAATTAATTATTTTGAAAATAAATAAATAAATATACAAATAATAGTATAGTTAACAATTTAATTCATTAAATACGAATATTAAACGCATTATACGGGTTTTATATGTGTTTAGTACGGAAACCAACAAATGAACGTGAAAAAATGAAACGGCTTGATAATAATACGAATACGGAAATTTTAAACGAATAAATTATGTATGGGTACATATATGTGTATTAAACGATAAATATCGTTAATTTCTTCATGCTCGTTCCAAGTTCGAAGTAGCATTTGTACAAATAAGAATCCCCTTCCTTACATGATCTAGAGCTTCTAGCATATTGCACTGACCTTTGCTTCTTTTGGTCAGTAGATTCCTTGTTCCTTGCTAGCAAAATCGAGACAAAACTAGACATTCCAATAATGTATAGCTCCTTCAAGACAGCTTCATTTACAATCAAGAATCCCAACTTCGGTGTTTAGCTTGTATAAGCCAAGGAGTGGTTCCAACAACTCGAATTTGCAGGACTAGCTTCAGATTATTCGAATTTCGATGCCGTACCTCCAGGTGATATTGTATCCATTGTGATCCTCTATATGATTTCATCCTCAACAAGCTTCTTTATTGTGCATACATTATTACATGAACTATAATTTTTTTTCAAAATTAATATACAAATATATTTAGGGTTGATTTGTAAATATTGAACTCCCAAATTGTCATGTTTGTAAATAATTCTTCTATTAGGGTTGTCAAGCTCAAAAGTAACCACCTGTTTTACTTATTTAGTCAACTCCATTTGACTTGCGAGTCAAACGTTAGAGAAGATTTCAGCCAGAAAGGTTATAATTAAAGATGATAAATTTACAGAGTGTACTGTGAGACTGATTGGCACAACTCGAACTTCCATTCCTCATTCCCAGCAACAACATTGAGCAGTGCAATGCTCTAATGGAAACAAATGGTTTTAGATTATACCATTAAAGCTTCCAATAAATCCCATGGTAATCCAAAATGCCAGCCACAACCGCCCAGAACAGAATCTCCGCGAACAGAACATACAGCAAAATGCCTACTCGCTCTGACTGCCACACTCCAACGAAAACGTGCTTCTTGATCCAGTACACCTGCTCCCCCAAAGCCATGAAATATGAACAACAGAGGGAAGGAAAGTAATTTGAAGTTTTCCATACAAAAAGAGCTTTAATAAACCTCACCATTGTATTCCGAGGATCTTCGTAATACCATCCATTGATAAACCCAGCAAATATGCCAGCAGCTGCCATTACATAAACAAACATCGCGTTCCTGCCAATCCATTCCAACGGTAGAAACAATAGCTTCACGTTCACTACATCAACCTGTGGGAAAGACGGGGAGAAGGCAAACTTTTGTTTTCAAGAGCCATTTTTCACTGGTAGTGAGAGGCTCGATAAAGTTGGTTTCTTTCTCAGTGGGTTTACCAGAACATAGAAGGCACAGAAGACCAATGTCGCGGCTCCAGACGTGACACAGACATAGCTGAGAGTGTATAGCTGTTTGTTCAATGGAATTGCTGCACAAGAAGAAGAAACTAAGATGATGATGGAACTCCAAAATGGTGCTTGGAAACAGTCTCCATTAAGGGTTTGAGATTCAAAAGCTCACCATGGGTAAAATGAAGGGTTAGTCCTAAAACAAGAAGAGCAACTCCCAAACTACTCCACTGCTTCAATCTGCTTGAATGGTTCTGAGAGTTCAAGAGAAGTAAGAAAATCTAACCTTTTTGCAGCGTAGAGATATACACAGGAATGTAGGTTCAGAAACTAACCTTCCACAGTATGAGAACATGGCCGAAATGAACTCCAATCAAAGTAGAGAGAACAGCTGATATGGAACTGTTAAGTAACAAAGAACAAGATTTGAGGTTTGGGAGAGATTTCAGGAATGAGCATGAACTATTACCAATGTACCTCAGAATCCCTTCAGGTTCAAAGGGACCATGGCACCATGATGGGGAATCTTCACGTAGAGGCCCTTGGTATGGGGAAATGGAAGTGCAGGGCTGAAACAAGTTTGAAGGAAGTTTAAGGTTTCAACTAATCAGTTAGCGACTGAGAAGTAAAAGTGAATCCTAGTTGGATAAGGATTACCGTAGATCTCCTCCAAGCTGGACGTTCATACATGTGATCAGTTCCAAGGATCGTCCTATCAACATAGCCAACAGCATTACAAGGAGGATCCAATTTTCCGCGTACTCCACAAGCAACCTTTAAATAACACACGGTTGTCAATGCTTCAAAAGCTGGAAAAAAGCGATATAATTATGGTAGCACAATAAAGTTCTGAGATGGAACTTACAGTGAAAACCTTGCCATAATCAGGGCTATCTTTGTTATGAATGGTGAACTGCCAATCAGGGACATAAGTGCCATAAAGTACAGCTAAGTAGATAATTAGAATCCATGCTGCCACCACCCTACAAAATTTTGAGCCAGAGGGGATTATATGATTGAAGACTGTTCTGTGAAGAGTAAAAAATGGCAATCCGAATCAAAAAAGGATTTATAGAAACCTCACCAGTGCCAACAATATAATCTAAATATGGAAAATGTTCCCGGTGGAGATTCATCCTTCATATCATTTGCTCTCGAGTCTTTGGTAAAGATTTCAACTAGTGCCACAATCAAATAAGCAAAGGCAATTCTCTATACACAGGGGAGAGGGGGGGAAAGCATAATTACTCTCTGAACAATATAGAACCTACATTGTGCAAACCAAGCAAGAAATTCACCTGCAGAATGCCACATAATCTTATTCGTTTCATGTCGACCCCATAGGTCAGCTTGTCTGGAGCATGAGAGTACCCTCCTATAACATTGGAAAAAAAAACAACAAAATCAAGTTGTCTGAGGAAATGGAGCACAAACCATGACAAGTTCGAGAAGTAACCCAAACCTTGTAGCAAAAGACCCCAAAAGAGGAGCTTTAAAGTTCTTAGAATCACCTTCTTGACAGCTTTTGTCTTGTTTGGTACCCTCTACATACAAAAGGCAAAGTTCCTTTCATTAAACAAAGCTAGGAAATTGGTGAGTGAATTGAAGATTGGAAAGCCAAAACATTCATATCAAACTGACCTTGAGAGCAAGAGGAATGGCCATTCCCACAATGAAGAGAAAGAATGGCATCACAAAGTCGGCCAAGTTGCAACCATTCCATGGTGCATGCCCTATCATAGGCCATTCTCCTCCAGCATCATCAACCAAAACCATCAACTAGAGACAGAAGTTTAAATCATTCAGCATCATCAACTAGAGACAGTTTTAAATCATTTTAGACCGCAAATAGTGGCCCATAAACAAAATAACTAATGAAAACATAAAAATAAAGGGCAGAACTAAGTTCAAACCAGTGACCTCCTGATCTACAGTTAAATGATCTACAACTGAGCTATAAACCCTTTGATGATCAATTCATTCTACTAAGAAATAAATCCTGAACAATAAATAATATGAGTTGAGCGAAAAGGCGTTTAATCTTCCAAGTTCCAACTCAATCGACAAGCAAAATAGATTCCGTTATGAAAATAGAATAAGCTTACCGCCACGGTGAGCCCTCGAAAGATATCAAGCGAAGCCACTCGCTTTGCTCCTTCAGCGGACAGTTCTACGGCGGCGGGTTGGCTTTCATCGGGGACGATCAGGCGGTGCTGGTTGGGGTTAATCTCCGCCATCTTTTCCTTTCAAGTGAGTTGCAGCTGCTGCGCCAAAAAGATGGAGCGGGTAAAAATTTGCTTATTCTGTCGCGCTCTGTTTAAGGAATTCAATCAGTAGCACGCACCCAGAGGACTGAAGCGGTTGGGTTGGTAGGCGAGGTGATTCAGATAAAGAGGAGTGACGACAAGTTTCCCAGCAATAATTTGACGACGGCGGACGGACGGAGAAAGGGTAAATTGCAAGAGTGGTCACTGCAAGTGCTAGAATATTCATGTATGGTCATTAAAAAAGTTTTATTCCATTTGTGGTCACTGAAAGTGCTTAACATTTCACGATTGGTCACTCTCCGTTAATTCCGTCAGCTTCCGTTAACACCGTCAGTATTTTTGCTGACGTGACTAACACAAAGTCTAGTCACCAAATTTTGACTAAAAAAATTAAAAATTGACCCGCCACGTCACTAAAATATAACACGTCATATAATCCAACCCTTACGATTCTTATCGTCATGCAGATCGATTTGGATAGCTCTTCCACAGCTTCAGGGGGAAGTTAGCGACTCTTCCACCAGCGGAAAATAACCTTTCTCAACCTTCACAGTCCACCACCACCACCCCCAATAAGAAGCTGAACCTCCCTGAGATGCGAAGTTCTTTAATTAGACCAAATCGATTTGAAGAATTTAGGGGGAAGACTGAGAATCTCTTGTGAGAAATCGGATTTTGGGTTTTTGTTCTCTTTCTTTCGTTGCAGATCCAGAAGCTGAAGTGATTGTTCTATCGCCGAAGACTCTAATGGCGACAACTAGAACTTGAAGCATTATGGGCAAGGCCATAATCTGTCGTGGAAGCTCAGGCAGCCATTGGGGAAAGAAGCGGAGAAGAGAGAAAAGATGGAAGCTTCGACAGTGTGACTGGATCTACTGAAACGATTAGTGAACATATTATAGTCGAGACGATTCAAATCCTCTTCACCCCTTGCTTTTTTTGGATTCCCCTGTTTTCCTTTCAAGAGGAGACCTTGTTGGACTTTGCCACTCCGAACCGCTCTAGATGGAATAGGCCGACTTCTCTACAACTCACAAATCTTTCTCCCAAGACCCTTCCCGCATTATGCTACGAACAAACCCGCACCGGTCGCCGCCAAAAGAGAGAGAGAGCGATGGTGGGGATGATTTTGCGTCGGAAAAGGGTGGTCGACTCTGACAGAGACGTAGCCATCAGTGAAAGAAGAGGAAGCGTCGGGTTGGGTTATATGACATTGCATATTTTAGTGACATGGCGGGTTACTTTTTAATTTTGTTGAGCCAAAATTTGGTGACTAGACTTTCTGGTAGCCACGTCAGTAAAAAAACTAACGGTGTTAATAGAGGATGATGGAGAGTGACCAATCATGAAATGTTAAGCACTTTCAGTGACCACGAATGGAATAAAATTCTTTTAGTGACCAAACGTGAATATTTTAGTACTTTCAGTGACCAACCTTGCAATTTACCCGACGGAGAAATTATTTGAAATTAATTATTAATATATATAAAGAAGAAGTGAGGGTCTGTTGCCTAATAAATTACAACTTAGTACCTTACTTCTTTTTTTATATATATTAAACCTCATTTTTTTACATTTTATATTTTGATACCCCAAATTTAATTAAATTACAACTTAATCATTATAATGTACATTTTATATTTTGATACCGAAATTAATTAATATATATAAAGAAGAAGTGAGGGTGTTGTTGCCTAATAAATTACAACTTAGTACCTCACTTCTTCTTTATATATATTAAACCTCACTTTTTCTTACATTTTATATTTTGATACCCCAAATTTAATTAAATTACAAAGAAGTGAGGGTACTGTTGCCTAATAAATTACAACTTAGTACCTCACTTCTTCTTTATATATATTAAACCTCACTCTTTCTTATATTTTATATTTTGATACCCCAAATTTAATTAAATTACAACTTAGTCACTATAATGTACATTTTAAATTTTGATACCGAAATTTAATTCTAATGTAAAATCATTGAAAAATTATGTTTTGGTGTCTAAACTTTATGAAATTTTCGTACCTACAATTTTTTAAATTTACATATTGGTCCAATATTTAGATTTCACTTGAATTCATGAATCCAATCCACCAATCATTGTGAACCAATCCATGAATTCAATTCACAATAACATAAAAGTATAAATTTAGTTTGTACCATACAATATATTGAATCACTCAAGAATAGGAGAAGATTCGACCATTTTATATTTGCTCATTATGTGAAACATAAGATAAATGATAAAAGAGAGACGACTCTAAAATACTGCAAAAGCGAATTTACAAACTCATTTAGTACATTTACGGGGTACTAAACAGTTTCTATTTTTTATAAAAAATTATCATCTTAAATACATCACTATAAAAGGAATTAAGCCTAAACTATGCAAATTACATCTCAATACCTAAACATAATAGATCTTTAGATTTTTGTGTATTACATTTTGTGGTACCTAAACTTTTGAAGTTCTATAAATAGGTCTAATGTTTGTATGTGTACTTAAAACACCCTCGAATAAATGGGTATTGATACCCAACTCATACACATTTAGATTACCTACGCAAACACATCTACTAACTTTCAAACTCATATATACGCCTACCCATAATCAATGGGTCTATTTGGGTTTAGGTAAATATAATTTATTAGCCAAATTTTTTTTTTTAAAAAAAGGATGTTGACAGTCATATTTCTCAGTCAATATTACTAACAAAATTGTTAAAAAAAATTATTTTTGGACTAATAATACTAGCAAAACACTATAACGGACCACATAATACATGTCCATATGTCATCTCCGCCCCGCGACAAGGCGCGACATCTCCACCTAGTATCCTATAAAATAAAATATTATTCCCTGTATTTTCCGAAAGGATGAAATGGCAAATGGGAAATTATTCGATGAGTAGTGGTAGTGGTAGGAGGAGAAGTAGTGGTAAATTGTTGTAAAAAGAAAGCGCTCAATTGCCCCTTTCACTGTACTGTACACACCTGCAAACTCAGTTTTACTATTCCATCTTGGAGCGGAATGGGGTGTGGGCGGCTGTTCTTTGGGATCAGATGGAGTTTGGTGGCATTATGGTTTCTTTCGCTTGGTTGCTTCTCATTTGCGTTGGCCTGGCCCTCACTCCAAGTATGTGCGAAGATGGAGGGGTTTGCAATGCAGAGGACGAACTGTGTTTGGTGGTTCTATCCGATGTTTTGGCTTTTCCAGATATCGAGCGAATGGCAGAGAGGGGTACAAAACGCTATTCTCTTCGGAGATGAGATGGCTTGGCGAGATTGGAAGAGAGTTAGTAGAGCGAAGCTGAAGGTGGCTCTGGAGAAGAGTGAGAACAGAACAGATACTCATAAGTTCCAAGGGGGTTTCTCGGGTATGGCGATCGAAGTTGAGTGGGTTGCCTGTGTTACTTTCCCGTGCTTTGAGGCACCAGGGGAATCATGATTGACTGAGTTTTTCTTGCAGATTGAAGTGATGAGTTTGTTTTTACAGGAATTTAATCTTTCATTTTTCCCTACCACACTAACTACCTACCAGGCGAGGTGTCAATCATCACTTTTCTACTCAATTAGTTGAGGGGAGAGAGGGTGCGATGCAAAGCAAAAGTTTCCTTATTATTTCCCTGCGCGCTCTTTCCCTTCTCTCCATCCCATCTTTTCTTTGTTCTTTGGTTTGATCATTTCTCTCTCTCTCAGTTCTGGTGTTGCTGGCGATTGGAATCAATTAGTTGGATTTTCTGGTTCAAGATAGGGTGCATAACCATGGGTTATGCACCCATCAATAACTAAATCTGGACCTTTCATTTAGAAAATCCAAATCTAAAGATGGAGAATTAAAGACCATTTTTATTTTCCCTAGCTTTCTTAATCGACTCATATCTTCTTCGTTTTAACTCGATTTTTTTTTTTGCACATATGGAACGAGTTCGTTGTGCTCTACAGAATGAGGCTCATTTTCAATATTTTTTGAGAAAAAAATATTCTTGCCTCTCGATACCAACTGCATACCATATGGTATCTTCTTAATTTTTAATTCGTTTTTGAAAACGTTTGCACAGAAGGAACAAGTTCATCATGATCTATTGGATCTACAAATTTCTGGGTGAACAAATTACAGGATCAAAAAATATCACACAATACCATACAATACCACCCTGGTACGGGGTGGTATCTTGTGGTACACAATGTTAAAAGTCGTAAATGACAGTTAATATACTTCTACTCTCATGTATTCAACCATCCTACAGTCTTGATTTGTTCATACCATCATGATACACTTTTCAAACGATAAGTATGCTCTTATTTCAATACCAGTCAATACCATATGGTATAGACTGGTAAAAAATTGCTCAATTTTTTTTGTTTGAAAAATATATCAAAGTGGATATTATTTTGAAGAGCACAATTAATCTGATCTAACTCTGCAAAAAAAAAAATTTCAACTTAAAACGAGTGAGAAATCGTCCGTCAAATATTAAAGAGGGAGAAAATAAAGGTTTTAGAGGAGAGAGAATAATGCTGATCTGAATGGATTACTCATGATTACTCACCATAAGGTTACTGACCTGATCCGTTCCTAGATTTTCTGGTGCCTAAGGTATGAATGCAGCATTGGTGTGTGCAATCTTATACGCGGGACATGGATTATTTGGTAAGTTTCAGAGATTTTAGATGGTGGTTGGTTCTCAATCTTTCCAAGTTTATTTCAATCTTGGCTTTAAACCAGGAGAATAGCCGTGTTCGCCTATGGAGCAGTTAACCGACTCGGATGTGCCAACAATAGCTTCTGGCCGATTTGAGAGTCTATGGAGGCTATCGAAGAAGAACCCGCTGTCACTCTGCTTATTCTGCTGACCAGCAGGCTAGCACACTGACTTTACTGATCTGAAGGCTGAAGCACCCAGCAACTTCATGTACAGCAGGTCATGTTCTCTCTCGGTCTTCCCCTATACAATATTTTTACTTTCTTTTGCGTTTTAGGTTTGTTTTGATCGTGGGTGTTGTTACGAACCCTGACTTTTTCCACTTTTGATTTTTCAGTTGAGATTCTTACATCAAGGGACAAACAGATATGGGTTCAGAAAAAATCGAAATCCAGGAGGTTTGCCTTTTGAATGAGGTAATTGTACTCTCCCTATCTATGCTGAGGTGAGTTTTTATAATATTTTCTTAAATGGGTTCTCCCTTTCTTTCATCTCAAGAATCTGTTGATCTATTTTCCTTGGAATGGAAATACAGGCTAGAACTCGCTGTGGGAGGAAGCATGGTCAGACCTATCCCAGTGAAATGCTCGCACCAATGTCCTATTTTAAAGTAGGTATGCTGAATTCGTAGGCCTTTGTTACAAATTTGGACAGCAAATCTGTTGTTTGCTGAGTTAGCTTGGTTTTGGATCTCCGGGATGAATGTTCACAGTAGCAAATCCATCTGTTCCCATGTTCTCAATCAGGAAGGTTCAACTCGAACCATTGGTAAATTGCCCTCATCGTTGTGTGTCAAACCATAGTTGATGTCTTATTACCTACATAGTAAGCATTAGATTTTACCTACATCATCATTAGTGTGCAATTAATCTAATCTATTTTGTAGGTAGTTTCTTCTTCATTCTCGATTAGAGATTCTTTCACTATTATGCATTTGTTCTCTACTTTTTGTTTCTGCTCTGTTCTATATTCGATCCAAATCCTAATGAGAGTGTTGGTTATTCTTTTTTTTTTTTTCAGGTACTAATGGCTATGCTGCTGTTACTATGGTTAGGAGGGATTGGAAGGAAGTTCCTCAAGGTAGTTTCTTATTAGTCCTTCATCATTCTGCATTTGTTCTCTACTTATCTTCCTATATCTATTATATTTGCTATGCAGTATAGTTACCTAGGTCCAGTATTGCACTTGAAACTTGGAAGGAATGCATTGTTTCTTCTGATCTTGATTGTTGTTCCAGCCCGTTGCTTCATATTGGAGTGGGGAAATTATAGTTAAATCATTTAACTTCTCATTTGAAACCAACAGTTTTAGGTGGTAGAGCACAATATCAATGGAAATCCAGTTTCCTTCTGTTTTCTGTATTTTGTCCAGTCTGTTTTGGTCGATATGAATATCTGTTAAGTGTATTGCAGTATATCTTCATTCGGTGGTAGATCTCTTAGCCGATTGCTCTCTCCCTTTCCCTTCTTCCCGCCTTATTAATTTCCGTGTTCTCTCTTTTTGTGTTGCAGGTTACAGTAATTTGTCCATTTTGGGTGCCCCTGACAGTCAAACTCACGGCACTCATGCTTCACAGGAGTCTGCGATCTGTTTGCTGGGATTTATTAAGCGCGGTAGCTATTTAACAAGTGCACACCAAATCTAACTGTATTGCATGGTTAATGGTGACTTTTGTTGTAAGATGTTAGTTCTATCTCTCAATCTCAATGAGCACTTCTACTACGCTATATAGTATTGGTGCTTTAATGTACAACTTAAAGTTGTACCATAACATTAAATGTATAAGTTTAGGTTGTACCATAAAGCAATTTGTACCATTATGTTATGGTACAACTTTACAACTTGAAGTTGTACCATCACATAAAGGTACAAGTCCAAGTTGTACCATAAAAGAATTTGTACAAAAAGTATAGGTACAATCTAAAGTTGTACCATAACGTAAATGTACAATTTTAAGTTGTACCATAAAGGCAAAATCCTATAGCACCAATACTATATAGCATTGTAAAATTTCTCCAATCTCAATAGGTTAGTTCTCTCTTTTTAATGGGTTTATGTTTAGTTTTTCCCCCCAATTGATTGCTCAGTGGTTTCAGAAGATATTAAACCAGCAATAACAGAACGAGTTTTTGAAGTGGGAAGGAAATGTTGCAAGGTTTAGATTGTGTTTGGATTTTGCTAGGCACAAAGTTTATAATTCAGTTCATTTCTTCGTGGATGGGTTACAAGAGTCTCTCAGGGAGGTTTACAAGGTTTGAGCCAATCAATCTAAAAGTCTTCTCCTTCAGTTTGCACCTTATCTACTTTGCACATACACCATATATTTCTCCATCTTCCTGAACTAATTCTCTCGCATGATTATATTTTCAGGTTGCTCATGAATATGCAGTGGCTTCCGTGATCATTAGTTCAAATACGATTGTGATTCTTGGATCTATTATATGCTTGGATGAATTCATGTCTACCTTCTCAATTTTTATACTGCTCTCCCATTGATAACTCCTTCCCCGTGTTCTTTTTTTTTTTATGTATTCTACTTTGCTTCTTAATTTTGTGGGTTTTGGTTTGCGTCTGTACTTAGAAACAATGTAATGAAAAAACATTTACTCTTTAAATTATAGTGATAGACACATGTATTCTACTTGAGGATATAAACACTAGTTGCATATAATAAACCGACGACAAGACTGAGGAGACTAGACCGACGGCGAAATTTTGAAGGAAGAGGGTGTTAAATTGAACGGGTGGTAGAGACATCCACGAAAAAAGTGAAGGGAACTGAGCATGGGTATTCCCGAAAAAATGAGAGCGTATTAGAAAATAAAAGTTTAAGGATATTGACATATTGTGGGAATATAGATAAATAACTAGGGATATAATTGAAAAAAAAAAAAAAAGAATCAAACAATCCCCACCAAACTATCTCAACAATCTCAAGTTTTACATGAGATAGTAATATCACTCATTTTGAGTGATTCTTTCCATCACATCAACAAAACAATGCATGCATTGTTGCAGGAGAAATCCCCAGAAAAATAATGTATTGTTGATAATGCACCACTTGTAACAATCCCACCTAAACTATCACCAAAACCAAACGCCCCCTTAATTTTGTGGGTTTTGGTTTGCGTCTATACTTAGAAACAATGTAATGAAAAAACATTTACTCTCTTCGTGTATGAAGGATTCATTTAGATGCAAAACTTTTATGGTACAATATATTTATATTTTCTACTAGATGACCTGCCGCGCGCGCCAGTTGCGGTTATTTGAGTTGTTCGTTTAGTGTTCAGTTTTGCATGCTCATTGATTAGGTTTTATGAAGTTACCGTGTGGAAATTGTGTTTTATTGTTGTGTGTTAGGTTCTTTTAAGTGGTAAATTAGCTTGTAAATGGGAGCAAAAAAAAGTTGCTTATCGAGAATGAGATGTAATGAATGGGAGCAAAAAAAGTCGTGCACCTATTTCAAGTTTCATTGAATGAAAAATATGATTAAATAGTCAGTCAAATTAAGAGAAATAAAAATAGACAGTCAAGAATGGCGCGAGATGGGGCAAGGTTGAAAGTAGTAACCCATGTACAGCCCAGTCAAGTCCGAAAATACCAAACGGGTTGAGTTGATATTGTCGTTGAAACATTTGAACTCTATAACAAACACCTAATAAAGATGGCTGGTGGAATTGTGGAACCGATTAATCGGATTGATAAGATCTCGTGAAAATATCGGTTAGTGGTTAGTGAATTTACGTAAAAAAAAACACCTGCAAATATTTATTGAATATGGTTTGGGTGTATTATCGAAGGCCCAAAAAGGGGAAATGATGATGGATGTGGAGATGATAGTTAGAGATCTACTCATTAATCATGATTCTCAAATTAAAAACTTGTATAACAGCATTTGAAAAAAATGCAGGGGTAGAACACAAGAGTAACTGAGTAAGGAACTGAAAAATGACGCCGAATGGAAATGGCTAGTGTAGGCCACGCGCTCTCATGGAAACATAATTGTTTTAGGCAACAGTAAATGGTATTTAGCTTTATATATACTAACTTGATAATTTCACCAAACAATTAGACAAACATGGCCGAGTATTAATCAAGTACCCAACTGTTCTATGTAGGGAATTAGACAAACTTGCAGAAACTCCCAGCTACTGGAACTTTTTCATGCTAAAGCTTCTCCTATATGTTGGTTTTTGTTTGATTTCTCGACCTATCAATAGTTACCATGTTTTAAGTTTGTATTATTTCATACCACCTTCATATAAATGTCGATTATCAAAATGTATTCTGAAGTTGCTTTTGATAATCAGATAAAAATATGTGCAATAATTTGTTTGGTAGACTCACTAAATCGTTAATTAATTCGGTTGATTTTCTTTAATCTTCGATAAACTGTATAACTGAAGTTCTATCTCGTCGCGGAGCGCGGGAAACAAAATACTAGTGGTAATTATGTGGATAAAAATCATATGATATTCAATTAGAATTTATTATACTAATCTGCTTTGATTTCCGAGTTATTTTATGTATTATAAAGTAATTATTTTCTTTGATTTCATTAGTCATGTCATTTATTCTTTTGTTACATATTTTTTGCATAAAATCAAATTGTTATTAGATTGATCTGCCTAAACAAAATTACTCAATCTAATTCGCGCTCAAATCAATACAATACCAATGTAGAATTTGAGATATTAGCTCCAATTGTAGCTTGCACAAAATTATAAGACCTAGACTGCTTTTAACCGCAAATATTAGTATTGTGACAACCAACGAACACCTTAAACCATCTTACCATTGTAATTGGATGAGGATGAGAAGTCCCTATCTTGAGGGTTCAATCAAGATCAAAATTTTTCAATAAACTAACATATGTAACATCACCACTTCATGCGGGAAGCACCTAAAGAACTAATGAATTTCTGTCCAAATCAGCTGCTTAATGGATTGATTTGAAGCTGAAGTGACATGTTCGTTGGCATGCTTCCAACGAAATTCGAAGAGGAAATTCAAAGCTGATAGATTCCAGCATGCTTCCCTAAAAAAAAAAAAAACTCAGCCTGGAGCTTTTGAAAGTGTCTAAGAAAACCTGAGTTGCTCTTTATTGAATATATGTTTATATACAGCAGTAGATGTAACAAAAGGGCGAATCCTACGCAAGAGGATTGCTAAAACTAAGGAACAGAATGAAACAGAATAGGAGAGTGGAGAGATAGAGTTGTTGGTATGTTCCTGAAGTGGTGGAGATATTTCATCTCTATCACGCCCCCGCAAGTGAAGCCTCAGAGAGGTGAAACTTGGAGCAGAAAGGATTGAATGATAGCCGATGGGTAATGAGCTTGAAGGTGCTTCTTGGCGATCAGCTGCCTCTTGGAAAGTGACTTGCAGGTGTACTGCTTCCCTGTAGAAAGAACCCCGAATTGGCCCACACCTAATTCTTTCCTGATGGTGTAGTGGAGCTTGACGTCCTCATAGGCCTTCCCGAGGATGGGGTCGGGTCTGCGAACCCTTGCTTATGCAGTTACCAATGTAATATCCAGCTTCTACGGATAGCTTATCAAAATTCTGGATCAGCCAGTGGAAGAAGAACAAGAGTAGAAGAAAGATGTCGTCAAGAGTTGAATTGAAGTGGGGAAGGGTGGGTGTTGATGAGAAGAAATATTTAGAGAGTATGAGGCAAGAGAACGACAGGAAGGAAACCAAGGAAACAAGAAATTCCAAAATACAGATCGATTGTTTTGGAGGGGGGAAGAAGGATATATTGTAGAGAGGAGAGATTAATTGATTTTGGAGGCGGTGAGTATGGGGATGAAGTAAAGAAGGGTGGAGGGGGTTTAAATGAGGATTTATAGCAAGGGAGAAGAATAAGGAGAGTTGTTGCTAAGAAGTCTCCTGCAAGCAAAACAGAGGATTAAGACGCCTTCGAGATACGAACTAACTGAACAGGCCGGTGAAGCTGAGATGGCAGAGATAGAGGGAAGAGAGTTCAGAAGAAAGGAAAGGGTTTTTGTAAGAGAAATGCGGCGATGAGATCAAAAGAGGAAGTGAGCTGCAAAGTTGGCGAGAGAGAGAGAGGAAACGCTAATTGGGTTATGGTTCTCTTGGACAGACGCACAACGGGACGAAGTATAGTTTTTGGATTCGTCGTTGTTCGGAGCAGGATTAGGACTTAGAAGATCGAAAGGAAAGCAGAGGTTTTTGGCAAGTGGGGAAGGTGGCTTCAAAGAGGGAACGAAGTCTTCATGGCGAAGTGTAGGAGGGGGGAGATGGGGATTTATATGAATTGTTGGGTCCTCACAAAACAGAGGAGGGAGAGCAAAAGCTATTGCAAGCAATTTTTAATAACAATTCTCATGGGGTGGAGTCGCTAGAGAAGGCTTAGAGAGAAAAAGGGAAAGATAGGATTTTGATTGGGTCTTGGACTAAGATGAGATAGATGCGGACCCTGCCGACCTGCGAGCGCGGAGCTTTGACAGAATATACGGACAGATGGTCGACTAGACGGCAGACAGGAGAAGATTCTCATTTGCGAGTGAATGATTAAAGCGAGCAGACTGAAGTTGGGAGAAGAGGACTGTCACTAGCGAAGGGATTTCAGGGAAAGGAGATAGTTGGGACATGGGGAGCTTCTCGACTGATTTGGGAGTAGGGAAAACATAGAAACGAGATTGTGGCTGATCGGTGAAAGCTTGTTAGCCTGGAGAGTGGGCGCACATCGCAGCGGCAGGAAGAAAATAATGTGTTTAGGGTTACTGGATCGGTAGGTAGGCTGTTAAGCAAAAAACTCTGATACCATGAAAGTGTCTCAGAAAACCTGAGTTGCTCTTTATTGAACATATGTTTATATACAACAGTAGATGTAAAAGAAGGGCAAATCCTACGCAAGAGGATTGCTAAAACTAAGGAACATAATGAAACAGAATAAGAGAGTGGAGAGATAGAGTTGTTGGTCTGTTCCTGAAGTGGTGGAGATATTTCATCTCTATCAGCTTTATCTTCTATAGTCCCAAAATCAACCTCTTCCCTCCTTATCTCGTTTTCATGAAAGCAAAAGGCAAACTGTGTTTACACTAAATTCACAATTGTAAAAAGTGTTCAATGGATAAAATTGTTGAGCTCGGGGAAGTGCTGCAAAGTAATTGAAATGCTAGCTAAGAGCTTAAAGCTTAGCTAAACAACAAGGATCCAAATGAAACTTGCTGCCACAGATAATTAATATAAATTATTATGATTAGCAACAAATAGATTCAGATGTGATGGCATGGAAAGATAGCTTTGTGGATAATGATATGGAGTACTTTCATTGCAGTAACATACAGAGTACCTTCATTGCAAACCTGACAACCTCAGCAGTAGCCATTGCATCAATCTTCATTCACTAGTCCATCATTGGCATCAGATAACCTCAGAAGCAGCCACAAAATCATTCTTCCTTCAGCATTAGCCATTGCCTCGTTCTTCATTAATAGTATTCAAAGCATAAAGCAATACTTGTCTACTGAAATATAAACAAAACGGGCAATGTGCTGTCACATTGATAACTGTGGTTACTGCAATGATTATAACAAAGAAGCAGTTAGATTTGCACTCCAAGTACAATAGCTGACAAGAAGTAAGCATGGCCCTTTTCCTTAGAAATGAAGGGTTGGGTGTTGGGGAGTTAAAAAAGGTTTGTTTCAACAAAATGCACGTTTTATCATTAAGATAGAATTAAGCGGTTTGTGTGTTTATATGACTAAACTAATCATTGAATCACATGTCCATCAACATTACTAGACATTTACAATACAAACCCCCCTTATTGTATGTTTTGGACTCGGTACTAAGAGTTCATACTCGAGCACATTTTATCATTATGACACAATTAAATGGGTTATGTGTTTATATGAATAAACCTATCAATGAATCACATGTATATCAACATTAAAAGAAATTGGTAGTGCAAATCCATCTTATTGTACAATTTGGACTCGGTACTAAGAGTTCGTACTCGTGCATGTTTTGTCATTATGACACAATTATGCGGTTTATGTGTTTATATGACTAAACCAATCAATGATTCACATGTTCATCAAAATTTCAAGACATTTGGAGCATAAATCCCCCTTATAGTACAATTTGAACTCGGTACTAAGAGATCGTACTTTGCACGTTTTCTAATTATGACACAATTAAGTGGTTTTATGTTTATATGACTAAACCAATCAACGAATCACATGTCCTTCAACATTACATGACATTTGGAGTACAAATACCCTTATTGTACGTTTTGGACTTCGTACTTAGACATATAAACAAACGTCATGGGATATCCCCGTGACAATTATCCTTTGATCACGGGAATTTGCTCTTTAGTCATGGGAAATCCCGTGATCGAAGGTGAATTTTCCTGTAGTGAGTACTGAGTCCAAAACATAAAATAAGGGGGATTTGTGCTACAAATTTCTTGTAATGTTGATGGGACATGTGATTCAAGGATTTGTTTAATCATATAAACACATTAACCGCTTAATTGTGTTATAATGAAAAAACTTGCACGACTACGAACTCTTAGTACCGAGCCCAAATTGTACATTAAGTTGGATTTGCACTCTCAATTTCTTGTAATGTTGATAGACATGTGATTCATGGATTGGTTTAGACATATAAACACATAAACCGCTTAATTGTGTCATAATGGCAAGACGTGCTCTAGTACGAACTCTTTGTACTGAGTCCATATTCTACAATAAGGTGGATTTGCACTTCCAATGTCTTGTAATGTTGACAGACATGTGATTCACATATTTGTTTAGTAGTATAACACATAAACCGCTTAATTGTGTCATAATGACAAGACGTGCACTTGTACGAATTCTTAGTACGAAGTCCAAAATGTATAATAAGAGTATTTGTACTCCAAATGCCTTGTAATGTTAACGGACATGTGATTCAATGATTGGTTTAGACATATAAACACATAAACCTGTTAATTGTGTCATAATGACAAAATGTGCACAAGTACTAACTCTTAATATAGAATCAAAATTGTACAATAAGTTAAATTTGCACTCCAAATGTCTTTAATACTGATATACAAGTGATTCATTAATTGGTTTAGAAATATAAACACATAAATTTGTTTAGTAATATAAATACATAAACCGCTTAATTGTATCATAATGACAAGACGTGCACGAGTACGGACTCTTAGTACCGAGTCCAAAACATACATTAAGGGGGATTTGTGCTCCAAATGTCTTGTAATGTTGATGGACATGTGTTTCAATGATTGATTTAGTCATATAAACACATAAACCGGTTAATTGGGTCATAATGACATAACATGCACAACTTCTAACTCTTAGGTAGTACAGAGACTGAATTGTATAGTAAGTTGGATTTGCTCTCCAAATGTCTAGTATTGTTCAAGGATATGTTATTCATTAGTTAGTTTAGTCATATAAACACTAAACCACTTAATTGTGTCATAATGACAAAACGTGCACGAGTACAAACTCTTGGTACCGAGTCCATATTGTACAATAAGGTGGATTTACACTCCATTGATTGCTTTATCATATAAACAACTGAATCGGGGCATAATGACAAAATGTGCACGAGTACGTACTCTTAGTAGCGAGTCCAAAACATAAAATAAGGGGGATTTGTGCTCCAATCTTGTAATGTTGATGGACATTTGATTCAATAATTGGTTTAGTCATATAAACACATAAACCGCTGAATTGTGTCATAATGACATGACGTGCACAAGTACGAACTCTTAGTACGAAGTCCAAAACATATAATAAGGTGGATTTGAACTCCCAACGTCTTGTAATGTTGATAGACATTTGATTCATTGATCGGTTTAGTCATATAAACACATAAACCGGTTAATTGTGTCATAATGACAAAACGTGCACAATTACTAACTCTTAAGTACCAAATCCAAATTGTATAATAAGTTAAATTTTCACTCCAAATGTCTTTAATTTTGATAGACATGTGATCCATTGATTGGTTTATCATATAAACATATAAACCGCTGGTTCGTGACATAATGACAAAACGTGCACGAGTACGTACTCTTAGTACCGAGTCCTAAACATAAAATAAGGGGGATTTGTGCTCTACATTTCTTGTAATGTTGATGGACATGGGATTCAATGATTGGTTTAGTAATATAAACACATAAACCGCTTAATTGTGTCATAATGGCAAGACGTGCTCGAGTACGAACTCTTAGTACTGAGTCCAAATTCTACAATAAGGTGGATTCGCACTTCCAATGTCTTGTAATGTTGACAGACATGTGATTCACTTATTCATTTAGTAATATAAACACATAAACCGCTTAATTGTGTCATAATGACAAGACGTGCACTTGTACGAATTCTTAGTACAGAGTCCAAAACGTACAATAAGGGTATTTGTACTCCAAATGTCTTGTAATGTTAACGAACATGTGATTCAATGATTGGTTTAGTCATACAAACACATAAACTGGTTAATTGTGTCATAATGACAAAACGTGCACAAGTACTAACTCTTAATATAGAATCAAAATTGTACAATAAGTTAAATTTGCACTCCAAATGTCTCTAATATTGATATTCATGTGATTCATTAATTGGTTTAGAAATGTAAACACATAAATTTGTTTAGTAATATAAACACATAAACCGCTTAATTGTATCATAATGACAAGACGTGCACGAGTACGAACTATTAGTACCGAGTCCAAAACATACATTGGAATACCCCGACCTTTCGGTTCAGGTTCGACCATAATACATGAACGGTTGGTTTAACGAGTATATACGAAGAGTTGCAACCGGGGATTAGTAATAATAATAATAATAATAACTATTATTACTATTATATAAAAAAGGGCCAAAGAGGGTCGACCCTCATTAACCCAAATTCGCCAACCCATCCACCCGTTATCGCTACTTCCCCTCTCTCTATCATTAACCCCCAAGTTGATCCCAATCCCCACCCCCTGTATCTCCCCGCAAGAAACCAAAGATCCACCGTGGCCACATCAGGCTACGAGGAGAACAATATCACGACGGAGATGCTTGCACGGCAACGAGCGGCAGTAGGATCTGAAACACCCTAACCCTGCCGGGTACTACTTTTACTAAAATGCCATTGATAAATAAAATACTCAAATCTTAAATTGCAGCGGGAAAATTTTCATAAATAAAATACTGAAAACACACACTTGTAGCTTAGAGCAAAGCCCTAACATGTGGGCAAATTAAACTCAAACTTTAAAATCTCAATCTGATCTCCAGTCTATACTCATAATCATAAAATGCAAATAACTAGGTAGTCTCTGCCGTTGCTGCTACTGAAAATCTTAACAAGGCATCCTCCGTGACGCTTGCACTGCCCTCCTCTAGCTGGTTGCTCTCGAACTTTTCCTCTCAAACTCGTTGCTCTCTAAATGCTCCTCTAGCTAGCTGCTACCGATCTGGTTCTCGCTTATTCCCTTACTAAGGCTTGGTGAGTGAGTTGGGGTCAGTCTACGCCCTTACGTTTTAATGATTCTAATACTTGAGTACTTTACTTAAACACTTAACTTTGACTAGTGGAAGTTGTTTGTACTTCCAAACTTAAAATCTTAACTCTTAAACTTTGAGGGAGTTGAAGTTACTCTCCTCTCTTAAAGCTCAAATCTTGACTTAAATACTTGACTAACACGGGGATCCCTCACTAGCTAGTCCGGTTGCCAACTCATACGTATGAGAAGCCATCCAGGCTTTCCTTAAACTTAAACTTAGTTAGGGGAGTCGTAACGGTTCATCCCCGTAACATCTTAAACTTATCGTGGTGGCTCTTCACCACGATTCTCAAGAGCATAACTGCTGCTCATCTTAAATATCTCAAGAGCATAACTGCTGCTCTGTCTCAAAGATCTCAAGCGCATAACTACTGCTCTATCTGAAAATCTCAAATGGCAACGGACTGGCGCTAGTGACTAAAAACACTTAAAACGACTTCACCTTCTTGAAGGTGAGTTACTTCTTAAAAAGAACTTGTTCTTAAACTTCAACAATAACTTATACTCGTAAAATTTCAAAGTAAATAATAAACATTCACTTCAAGTCATAATTCAAACAAGTCACATGTCATCAACCAAACGCATAAACAATCATATCAACCACTTCACAAAATACATAAAATGCGTAAGGTAACTGCTTGAAAATACGTAAGACGTAGAATTTACCCCTTTACACTCACTTGTTAGTCACATCAATTGACTTGAACACAAGAACACATGCTTCTCGTTGTACGCTCCTGCACCCGCCCAATGCAATTCACATCCCAAGTGTTAGTTAAAGGATCCAAAATCCTTTCCATTAACCCTTGATAACAAACCATTAATCCCCACCTTACGTGAATTCATGTGGCAAGGTTACTATCAAGATTTACAGCTATATCTCCCACGCACAAGAGACCATTTTCATTATGAAATAAGAACTCAATCCACGTAAAGTTGTTGGGATGAATAGCCTTGAAAAGCTATAAATGAAATTCTTAATTAATTATCCAGTATTTTCCCATAATACATAAATAAGATGGATAATTAATAAAAGGAATATTATGGAGATAATTAGGAATAATTATCTTAATAGATTATATTTTAATTATGGGAGTAATTATCTTCATAATTAAAATATGACTTATTCCCAAAGAAAGAGGGAATATTCTGGGTTTTCTGCTCCTATAAATAGGAGACGCCCCAGACCCTCTAAATACACCTCAGAAGAGCAGAAACACGAGAGAGAGTGAATTTATAGAGCTCCGGTTTTTCGCACAAAACCGAGGAGCAACAAATCAGAATGACTGTTTTATCCTGGAAGCGACCGGCTGATAGTCTGCTGTGCGAATAACGAGGCAGTGCCGCGAACGTCTTAAAGAGAGCGACCTAGTCCGCGACTCAGCCAGATCGGTAACCCTAATTTTTCTGTTCGGTTTCTAACAATTTTAAGACGTTTGGTTGCTGTCCTGTGTACCGAACAGGAAACCGATTATGGCTCGATCGATTACTATCGCAATGCCGCTCGAAAGTGGAAAGGGAATTGTTCGGGTTTTGCCTCGCACCACAATTGTTTTGCCCCACCGATTGGAAACCCTAGCCTAATCTGTTCACCCTGCCGTCAGAAAGAAGGGGGTAATTTCGTGCCCTTCTCAATTCCGCGAGTGATTTTGTGCCCTCAAATTAGTAACGGGATAAAATAGTTTCAATTGTCCAGTTGATTGTTCCTATGCAAATTGCAATTGACTGCTTTTGTCCATAAGTACCACCAGCTTCGAGATAGACGTTGTGCCCCAGGGAATGGGGTGATATACAGAAATAGCGGTGTAGGTAAAACAGATCGAGATGGAGAGGGTCCTCGCAGTGGTATCCGGCGGTTTTCCCTCCGACGGTCGCTGTACCTTCTGGCCGCCACGTGATCAGAGATGGATCTATGCAATTAGCAACGAGAAGGCAATCAGAATTGAGTTTCCCTACGGCAACATTGCGAGTGGAAGGTTTCCTTAATGATGATTAAACACTCACGTTTTGTTTTAGTGTTTATTTAGTTTGGCCAGGCAGAAAGAAGCTATATATATGGTGACAACTATTTGCTAATAGCTATAAAATCAAAGGGGGAGTGACTTCTCGGCAAAGAGGTCAGAATCTTAACCTTTTTCGTGAGTCATTAATAAATGACAAAATTAGAATTCATGTCTATTGGTTTTATGCATGAAATTTAGAAAGGTTATGATTGCTAGAATGAAAGCTTGAATTGATGCATGATAAGTTGACATTGAGATATATTACGTATCTCAATGATTAGAGCATAAATTGAATACATGCTATGAAGTATAACAATTTTGTTTAAATGCATGAATACATGTGAAGAATATATGGGAATAGAATGGGTTTATTGCCCATAATAACGATATTATAAGAAGTACCATTATCAGTACTACACGAACCACTTAGGTTGCTGTGAAACATTAAAGTTTCAAGAACGAGAGCAGCAAGCTGAACCAGATCCACACCAATTAGAATGGTACCCGTCGTGGTAACCATAAGATTGCCACCCAATCCTCTAAGAATGACGCTATGTTTCTCTGTTATTTGTGAGAAACTAGGTCATAAGACACGAAAGTGTAAGAAAAAGTTTAACCTAGTGTTAAATTGACTAAATAAGAGGATTTGGTGGTAAAAATCACTAATGGGGTGATAGGCCTTAATGGCAACTCTGAAGAATGGTGGTTGGATATTGGCGCCTCAAGGCATGCATATGATAAACGAGTTAAGCTCAATCATACATTGACGCATATTGAAGGAGAAAGTGTTGTTGGGCAAGACCCTCACCACTATCGTTAATGGTTCTGGGAAAGTGGAAGAGAATCCTACCTCTAGAAAGTCATTGACTTTCCTAGACATAATGAATGGTTAAGCTGATAAGATAAATTCTTCCAAGTGTGTCTTTGTGAATAATTAGAATATCTTATATTGCATTCCCATATTATTATTGGATGCTTGAGAAAAATATGAATTTTGTATATTCAAGCTAAATGACCCATAAATATGTGGTTAGAGAATCAGAATCGATAGATCTGATTTATTTTGATATGGGTAAACTTGATGGAAAAGACAATAAACAATTTATTGCTCTTTAGAGTGCTCTGATTGTCAGACTAGTTATTTGAAATGGTTTGAAATGCCTAATTGCATTATGATTGCACTGATTATTCGATATGTGGCATGCATGTGGTAGCGTTAGAAAATCAGTGTAACATGATAACTAGAAGAGCATATGAGTGTGTTTTATGTTGTTAGCAATAAAAACACATAGTTCCTATGAAACGAAATACTCATGTTGTTGTGAAATCCATTAATGCCAAGAAACTTCCATTTTAAATCAAGAAATAGTGGGGGTAGTGTCCTGCCTACTATTAGAAATAATGGAACTAGTGGGGGTAATAAATCTGAGTTTAAACTCAGAAGAAGCAAATGAACCTGAAATCTCTTAAGGTTTTTGGTTATGAATTTGTTATTTACACCCTAAGAAAGAAAGATCCTACAAGTCTGCTAGAAGTTCGAACTTCCATAAAGATGCAGAATTGTGGGAGAATCAATTATTAACGAAATGGAATTATTAGTCTAATAAGACTTAAAATCTTGTAGAGTTACCTCTTGGCTGAAAAGCCTTGGGTAATATATCGATAGAATCGAACAAGATTTGGCATTTTTGAGAATTACCTCTTGGCAATGAAGTCATGGGTAATAAATGGATTCTTAAAAGAAAAGTGAAACCTATTGGTTTAGTTTATGAGTATAAGGATCGCCTAATGGCTAAGGCTTTAAGCGAAAAGGAAAAATTGTAAATTTTTTGTTATCTATTCACCATATGTAGAATAACATCCATGTATGTTCTGAATGCTAGTGTTGTGCGTCAGATGGATTGTTAAACATGTTTATGTGAATGGTGATTTAGATAGGAAAATCTACATGGGACAACCTATAGGGTTGTTATTCTTGAACATGCTTAGGGAGTCTATAGTTAGACAAATCATTGTAAGATTTGAAATAGACTCTAAGACAATGGCATGAATAAACTGGTTCTCTCTCATGGTTTTAAAAGTGAAAGTGACAAGTGCATTTAGTACAACTTTGAGAATGATACTTGCATTATGAATGACACTTCGGTCTTTGGTACAAAGACTCGTGATGTCAATATTATGAAAAACCATGTTGTTTGAGAATTATGAAGGTAAAAAGATCTGGATGAAGCAAGTGTTATGCTGGGAGATCCAGATTACTAGGACAATGAAAGAGATTTCATCTAGATCAGTTTAACTACACAGTTAGATCTAGAGGAAATACGAGTTCTACACCTGCATAAATGTTTGATGGTGCTAGTGTAATTTTTAAGAGCACCAAAGACGGTGTAAGAAAGTAAGAACATCGACAGTATGTGAGAGGCAGCTGATAAACATGAGACCCGACATAGTGGGGGTACTTGGCAGGCTTACTGATTGTCCTAGTATGAAGCATTGAAATGCTATTGAAAGGGGTCATGAGACACCTTAAAAGAACAGGAAAACCTTGGTATTTGTTATCAATGGTTTTGCTGTATTGGTAGGGTATAGTGATGCGGATTAGAATACCCTATAGAGGACTTCAAGACAACAAGAGGCTGTGTTTTAAACATCGATAGAGAAGCTATGTCTTGGAAGTCTAAGAAGTAAACGATCCTGGCTCAATCAACTAAGAAATCAGAAATGATAGAACTAGCAATGGCTAGTAAAGAGGAAAGTTGATTGAGAGGGTCACTACTAGAGATTCCCTTATGGAAAAGACCGATCCCTCCGGTAGTTGTTTAATTGTGATAGCACCGCAGCTATTGCAATAGAAGGGAACCGGTTCTAGAACGAAAAGAGACGACAAATTCGTCGTAAGCACAGTACTGTAAGAGAACTCCTAACGATAGGAGCAATGAGGGTGGATCCTGTAAGGTCCTAACAGAATCTAGCTGATCCTTTGACGAAAGGATTATCTAGAGAGAAAGTCCAAAGTACCGCCAAGGGTATGAGACTTATGCCTACCGAACCACGGATTACAAGTGATGGTAACCCGACCCGATAGACTGGAGATCCCAAGAAACGGGTTCAATGGGTAATAACAAGTCATGAGTAATATTGAGAAAAGTTCATGCATGGTGAAGCATGAATCCCAAAGCCTTGGAGGTTGAGTTAAACTCTTAATGAGATCTATACTCTATGTGGAGTGAAGTACTTTACTTTGGGGGTACTTCTGATAGACTCACCTATGTGAATGTGGGAGTGGGGCCGCTCCCTATGGAACTTTGGAGGCACAAAGTTGCTAGAGCGTTCACTAAACCGGGATAACGTGCATGGCCATAAACGCACGGCCTATGAGAGAATATCACTCAATGAAAAGATCCGGTGTGCTACATTGTCTGAGATAGGGTTCAAGACTACGAGTCACCCTTATGAAATCGGAAGTGTAACCACTACGCTAAGGTTCAAATCTTCGCGATACCTTAGCTTATGCCCGATCTTATGGAACTGTTGATGCTCATAGATAGTTTCAAAACTATTCAAGTGGGGGATTGTTGGGATGAATAGCCTTGAAAAGCTATAAATGAAATTCCTAATTAATTATCCAGTATTTTCCCATAATACATAAATAAGATGGATAATTAATAAAAGGAATATTATGGAGATAATTAGGAATAATTATCTTAATAGATTATATTTTAATTATGGGAGTAATTATCTTCATAATTAAAATATGACTTATTCCCAAAGAAAGAGGGAATATTCTGGGTTTTCTGCTCCTATAAATAGGAGACGCCCCAGACCCTCTAAATACACCTCAGAAGAGCAGAAACACGAGAGAGAGTGAATTTATAGAGCTCCGGTTTTTCGCACAAAACCGAGGAGCAACAAATCAGAATGGCTGTTTTATCCTGGAGGCGACCGGCTGATAGTCTGCTGTGCGAATAACGAGGCAGTGCCGCGAACGTCTTAAAGAGAGCGACCTAGTCCGCGACTCAGCCAGATCGGTAACCCTAATTTTTCTGTTCGGTTTCTAACAAAAGTCCCAAGTAATTTGTCCAAGCCATCATTTAATCCCTTCCCCAAAGTGATCGTGCAATTTAGAATGCGGAAATGTTCCATACCTTGATTGATAGCCCTCCCATTTGTTCAACTGCTGCCCCCCAATTCCTTTTGCCAATTTCTAACGCTTTCCCTCTCTCTCTCGAGTCTCGATCCAACAGTACCTTCCAACAACCCAGGAAGTCAAAGTCTAAAGGGTCTGGAACTCGTCCTCAAAATTTAGGGACAATCCAATGATGGATTCTCCTGATATTTCCTCTTAAACTCAACCCCCTGCTGCCAACACGAAAAATTCTGTAGCTCCTTCTCAATATTACTATCCTAGATGGCGGTGGAATGCCTTAAACCTCCTCCCAGACCCCAATTATCAATTCGTCTTGAAGTTATGCCGTCGTTGCCAATCATCAATTTCCTGGTTGCAATTGTCGCTCCTCCATATTCACGTCCGTAATCCACGATCTCTCTCTGTTCTCTTCATTGCTAAGATGTGCCTCTCTCTCTCTCTCTCTCTCTCTCTCTCTCTCTCTCTCTCTTCCTTTGTTTCCCCGGGAAAGGTTTATTTTCACCTCTTTCTTTCTTTACGTTGTCTCCGTTGCTCGCTGGGGGAGAAGGACACACGGGTGGCAGAAGCAGAGCTCGGCCGCTGTTTGCTTTGGTGCGGGCGACGTGTGGAAAGGCGAGAGGTGCTGCAGCTGCTGTCGTGCATACTGCTTCTCTCGGTTTACGATGGGGGAATTGGAAAGGGTAGTGGACGGTGTTGTTGTTGTCTCGGATGCGGCTGAAGTTAGTGTAGGGTTTTATTGGTAGTGGTGAGGTAGGCGGTCTAGGGTTTTAGTTTGTCCAAGGTTATTTGTGGAAATTCACACTTACGGGTGAGTTTAATTCGAAACTCAATTAATGTCTGTAACTTTCTCATTTTATGTCGAAATTCGACACCGCTTGAACCGATAGTTCACATTTTTAATCCTCATCGATAATACGGTGGAACTTGACCCAAGGGTATAATAGTCATTTTGACTTTTGGGAAGAGCGGGGTGTAACATTTCCTCCACCCTTATAAAAATTTCGTCCCCGAAATTTGATCGGGCGCATCCTTCCATACTCCTTATTCTCGTGCTTCTTTAGCTCAAGATTTCACTCTTTCTATATGAACTTCAATGGCGTGCCCTTACCTTGTCTTGAATAGCTTACTATAGTTCTTATATGTACTTTTGACCATAACATATATTCTCATCTAGATTGGTAGCATCGAATAGGTTTGAGTGACTCATTGCCCTTTTCAAAATTTTCCAACTTGGGCCCAGGGTGTGATGGGACACAATTTCGGCTTAATTTATTTGGTCCAACTGATTCAGTACTTGATGTTGAACCTAAATCGAAGTCGAGGTATCACATTTCCTCCCCACTTATAGAAATTTCGCCCTCGAAATATGTCCACTGTGATTACTCCAAGCCTCGCTTGTGGTAATCCTTTCTACTTTGAGGATTTGTATTTCCTTTAACTTGTACGACATGACCTAAAATCCTTCTCTCCATTCCCTGCGACTTCAATGTTGTTGTGGCTTCTTAACCCCTCACATTACCTCGGCACCTTGTTCATATATAGAAAAGATAACTATCCATTCGGTATATGAGAAGTTAGTGCCCCTCTCCAACCACAAGGTCACTGATGGCTGTTTATCTTCCATCTAGTCAGATGGTAAAACTTTTTTAACGTAACTCTCATCTGGGGTTGACCTCATAGGTCACCTAGGTCCTTGTATCTCCTAACTTTGCATCCCTTACTTTCCTCCTTGATGCCTCGTCTTATCCTTTAACCATAAACTGAGTGGTCATCTCCTCGTTACTTCTTGCTTAACTCTGAAACCTCATACTACTGCTTTTACTTCCTGTATGCATTAAAGGCGTCCTTTGCATTTCTCTCTAGCTTGCGATCAACCTTAGGAATCATTTCAAGAATCATGATATTCCCAATGGCTTACTCGCTCACTCCTGGCGCCTAACTTAGCACTTCCTTATAGCTGCTTGAATTTGATGTTCTCGTAATATCAATTCTGCCACCCTTAGACCCTAGTTGAAACTCCTCGTACGGTTTCCCCGTCCAATAAAGTTTTACCCAAGATATTGACACCTTTCACCAACATAGGCGATCTTGGTTTCATTTTGGGGTATCCTAGCAAGTTCCCTAAACTCATATCCCTCTTACTTCTTTACTCATGACTCTTCTTCTTGATGTTCCTTGCTAGTTCTAGATGTCCCTTGTTCTCGATGTAGTCCTCTAGGTCCTTATTTTCTCTTCTCCGCCCCAGCAAGTTGTCCACCATTGTTCTTTTCCTTCGCACAATCACCGCCCAGCAGTAGGGACAAAACTACCACATGGGATTGAGGTAAGAGCCTCGACAATGAATTTTTGCTTAATGATGATGGTTTATTTCATCAAATTACAAGGTTAGAAGGGAATAGAAGTTTGTGTTCCATGGAATGGGGCGGTTGCTTGGCTAGTACAATGAACTAAAGGAATTGTTAATATATGGTGGCATGGATGGCTACGTGATGGAGACGGGGACGATAATTGAAGGACTAGTTAAAGCTTCAAGCCCTCATGAGGGTACGATGACTAACATGATCCACTTCAATCCTTCAACGAGGAGTAGTCAAATCACGTCTACTTGATTTATAAGGTGAGTGTAAAGGGGGTAAATTCTACGCCTTATGGTATTTGAGTTTTTGAGATTTGACTGCTATGTGCCGTACTTGCCTTTGTATGCTTATATGATGTCATATGATTTGCGTGAGTTATGCTTTCAGTTTTATGTTTTTGTGTGCTTTACTTACAAGTAAGTTTAAGTTAAAGAAAAAAGTTCTTTTTAAGAAGTAACTCACCTTCAAGAAGGTGAAGTCTTTTTAAGTGTTTTTAGTCACTAGCGCCAGTCCGTTGCCTTTTGAGACATTTTGAGATAGAGCAGCAATTATACTCTTGAGACTTTTAAGATGAGGAGCAGTTATGCTCTTGAGAATCGTGGTGAAGAGCCACCACGATAAGTTTAAGATGTTAGGGGGATGAATCGGTACGACTCCCCTAACTAAGTTTAAGGAAAGCCTGGATGGCTTCTCATACGTATGAGTTGGCAACCAGACTAGCTAGTGAGGGATCCCCGTGTCTAGGGCTGGTAAACGGTATTGCGGTTAACGGTTTAACCGATAACCGTACCGGTAACCGGGATTACCGGTTAAACCGTTAACCGTATTTATCGGTAATCGGACGTGAAAATGGATCAAGCGGTATACCGACATATCTACGGTAATTTACCGTCGGCCATTCGGTAATTCGATACCGAATATGAGAAGCCAGGCCAAAGGCATCGGCCCCCAACACCCCAACCCAGCAGGCCTAATTAATTGCATCACTCTCTCGTCTCTCCCCTGCCTGCTGCACGATGAGTCACGCCGCCCAAGCCAATCCCTCCTCCGCCACTCGAATCTAAACGCCGCCGGTCGCCTGTCGAAACCAGCAGAATTTTTACCTCTTCGTCGCCGGCGAACGCTCGAGCTACGGGACACGACCCAACAGCCCAGTACGACCGGTCAGATTTTTCGTCCTTTTCGTCGGGCTCTGTTTCCGTCAACCCCCGTCGGCCCCGTTTGCGTCGACCCCGTCGCCGCCGGAGCTTAATTGCTCGACCCCAACCTAGCAGTTCGTACTCTCCGTCGATTGATTTGCAGGTAATGAAGTTTGATTTGGTAATTTTTGCACCGTTTGTGTGTCAGAGTTAATTATTATAGGCTTATAACCGAGCAGAGGAGAGTGTTGGATACTTTCTCCAAACATGACGATGTTTCAACTTCGAGTTTCCAATTGAAGACACGACAACGTTCCACTGCAGGATTCCTTTTCATATCACGACACCGTTTTTTCTTCAAGCTTCACCTCCTCAAAACGACGCTGCGGAAACCTTATCTCTTCAATGGGTCGTCCCTTTCCTTCATCGCTTCCAGTCCCAGACATCCTCATTCAAGCTCATCTGAGAAATGCTCCCAAAAAGCATATCAACTTTCTCGATGCTCCAAGAACAGCTAGCACCTTGAGCTTCTCAAAAGTCAGCCTACCACAACGGATCTATCGGCGCATCTTATTTAAACACTCATTCCTGTCTGGAGACTTCACCGTTTAACAACCAGTCAAGCGCATGCAAGGATTGTAGAAGGGTTCCTCAATCGATCCATTCTTCAGTCTTCTCATCTACAAGTGAAGGGGTCTTCTGGGTAGATAGAAGTGGGAAGTCGGGTCTTTTGGTTCAAGTGTTCTTGGGATTTCTTTATTTCCCATGTTTTCTTTCTTTTCATCCTTCATCCTTGCTCTGATTCCTAAGAAGATAGCTTTCTGTAATTCCCATCCAAAGCAGTCATAATGACTGCATATTAGCTTTTCCTTTTTAATCTACAAGTATCCTCTTTCCATTTCTCATCTGTTAATCCAATTCAAAACCCTATATGGCTATATCAATCCTCTAATTCTCATAGAGCAGGCGTGTGAGTGTTGCAGGCTTGCAACCAAGCAGAGGAGCAAAGTCATGTGTTGTTATATATTTATATTTTGTTTTGCTTAATCGATTAACCTCACAACATCAAAATTTATTTATTAATCTGTTCTATTGTGGTTTGCTTTTGGATTTTGCAGCTATGCTGGCTGTGTATCTTATTGCCGAGAGCAGAGGAGATGTTTTGTTCTTAAATAGGTAGTAGCTATTAGCTAGCAAGTCCAGCAGGAAAAACGGGTATCCGGCTAATAACCGATACCGCATGAATTCGGTATTCGGTTTACCGAGTTAAGTTCGGTATCGGCAAACGGTGAAGTTCTGATGATGTCCGGTATACCGGTAACCGGTCAAATGGTAACCGGTTTAACCGGTTACCGACCGTTTACCAGCCCTACCCGTGTCAGTCAAGTATTTAAGTTAAGATTTAAGCTTTAAGAGAGGAGAGTAACTTCAACTCCCTCAAAGTTAAAGAGTTAAGATTTTAAGATTGGAAGTACAAACAATTTCCACTAGTCAAAGTTAAGTGTTTAAATAAAGTACTCAAGTATTAGAATTATTAGAACGTAAGGGAGTAGACTGACCCCATCTCACTCACCATGACTTAGTAAAGGAATAAGCGAGAACTAGATCGATAGTTGTAGCTAGAGGAGAAGTTAGTGAGCATCGAGATCGAGAAAGCTGTTCCAGGCAAGCCAGCTAGAGGAGGATAATACAAGCGTCACTAGAGGTGCCAGAGATCGAATCCGAGCAGACAACAAAGTAGAGTTTTAGTTATTGATTTACGATTATGAGTAGTGGCTGGAGATTCAGATTAAGATTCTATGGTTGAGGTTTGCCCAAGTGTTAGGGCTTTGTTTTACGAGATTTCAGTTCACTTCAGTATT
This sequence comes from Linum trigynum, assembly GCA_964030455.1. NCBI lineage: Eukaryota > Viridiplantae > Streptophyta > Magnoliopsida > Malpighiales > Linaceae > Linum > Linum trigynum. Next base: position 25,605,593 of record OZ034821.1, on the reverse strand, counting down.
TGTTATGGTTATTTATGGAAAGCTTCCATTTTTTTTACAAGTCTTTCGTTTCTTATTTTGGTTTATGAGTCATCAAGGGAATTTTGGTAAAATTAGTACCCGGCCTGGTTAGGGTGTTTCATTTTGGTATCTGAGCTGGTCTTCCTCTGTTCCTTGGTTTCCAAGGAATACTAGAATGTCGGTCTCAGTTTTTAAAGGTTTTGTTTTAAATGAAAGAAAAATGAGTCAAGGATCTTCTGTTAAGAGTTTATAGAATCTCCAGTCTACTCTAATCGTATTAAGGTAAATAACTATAGTTATAATAGAAGAGGTACCAATCGTAAGGAAATACCTCTAGGATTTTGAAGGAGTTGAAGGAGTAGTACGAGGATGTAACACCCTAACCCGGCCGGGTACTACTTTTACTAAAATGCACTTGTGAAACAAAATACTCAAATCTTAAATTGCAGCGGGAAAATTTTCATAAATAAAATAATGAAAACACACACTTGTAGCTCAGTGCAAAGCCCTAACATGTGGGCAAATTAAACTCAAACTGTAAAATCTCAATCTGATCTCCAGTCTATACTCATAATCATAAAATGTAAATAACTAGGTAGTCTCTATCGTTGCTGCTACTGAAAAACTTAACTAGGCATCCTCCGTGACGCTTGCACTGCCCTCCTCTAGCTAGTTGCTCTCGAACTTTTCCTCTCGAACTCGGGTACTACTGTTACTAAAATGCCCTTGAGAAACAAAATACTCAAATCTTAAATTGCAGCGGGAAAAATTTTCATAAATAAAATACTGAAAACACACACACTTGTAGCTCAGAGCAAAGCCCTAACACGTGGGAAAATTAAACTCAAATTGTAAAATCTCAATATGATCTCCCGTCTATACTCATAATCATAAAATGTAAATAACTAGGTAGTCTCTATCGTTGCTGCTACTGAAAAACTTAACTAGGCATCCTCCGTGACGCTTGCACTGCCCTCCTCTAGCTGGTTGCTCTCGAACTTTTCCTCTCGAACTCGCTGCTCTCTAACTGCTCCTCTAGCTAGCTGCTACCGATCTGGTTCTCGCTCATTCCCTTACTAAGGCCTAGTGAGTGAGTTGGGGTCACTCTACGCCCTTAGATTTTTAACTCTCTAATAATTTTGCACTTCTTCTCAAACACTTACACTCAAATTGAAGGAAGTTGTTTGTACTTCCATTCTTAAAAATCTTAACTCTTAAAACTGTATGGGAGTAACCGTTACTCTCCATTCTTAAAGCTTAAATCTCAACTTAAATACTTGACTGACACTATCCCCACTAGCTAGTCCGGTTGCCAACTCATACGTATGAGAAGCCATCAAGGCTTTCCTTAAACTTAAACTTAGTTACGGAATTCGTAACGATTCATCCCCCTAACATCTAAAACTTATCGTGGTGGCTCTTCACCACGATTCTCAAGAGCATAACTGCTGCTCATCTTAAAAGTCTCAAGAGCATAACTGCTGCTCTGTCTCAAAGATCTCAAGAGCATAACTGCTGCTCTATCTAAAAATCTCAAATGGCAACGGACTGGCGCTAGTGACTAAAAACACTTAAAACGACTTCACCTTCTTAAAAAGAACTTGTTTCTTAACTTTAACAATAACTTTTAAACTTAAAGCTTTAATTTAAATAAGAACTCATGCACATTAACATCAAACATAGCTCAAACAAAATCACATAACATCAACCATAAGCACAATCAAACAATGACAATCACTCCTCAAAATACTAAAGGCTTGTAATTCTTGAAAGAACACGTAAGTCGTAGAATTTACCCCCTTTACACTCACCTTGTAAAGACGACTCCTCAGTTCCTTTTTCCCTTGAACTTAATCAGCTCTTTAATCCATCATGTGACTAACAAAGCGAATGACTTGAATAAGTCACCACTCCTCAAAATCCATCACCGCCTTTGCCAATGATTATGCTTCATCCAAACAATCGTAACAATGGACTCGGTTTCATTAATCCACTCCCTCTTATTAAGTCCGAACTTTAAATTCCATCACAGTAGCCCAAAGGTTATGAACGAATTGAAAACAATGGCATAATTACCTATCTTTCATTGCCTCGGTACGGCCAGGTGAGAGAGATGATTGGGGTAGGCATCCTTGTCGCCTAGTTGCCTCCCGCCAGCTCGAATGGAACCGATTCACAGCTCCCTTTGCTTGCAGTCGTCGTTGTCATCATCACCGAGAGAGACAGGTTGGGGTTGCGCAGAGAGAGGGTTTAGGGTGGGCGGTGGCGATCAGCTGGGGGGGGAGGGGGGGGGTTTGTTGCGCGGCCTACTACTGCTGCTCTCTTGCGCGAGAGCCAAATAGAAGGAATCGGAGGGAGGGTAAAGACAGATGTAATTTTAGGTTTAGGTTTAGGTTTAATATATATAAAAATTATTATTACTAATTCACGGTTGCAACCCTTCGTACGTAACCGTTAACCCAACCGTTCCCGTATTTTGGTCGAACTTGAACCCAAAGTCGGGGTGTTACATTTCCTCCACCCTTATAAAAATTTCGTCTCCAAAATTTGCTTGAATCTCATTCCTCTGTCAACACCATTCTTGTACTTCCTTGCCCAAAAAATTTACTCTCTCTATATGAACCTTGATGATGTCCGTTGCTTGTCCCGTATAGTTTACCTCACCTCAAGTTATTTCCTCTTGACCATAAAAGGTATTCTCAACAAGCTCATTAGTATTCGAGTAGCTTTGAGTGGCTACTTGCCCTTTTCAAAATTTTCCAACTTGGGTCCAGTACTTGATGTTGAACCTATCGAAGTCGAGGTATCACAGAGGATTCTACTACTAGGCAACAAGGGGGGGTTCTAATAAGCAAAAACAAACAAATGGGGCCGGAGGAAGAGCTACAATCATTAGACGCCAGTAGTTATGATAATGGAAGGATTTTAGGGTCCTTGACCCTAAGCACAAGGAGGCGACGAATCAAGAAATGAAGAGGTACCACGAGACGTCCCTAAACTAGTTTTAGTGGTCGACTGCTCGACGCTATTACAACACAGTGACAAGGACCAGTGGAGAGCTTAGACTTTAAGAAAAGCTAGGGTAGTATAAATGTAGCAAATGAGGGAATAAGTAGGTTATAGGGAGTACGAAAGGACGCCAAGAAGTTAATAGGTCAAGGCGAAGAGGAGGCATGGTCATTTACATATGACGACAAAGGAACCCTTATAGATAAAGTACGTCACTAGAGAAGGCGGTACATGACCCTGGGGAGTTAGGTTGGTAGCATGCATTTGAAAGGAACAAGACAAGCGTCAAGATGATCGAGGTAGAGAACGAGCTTGGATCAAGAATAACAATGTGCTAGTGAACAATGTCGAGCTAGAAAGAGGATGTATTGGGATATGAGAGACTCTACAAACTACCCAGATCATGAAAGGTCACGAGGTCGTTGGGACCATTGGAAGGGGAATGCAAGAGTTCACGATGATCTGTTATGGGATTGTCCTATCCTAAATAGAGGGAGCACCAGTCGCATAGGGTATATTAGGGATGATAGAAGGAGGAACCTCTATAATAAGTTCGAACTAGAGACCTAAGAACTAGAGTCTGGGAACCAATGGTAGGAGTAACCAACCGAGATACACAAGCAAGTAGAACATTCATTGGAAGTTCTAATAAACGTCAGAGAATTCGAGGAGTCTCAGCAGGCGTGATAAAGAGAATTTGCATAGGATACCGGGAAAGAGGAAGAAGGTCAGAGGAAGTTCGATGATATTTCAAGAAGTCAATTGGTAAAGTCTTGGGAGGGAGTTACAAGTTATGTTGTGCGAACGTATTGCTAAAATCGTTAAATGAATGGTAAGCAATCTATAAGTAGTACGAGACTTTGAAAAGTTGTATGACAATAACTGTAAAGTGGTATTAGTGATGTCGTAGAACATATGAAGTCTAGGAAGGACATGAAAGTTCCTGATAAAGGATTGAGAATATGTGTGAGCGACTCGTGTTCAAGGAGTGTGCATGGAGGAAAATAGTAGGAAAGGTCAAAATAGGAATACAGAAGACAACAAGGAAGCTTTAGGTTGACTGCCAGTGGAGAACAACTGATCCATAGTAAGTCCATCGAGAAATTTGAAGCTCATCGGACAACCTAAAGGTGGAATCGTGGTCATTGAGAATAGTCGAAAGGAGAAACCTTATAGGTCAAAGTACATAAGTGAGAAGAGACTATAAGAACCTAGATGACTACATCGAGAACAAGGGACATCTAGAACTAATGAGTAACGTCAAGGAGAAGAGTCACGAGTAAAGAAGTAATATGGATATGAGTTTAGGGAATCTGATAGGGTACCCCAAAGTGAAGCCAAGATCGCCTATGCGGGTGAAAGGTGGCAATCTCTCGGGTGAAAATTTCTTGGACGGGAAAACCATACGGTGAATTTTAGCTAGGGTACAAGAGTGGCAGAAGGGATAGTACGAGAACATAACATTCAAGCAACGATAAGGAAGTGCTAAGTTAGGCGCCATGAGTTAACAAGTAAGCCAGAGAGAATGTCATGACTCTTGAAAGGAGTCATAAAATTAATCGCAAGCTAGAGAAAGATGCAAATGATGTCTTTAATGCATACAGGAAGTAAAAAACAGTAGTATGAGGTTTCAGTTTATGGTTTTATATCGCATATCCGCTCAAGCAAGCCTGTCCCAAGCTATAGAGATGTTCCACAAAAGAAAAGTAAGATCTTTGCCACGAGTTGGAGATTAAGACGAGGCATCAAGGAGGAAAGTAAGGGATGCAAAGTTAGGAGATACAAGGACCTAGGTGACCTATGAGGTCAACCCTAGACGATAGTTACGTTAAAAGAGTTTTACCATCTGACTAGATGGAAAATAAACCGCCATCAGTGACCTTGTGGTTGGAGAGGGGCACTAACTTCTCATGTACCGAATGGATAGTTATCGTCCCGACATATGTCCAAGGTGCAGCCTAGGTGGTGTGAGGGGTTAAGAAGCCAAAAAAACATTGAAATTGCAGGGAGTGGAGAGAAGGATTTATAGTTCAATGGCGTACGAGTTAAAGGGGGTACAATTCCTTGTAAAGGGAAGTATTACAAGCGAGGCTTGGGGTCATCACAAGGAACAAATTTCGAGGGCAAAAATTTCATAAGTGGGGAGGAAATGTGATACCTCAATTTGGATCTAGATTAAACAACCAACTACTGAATGAGTTGGAGCATTAATCATATCGAATCGAAATTTTGTTTAGCATGCGACCGGGCCAAGTTGCTTAGAATTAAAAGGGCAGTGAGTCACTCAAGTTACACAAGTGCTACAAGCTAAGAGAGAGTACTTGTTATGGTCGAGAAGAGATATAAGAGGAGCAATATCATTATGCGAGGTAGGGTTGGGCAGGTTTTAATTGCCCCAGGGTATTTTGAATCCTCGTATGTCAAAAATCAGTTTATGTCATAACCCGACACCGTTTGAACCGAGAGTTCATATTTTGAATCCTCGTAAGCATTATCATGGAATTTGTCAAAGTTCATCAAAGGCATAATGGTCTTGTTGGTTTAGAAAAGTTGGGGTGTAACAGAAATCGCCTCCGGCGATGCTCTGGCGACTGTCCCAGGTTCCGACACTTGTCAGACATTCTCCCGCCTTTCTCCTCGCTCTACCTTCCTTCTTGTGTCTCCAGGTTGGTAGTTTTGCCTATATCAATATTTCTGGAGAATCGGATTGTAGGGTGTAGGCTAATGAGAACCTGAATTGCATGCTTAAATGATTAGGCGGGAGAATGTAGTTACATGTCTGTGTGATTGTTTGTGTAGTGTGCTGTGCCCTGTTAGATCTGAAAATTTTGCCATTTCTGTAGTGTGTCTACTACAGCATAGGGAGTTGAGCTTAAGTGTGGGGCAAATGCAGGTCCTGTTGGCCTGATTTCCCCCCTTATTTTGGTTATTAAAGGGTCTCAAGGTTGTGGTTGTTCGTTTTGCAAGAAAATGGTCAACCTGGATCACGACTTCCTCCAAGGGCTCTGGTACACCGAGGCCTGCGATGTGGCATTCGCCAAAATGCGGACAGCCGAGATTGGGTGTCACTACAGCCACAATCTCGACTACTTCCACCAGTTCCGGTGCCGCGATGCCATAGAGGCGGTCGTCCCTCACCCGGGCTGAAGGCGCTTGCAGGAGCTCCAGGACGATAATTACGAAGAACTCACGCTGGATTTCTACAGCACCTACCGCCACGTCCAGAGGCAGCAGGTCACTGAGGAAGCGCGGTCACCTTTCGACTGGGAGGTCAGCACCACAGCTTAACCTATGATGAGTTTGCCGAAGCCCTCGGCCTGAACTGGGATGACATGTTCCGGGTGGAGCGTTTCCACCGATAGACTTTCAGGCATTCTACGAGCAGATCTTGCTCCACAACAAGACGCGGGCCACCTAGTTCCAGACCCCGTGGCAATTCCTCCACGCCTGCTCTGCCATTTTGCAGTCCCCAACCAGGAGGCCTATGGTCAGGTGACCAAGAGGCATATGTACGCGCTATGGACCATGAGGACCCCTGACACGCTAAAACACAACACCTAACAATGGCTAAGTGTAACCAATGAAAGGGACTGCAGTATAGTGGCACAAGTAATAAATATCGAATCCACGGGTCTCTAGAGTTACTATTACTCAGCTTCAGTTCATTATCTAACAAACTAGATTAAGGATTGATTTAATAAACTACTCTACTAACTACTCTACTAATTACAAGTTGGGAACTCACTTAGGTATGATTCCCCATAACTCTTCAATTAGGTACAAGTTGCAATTACCTTTGGTTGATCTACTGTTTATCAAACTGCGGAAGATCCTAAATTAGCTTGGAATCTCTTAAACTGACCAAGCCCTCTTAGACAGAATACCCGGCAGACGACTAGCCTTCACCGGGATAGAGTGCTAAGGCGATTCACACAGATCTCCACTACTGGAATGAATTCCAGTACAAAGCAGTGAATTGATTGACTCTCGCACAACCAATTCACCACTATCAATCAAGGAAGCTCTCTTAACCTAATCAGATTTTATCTATCATTGGTTAAAGCAGAAATCAAAAGAAGATGATCAGGCTTCAATTGACTCAATAAATCATTCCTCAATCGATTATAATCAGACAATATAACATCCGAAACTTCATACAAGAAAGATCCTAACACATGGAACTATGGTTCCTCAAAACCTAAATGAAGGGAAGTTACTCCATAGAGAAGAGAGAGACTGCAAAAATTTGATCTAGATCTTCAATCTCCATCTCCAAGCTTGATTCGCGAGCTCCAATGGCGAAGAAATCCTCCAAAATAGCTCCAAGAATGTTCCCAAGTTGCTCTCTCTCTCTCTCTAGGGTTCTTTCCTTGGGTGTTTGGGAACCAAAACCCAGCTCTCCCTTTCCTTTGGCTTGAATCTTCCTTATAACCCGATTATGGGCAAAACACGGTCGAGGACATGGCCGTGTTTTACTTTTGCTCGCCCGTGTTTTTCCCCCAGCAGCCCTCACGACACGCCCTCGGCAGTAAAAACACTAGCGGGTGCAAGATAAAACACGGCCGTGTTTTTAGGGTAGTCTGCCCGTGTTTTTACTGCCGAACCTGTTCCCCTATATTCAATGCTTCGTTTCTCCCTCGTCCGGACTCCGAATCAGTCGCCGTTTTATCCCAAACGCTCGTAGTCTCGTCCTCTTTCTTTTCATGACAAGATTGCATGATTCTTTCTCCATAAAGTAAGGTAGAAATCAATTCTTCTTCAGGTCATGCCCAAGTTTCTTCTCCCGAATCGCCAATTGATCTCTGATTGACTTGAAACTTGCGCCTATGCTTCACTTTCTGTGCTAGGACCTGAAATGTGACAAAGGAACACAACCTAGCATAAAATAGGCCAAAGATGCGATAATTAAAGCTCAAACAATCAAGAAACAAAGGGAAAAACATGTGCAAATATCGCGTCATCAACCCCGCTCGACCACATCAGCCTCTCCTCTATCCTGGTGGTCTCCTTCTCAAGGGTGAAGAACCACTCGAAGGTGCCGACTCTCCAAGATGGCCCCTACATCACCCGGCTGGCCCGCTACTTTGGCGTGCCACTAGACCAGTGCACCTTGGTTGGACGCACCAGTGACTTCCCCGATGCGACCCTCTGGTCGATGGGGATGATACTGGTCGTGAGGTCAGATCCGCGGATCTGAAGGCTGAAGGGCCTCCGCCTAGCAGAGTTCAATGAGGCGGCAGCTGCTGCGCCCCCACCAACTGTTCATGAGGCCCCGCTGCTGTTTGTCCCCGGTGACCAGGGTGTCAGGTCCTCTTCTGTTGCACCTCCCGGTGGTTACTGGCCCACCATGGAGGCTCGGTTTGACCGGATCGAGGTGCGTCTGGACCATGAGCGTGACGCCAGCCGCTACACACACTTCCTGCCGGAGCGTTTGTGCTTGTCCGCCGATGTGGACACGACCCAGACCTTCTGGCAACCTTATCCACCCCAGGATGATGAGGCGGTGCATGATGAGGAGGAGGATTGAGCCGGCCTGTCACAGCTCCATGTTTCAAGTTTCATGTGTTCTGTGTTTTGGTTTTTGTGATTAGAGTCGAACTGGATACTGTTTTTTTTTTGTGCGCCCCATGGGGCTAACACGGATGTTCCTAACTCTTACACAGTATGAGTGTTTGTGTTACCTTTTGGTCCTTAGAATCTGGTCCATTTCCAGTCTGCTCCAAACGACTGGTACCATTTCAAGTCCCACTACAGTCCGTTTTCCCGGTAACATCGTCCCCTTATCTTTCCCTCTTCTCCATTGAGGGCAATGTCGTGCTTAAGTGTGGGGGTGTTTATCTTTGACTGCATGATATGTTTGTGTGCTCGGAGCCTAGTCCACTGTCTAAATTTTATGATTTGAGGGAACCAAGTATTGTTTCGTGCAATAACCTGGTCCGTATGCTTTGAATTTACAGTATTTATGGTTATATCCAACCTATGGAGGTAGTTGTAGCAATGTAGACACCACATTTTTTCCGGGTAGAAACATATAACTAATTAGAGATCTTAGTTTGTTCAAGATTGGCAATTGCGAATCGCAAACATCTTTCCAATTAAAACCATACTTGAGGCGCTGAAGGAGAGTGTATTAGTTCGTGAATTGACAAGATTTGCAATGGCAAATCTACGACTAGAGATCACATCTAATGAAATCTTATTTGAGCATGAGTCTTAATTTATACGATTTGAGAATGTTGGTTTTGTTAAACAAAAATTGTAACTAATGAATTGCTTTTAGGCATTAGACTTGCGAGAATTTGGGGCTCGATTTGGGAATGATGAATGAAATTGTTTGTTTTTCTTATTAAACAATAATTACACACTTACCTAATAAAAAAACATTACAATAATTACAATCAGAAAATATAGGCCCAAATCAAAATCCAAAGTCAAAGTCAACTGGTCAATTCAATCAACAAAAGTCAAGTCAATCAACCTGGTAAGGTCTGACCAAATCCAGATCGGTCCGACCCAAACCGTGACCGGTTTGACACAAACTGTTGCTGTTGCAAGCTTGGGGAACAAGCTTCCCTTATCTATAAAAATATTTGCTCCTTCTTCTTCAAAGGGGCGGGGCAGAAAAAATAGAGGAAGACTTCCTTCCCCCTCTGAATAAACAGAACAGAATAAAAAACAGAGAGACAACCTCTCTTCTTTCGGATCCCTTTTCCTTCTAACAACTCACAAGCAGTAGAACAAAAAGGGAGACTCTTGGCTTCTTCTTCTCCTTCCTCGGCTCCTCCTCCTCAAAGAAAACTCTGCAGAAAAAAGAAACTTCATTAGTCCCTCTTTTTTTTCTTCTGGGTTGCTGGTACAAGAATAACAACAAGAAACCACTTTCCCTTTTCTCGAACACACACAGGCAGAATCCAAGAGAAAAATCCTACTTTCCACTCCTTTTTCTTTCTTAATCACAAGCATACAAACAACAAAATACACAAATACCCGAATATCACCTAAAAAAGAGGAACAAAGGAAGATAGCAAAGCTAAAAAGAAAGGAAACGGCAGCAAAAGAAGTAGAGGGCAGCAGCAAGAAGGGTACAGAAGGGAGTAGAATCATCAACAAGCATCCAAAGGTTGGTTTCGAATCCAACCATTATTATCAATCATCATCATCATGTAATCGTTTCACTTCTACTCTTCTTAACAAAGAGATTTGAGAGGAAATCATAACTGATTACCTCTAAGCAAACTACAAGTCTATCTAAACACTTTAACATGAATCAAAGTCTGAATCTCTTTCCCTTTTAAGAATTTCACATCATTATAATCCAATTACTTACTATAGTTACCATCCTTGTACTTATTTTCATCTCATATTCTATCTCTTTAAACTAGATAGTATACACGTATTTCCATTCAAGTTAGCTTTCTAGATTTGTTAATACTATGTAACTAGATGTTTCATCTATCACCTCGTTTAAACTCCTGTAATGTTGTTACCTTTTTATCCCAAATATGTAGAGATGGTAGTGAAATCTATTAAGCTGCTTTTTTATCTAAGTATGTACAGATGGTAGTGAAATCTATTGACCACTACATACATAAGTAAAAATAGTCAAAACCATTAGAAACACACCACAAAATTCCAGTTTCAAAACTGCCATATTAACCCCAAAACAAAACCTTTCGAAACGCACCATACATACAGAACTATGTACTGCCCAAAATACAGATCGGTAAACCCATTTTAAAACCACTACAAGGGAAATCTCACACTTACAAACAACCTTACTCGCACAAAAAACAGTCACAAGCACAAACTTCCAAAAACAAAACCATTCATCAAACATGCTTCTATAATCAAAAGTACAAACCACAAACCGAATTTCCATATTAATAAGCCCTACCACCAACCATAAACACAGAAATCCCAGCACTACAACCCACCATATACTCATTTCCACAATGCAATTTCAGGATTCATAACCACAAATGAACCCGATTTCATCAATTCATAGCCAAAATCAGTCCTAAGATCCCAAAAAAAACAAACCTGGAGAAGAGACACTAAGCAAAAACAAAAATCCCCCTCTAGTCCTTGTCCTCTCCGTCGGCGAAATTCAGAGTCGGCGGCGGCGGCCTACTTCGCCCTGCCATTCCCACTTCCTCTTTCCCTCACCATCATCGAAAATCCAAAAAAAATCAGTTGCAACCCAGAAATAAAATAAAAATAAATCTAACCAATAAGTAAAAAGGCTCACCAAAGCTCCTCGCCGCCGGGTTGCCCCTCTGCCGTCGATGAGAACAAGAGCTGCCGGCGGCTTTCTTCCATCTTTTCCCTCGAACGAGGGCAAACCCCTTCAAATCCGAAATGCAAACCAATAATCACAATTACCCTGCCGCCCGCTACCATCGATCGTCGGCCAGGCTTCGTTTTATCTGCTTCACCGTTGCCTCTCACCAACGGCGAACCTTCTCCCGTCTTTGTCACTGATGGATAGGCCCCCTTCTCCTAGACGAGAACCCAGAAATCCAAAAGAGGAAAAATAAAGTCAAATCCCAAAACCAAATCCCTAGAAATCAAAATCCGAAGCACTAAATACAATTGAAACTGAAATCAAACCCCAGAACTCCCCTAAGTTGACATGCAAAATAGAAAGGGTCGATCTCTAACCTTTGTCGCCGTCATTGTCGCTGATAACATCGTATTTGCACATGTTTGCACCCTCGTTTCTTGATCATTTTGGCTTGATTTTTTGCTTTCTTGGACTATTTTATGCTAGGTTGTGTTTCTTTGTCACATTTCAGGTCCTAGCATGTAAATTGAAGCAAAGGCGCAAGTTTCAAGTCAATCGGAATTCATTTGGCAATTCGAGAGAAGAAACAAGAGCATGACCTGAGGAAGAATGGACTTCTACATCATATTATGGACAAATAATCATGGAATCTTGTCATGAAAAGATATAGGATGAGACTACGAGCATCTGGGATCAAACGGCGACTGATTCGGAGTCCGGACGAGGGAGAAACGAAGCATTAAACTGGGGCGGAGGAAGAATTACGGGCAGGAGAATTACGACCGTATTTTCCCCTCCCATGCCAGTATTTTCACTGCCGAGAGGAGCTTTGGATGCGCTGAAACTTAAACAAAATGCGTGTTTTGGGCAAAATAGGGGCATGGAAGAATTACGACCGTATTTCTGCCCGCATTTCGCCCTGAATCGGGTTTTTGAGGCAGATTCGAGCCAAAGGAAAGGGAGAGCTGGGTTTTGGCTCCCAAACACCCAAGGGACAAACCCTAGAGAGAGAGAGCGAGTTGGGAACACTCTTGGAGCTATTTTGGAGGATTTCTTTGCAATTGGAGCTCGGGAATCAAGCTTGGAGATGGAGATTGAAGATCTTGATCAGATTTCTGCAGTCTCTCTCTTCTCTATGGAGTAACTTCCCTTCACTTAGGTTTTGAGGAACCTTAGTTCCATGTGTTAGGATCTTTCTGTATGAAGTTTTGGATGCTATATTGTTTGATTATAATCGATTGAGGCATGATTTATAGAGTCAATTGAAGCCTGATCATCTTTTCTTGATTTCTGCTTTAACCTATGATAGATAGAATCTGATTAGGTTAAGAGAGCTTCCTTGATTGATAGTGGTGAATTGGTTGTGCGAGAGTCAATCAATTCACTGCTTTGTACTGGAATTCATTCTAGTAGCGGAGATCTGTGTGAATCGCCTTAGTAGTCTATCCCGGTTAAGTCTAGTCGCCTGCCGGGTATTCAGTCTAAGAGGGCTTGGTCAGCTTAAGAGATTCCAAGCTAATTTAGGATCTTCCGCAGTTTAATCAACAGTAGACCAACCAAAAGTAATTGCAACTTGGACCTAATTGAGGAGCTAGGGGGAATCATACCTAAGTGAGTTCCCAACTTGTAATTAGTAGAGTACTTAGTAGAGTAGTTCAGTAAATCAATCCTTAATCTAGTTTGCTAGATAATGAACTGAAGCTGAGTAATAGTAACTCTAGAGACCTGTGGATTCGATATTTATTACTTATGCCACTATACTGCAGTCCCTTTCATAGGTTACACTTGGCCATTGTTAGGTGTTGTGTCGTAGCGTGTCCAGTTTTTGGCGCCGTTGCCAGGGACTTTCTAGAGTATTAGGAAAGGCAGAAGTTTGTTACTTTAGCGTTTATTTCCACCCTTGCTTTTCATTTGGGTGTTTTTGTTTTTGTTTGTGCAGATATGAATCATGGATCCTAATGGCTTCTCTAACTAGTGGGGGTATCCAACACCATCTGAGTGGTATTACCCCGAGACTTCCTGGAGCAATCAAGGAGGAGAGGACTATGGATTCGGGTCCCAGTACCAACCCCCTTACTACGGAGAACAATCAGACCCCTGGGCATATCAAGAACAACCTACTTATCCAGAAGAATTTCTCCCACAACTAGAAGGCCCATCTGATCTTGATTTAGCTACAGCCCTCACGGGCCATCCGGTAGAGCCATGCTACACTCCACAGCCAGATCCAAACTATCACTTGAGGCTTCTCGTGGAGCAGATTGCTCAAGTACCTGAGAGATCCTTTCCCGAGATGGATTCTCATATCCAGGCCATGGCCCAAACTGACTTCTCCTTTCCCCGTGAAACAGAGGATACCCTTCGGAGCATAAAGAAGCACATAGAAAGCTTGTGCGCAGTTTTCTCAAGACAACCTTTATGCTGCCATACAAGTAGAGGAGGAGGAAGAAGAAGGAAATCATGAGGATGTTGAGGAGCATACAGAAGTTGTCACGGAAAGCTCCCATGATAATCATGATCAAGTGTATCCTCTGGTGGTAGATTACAACTGTCCCCATTTCCGCTCTGATATGCAGGGTCCAAGCGATGAGATGCAAGATGATATCATTGAAGAAATTACATGGCGACTTGCTCTCCAATCTGTGCTAGAATAAGAAGAGCGAGAAAGGGTGAGGGAAGAAGTTGTGGAGGATGAGGAAGAAAGTAAAGAAGAGGGAGTTCTTGATCTTTTCTCAAGGGTGATACCACATGAAGAAGGAAGGGGGGTTGAAGAAGCAATTGGCGTCCTGGCCGAGGATAAAGTTGAGGTGGAAGAGGCTTGCACCGGCCATGAGTTACATGTGCTATCTCTACCAAACTTCGAGGAATTGCTTAGCAAGGACCCATTTGCAATGTCTTTTTGCCAGACCAAGGCCACATCTACATCGGTCCCTCTTGGTGGACGCGATGGTGGTCAGTCGATACGGTTATATTTGGTTTGGGGCAATGAGACAAGAGAAGAAACGAGGAAGAGGTCTCAAGGGTGGAGACTTCAGTTGCATCAAGTGCGCGAGCCTTCATCACCTGCCACACCACCTGCTCGTGACTTGAGACTCCACCTCATAGATGAGAACCTCAACTTCAAAGAGGTTCTAGCATGGACCAAAACTTAGGAGCTACCGTCCGGCTCACGACGTGAAAGAAGCACTTGTTGGGAGGCAACCCAACTAGTCGGTTCGCATTTCTTTCTCTATTTCTCCTCGGTTGAGTCAGTTTTGTTCTTTGATTTTAGAGTCAATAACTCAATCTTTGTGAGATTTAGTGGGGTGTTTGTGTTCCGACTACGCTCTCCTCCGAGAATGCACCGCCTGCCCCGTCGACCATCATTCACCCTTGATATGGTAACTTCGTTCTACCCTCCTTATCCTTTCCTCCATTGAGGAAAATGTCGTGCTTAAGTGTGGGGGGATGTTCAACTATGTATGCGTGTGAATGTTTGGCTGTATGTGTGTGCTTGGAGCCTAGTCCACTGTCCAAATCTTGAGATTTGAGGGCTCCAAGTACTGTTGTTTGCTTGATCATATTGGCATTGTGGGTTTAATTGGTGAATCGAATGGCTTTCGAATGAATGCATGACAACTGGATTGTGACTAGGACAACCTATAATGATGACTGAGACGTGTAGTAGAATTGTGTAGGAGTTCAGTTTTTCAACTGTTTGCTTACCAACTGTGACTTGGATTGATTACTTGTTCTTGACAGTCGTTTATGCATCTAGTTCGGGGAATCAGAATGAGAGATAGAGCATATAGGTAGCCAAGTGAGATTTGAGCCTGCTCGTTTCTTTCTTGTGCGATAGATCCCTCTTCCATGATGTGTAGCATTCGCGTTGTCATTAGCTAAGATGATGGAGGCATAGGAATAGCCCACGACCAAATTGACTGTCCTGGTGTGTCATGCCCCCCTAGTCAGCCCCTTTGAGTTGTGTCACTTTCTTTCTTTCGGTTTATAATGGAAAATCGCCCTTTTGCATCTCTTAGAAGGTTCCACAGAGTGGTTTTTGCATGTCCTCTGCTGTTTCTGCTAAAAATAATGTGAGGGTTGGAGGTAGTTCTTAAAAAAGTTGGGCATGTGTTTGAAAAATGTGCAGAGGTGGTGGTTCTCTCAAGAAATGAAAAAAAAGGGATGAAATCAAAAGAGAGCCACTACCAAAAAATCTGAATAGTTCCCATTAAGTAGTGTTTCTTAGCAGTTTGGCTTGGAAATACTAGCATTTATGTGACCTCCTTCGCTCTTGTGCTCTAGAGAATTTGAGTAATGCAGAATAGCAGAAAGAAAGTTATTGGTTTGATTGGCTGTGAGTTTGTTGGGTTTGGAAATGTGGAACCTTGTTCTATGAATACTTCCACCACTTAAAAGGCCTTTTCCCCATGTCCAAGACCCTAGCCAGTCATTTGAACCTGTGTCTAAGACCTCTAGATTAGTTAGTGATGACACCCATTTTTGCGAGCTCTAAAATTTAGAGGCTGCCATCATGGTGAAGAGACGTTAGGGATTGAGAGAATAAGCATGCGCATTTTTCGCATAAAATTGTCCTGACCCCACTGGTCGAGAGTGAGCGATTCATTTTCTTATATTATCTATACTCTTTACCCCGGTGAGGACCTAGATTGCTCGGTCTCAATTCTGATATCTTGAGTTTTGTTCATGAGGTGACTGTCTTAAGTAAGTGGTTGAGTCAAGTCTAGGTTGGTTGGTGAACAGAAGGGAGACTCTTCCTTTACCTGATTTTGCTGCACTCGAATGTCCTCTGTGGCGGCCGTCCAAGTTGCTGTTGAAGTTGTTCATGCGTTGATGTCTAAAAGCCAATATGATTCTCGTGTTTCGTGCCTATATGATATGTCCCCAAGGGTTTCATGATTAAGATGTTTTGATCTTACCTTGTATCTGACTTGGTATGCTTGGGGACAAGCAAACAGTTAAGTATGGGGGAATTTGATAACATCGTATTTGCACATGTTTGCACCCTCGTTTCTTGATCATTTTGGCTTGAGTTTTTGCTTTCTTGGACTATTTTATGCTAGGTTGTGTTCCTTTGTCACATTTCAGGTCCTAGGATGTAAATTGAAGCAAAGGCGCAAGTTTCAAGTCAATCGGAATTCATTTGGCAATTCGAGAGAAGAAACACGAGCATGACCTGAGGAAGAATAGACTTTTACCTCATATAATGGATAAATAATCATAGAATCTTGTCATGAAAGATAGAGGACGAGACTACGAGCGTCTGGGATCAAACGGCGACTGATTCGGAGTCCGGACGAGGGAGAAACGAAGCATTAAACTGGGGCGGAGGAAGAATTACGGGCAGGAGAATTACGACCGTATTTTCCCCTCCCATGCCCGTATTTTCACTGCCGAGAGGAGCTTTGGATGCGCTGAAACTTAACCAAAACGCGTGTTTTGGGCAAAATACGGGCATGGAAGAATTACGACCGTATTTCTGCCCGTATTTCGCCCTGAATCGGGTTTTTGAGACAGATTCGAGCCAAAGGAAAGAGAGAGCTGGGTTTTGGCTCCCAAACACCCAAGGGACGAACCCTAGAGAGAGAGAGAGCGACTTGGGAACATTCTTGGAGCTATTTTGGAGGATTTCTTTGCCATTGGAGCTCGGGAATCAAGCTTGGAGATGGAGATTGAAGATCTAGATCAGATTTCTGCAGTCTCTCTCTTCTCTATGGAGTAACTTCCCTTCACTTAGGTTTTGAGGAACCCTAGTTCCATGTGTTAGGATCTTTCTGTATGAATTTTTGGATGCTATATTGTTTGATTATAATCGATTGAGGCATGATTTATAGAGTCAATTGAAGCCTGATCATCTTTTCTTGATTTCTGCTTTAACCTATGATAGATAGAATCTGATTAGGTTAAGAGAGCTTCCTTGATTGATAGTGGTGAATTGGTTGTGCGAGAGTCAATCAATTCACTGCTTTGTACTGGAATTCATTCCAGTAGTGGAGATCTGTGTGAATCACCTTAGCAGTCTATCCCGGTGAAGGCTAGTCGCCTGCCGGGTATTCTGTCTAAGAGGGCTTGGTCAGCTTAAGAGATTCCAAGCTAATTTAGGATCTTCCGCATTTTAATCGACAGTAGACCAACCAAAAGTAATTGCAACTTGGACCTAATTGAGGAGCTAGGGGGAATCATACCTAAGTGAGTTCCCAACTTGTAATTAGTAGAGTACTTAGTAGAGTAGTTTAGTAAATCAATCCTTAGTCTAGTTTGCTAGATAATGAACTGAAGATGAGTAATAGTAACTCT
Source organism: Linum trigynum (assembly GCA_964030455.1). Classification (NCBI taxonomy): domain Eukaryota; kingdom Viridiplantae; phylum Streptophyta; class Magnoliopsida; order Malpighiales; family Linaceae; genus Linum; species Linum trigynum. Next base: position 25,588,003 of record OZ034821.1, on the reverse strand, counting down.
AGAGACCCGTGGATTCGATATTTATTACTTGTGCCACTATACTGCAATCCCTTTCATTGGTTACACTTGGCCATTGTTAGGTGTTGTGTCGTAGCGTGTCAGTCGCCATCGATGGCGTCGATCGCCGCCTTTTCCATTGTCGTCGTCCTTGTTTCTCTCTTCCTTTCTCGTCGTCGTTCCCAGATAATAGATGTTTGAAGCGGCATAACAAGGAAGTAGAAAGAAGGAGCAGGTCGAGCAGAGGAGAAGGGTTTGGTTTCGTTCGTCTAGAGAGAAATGAGAGAGGGGAGGATTTGGGGTGTCTGAGCGGCGCTTAGGTTTAAGGAGAAGAGAGGATTTGGGGCGGCTAGGTTTAGATACGATTTAGGTTTTTGGCTCCAAATGAAGCATATATATCCTTTCTGCTAAAAAGACTAAACTGCCCCCATCGATTTCCTAAAAATCACTCCATTGCTACCTTCCCTGCCCAAAACGACGTCATTTTAACTTAAAACGACGCAAAACAAAAAAATTAGTCCTTTTTGGGATTCGAACCACCAACCTTAGGATGATCATAAAAATCTCATCAACACTTTAACCATTAGGTTGATCGCCTACCACTTGTTCACATATTAACTTGAATGACTCTTAAATTAAATACACTTAATACGTAACTTACACTTAAACAAGATAAATTACTCCTATTATCTCGTGGGATTTCGTACTACCCAATAAAATCATTCGTACCTTACCTACTAAGATTATTAGCTTCATTTGTTTAAATAAAATACACATAAATATTTTTCCAAAAAAATCCTTGATACGAAATGTCAACGGTCAATAGACCATGATAGCATTCTCGTGTTAAGTTTTCTTCGAAAGTCATCGACTTTAAACACATGTCAATAGAATGTGTTAAGTTTTTCTTATCACACAAATATTTTTCATAAGATCGAACTGTAACATCCCGTTCTGGCAAAACCCATATTTTGATCGCTAGAAAAGTTCGCAATTTAAAATCGAGCATTTCGACACTATTTTGACGAAAATCGGATTATCGATCGATTGAATAAGTATACGTATTAATTATATATATAAATTAATCGGCCGGCCATATATATATAAACCCTTCCCCCCGTCCCTTTTATTCTCATCCCCATCGTCATTTTTTTCCATTTCGGACCGAGAGAGAAGCAGAGCGAGCAAAGTGCAGGGGAGCGACTGTGGAAAAATTCCAAAGCTCCAATCTTGAGCCCTAGTGATCCAAAAATCCCGTAAGTAATGCCTAATTCATCCATACATCGTGATTTATCGATTTAGAGCTTTAAAACAAGTTTTTGGTTCAGGAATTTCTTGAATTCCCGATAAGCCAAATTAGGGTTTCGGAGTATCCGGAAGCCGGATTGAGCCCAAATTTCATATACGAGCTTCCTGCACTGAGGTAATCAATCCTCTAGTTCTAATCCCTGAATTTCAGCAATTATTTAGGTCGGGGTCCAAACCGCTGAATTTAGCTCCGGCCAGGGTTTGATGTGTTTTTATCGAGAATTTGACCCGGAGCCTAGAGCTAATATTGACGGGGATACTGCAGGGGATATTAGGACGGTCTCGGATTTTAATTCGGGGTTCGTTCATGAAATTGACGTTTTAGTACGGGAAGGTTAAACCGGTGTTTGAACGACCAGAACTGGTGAGGGATTAGCACGGCATACCGGGTTTGTCGTATCACGATAATTATATTGATGCTTAGAATTGACCTAGGTGAACTAGAATGGCATGATTAGGGGTGTATGGATTTTTGTGCTATATGATGAACCCTGGACTATTGTATGATATTATTGACTTGCCCTAATCGATATGAACTTTGTTTATGTGGATGATTGCATACATGTTGCCATTTGTGGCTTAACTGTTGATATGACTTCATGGTTGTTCGATAAGGGGTTTTGACATGGCGTGATATTATGGTTGTATTTGGATCCATAAGTGGTGGAATAAACTTCCCAAGGTGATATAATGATTTTTAAGGAGGATGACTTGCACGAGGGTTTATCCCGAGGAAGTGCAATTATACGACTCCTGATTTACCTATGTTGAGCCAATTGTGGTCTGGTCAAGTACATGTGCAAGTAACGAATTATGATTAAGCAAGATGAGATATGAATCATATATAAGGATACCAAATATGAGTGTTGTGGTCTCACGGTCAACTACATAGTAATTAGGGCTCCCTATGCTATTACTCTATTATGATATGTATGATAGTCACACCTCTCATTTGGTGGTGACTGAAGAATTCTTACGAGATATGACCACACCCAGAGCGGTGTCGGGGTATGACTACACCCATAGTGGTGTGGGGTATGTATGACCACATCCGACGGGATGTTGGGGTATGTATGACTACATCCGACGGGATGTGGGGTATGTTTCCCAGGAGAGTTATTAGCATGGGAGTAGCCAGGCGCCTATAAGTAAAACATGATAAGATGCATATGCATAAGTCAAGGTGGTTGAGTCTTTTGCCTATTGGGATGTCGGAGGGCTGAGATATGATCCTAGTGCTTTGGCTTGTTTGCTAGATGTATGGTAGTGGTATGCTATGTTATGAACTCACGATGCTATAATTATCTCACTCAGCTATGAGCTGACCCTCTTTATCATCTTTCTCTGCTTATGCCATGTGTAAGCAGATCATCAGCAGCAACAGTAGATAGGTGTATAGGTGGGAGCTGAGCAAGAGTTGAAGGCAAGATGAGGTATGGTCTTCAACTATTCTGTGCTTGGACTACTACTCGGCATTTTGGCCAGTGATCCACACCTTTTTGTAAAAATGTTTTGAGAACGTTTTTCATGTGCATACTAGCTTCTGATGTAGTGTGAGATATCCACAGGTGTGGAAAGTTGATGATATGTGTATATTTTTGTAATTATGTAAGTTGTGACGATTATGGCTTGTATAAGTATGGTATGCAGTTGTGTAGTATGAAACTGTGACTATGGCTATGAAAAGCCAATGCATATGGTTGTGAGTATGTGTGTTTGTCTATGAATGCATGGATTCAAATGAATTATTTTGCAGGATCATATGGAAGAACTGTTAGCCCATTACGCGAGTAATTCATGTCGAAATTTTATTTAGGTAAATTTTGATAATTAATGTAACACCCGAGATTAATTCCGCTGCAATTGTATGAACAATATGATTAGGCAAAACGTATAGGGTAGGGTGTTACACGAACTACGTGGACTTTGATCCCGATTAACTCGGGTACGTAGGCAAACAATAGGTTCGAGTCCAACCAATCTAAAAACCTTTTTTTTTTACGTCAATAGACGTGGAAATTATCAAGTAACTACAACAATTCAAAATTTACGTTAATCATATCGTCAAATTGGACTCTAAAAATTCACCCAAAATTATTAAAATAATTCAATTAAATACATCAATAAAGTCGCAAATATTAATACACCCAACCCTTAAAAATTTATCGATTTAATTAGTACCCATTTTGGGCATTGTGGGGTGTGAATACATTTCCCCACACGTAACCGTACTCCTGAACCCGAATTTCTAAAATTGCGCAGACCAAATTTTGGTTTCGATGCTAAGGTTGAGACTGGACCAAAGGTGTTCGATCAACAACATAATACGATCGATGGCGACTCCGAGCGTGACGCAATGGCCCCCCTATTTCGAGGGGGCGGTTGCGACAGTGGCAATTCCGCTGGGGACTTATGAGAGTCGAGCTACATTAACAATCGACAAGTATTTTCTATCTTTCTTAATGGGTGTTATGTGTTTACAATATTTCTTTGCGTTTTTAATTTATGTCGTATTAAATTTATTACATTCATGCATAAAGCTCTATACCCGAGCTCTACCTTTAGAAACTAAAAGGAGTACCGTGACTTCTACAATAGTAGAGGAATAACGCGAAACTTTCTAACCAAGTTGAACTCAAATCCGAGGATGATTTGAGGTATCACGCTAAACTCGAAAGGGTTATAGTGTGGTACAACTTAGGAGCCAAATTCCTAGGGACTCCTATCCAGCATATAGTTTACCTAGACACTACCTAAACCGTTACTTATCCCAGAGCCTACCCAAAAACATGATGTTATGCTGCCGAAAAATCTAGGTTTACCTCAATAATTCAAAAGTTTGTGAAGGGTTTTACATTGTGATCAGTTCATAACTTACTTATGTCGGGTAATGTGTGCTTTTTCAATTATTCGTGAATGATATAATTTGATTATATGTGTGAAGGAATTTTAAACTCATTACGCCATCATTTCCTCATTCATTCACATTAATCATTCTAAATTTATTTTTATAAAATAGACATGCATCCACCGAAAATCATTTCACATTTACATCACTAGCATAAGCATCAATCTCGCACATACATCTCATTTAGTCGCATGACACAATTTAACATTAATAAATCATAATCAAGGGTTTTCTAAAGTTGCTCATCCACAAGGACAAGTTACACCCTTGAGTACACAACCAAATCCAAGATTGTGCCCAGTATGGAGTCAATCCATAAAGAATTGGAAGACAACAAAAGAAAGGTTATGGGACTCGAAGACATGAAAGAAGAAGTTAGCATGATCTTTAATATATTGACCAACAAGGGGAAGGCACTAGAAATCAAAGTTGATGATGTGTCATCCGATGGCCAAAACTTATTCCAACAACACGACAGAGTGGAAATTGTAGAAGACTCCAAAAAGCATGGCAAACTTGGAGAAGAGAGAGATTTCCATTCAAGGCGAACCATCAAAAGGAAGAACATGGAGTCACTCCCCTAAAAAAATCAAACTCATCCATTGGCGTACATCTATACCAATAGTACAACTTCCAAACTTCATTGTTTGATAAACTTTTCAAAATTTGTCCTCAGTATCACCAAATGTTCTCCGGAGAGACACAAATCAAATTTTACCCTATCTCTTCCACCAATGCCAAATTTCACCCTCAATTACCCTGAAGATGCCTACACGTTCCTATTTTGAGTGAGACTCTACAACCCAATATCCAAGAGAGTACAGAGCCAACAGACAACGTGATCACCATTCTAGAGTTTCGGGACACTCAGTGGAAAATGGTGAAAGCTGGATGCATGGTTGAAGTTCGAAGAAGAAGCCATTCGTCAAAACATCAACAAAAGCCCACTCCCACGATCAGTTGGTAGATATACAAGGAGATAAAGCTTGATTCAAGACTTGATCTTTATCAAATAAATTTCAAGATGCTTTACTATGTTGAATCAATGTATCAACCTTTACTTTGATAATGAAGAATAAAATGTCATTTGCATTTCCATTCATTTGGGACATTGTGTGACTAATACCAATCTTGATCAAGGATTTTGCATTAATGATTCTTTTTCAAAATGATGATTATCTCTTCCAAATCGTTAAAATGAACTTTTCTTCTCTAAAAATGGGATCCTTAAAATGCATTTCATGTTTACAAGTTGAGCCACGAGATTTTCATATCAAGCAACCATAAGTACCCCACTGGTGCTGAGTGATTATAAACACCCTATCGGTGTCATGAATATGAGCACTCCGCTAATGTTGAAAGTCTGCTCAGTTTACTAAACTTGAGAGTATAAACAGCCAACTGGTGTCCATAAATAATGCGAATAGTCAAATGGTGTAACGAAGATACGACAACAGGCTACTTTTAGAAGCTTGTCACTACCATAACCAATCTCTACCAAAGTAGGACACAACTAGATAGAAGCTTGAGTAGTCGAACTATGATCCATAACGAACAAGATGCCGACATATAATAGTCAAGTCCTCGTCAAACCCTAGCTTCCAGAAGACAAAGGAGTACAACAAAGACACGACATTAGTAATATGTCTCCCTCCGGAGAGGAATGTCCAAGTCGCCTAGCAAACAAGAAGGGCCACTCGCATAGATTGATATACCGACTAATCTCCTAACTCTTTGAAGTTGGTGCACAAAATCAGAACAATCAAAATGATAACATGTATGGGGGCATAACAAAGTCAAGTAACTCCCGCACAAAAAAAAATCAAAGAAAAGGCCAAAAGAGGCAAGAAAAAGGCCATTAAAATAAAAAGAAAAACAATGTGGGACTTACACGTCAGATGCCCCTACAATAGTGCTTGAAGTTACACCCAGTCAAACTCATCACGAGTTACTAGTTATCTTCGCCAAAAGGCCAAAAGGGTTATTCCAAGTATACCTTTGACCTCATCACCAGAGCGATGTAGAGTCATTCTCTCAATCAACCTGTCTACACACTCCTGCGGGGCTAGTCATAAAATTAATCACCTTATGAAGGAAGGGTATATGCCTGCCTAGTTTGAAGAAAAATACAAGATAACCCCGTTGAGAAGGATTCGCAAGAAAAGAATGTCAACATAAGCTAAAGTGCATTCCATGATTATCCTCGTTATCCGTCATTGCAATTCTCACATTCAAGCTAAATTAGAACCACCATGATAGGAAACTTCAACATTCATGACCACTACACAAAGGTCTTCAACATTCATCATTCTGTGAGCCAATGAAATGTAGAAGCCTGCATCATACTAAGACCTCCTCTATCCATTCCGTATAAGGTCAAAATATGACCTCAACAACTGAGAATTTTTTCATAATCCAGCTTCTACTCAAATGACCTCAGTTACTTCGCTACTCAAGCTTACCCCTCAAAACCAGAAGTCCAAGACATTGGTGGCAACATTTTTCAAAATATACCCACAAATATACCCAAGAAGAACCACCATTTTCATGGAAATTGAGACTTCGTCAACGTATATTTCTTTTATCCCTCAGGTAACGTCACACTTTGGGGGCAAGCAAGATCTCTCAGCAAAAAAAAACTTTACACGAGACCTCTTACCATTGGAGTCATACTAGACAGGAGCTCCTTTCATGACAATTCGAGAACTTTCACTACAGGTCCATAAAAAGATCACCCATTCTCTCTATGATCGGTCTCTACCTCGAGCACATTTAACCATCAACATTGTGTCCAGATTCTTGATAGTAGCCGAAGTGTCGTATACTCGGAGCACCCATAGGAATGAGATAGAATTAAATTGAGCGTAAGAGTGAGAATAAAAGTGAGGGCTTGTGGATATTCTCATGGCTTGACTTATGAAAAACGAATTTCAAACAATGTGGCAATTACCACACAAAAAACATTTCTATTCAAAATTGCACACACTTCCCTCAAGCGAGACTTTGATTTCTAAAATCAGGTTCCCGTTATGCTTTTTCAACCAAGATTTTTCAAACATTATTTGCATTCATCTTAAGTCAAGATTGGCAAAAGTCACGCTTTGTTTCGAAGCGTGGAAAGCAAGTCACATATATACTTGGGCAAAGGGATAAGACCAAGGGTAGAAGGAGTTCAAATACTCATAAAGTGGGTCTCCTAACTCTTCAGCTCATGAGTATATGAGGAAATTTCAGAAATCTCGAATCACATATGATTCATGTACCCAAAAAATCAGTCAAATCATCATTGAGAAACTTGACTAGAAGAGTGAACTCGATACACCATGGCTACCAAACGAAGTAAACAACTCAAGACTAGGCGTGTGGTACCCTAGATTGGCCAACCAAAAAGCTCAGGTCGACACTAATGGGACATGCCCGAAGATGAAAGTGCATAACATATCCCTAGATACAACAATGGTGAAGCCTAGAGGAGGAAGAATTCGAAACTCCCAGAAGCCAAACTACTCAAGTTTCTCACCAATTCAAGAAGAGATCTCAAGATACCCTGTATATGTTGGACCAACAGGTCACTCAAATATCCTTCAAACCTGTCGACGGAGTCAATCAAACATCTTTAGAAAACTGAGATCAACAAGACAATACCCCGAGATGACAAATTCCACTTATCCAAGCACGACATACTCTCATAGCAAGAATATCAGTCAAGCTAAGGGAGCACATATCCTCAATCCACCATGCTACAAAAGCCTACTATAGAACCAACCTAACAAGCACATCTCATGAATTAGAGATCATTTGGCTAACACATCAGACACTCAAACACCATAGTCCAAATTGGAGAAAGAAGGGGACCATCCTTCCATCAGTCCCTAGAAGTGACATACAGACAAAGAGGAAATACTAGATTGCAAGCCCATTCCGACAAGATAATGACACGCCAACGGAAGAAAGTACCCATGTCGCCAGTATGCTACCCCATCGCGAGCACAACCAAAGATCAAGTTTACTAAAAGGGAATGACATATTTTCCTTGTGGATGATCGATTTAAGAGAATCCATGAAAAAACATCAAGACCATGATGAGGGATTATACTCTTTCTTTTTCATACCCTCGAGACATCATCCTATAACTCATCATACAAACTTTTTCGAATGCACTTCACATGCATCAAATTTCATCATTCTCGATGCACTTCAAACTAATCATATGGCATCATCTCAAAAAATTCATAGCAAAATAAAATATCATTCATTCTCAAAATTCATTTAAAGTAGATGTACCCTTCCAACATATCTCATCACAACATTGCATCATATCATATCACAAAATACATTGCACTTGCACATCATGGTGGAGTCAAATTCAAAACTTTACCAATATCAAGTTTGGCACATACCTAAGATCTACCTAAGACTCTACCAATTGCTTGTTTCAACCACTCATGTCAAGAACAAAAAATCTATACCGCTCGTGATCAAGTTAAACTTTCACATATCCTCGTGAATTTTACCACAATGATACACATGATCAAACAGGCTATACCGCCACGAAAAAAATTCAAATCAGGCTATACCGCCATGGATAAAAATATAAATCAGGCTATACTTCCACCAGAAGCACACCAAACCAGGATGTACCGGGGCCAGAGGATCCAAATCAAGTTATACCACATGAGAGATAACATACCCAAATCAGACTATACTGCTATGGAAGCACACCCAAATCAAGCTATACCACCATGGGACCAGAAACTCTAAACCAATCTATACTACCACAAGAGCAAACAAACCCAAATCATTGCTATATCACACTCTCCCCCTCACATGTCTTTCATAACACGACATTATCATTTATTAAACATTACTCATCTCATGATTATCTCACAAAACACTCTCATACTCATTATCACCATGCATTAAAATGTCTAGCATGTCATATCCCGGACAACCCTATTGCATTGCCATCAATAAATGTTTAGCATGTAATACCCCGAACAATTTGATTGCATTGTCTGTTAAAATATCTAGCGTGTCATATCCCGGACAACCTTATAGCATTGCAATCAATATATGTTTAGTATGTCATACCCCGAACAGTTTGATTGCATTGTTAGTAAAAATGTCTAGCGTGTCATATCCCGGACAACCCTAGAGCTTTGGAATCAATAAATGTTTAGCATGTCTAACCCTGAACAAATTTGATTGCCTTGTCAATACAAATGTCTAGCGTGTTATATCGCGGACTACCCCATAAGCTATGCCATCAATAAATTTTTAGCATGTCATACCCCAAACAATTTGATTGCATTGTCTATTAAAATGTCTAGTGTGTCATATCTCGGACAACCTTAGAGCTTTGCCATCAATAAATGTTTAGCATGTCATACCCTGAACAATTTGATCGCATTGTCCAAAAATGTCTAGCGTGTTATATCCCGGACAACCCGAGAGCTTTGTCATCAACAAATGTTTAGCATATCATACCCCGAACAACTTGATCGCATTATTTAAAAAATTTCTAGTGTGTCATATCCCGGACTACCCTATCGAATTGCAGTCAATAAATGCTTAGCATGTCATACCCCGAACATTATGATTGCATTTTCATTCAATTTGTTCATTTTGTTACATCCCGGACAACTTGAGTGCTTTCTTATACCATCTTTCAACTTGTTTAGCTAGTTTTATCCCAAACATTTTGAATGGATCGTTGTTACTAAATAGTAGACTCATCCCAAGCACTGTCAAAATGTGGTGCTTAAGGGAATTTTGAAACATCCCACCTCTGTGAACTTGGAAAAGACATTTCTACCCCTGGGGTATAATTAAAAATCTAAAATAACACAAGTTTAAAATAAAATACCAAACTCAAATATCTCAATACCTCCAATCGAAGCCCTAAACACGTGGGCAAACTCAAATTATCCAAAAGAAATGAATCTCCAATCTTTAACTCTTAACCATAAAGTCTTAATAACTTGAAAAATTTCTCCGAAGCTTACTCTGACGCCTGCCTCGACATCTCTCAGCGACGATGGTGTTGAGCTCCTCTACCTTGCTGATCGCGGACTGGCTGGTTAGGATTTCCTCCTCTACGATCTGGTGAGTGAGTTGGGGTCAGTCTACGCCCTTACGATAAAATCTATAGTACTTTAGTATCCTTCTCTAAACACTCAACTCTACAAGTGGAAGCCGTTTTGTACTTTTACTCTTAACAATCTTAACTCATAAAATTCTTCGGGAGTTAAAGTTACTCTCCCTTCTTAAAGCTCAAAACTTGACTTATTTCTTTTGACTGACACGGGGATCCCTCACTAGCTAGTCTGGTTGCCAACTCATACGTATGAGAAGCCATTCAGGCTTTCCTTAAACTTAAACTTAGTTAGGGAAGTCGTAACGATTCATCCCCCTAACAACTTAAACTTACCGTGGTGGCTCTTCACCCCGATTCTCAAGGGCATAACTGCTGCCCATCTTAAAAGTCTCAAGAGCATAACTGCTGCTCTATCTCAAAATGTCTCAAAGGCATTTGACAGGCGCTAGTGACTAAAAACACTTAAAACGACCTCACCTTCTGGAAGGTGAGTTACTTCTTAAAAAGAACTTGTTTCTTAACTTCAACAATAACTTATAAACTTAAAGCTTTAATTTAAATGAGAACTCATGCACATTCACACCAAGCATAGCTCCAACAAAATCACAAATCATCAACCATAAGCACAATCAAACAACGACATTCACTTCATCAAAATACTCAAGACTTGTAACTCTTGAAAGAACAAGTAAGTCGTAGAATTTACCCCCTTTACAATCACCTTGTAAAGCTGACTCCTCGATTCTTTACTCGAAGAAAACCCTCCTAGCCGAAATATCTCGGAGAACCTATTAATAAGAAAGTCCCCTCCTTAGTCAACCTTTCTCGATTTAGAAATATCTTTTGGGTCACTAGAACATCCTCTCCTCGACATCCAGCTCTCGAGACTCACTCCCAAGGTCTCTTAACCACCTTTAAAATGTTTCTAAAAACAGTCCCTTCAAAACCGACCACTTTTCCTAATTATTTTAGTCTTGAATGAATTTTCCACTTAACTTGAACATTTTTAAAAATTCGGATCATAATTTTCGTACTTCAATAATGGGTACTTATACCCTAGAAAATTATCAAATCCTTATAAAATCCTTGGAATTATTTTTATTTAATTAAAATGAATGTTCGAACAATTTCTAAAATTAGAAATTCATCTTCAAAAATCCCCAAATTAATTTAAAGCCATCTTCTAGATCTGCCTCAATTTAAAAAAAATTTAAACGCAAGAACAAACCCTCATAATGTCTCGAAACAATTTAAACCATCTAAAACAAATTTCTGGAAATTCCCAGCAGCTTTAGTGACCACCCAAATTCTGTCACTAAAGGCCTGAACGTCTGTTGCTAAAACCTCAGAATTGCACCCTCACAAAAAATCCCCAAATCGATCGATCTAACTCAAAGGGATCGAGTTACCTTACCTCTAGCACGCGCCTAGGCCTAGGTTAGATGACCCGGGAAGTTGATCTCCTCATTGATCGAACCATCAAACGTCACCGCTAATAAAAACCGGAGCTTCGAATTAGTCTAACGATAAATCGAATTTAGAAACCACAAAGGGGTTCGTGATCATTACCTAGCAACACGAAAGGGATCGGGATCGAGATTGGGATTGGGATTTTGATCGGCGGCGTAGGGCTTGGGGTTTTCTCCTCGCAGGTTACGAAAAAGCAGAGAGCGACGAGTTTGCTTTGCTAGGGCGGCTGGGGAATGAATTTGGGGCGGGGGGTTATTGGAAAAAAAAGAATGGGTCGGGTTAAATTCTTGGGCAAAGTTGGCGGCTGCCTGGGGAAATACTGGGGCGGGGTTCTCTCGGCCCCCAGGCCCTCTCTTTATTTTGTTTTTGTTTTTTTTACATAATAATATAATAATAATAATTATTATTATTACTACTAATTCGCGATTGCAACCTTTAGTATGCAACTGTCAACCTAATCGATCACGTATTATGGTCAAACCATAGCCCAAAAGTCGGAGTGTTACAAATTTTTTATACATCTCTAAACCGAGAGGCATACAAATGGGGGCAACTGTAGACACCACATTTTTTCTGGGTAGAAACATATAACTAATTAGAGAGATCTTAGTTTGTTCAAGATTGGCAATTGCAAATTGCAAACATCTTTCCGATTAAAACCATATTTGAGGCGTTGAAGGAGAGTGTATTAGTTCGTGAATTGACAAGATTTGCAATAGCAAAACTACAACTAGAGATCACATCTAATGAAATCTAATTTGAGTCATGAGTCTTGATTTATATGATTTGAGAATGTTGGTTTTGTTAAACAAAAATTGTAACTAATGAGTTGCTTTTAGGCATTAGACTTGCGAGAATTTGGGGCTCGATTTGGGAATGATGAATTAAATTGTTTATTTTTCTCATTAAACAATAATTACACACTTAGCTAAATAAAAAACATTACAATAATTACAATCGGAAAATATAGGCCCAAATCAAAATCCAAAGTCAAAGTCAACTGGTCAATTCAGTCAACAAAAGTCAAGTCAATCAACTCGGTCAGGTCTGACCAAATCCAGACCGGTCCGACCCAAACCGTGACCGGTCTGACCCAAACTGTTGTTGTTGCAAGCTTGGGGAACAAGCTTCCCTTATCTATAAAAAATCTACTCCTTCTTCTTCAAAGGGGCGGGGCAGAAAAAATAGAGGAAGACTTCCTTCCCCCTCTGAATAAACAGATGAGAAAAAAAACAGAGAGACAACCTCTCTTCTTTTGGATCCCTTTTCCTTCCCACAACTCACAATCAGTAGAACAAAAAGGGAGACTCTTGGCTTCTTCTACTCCTTCTTTGGTTCCTCCTCCTCAAAGAAAACTCTGCAGAAAAAAGAAACTTCATTAGTTTCTCTTTTTTTTCTTCTGGGTTGCTGGTACAAGAATTACAGGAAGAAACCACTTTCCATTTTCTCGAACACACACAGGCAGAATCCAAGAGAAAAATCCTACTTTCCACTCCTTTTTCTTTCTTAACCACAAGCATACAAACAACAAAACACATAAATACCCGAATATCACCTAAAAAAGAGGAACAAAGGAAGATAGCAAAGCTAAAAAGAAAGGAAACAGCAGCAAAAGAAGCAGAGGGCAGCAGCAAGAAGGGTACAGAAGGGAGCAGAATCATCAACAAGCATCCAAAGGTTGGTTCCGAATCCAACCATTATTATCAATCATAATCATCATCACGTAATCGTTTCACTTCTACTCTTCTTAACAAAGAGATTTGAGAGGAAATCATAACTGATTACCTCTAAGCAAACTACAAGTCGATCTAAACACTTTAACATGAATCAAAGTCTGAATCTCTTTCCCTTTTAAGCATTTTACATAATTATAATCCAACTACTTACTATAGTTATCATCCTTGTACTTATTTTCATCTCATATTCTATCTCTTTAAACTAGATAGCATACACGTATTTCCATTCAAGTTAGCTTTCTAGATTTGTTAATACTATGTAACTAGATGTTTCATCTATCACCTCGTTTAAACTCCTATTATATTGTTACCTTTTTATCCCAAATATGTAGAGATAGTAGTGAACGTCTTAAGAGAGATAGGGAACGTCTTAGAAGACCAGTTGACCTCGTAAGCTGCTATATGATCTAGAAAATCCTCTACCGACGATCGGGGTTGTTTGTCGCTATAGAGGTCTGGAGAGCTGCAATGGTTTGAGTTAGGTTTGCTTGGGGACAAGCAAACGGTTAAGTGTGGGGGGATTTGATGACTCGATATTTGCACATGTTTTCCCCTTTGTTTCTTGATCGTTTAAGCTTGCATTATTGCTTCTTTGGCCTATTTATGCTAGGTTGTGTTCCTTTGTCACATTTCAGGTCCTAGCATGTAAATTGAAGCATAGGCGCAAGTTTGAAGTCAATCGGAGATCATTCGGCAATTCGGGAGAAGAAACACGAGCATGACCTGAGGAATAATGGAATTCTACCTCATATTATGGACAAATAATCATCGAATTTTTTCATGAAAAGAAAGAGGACAAGACTACGAGCGTCTGGGATCAAACGGCGACTGATTCGGAGTACGGACGAGGGAGAAACGAAGCATTAAACAGAGGCTGAGCAAGCCACACGGGCACGCCCCACACGGTTGTGTGAACTGGCCATGTGGCCGTGTGGAAATCACCGAGCCCTCACACAGGCATCTGGGAAAGTCACACGGCCATGTGGCCTGGCCGTGTGATCGGGAATTTCTGGTTAAAACCCAATTTTCAGCAAAAGGAAAGGGGAGAGCGGGGTTTTGGTTCCCAAACACCCAAGGGACGAACCCTAGAGAGAGAGAGTGCGACTTGGGAACATTCTTGGAGCTATTTTGGAGGATTTCTTTGCCATTGGAGCTCGGGAATCAAGCTTGGAGATGGAGATTGAAGATCTAGATCAGATTTCTGCAGTGTCTCTCTTCTCTATGGAGTAACTTCCCTTCACTTAGGTTTTGAGGAACCCTAGTTCCATGTGTTAGGATCTTTCTGTATGAAGTTTTGGATGCTATATTGTTTGATTATAATCGATTGAGGCATGATTTATAGAGTCAATTGAAGCTTGATCATCTTCTCTTGATTTCTGCTTTAACCTATGATAGATAGAATCTGATTAGGTTAAGAGAGCTTCCTTGATTGATAGTGGTGAATTGGTTGTGCGAGAGTCAATCAATTCACTACTTTGTACTGGAATTCATTCCAGTAGTGGAGATCTGTGTGAATCGCCTTAGCAGTCTACCCCGGTGAAGGCTAGTCGCCTTCCGGGTATTCTGTCTAAGAGGGCTTGGTCAGCTTAAGAGATTCCAAGCTAATTTAGGATCTTCCGCAGTTTAATCAACAGTAGACCAACCAAAAGTAATTGCAACTTGGACCTAATTGAGGAGCTAGGGGGAATCATACCTAAGTGAGTTCCCAACTTGTAATTAGTAGAGTAGTCAGTAGAGTAGTTTATAAATCAATCCTTAATCTAGTTTGCTAGATAATGAACTGAAGCTGAGTAATAGTAACTCTAGAGACCCGTGGATTCGATATTTATTACTTGTGCCACTATACTGCAGTCTCTTTCATTGGTTACACTTGGCCATTGTTAGGTGTTGTGTTCTAGCGTGTCAACACCTAACCCTTAAAAATTTATCGATTTAAGTAGTACCCATTTGGGGCATTGTGGGGTGTGAATACATTTCCCCACACGTAACCGTACTCCCGAACCCGAATTTCTAAAATTGCGCATACCAAATTTCGGTTTCGACGCTAAGGTTGAGACTTGACCAAAGGAGACTCCGAGCGTGACGCGATGGTCCCCCTATTTCGAGGGGGTAGTCGCGACAAGCAATATGGAGGATGTTAAGGTTTATATTTTTTTCTATCTGTCTCCTTGCTGTGCTGGTTGATTTTGTGAACAAGTGTATTTTGGACCGTTGATTCATGTGGTAGGAATGACTCCTCCTATGTTGTGTTGTGGACTCGTGTATCGTAGATGGTGCTCAATTGAATGAAAAAGTAGTTGGTCCTCCATGTCGGAAAAATTTGAGACTCTAAGCATGGGGTACGCCCAACGTGTGCAGCACCGTTTAGTGCACAAAATCGGGTTTTGGAAGAGATTTTAGTAATCCTTAGTGGGATAGGCCTACAAGGTGAAGGTAAGTGTCTCTAGTACAAGTAAAAATTCCACCTGTTGAACGGTTTGCCTACTCAAGGATGTGTTTTTAAGAGCACAGATAGAGCTTCAGACCCCCCTTAATTTCATTGACCGTCCACACGAATCAAGGAAAAAGAGTTAAAAGAAGTACTCTGGCGAGTGACAGACGTACATAAATTGCACTTGCATGATCAATAAGGGTCGACCGCGCATACATCTGCAGTTTGGAACCCCTACAAAGTATGAATGAGAAAAAAAACAAAAGAATGAAAAAGGGGTTCAAACGAATGAAATGGAATGGAAGAGCACCTGATACGAAGAGTCCTTGGTTGTTAAATTTGTGAGTCTCTGTATCCATGAATTGCCTATCCTAGTTGCATTGCTTCTCGTGATCCTGGCTTGAGTCTAGTACTTGCATTGAGAGAGACAGGGGACGTCTTAGACGACCAGTTGAACTCATAAGTTGCTAATTGATCTAGGAAATCCTCTACCGACAATCGGGGTTGCATGTTACTATAAAGGTCTGGAGAGCTGAATTAGTTTGAGTTAGGTTTGCTTGGGGACAAGTAAACGATTAAGTGTGGGGGAATTCGATAACGCCATATACGAACATGTTTTTCCTGTCATTTATTGACCATTTGAGCTTGGTTTATCGCTCTCGTGGCCTATTTTACGCTAGGTTGTGTTCGTTTATGATGTTTCAGGTCCTATCACGTGAATGGGCGCAAAGGAGCAAAGTTTGGAACATTTTGAAGAGAAATGGGCAGTGGCCAACTGAGCGTTACGGCCAGACCCTTCAAGTTACGGTATGGCCCGTAACTCCTCATGGTGGCCCGCAACCTTACAATGGAGCAGACATAGTTCTAGGGAGCTTCTAGAACTTACGGCCAGACCCTTCAAGTTACGGCCTGGCCCGTGACTCTCCCTTCTTGAAGTTACGACCTTCCCCCTTGAGTTACGGTCTTCCCCCTTGAGTTACGGTAGAGGTCGTAACTTCACCATAGCCGCCATAACTCTTGGTTTACTGATAACACCATATTTGTCCCTAAAAATACGGTCGTAATTCACAAATTACCGCTTGTATTCCCAAAATTACGGTCCTAATTCACAAATTACTGCCAGTATTTTTTATGTCGAGCCTTGTGATGGCTCATGTACAAAATATGGTCAGTATTCCCAAAAATACGGTAGCATTTCTCAGTGTCCACCCCGTAATTTCACTGCCGAGAGGAGCCTTGGATGTGCTGAGACTTAACCAAAACGCGCATTTTGGGCAAAATATGGGCATGGAAGAATCACAATTGTATTTCTGCCCGTATTTCGCCCGAAATCGAGTTGAAAGAGGCAGATTCGATCCAAAGGAAGGGGATTTGACATTTTGTAGCAAAAACAGAGTTCTAGAGAGAGAAAGTGCAAAGAACAAACTCTAGGAGCTATTTGGAGTGGATTTCTTACCAATGAAGCCCAGATTGCATCCCTAGGAGTAAAGATTGACATCCTAGAGCAGATTATTCCCATCTTTATGAGTATGACTGCTTAGATTTCTTTTTTCCCCTCTCTCTCTCTATGGAGTAGAACTTTCTCTCACTTGGGTATGAAGAACCCTAGTTCCATGTGTTAGGGATCTTGATTGTAATGACGTTCGGATTGATATTTTGTTTGATTATAATCGATTGAAGTGTGTTTATTGGGTCAATTGAAGCCTAATCAACTTTTCTTGATTTCTGCTGCAACCTGAGATATACAGAATCTGATTAGGTTATTAGAGCTTCTTCAATCGATAGTAGTGAATTGATTATACGAGAGTTAATCGATTCACTGCTTTGTACTGGAATCCAATTCCAGTAGTGGAGTTCTGTGTTAACTGCCTTAGCTTTCTATCCCAGTGAAGACTAGTCGTCTGCCGGTTAGTCTGTCTAAGAGGGCTTGGTCAGCTTAAGAGATTCCAAGCTACTGTCGAATCTTCCGCAGTTTAATCAACAATAAATCAACCTAAGGAAATTACAACTTGGACCTAACTAAGGAGCTAGGGGGACTCATTCCCGAGTGACTATTCCTTGCCTCAGGAAACCGGATAATTTACTGCTTTCTTTCTGCTTTACTTTGAATTCAACTTCACTCACTTAGTCCCGCTAGATAATAGATAATCAAGGAGTAGGCAGTAGATCTAGACCACGGGTTGATAAATTAAACTTACCACTATTCTGCATTTCCGGACTGCGATTATTCTTGGTCGTAGTTTGGTCATTTACGGAGTGCCACAACGACACTGTTTCTCGGAAGTTACGGGCAGGCGAGCAAGGTTACGGCCGTAACTCGCGGATTCTCAGCCTATTTAAAGTATGCTCAGGAAATTTGCAAGAGCGCGTATTTTTGGACTTCCAAAGGCAGAAAAAGAACCCTAGAGAGAGAGTGACAAAGCAAAACCCAATGGCAAGGATTGGAGCGATCTGAAGACCTTGGCGCTCGATTCCCCAACCTTGGAGTACCGATTAGTTGCAGAGGTTGTTGTCCATTGTCGTTCTAATGATGTCTACTCCGAGCATGACTTTCTCACATCTCTCCATGGAGTAATTTTCCATTTCATCTGGGTATGATGAATCCTTGCTGTGTATGTTAGGAATGATTGTATGAACCCCATGTTATGAATAATTGATTTGATAAATTCAGTTAAGGAATTATTCAGAATTACATGTGTCCTGATCAAACCTGTGTAATTCTGGCTTTAACCTAGAACGATAGTCTCTGCATAGGTTAAAAGAGCACTATTTAATTGAAAGTGGAGAATCGATTGCTTTAATCGAGAAGTCGATTAATTACTCTGTACTGGAACAAAGGCCAATAGTGGAAGTTTTGCGTGTTTAACCTTTATTAGTGTATGCTGGTGGAGGTTAGTCGCCCGCCGGTAGGGATAATTTTAGTCGAGAGTCCAGACTAGTAAAGAACTTTCCGTAGTTTATCTATCAAACTGAGTAATTGATTCGAGTCTAATTGTACATGTTTTGCCCCTGTTTTCCCTAGTCGTTTGTGGCAACTTCGCTCCTAAAGGTTGGTTTACGCTAAGTTTCTCGTGTTTTAGTGTGTTTCAGGATTTAACAGGTGAAACCAGCCTCGATGTCGAAAACCGGAAGAAGAGGTGAAAAACGGCGAGTTCACGGTTTTCCTTGGCTGGTCACGGTCTTGAATGACCGTGAAGAAGAGCCATTGGCCGTGAACTTTGAGGCGTCCATAGCCAAAATACAAGTTACTAACGCCAATTGTGTTCACAATCACTAAAACGGTGAACAAGAGTTGTTGGCCATGAACCAGTGGAAGCAAAGCGGTGCGTTTCGGCGCCCATCTGCAGTTCACGGACGCGTTTCAGATTTCATGGCCGTGAACTCATGCCGTGAACTGATCTCTGCACTCTTCAAAATCTGAGCTAAAGGAGGAGAGAAGGGAGAGCTCCTTTTGAGTTAGAAAGCCTTCTTCTTATTTTAGAGAGAGAAACACGAACCAAAGAAGAGGAGGCTAAGGTTTGCTCCAAGGTGGATTTTGGGAAGATTTTCTCTAAGGAAAGTTCAACACAAGGGCCAAGAAGTTTGGAACCCTCATCCAAGATGGTGCTTACCAACCTAAGGATTGTGCATATCTATGCTTAGCAATCTAATTAGCCACTTAACCTAGACTAGAGAGGAACCCCCCCCCCCCCCCCTCAAAGGGAGTCTCAATTGAGTTGGTGTCCCTAGGGCTTTTTAAGTCTTCTAACTATGTTAATTTAGGGCAAACCTAAATATTGGATTAAGCAATTTGTTTAAGCGCGATTAAGCCATCCAACCCTTGGGTTGAGTTAGGGAGTAAGTCAACCATTGATTCGATTTTCATTGTACATCTTGATTAATTGGATCAGTTCTTTGTGTATTCCAAGACGAAACTCTTGTCGGATTTTCTTATTGATAATAGTGACAATATTGAAAACGGAACGCTATTGGATCAAATAACAAAGGCATTGTTGAGAAAAAGATTTCCCGGATGAAATGAAAATTGGAGGCTAAACCGAGAGGGCCTAGTGACAGCCTAGCGGTTAAGTTTGCAATCATTTGCGTCCCCTAGAGGTTAGCGATCATCTTGCCTATAGCAATCATTTCGGTTCACATACCATGGTAGTAGTTAGGGGGAAGCAACACCCGAGTGATCCTTCCCCAAAAGAGCTTTCAAAACCATTCACATTTGTCTTGTTTTACTTTATGTAACATCCCGTTCCGGCAAAACCCATATTTCGATCGCTAGAAAGTTCGCGATTTAAAATTGAGCGTTTTGATAGTATTTCGGCGAAAATCGGACTATCGATCGATCGGATAAGTATACGTATTAATTATATATGGTGCCTTCTACGGTACCCCGGGTAAAATCTGGGTACCGTATACCTTGAGTATGGAAACGGTATCTAGACCTCGAATTAGCAGGATTTTTGGGTCCGATACTATACCCTAACCCTTAATGAGTGAACCCTGGGTCCTAATTATCTAAATCATAATCTATAAACCCTAAGATGGTGCATTCCTTTTTGTGCCTATATTTGGACGAATCATAACCGTCGATTATTGTTTCTAATTAAATTGATCTTGGAGTATAAGATTAGGAGAATTAAGACCTAGATTTTGATCTTTAAGGGTTAGAGTATAGTATCATGTCCGAAAGATCGGTCAATTCAAGGTCTAGATAGTGTTTTCATACTCAAGGTATGCGGTACCCCGAATTTTGTCCAGGGTACCGTAGAACTCGCCATATATATATATATATATATATATATATATATATATATACATATGGCAAAGGCTAGCGTTTGTCAGTCGTACATTGTATGCTCGTCGAGTTTTACTATTTAGAGAACGAATTAACCGAAATTTTGAACATGATACTCGTACGTTGTATGTCTATGTTCACACTTGGGTTTTACACTTCAATATATTTCGTCGAATCAGAACCATCGGTCACTATTTTTTAGATTATATGAATCTCGTGACTTGGGTTACAGAATTATATATATATAAGCGGTCGCATATATATTACCTATTACCCGTCCATTTCCATTCCCATCCAATTCTTCTTCTTCCTTTTATTTCCGAGAAGCAGAGCGCGCTAGGGGAACTTTGGCGAGAGCATGCCAGAGCTTGATTCTTGAGAATTCGTAATCCAAAAATCCCGTAAGTAATGTCTAATTCATCTATACATCGTGATTTATTGATTTAGAGCTTTAAAACGAGTTTTTGGTTCATGATTTTCTTGAATTCCCGATAAGCCAAATTAGGGTTTCGGAGTATGCGAAAGCCGGATTGAGCCCAAATTTCATATACGAGCTTCCTGCAGTGAGGTAATCAATCCTCTAGTTCTAATCCCTGAATTCCAGCAATTATTTAGGTCAGAGCCGGGATCGCTGAATTTAGCTCCGGCCAGGGTTTGATGTGTTTTTATCAAGAATTTGACCCAGAGCCTAGAACTAATATTGACGGGGATAGATCAGGGGATATTAGGACGGTCACGGATTTTAATTCGGGGTTCGTTCGTGATATTGACGTTTTTAGTACGGGAAGGTTAAACCGGTGTTTGAACGACCAGAACTGGTGAGGGATTAGCACGGCATACCGGGTTTGTCGTGTCACGATAATTATATTGACGCTTAGAATTGACCTAGGTGAACTAGAATGGCATGATTAAGGGTGTATGTACTTTTGTGCTATATGATGAATCATGGACTACTGTATGATATTATTGACTTTCCCTAATCGAGATGGACCTTGTTTATGCTGATGATTTGTATATGTTGCAAATTGTGGGCTTCACTGTTGATTTGCCTTATGATGGTTCGAAAAGGTGATTGGGTATGATTTTTCATGATTATTGTATTTGGATGCACATGTGGGAACATATATATTCCCTGGAGATATTATGACCTTTAAGGAGGATGACTGGCACGAGGGTTTATCCCGAGGAAGTGCAATTATACGACTTATGATTTACCTATGTTGAGTCAGTTGTGGCCAGGTCAAGTACATGTGCAAGTAGCGAATTATGATTAAGCAAGATGAGATTTGGATCATGGATAAGGATACCAAGTAAGAGTACTTTTGTCTCATGGTCAATTACATAGTAATTAGGGCTCCCCATGCCATTACTCCGTTATGATATGTTATGTCACACCCCTAATGTGGTGTTGACCATTGATTCATCATGAGATATGACCACACCAAGAGTGGTGTTGAGTACGATATGACCACACCCAGCGTGGTGTCAGGTCCGATATGATTACACCGGCAGTGGTGGGTCCGATATGACCACATCCACGAGATGTTTGGTCCGTATTCCCGGGAGAGTAATTAGCATGGGAGTAGCCAGGCGGCTATGATTAAAACATGATAAGATGCATATGCATAAGTCAAGGTGGTTGAGTCTTTTGCCTATTGGGATATGAGGATGGCTGAGGTCCGATCCTAGTGTTTTGGCTTGATTGTTAGATGTATGATAGGGGTATGCTCTGTTATGAACTCACGATGCTATAATTATCTCACTCAGCTATGAGCTTACCCTCTTTTATTCTTCTTCTCTGGTTAGCTATATGTAAGCAGATCATCAGCAGAAGCAGTAGATAAGTGTTAGGTGGGAGAGGAGCTAGAGTTGAAGCCAGGATGAGGTATGGTCTTCAACTATTCTGTGCTTGGACTACTACTCGGGATTTTGGCCAGTGATCCACACCTTTTTGTAAAAATGTTTGAGAACGTTTTTCATGTGCATACTAGCTTCTGAGGTAGTGTGAGATATCCACAGTGTGGAAAGTTGATGATGTGTATATGTTGTGTAACTGTGTAAGTTGTGACGATTATGGTATGTAGTTGTGGAGTATGAAAAGTGTGACTATGGCTAAGAAAAGCCAATGCATTTGGTTATGAGTATATATGTTTGTGATGAATTATTTTGCAGGATAAGTTGCAAGAACTGTTAGCCCATTACGCGAGTAATTCATGTCGAAATTTTATTTGGGTAAATTTTGATAATTAATGTAACACCCGAGATTAATTCCGCTGCAATTGTATGAACAATATGATTAGGCAAAACGTATAGGGTTGGGTGTTACAGTTTGGTATCAGAGCCTGGTTCCCTCTTTATGCTGTTATGGCGTACTATACCCTATGGGAGGTTAAGCACTCCTAAGGAGGGGAGTACCCCATAATGACTTTAACTTGGAATTGAGTTTGACATGATTATGTGTATTGGTATGTTGGATGAAACTATCTGCATCATGGTTTTCAAAATTGAGTTTTGAACTTCTATGTTTTCAAGTAATTATTTTGGGAATTTTTTTTTAACCAAGTGAGAGAGTGGGTGAAGAATGAATTTTGTGGGGATCAATCTAAGGCCAATATTTCCTTGTAGCTCGCATGGAAGTTGTGAAAATGGTCCTACTGACCAGTCGAGAGGAGTGGGGGCGGTTGATGCAAGACCGCTAGTATTAGACTATGCAAAGATGAAGAGTTTGGGTGGTAGGGACTTCAAGGGAGATGTGAGCCTAGATGCTGTAGTAGAGTGGTTGAGAGAGATGGAAGATGTGTTTGAGTATCTTAATGCAACCCCAGAGGAAAAAGTACAATATGTTCTTTTTCTCCTAAAGGGGTATGCGAGGAGCTGGTGGTCCTCAGTCTCTAGAGTTAATGGTGAACGAGTTCACTTCACATGGGAGGAGTTTCTGAAGGGCTTTAAAACAGAGTTTCTTCCCGAAGCTTTTATCAAGGCAAAGAACAATGAATTCGCCAACCTTAAGTAGGAGAATATGACAGTTACTGAGTACACCATCAAGTTTGTTCGATTACTTTACTTTGAAGATGGGTTGGCGGATACTGAGCATAAGAAGAAGATGAGATACTTACATGGTCTGCGCCTAGGGTTGAAAGAAAATATCCACAGGGTTGATGAAGAGAGTATGGCCAATATCAAGGAGGCAACACTTAAGTATGAAGCCTATGAAGTTGAGGGTAGAGAGGAACACAAGGCCAAAGAAGAGGAGAAGAAGAGGAAGTTTGGAGTGAGTTATTCGGGACCTCGTTACCCATCCAAGAGAGGTCCCAGTGTTTTTGGGAGAACACCGAGTCAATCTATGTCAGGAACATCATACAAGGCACCAGTTTGTCAAGTTTGTTAGAAGAGACACTTTGGAGAGTGTTGGAGGTTTTCTGGAGTATGCTTTCAATGCGGCCAGCCGGGTCACATCATGAGGAATTGTCCTTATAGGGGAGGAGGAAAACCTACTCAGTCCGAACCTTCAGTGCACTTTAGTAGAGCCCCACCAGAGGTGGTTACCACTTACCAAGGAGGCCGTAGTGGATTTCAGAGTGGTCGTGGTGGTTCACAAGGTGGTAGAGGTGGTGGTCGAAATCAGCCATCATGAAGTGGTACGCAGGGTACCATAGCACAGGGATCACCGATGGTTTATGCAATGACTCGAGGTGAGGCAGAAGTGGCACCAGAAGTTGTGACTGGTATGCTTTCTATCCTTGGCAAGCAATTATATGCTTTGATCGATACTGGTTCCTCTCACTCATTCCTGTCGTATACGTTTGCACATATGCTACGCTTAGTTCCAGATAAGCTAGTTTATACCTTATGTGTTAAAACACCTGTGGGAGATACCTTGAAGGTAGACTCATTTATTAGAAGTTCCTTCATTTGTGTGGAAGGAGCTCTCCTAGCAGCAGATTTAATTCTGCTACCTTTTAATGAATTTGATGTCATCCTTGGAATGGACATTCTGGCAACACACGGAGGTGTTGTGGATTGTCAAAAGAAAGAAGTGTTATTCAACACAATAGATAAAGGTCTTGTTGTATTCCGAGGCATTAAGAAAAAGGAGACTCATGGTTTTCTTTCTGCCTTGGAAGCTTTTCGATTAGTGAAAGAAGGTTGTGAAGCCTTTCTTGCTCAAGTTACTGCTGTAAATGATAAGAAGGTTGAGGATGTAGAGGTAGTAAGGGAGTTTCCTGACGTATTCCCCGAAGAACTTCCCGGCCTTCCAACAGAAAGGGAAGTAGAGTTTGATATTGAATTGGTACCTGGCACAACACCAATTTCAATGGCACCATATAGAATGGCACCAATTGAGCTGAAGGAGCTTAAAGAACAATTGCAAAAATTGCTAGACAAAGGGTTTATTCGACCTAGCATCTCACCTTGGGGTGCACCGGTTTTGTTTGTCAAGAAGAAAGATGGCTCCATGAGAATGTGCATTGACTACCGGAGGTTGAATAAAGCAACAGTGAAGAATCGTTATCCCCTTCCAAGAATAGATGACTTGTTTGATCAATTGCAGGGTGCATCAGTCTTTTCTAAGATTGATTTGAGATCCGGATACCATCAACTGAAAGTGGAAGAT
This sequence comes from Linum trigynum, assembly GCA_964030455.1. Taxonomy (NCBI): domain Eukaryota; kingdom Viridiplantae; phylum Streptophyta; class Magnoliopsida; order Malpighiales; family Linaceae; genus Linum; species Linum trigynum. Next base: position 25,562,655 of record OZ034821.1, on the reverse strand, counting down.
GGAGCGACCTCAAAGACAGCTTTAAGAACGAGATATGGGCATTATGAGTTCCTGGTAATGCCTTTTGGACTCACTAATGTGCCAACGATATTTATGGCTCTTATGAACAGAGTTTTTAATGAATATCTTGATAAGTTTATGATTGTGTTCATAGATGATATTCTCATCTATTCTAAAAGCGTGGAGGAGCACAAAACTCACCTTAGAATTGTGTTGCAAATTCTAAGAGAGAAACAATTATATGCAAAATTCTCAAAATGTGAGTTTTGGCTGAAGGAGAATATTTTTGGGACATGTAATTTCTGGAAGAGGAGTGGAGGGGGATCCAAAAGCTGTGTCTGAGTTGAGAAGTTTTCTTGGCATGGATGGTTATTATCGGCGGTTTGTCGAAGGATTTTCCAAAATTGCTATACCATTGACTAAACTGTTGAGGAAGAATACCAAGTATGTTTGGGATGAATCATGTCAAAAGATTTTTGATGAATTGAAGAAGAAATTGACCACAGCACCAGTACTGGCTTTACCTTCAAACCATGGAGAGTTCGTAGTGTATAGTGATGCCTCGTATCAAGGATTGGGTTGTGTGTTAATGCAAGATGGAAGAGTTATCGCATATGCCTCTAGGCAATTGCGTCCTCATGAAGTAAATTATCCCACTCATGACTTAGAATTGGCAGCAGTGGTATTTTCTCTCAAGATTTGGCGACATTATTTGTATGGTGAGACTTTTAAAATCCTAACTGATCACAAAAGCTTGAAGTATATTATGGATCAGAAGGATTTAAATAGTCGCCAGAGGAGATGGATAGAATTGTTGAAAGATTATGATTGTACCATTGATTACCATCCAGGTAAAGCTAATGTAGTTGCTGACGCTCTGACCAGAAAAGGCAAGAAGGATATAACGGATCTGGTTTATTTGAGGGCAATGAATGTGGATTTGGAAGTGGATGGTGTAACAGGGTTACTAGCTCGGTTAAACATTCGACCGTTGTTGGACGACAAAATTCATGAGAAGCAGAAGGAGGACTCAGAGTTGGCAAAAATCATTCAAGACATTGAGGAAGGAAAAAAAAGCTCATTTGAAATGGTAGATGGCATGTTGAAGATGAATGGAAGAGCATGTGTTCCTAATGTTGATAACTTGAGGAAAGAGATCCTAGATGAAGCTCATTCTTCTACTTATGCTATGCACCCAGGAGCTACTAAAATGTATCACAAGATCAAACCATATTTTTGGTGGCGTGGGATGAAAAAGGAAGCAGCTGAACATGTTTTCACATGTCTGGTATGTCAGAAAGTTAAGGCAGAACATCAAGCTCCTTTGGGAAAACTACAACCACTTCCAATTCTAGAATGGAAGTGGGAAAGAATCACAATGGATTTTGTATATGGTCTCCCATCATCAAGGGGAAAAGATGCAGTATGGGTTATTGTGGACCGACTGACCAAATCGGCTCACTTTTTACCCATTAGGTGGAAACCATCACTGAAGACCTTGTCTCAACTATATATTAAGGAGATCGTCAGATTGCATGGTGTGTCGATTTCTATTGGTTCTGATCGAGACCCGAGCTTCACATCTTGGTTTTGGCAAAGTTTACATGATGCCCTGGGAACTAAATTGCATTTTACTTCAGCTTATCATCCTCAAACAGATGGGCAGAGTGAACGAACCATCCTAACTTTGGAGGAATTACTTCGATCATGTGTAATGCAATGGGAGGAATCATGGATTGACCATTTGCCCTGATTGAATTTGCTTACAACAATCAGTACCATAGTAGCTTGGGTGTTCCACCATATGAAGCACTTTATGGGAGAAAATGTATAACACCATTATGTTGGGATGTAGAAGGAGCAAGGCAAATCCCAGGGCCGGAGATAGTTCAGATCACAGTTGACAAGGTCAAGGAAATCAAGGAGCGTTTGAGGGTGGCTCAAGATCGACAGAAATTTTATGTTGACACGAATAGGCGTGAAGTTAATTTCGAAGGGTTTGAGAAAGTATTTCTCAAAGTTTCACCCTGGGAAGGCGTAATGAGATTTGGTAAGAAAGGGAAACTTGCACCTCGGTATATTGGACCTTGAGGGCTCCAGGCATAACAACTTCTACATTTGCATGATCATAGTGGCATCTTGTGGTGATTTGTCTTGAATCTCGTGGTTATTAAAATGGTCTATGGATGATTTGCTTGTTATTGTGTGCCACGTATGATGATGACTGAGACATGTATTAGGTTTGTGCATAGGTTCATTTCTCATGTGTTTGTGAACCGATAGATGTTTTGAATCGGTTACTTGCTTTCCACAATTGCCTATGCATCGAGTTTAGGGAGTTAGAACGAATAATTGAGCACCTAGGTAGCCATGTGAGACTTGTGTCTTTCGTTTCGTTCTTATGCGATAGTTCCCCCTTTACATGATGTGTAGCATTCACGTTGTTGCTAGTATGGAAGATGGAGGCATAGGTTTAGTCCACGACCCAAATGTTGACCTTCCCGATCTCATTATCCCCTAGTAAACCCTTTTGAGTCGTGTGTCTAAGGGTCGCTCTCGTTTTAGGTAGCTCTTGCTACTTGAGCTTGATTGATTTAGATAGAACGACCCTACTTTCTTCGTGTCTACACCGTTATCGAGACACCTTTGTGTCTGGAAGCTCCATTCATACCATTTGAGCTTAAACGAGGTTCCACGTGAGTGGTTTGTTTATGGTTTTTCTAAGAGTTGAAGTGAGTATGGAGGTAGTTTTTCAAAGTGAGCATTGTTCCTTAAGTTCAAGAATGTGGCATGTTTTTAGCTCTCTATAGCCCTCAAAGGAATTAAAAAAAAGAGATCAATAAGAGGGCAAAGAGGAAAAGAGAGTGGCCACCAAAAATATAATAAATGTTGAACATGCTCTTAGAAGTGTTGCTTAGCATGCAAGCTTTAGGAACACTTACATGTTGTTTGCCTACCACACTCTTGTGCTTGAAATTTAATAGCAAAGGTAGGAAGAAAGATTGTTGCGAATGGTTTGGTGATTGGTTGTGGTTTGGAATCAAGGGAAGTGTGGTTTTTGGCCTATTCTAGTGGCCATTGAGTATAGGAGAGGGTTCTAATCGAAACCTTAGAACCTTTTGTGGTTTTCGGATGGAAATGTGGAACCTTGTGCTATGTTTGACACCACCCAAAAAGCCTTTTCCCCATGTCCTAGACCCTAGCCAGTCATTTGAACCTGTGTCTAAGACCTCCGGAGAAGCTAGCAACGACACCCATCTTGTGAACTCTAACATTTAGAGGCTATCGCCATGGTAAAGGGACGTTAGGATTGAGCGTGAATATGCACATATTTTTCATCAAATGGTCCTGACCCCACTGGTCGAGAGTGAGCGATTCTTCATCGTGTTTTGTTCATTTCTTTTACCCCGGTGAGGACCTAGGTTGCTCGATCGTTCGTTCCTATGACGCGATCTTCATGCATGAGTAACTGTGATTGGTGAGTCGACGAGGCATGTTGTGTGTTGGTTGATGAATAATGTGAGAACTCTTCTTTTGCGCAATCTTAATATAGTTGAATGTCGTTTGTGGTGGTTTCCAAGATTACTTTGTTTTTGTCCATAGGTCGGTGTCAAATAACCAAGGTGATTCATTCGTTTTGTTCCCTATGACATGCCCCAAAAATTGTGTTGAAAAGGAAGTTGTAAGCTTACCTTGTTTTGTACTTGGTTTGCTTGGGGACAAGCAAACGTCTATGTGTGGGCGTGTGAATCGGGCCTAAATGTACACATTTTACCCCTCATTGCCTATTCTTTTAGCTTAGTATTTCATCATTCCGTGACATATTTCACGCTAGGTTGTGCTTGTTTTGATACATTTCAAGTCCTAGCATGTGTGGAAGGGCCGAGGATGAGTTTTGGGATATTTGGAAGTCAAAAAACGCAAAAAAACCGAAGAAAAGTATGAACACCATGACAATTTCCCCGTAACAGTGAAGTGCAGGCGTCTAGGAAACAGCCGCAGTTCTTGGTCAGACAAGGCAGTTCATGGTCTCCTAATACCGTGCTTTGGAGCCACAAGCCGTGAACATCGAGCAGTCCAGCGAGGTTTCAGAGGTTACTGACGCTAAAGGAGTTCACGGTCTCTAAGCCCGTGAACTGGGGCCATTGACTGTGAACCCAGGAGAGTGAAGTGGCGCATTTTGGACGACACTGAGTTCACGAACGCATTTAGGTGTTCACGGCCGTGAACTGGCCAACGCGTTCGTGAACTGATAACTTTTGGGAAAATATGAAGACAACAGCGGGGAGAGAGAAAAGATGAGCTGGTTTTTTGGAGATAAATTCAATTCCCTCTCTAGGGTTTGCCCAAAAACACCAAAGGGGAGTTCTAGTGAGTGAGAGAGAGAGAGAGTGCTAGAGTGATCTTGGAGCATTATTAGAGGCTTGGGTGGATCTTAAAGACAAGGATTCAAGCCTAGAAGAAGAAGAAGAAGATCTTGAGCTCAAATTTGTAATCCCTCTCTCTCTCTCTCTAGAAACTCACACTTTTCTCTTGGGTGTTGTAGATCCCTAACTAATACTTTGTAATTACTTGTTTAGATTGAAAGACTTTGTATGGGTTTGCATCAATTTGAGTATTATAGGTGCTTTCATGGTGATTGTGCTTACTTGTGCTTTCCAAATCTTGTGTGCTTGCCTAACTTAGATTAGAGGAAAACCTCACCTTTTTAGGTAGGCTTGACAAGCTTGGTTTTCTTGGGCTCTTTGTGTCTATTATCTAGGATAGAGATGAGCATCCCTCTTGACTCAAGTTTGCATCTAGGTTGGTTGTGATTAAGCCGCTCAAACTCCAGTTTGAGGGAGAGACCTAGGCAACCACTAGAGACTGAGTGAGAGGATCAATCCCGTGACAAATGGATCACTAGTTGCCCCTCCTAGCAGTTTCCCTAGACTTGGTGAGTAGATCGATCCCATGACAAATCGAACGCTAGTGATTTGATTCCGTGACAAATCGATCACTAGTTTCTCACCCACGCGGTTCACAACCACCTACGCCACACAACTCCATTCAATACAACGAGTCATGGTAGCTAGTTAGGGGGAAGCAACTCCCGGGTGAAGGTCCCTTAGTTAGAGTTTTCCTTTATTTACTTTTCCTTGTTTAGTTTGTAGTTTTCATAGTTTGAAAACCCTAAATCGTTTTGATAGATAATTTCTTAAGAGATTGAAGTGGGTGTAAATGGACCGGCTGGGGTTGACAATTTAAGTACTTGCTCTATACTACACCCGCTAGCGTTCAAAAACTTGGGGTCTAGTCGGGATTAATTTGTGGTGTAGTTTCGTGCGAGCCACGAGACCAAATTGTACAATAAGGTGGATTTTCACTACAAATGTCTTACAATGTTGATAGACATGTGATTCATTGATTGGTTTAGTCATATAAATACAATAACCGCTTCATTGTGTCATAATGACAAGACGTGCACTAGTACAAACTCTTAGTACAGAGTCCAAATTGTACAGTAAGGTGGATTTGCGATTCAAATGTCTTGCAAATGTTCACGAAAATGTGATTCATTGGTTGGTTTAGTCATTTAAACACATAAACCACTTAATTGTGTCATAATGATAAAACGTCCACGAGTACGAACTCTTAGTACCAAGTCCAAATTGTACAATAAAGTGGATTTTCACTCCAAATGTCTTGTAGTGTTGATGGACATGTGATTCGTTGATTGGTTTAGTCATATAAACACATAAACCACTTTACTGGGTCATAATGACAAGACGTGCATGATAGACCGTTAATTACACATGTTTTTACCCCTGTTCTTACACCGTTTGAGATGTGATTTCTCGTGGTTTAGACCGATTTCACGCTAGGTTGTGCTTGTTTGTGATGTTTCAGGTCCTAGTACGTGAATGAAGGCTTAGGAGCGAGTCTGGGGTCGATTGGACGAAGAACGGACGAATGGCGAGGTTTTTGGGGAGCTGCACGGGCAGACCAGGGAGGCCGCACGGCCATGCACGTGAGCAATATGGCCGTGCGCCTTATGCCGAGGACACGCACGGGCAACCCCTGAAGCTCGCACGGCCGTGCACCCTGGCCGTGCGAGAGGGCTGAAGTTCGACTAAATGACACGCTGCGTTTTGAGTTGCACGGCCAGAATGGTGATATGCACGGCCGTGCACCCTGGCCGTGCGAGTCGGGATTTCCAGGTTTTAAGCCAAATTTCAAACCAAAGAAGAGGAGAGCTGGGTTTTGGATCCCAAACACCCAAGGGACGAACCCTAGAGAGAGAGGGCGATTTGAGGGCATTCTTGGAGTAGAGAAGGAGGATTTCTTCGCCTTGGAAGCTCGAGGAACAAGCCCGGACTTGAAGACTGATCATCTGAAGATTCTTACTGCAGTCTCTCTCTTCTCTATGGAGTAACTTCCCTTCACTTAGGTTTTGAGGAACCCTAGCTATGTTTGTTTGATTGGATGATTGTATGAGTACTCTGACTGGATAATCTTGAGTTCATATTCAATCTATGCATGTTTTCATGATTCAATTCTGCTTTAGTCGAGATTATTGATTCTGCTTTGATCCTATGAGAGGGAATACCTGATTAGGTCAATAGAGCACCATAGATTGATAGTAGTGGATCGATTGCTTTAGTCGAGGGTTGATTCACTGCTTTGTATCGATTGAGAACCTCTTTCGATAGAGGGAGTCTAGTTCAGAACGCCTTGATCAGTTGTTCTAGAGAAGGATACGTCCCTCTAGGCAATTGACTCAAGAGGGCCTTGTTCCTTTAGTCGAGACTCAAGGTCTACTCAAGGATTCTCCGCATTGTGAATGAAAGTGAAACAAGTTGAAAATCATCAATCGTTAGTCTGGCTAGTGGCTAGGGGGAATGATACCTAAGTGAGTTCCCAACCTGTAATTAGATTAACTTTAACTGTAGTTTGCTAGAGTAGTTTTAGTTCTTTCATCTTAATCTGATTTGCTAAATAATAAACTGAAGCTGAGTAATAGTAACTCTAGAGACCCGTGGATTCGATATTTATCACTTGAGCCACTATACTGCAGTCCCTTCCATTGGTTATACTTGGCCATTGTTAGGTGTTGTGTTTTAGAGCATCAAGTTTTTGGCGCCGTTGCCGGGGACTTTCTAGAGTATTAGGAAAGGCAGAAGTTTGTTACTTTAGCGTTTTTCGTTTCTTTTCTTTTCCACCCTTGCTTTTCACTTGGGTGTTTTTGTTTTTGTTGGTGCAGATCTGAATCATGGATCCTAATGGCTTCTCCAATCATTGGGGGTATCCACCACCATCTGGGTGGTATTACCCCGAGACTCCGTGGAGCAATCAAGGCGGAGAAGACTATGGATTCGGGTTCCAGTACCAACCCCCTTACTACGGAGAACAACCGGACCCCTGGGCATATCAAGAACAACCTCATTATCAAGAAGAATTTCTCCCACAACCAGAAGGGCCATCGGCGCTGGAGTTACTCATGGAGCAGTTTGCTCGAGATTGTGAGAGAACATGCTCCAGGATGGATCAGTGTGTCCAGGCCTATCGTGAAACAGATGAGATCCTCCTGAGCCTTAAGAAGAGCGTCGATGATCTTGAGCGATCTTGGGCGCAACCTGCTCCAGATCACCCTTCTGCTACCATACAAGAAGAGGAGGAGGAAGAAAGTGAAGCTGGAGGAGTTCTTGATCATTTCCCAGGGGTGATACCACATGAAGAAGGAAGGGAGGTTGAAGAGGCGATTGGCGTCCAGGCTGATGACGGAGTTAAGGTGGAAGAGGCTTGCACCGGCCATAAGTTACATGTGATATCTCCACCAAACTTCGAGGAGCTGCTTGGCAAGGACCCATTTGCAGTGTCTCTTTGCCAGACCAAGGCCACATCGACATCGGTCCCTCTTGGTGGACGCGATGGTGGCCAATCGATGCTGTCATATCTGGTTTGGGGCAATGAGACGAGAGAAGAGAAGGAGAGGTCTCGAGGGTGGAGACTTCATCTGCATCAAGTACATGAGCCTTCATCACCTGCCACACCACATGCTCGTGACTTGAGACTCCACCTCATCGACGAGAACCTCAACTTCAAGGAGGTTCTAGCATGGACCGAAACTTAGGAGCCATCGTCCGGCTCACGACGTGAAAGAAGCGCTTGTTGGGAGGCAACCCAACCAGTCGGTTTGCATTTCTTTCTCCATTTCTCCTCGGTTGAGTCAGTTTTGTTATTTGATTTTAGAGTCAATAACTCAACCTTTGTGAGATTTTGTGTGGTGTTTGTGTTCTGATTACTCTCTCTTCCTGGAATGCACCGCCTGACCCGTTCATCATCATTCACCCTTGATTTGGTAACTTCGTTCTACCCTCCTTATCATTCCTCCATTGAGGACAATGTCGTGCTTAAGTGTGGGGGGGTGTTCGATTATGTATGCGGGTGAATGTTTGGCTGTTTGTGTGCTTGGAGCCTAGTCCACTGTCCAAATTTTTAAATTTGAGGGCTCCAAGTACGTGTTCCATGCAATTGCCTGCTCAATATGCTTTGAATTGACAGTCTTTACAGTAATATGCAACCTAGGGAGGTAGTGTAGCACTATGGAGGATGTTGATGCATTTAAGAAGTCTCATTTCTTCTTCATATTGAGTTGGTTGATTGAGTGAATTAGTGATCTTAGGATCCTTGAATTGTGTGGTATTGTGGATTCTCTACCTGTCATGGACTCTTGTATCATGTTTTGAGTTTAACAGGTGCTCGAAAATGTGCTTCAAAATAAACGTCTCCCGTGCGAATAGGGCGAAAGTGTGTAAGGGGAGACGGGAATTAGTTCCCAATTTCCACCTACTACCTCCAGCCCCCTTACATGTCTTTCCCCCGCACGAGGCTCGAGACATCCGCTCCTGGCATGGCCGGTAAGAGCAGGTTGGGACCCTTGAAAAAGAAAAGAAAAGAAAAAATATCAGAAAACAAGCAAAACAGGAAAAAAAGGGGTCTCAACCATCTTCAAGAAGAAAATAGAGCACCTTGAAAAATGTGAGTCCATGATCCTTTGTTTTTGAGAATCTCTTCATCCACAATCCATTTGTCCTCTGTTCACTATTTTCCATGATGCCGACTCGCCGAAGAAGTTATGAGATGACTTGTGCGTCGGTTGACCTCGTAAGCTGCTAAATGATCTAGGAAGTCCTCTACCTACGATCTGGGTTGTTTGTTGCTATAGAGGTCTGGAGAGTTGCATTGGTTTGAGTTAGGTTTGCTTGGGGACAAGCAAACGGTTAAGTGTGGGGGAGTTTGATAGACCGTTAATTACACATGTTTTTACCCCTGTTCTTACACCGTTTGAGATGTGATTTCTCGTGGTTTAGACCGATTTCACGCTAGGTTGTGCTTGTTTGTGATGTTTCAGGTCCTAGTACGTGAATGAAGGCTTAGGAGCGAGTCTGTGGTCGATTGGACGAAGAACGGACGAATGGCGAGGTTTTTGGGGAGCTGCACGGGCAGACCAGGGAGGCCGCACGGCCGTGCACGTGAGCAATATGGCCGTGCGCCTTATGCCGAGGACACGCACGGGCAACCCCTGAAGCTCGCACGGCCGTGCACCCTGGCCGTGCGAGAGGGCTGAAGTTCGACTAAATGACACGCTGCGTTTTGAGTTGCACGGCCAGAATGGTGATATGCACGGCCGTGCACCCTGGCCGTGCGAGTCGGGATTTCCTGGTTTTAAGCCAAATTCCGAACCAAAGAAGAGGAGAGCTGGGTTTTGGATCCCAAACACCCAAGGGACGAACCCTAGAGAGAGAGGGCGATTTGAGGGCATTCTTGGAGTAGAGAAGGAGGATTTCTTCGCCTTGGAAGCTCGAGGAACAAGCCCGGACTTGAAGACTGATCATCTGAATATTCTTACTGCAGTCTCTCTCTTCTCTATGGAGTAACTTCCCTTCACTTAGGTTTTGAGGAACCCTAGCTATGTTTGTTTGATTGGATGATTGTATGAGTACTCTGACTGGATAATCTTGAGTTCATATTCAATCTATGCATGTTTTCATGATTCAATTCTGCTTTAGTCGAGATTATTGATTCTGCTTTGATCCTATGAGAGGGAATACCTGATTAGGTCAATAGAGCACCATAGATTGATAGTAGTGGATCGATTGCTTTAGTCGAGGGTTGATTCACTGCTTTGTATCGATTGAGAACCTCTTTCAATAGAGGGAGTCTAGTTCAGAACGCCTTGATCAGTTGTTCTAGAGAAGGATACGTCCCTCTAGGCAATTGACTCAAGAGGGCCTTGTTCCTTTAGTCGAGACTCAAGGTCTACTCAAGGATTCTCTGCATTGTGAATGAAAGTGAAACAAGTTGAAAATCATCAATCGTTAGTCTGGCTAGTGGCTAGGGGGAATCATACCTAAGTGAGTTCCCAACTTGTAATTAGATTAACTTTAACTGTAGTTTGCTAGAGTAGTTTTAGTTCTTTCATCTTAATCTGATTTGCTAAACAATAAACTGAAGCTGAGTAATAGTAACTCTAGAGACCCGTGGATTCGATATTTATCACTTGAGCCACTATACTGCAGTCCCTTCCATTGGTTATACTTGGCCATTGTTAGGTGTTGTGTTTTAGCGAGTCAGTTCACAAGTAATAACTCTTAATACAAAGTCCAAATTGTACAATAAGGTGGATTTGCGATCCAAATGTCTTGTAATGTTCATGTATATGTGATTCATTTGTTGGTTTAGTCATTCAGACACATAAACCGGTTACTTGTGTCATAATGATAAAACGTGCACGAGTACGAACTCTTAGTACCGAGTCCAAATTGCACAATAAAGTGGATTTGCACTCCAAATGTCTTGTAATGTTGATGCACATATGATTCGTTGATTGATTTAGTTATATAAACACATAGACCACTTTATTGTGTCATAATGACGAGACGTGCACTAGTTCGAACTCTTAGTACAATAAGGTAGATTTGCACTCCAAATGTCTAGTAATGTTTATAGAAATGTGATTCATTGATTGGTTTAGTCATATAAACACATAAGTCACTAAATTGTGGCATATAACATAACGTGCACGAGTACAAACTCTTAATACCGAGTCCAAATTGTACGATAAGGTGGATTCGCAGTCCAAATGTCTTGTAAATTTAATAGGCAAGTGATTCATTGATTGATTTATTCATATAAACACATAAACCGCTCAATTGTGTCGTAATAACATGACGTGCACGTGTACGAATTCTTTGTACCGAGACCAAATTGTACAAAAGGTGGATTTGCACTCCAAATATCTTGTAATGTTAATAGGGATGTGATTCATTGATTGATTTAGTCATATAAACACATAAACCGCTTAATTGTGTCATAATAACAAGACATGCACGAGTACGAGTTCTTAGTACTGAGTACAAATTATACAATAAAGTGGATTTGCACTCCAAATGTTTTGTAATGTTCATAGATATGTCATTCATTGATTGGTTTAGTCATATAAATACATAAACTTGTTAATTTTGTCATATTGACAAGACGTGCATTAGTACGAACTCTTAGTAACGAGTCCAAATTGTAAAATAAGGTGGATTTGCACTCCAAATGTCTTGTAATGTTGATAGACATGGGATTCATTATTGGTTTAGTCATATAAACACATAAACCTCTTAATTTTGTAAGTATGGCAAGACGTGCATGAGTATGAACTCTTAGTACCGAATCCAAATTGTACAATAAGATGAATTTGCACTCCAAATGTCTTTCAATGTTGATAGATATGTGATTCATTAATTGGTTTAGTAATACAAACACATAAACCACTTAATTCAGGCATAATGACAAGACGTGCACGAGTACGAGTTCTTAGTACTGAGTACAAATTGTACAATAAGGTGGATTTGCACTCCAAATGTCTTGTTATGTTGATATGCATGTGATCCAATGATTGGTTTAGTCATATAAATACAAAAACCGCTTAATTGTGTCATAATGACAAGACGTGAACGAGTACGAACTCTTAGTAACGAGTACAAATTGTAAAATAAGTGGATTTGTACTCCAAATTTCTTGTAAAGTTGATGGACATGTGATTCATTGATTGGTTTTGTCATATTAACACATAAGCCACTTAATTGTGGAATATGACATAACGTGCACGAGTACAAGCTCTTAGTACCATGTCCAAATTGTACGATAAGGTGGATTTGCACTCCAAATGTCCGGTAATGTTGATAGACATGTGATTCATTGATTGGTTTAGTCATATAAGAGCATAAACCGCTTAATTATGTCATAATGACAAGACGTGCACGAGTACAAACTATTAGTACCGAGTATAAATTGTACAATAAGGAGGATTTGCACTCCCAATGTCTTGTAATGTTGATAGGCATGTGATTCATTGATTGGTTTAGTCATACAAACATATCAACCGCTTAATTGTGTCACAATGACAAGACATGCACGTGTACGAACTCTTTGTAGGGAGTTCAAATTGTACAAAAGGTGGATTTTCACTCCAAATGTCTCGTAAACTTAATAGGCATGTGATTCATTGACTAATTTAGTCATATACACACATAAACCGCTTAATTGTGTCATAATAACAAGACGTGCACAAGTACGAGTTATTAGTACTGAGTCCAAATTTTACAATAAGCTGGATTTGCACTCCAAATGTTTTGTAATGTTGATAGACATGTGATTCATTGACTGGTTTAGTCATATAAACAATTAAACTTGTTAATTTTGTCATAATGACAAGACGTGCATGAGTACGAACTCTTAGTAACGAGTCCAAATTGTACAATAAGGTGGATTTGCACTACAAACGCCTTGTAATGTTGATAGACATGGGATTCATTATTGGTTTAGTCATATAAACACATAAACCTCTCAATTTTGTTAGTATGACAAGACGTGCATGAGTACGAACTCTTAGTACCGAGTCCAAATTGTACAATAAGGTGAATTTGCACTCCAAATGTCTTTCAATGTTGATAGACATGTGATTCATGGATTGATTTAGTCATATAAACAATTAAACTTCTTAATTTTGTCATAATGACAAGACGTGCATGAGTACGAACTCTTTGTACCGAGTCCAAATTGTACAAAAGATGGATTTGCACTCCAAATGTCTTGCAATGTTAATAGGCATGTGATTCATTGATTGATTTAGTCATATAAACACATAAACCGCTTAATTGTGTCATAATAACAGACATGCCCGTGTACGAGTTCTTAGTACTAATTACAAATTATACAATAAGGTGGATTTGCACTCCAAATGTTTTGTAATGTTGATAGACATGTGATTCATTGATTGATTTAGTCATATAACCACATAAACTTGTTAATTTTGTCATAATGACAAGACGTGCATGAGTACGAACTCTTAGTAACGAGTCCAAATTGTAAAATAAGGTGGATTTGCACTCCAAATGTCTTGTAATGTTGATAGACATGTGATTCATTATTGGTTTAGTTATATAAACACATAAACCTCTTAATTTTGTCATAAGGAGAAGACGTGCACGAGTACAAACTCTTAGTACCGAGTACAAATTGTACAATAAGGTGGATTTGCACTCCAAATGTCTTGTAATGTTAATAGACATGTGATTCATTGATTGATTTAGTCATATAAACACATAAAGCGCTTTATTGTGTAATAATGACAATACGTGCACGAGTACAAACTCTTTGTACCGAGTCCAAATTGTACAATAAGATGGATTTGCACTACAAATGTCTTGTAATGTTAATAGTTATGTGATTCAATGATTGATTTTGTTACACCCCGCTCTTCCCAAAAGTCAAAATGAATATTATACCCTTGGGTTAAGTTCCACCATATTATCAATGAGGATTACAAATGTGAACTATCGGTTCAAGCGGTGTCGAATTTCGACATAAAATGAGAAAGTTAAGGACATTAATTGAGTTTCGGATTAAACTCACCCCACAATTGTGAATTTCCACAAATAACCCTATGACTAATTAAAACCCTAGAACCTTTACCTAACCCACTCGACCTCACCATAAAACCCTCGCAACCTTTCTCCACCGAAAGCAGCTTGCCCTCGGGAAATCAAAGCAAAGTTTGGGAGGGGTCTCTTTCTTTCCGCCGTTCAAATTCTCCCTCTCTTAATTCAACCCTCAAAATCAAGAGCTGAAACGCCCAGCTCCTGATCAATTGGTAGCCACGACAAGATGCGAGAGAGAGAGAGAGCGAGATCAATGAGTGGCTGGCGGAAGTCGTATGGGAAGCAGGCGATGCCATACATGAAGGATCAATGTTGGACACCCCCGCTTCTCAGAGTTTCGACGAAAGTTTGTTGGGGAAACAAATCATTAATCATCATCGATGATGAAGAGATGATCACACTGTCATGGAGGAAGGATGTGGTTGTTACAGGTTTTGGCGGGACATCCACAAGCCGATCGAGATAGGCAGAGAGCAGAGCAACCAAGGGTCGTTCGTCGGGGGTGTAACATCCCGAACCTTTTCCTGACAAGATACTGTTCGCTTTGGGCCACTACATCCGCACGGATTTCGACTTGGGGTGCAATTCAAGGTGGCTTCCCATAAGGTCACCCATCCTTGTTGTACTCCACACTCAACACGTTTAACTTCGGAGTGCTCACAAGAACTCTTCCATTACACCCCAAAACGAGTCTTGTCAGTTAATGCCGGTTTCCTACTTACGAACCATGGATCTCTCCCGTGCTTTGTCGATGTGGGATTTGCCTAAGGTGTTACATTTGCACTCGAAATGACTTGCAATGTTGATAGACATTTGATTCTTTGATTGGTTTGGACATGTAAACACATAAACCGCTTAATGGTGTCATAATAACAAGATGTGCACTAGTACGAACTCTTAGTACCGAGTCCAAATTGCACAATAAGGTGGATTACGCACTCCAAATGTCTTGTAATGTTTACGGACATGTGATTCTTTGATTGGTTTAGTCATATAAACACATAAACCACTTAATTGTGTTATAATGACAAGATGTGCACGAGTACGAACTCTTAACGAGTCCAAATTGCTCAATAAGGTGGATTTGCACTCTAAATGTCTTGTAATGTTGGTGGAGGGATTCTTTGATTGTTTTAGTCATGTAAACACATTAAAAGCTTAATTTTGTCATAATGACAAGATGTGCATGAGTACGAACTCTCAGTACCGAGTCGAAATTGCATAATAAGGTGGATTTGCACTCCAAATGTCTTGTAATGTTGATAGACATGTGATTCTTTGACTGGTTTAGTCATATAAACACATAAACCACTTAATTGTGTCATAATGACAAGACGTGCACGAGTTCGAACTCCTAGTACAGAGTCCAAATTGTAGAATAAGGTGGATTTGCACTCCAAATGTCTTGTAATGTTGATAGAGGGATTCTTTGATTGTTTTAGTCATGTAAACACATTAAAAGCTTAATTTTGTCATAATGACAAGATGTGCATGAGTACGAACTCTTAGTACCGAGTTCAAATTGCCCAATAAGGTGGATTTGCAATCCAAATGTCTTGTAATGTTTATAGACATGTGATTCTATGATTGGTTTAGTCATATAAACACATAAACCACTTAATTGTGTGCATAATGACAAGACGTGCACGAGTACGAATTCTTAGAACCAAGTCCAAATTGTACAATAAGGTGGATTTTCACTACAAATGTCTTGTAATGTTGATTTACATGTGATTCAATGATTGGTTTAGTCATATAAACACATAAACCGCTTAATTGTGTCATAATGAAAAGATGAGCATGAGTACGAACTCTTAGTAATGAGTCCAAATTGCTCAATAAGGTGGATTTGCACTCCCAATATCTTGTAATGTTGGTGGACATGTGATTCGATGATTGGTTTAGTCATCTAAACACAGAAACCACTTAATTGTGTTGTAATGACAAGCGTGCATGAGTATGAACTCTTAGTACCAATTCAAAATTGTACAATAAGGTGGATTTGCACTCGAAATGTCTTGCAATGTTGTTAGACACGTGATTCTTTGATTGGTTTAGTCATGTAAACACATAAACCGCTTAATTGTTTCATAATGACAAGATGTGCATGAGTACGAACTCTTAATACTGAGTCCAAATTGCACAATAAGATGGACTACGCACTCCCAATGTCTTGTAATGTTTATGGACATGTGATTCAATGATTGGTTTAGTCATATAAACACATAAACTACTTAATTGTGTCATAATGACAAGATGTGCACGAGTACGAACTCTTAGTAATAAGTCCAAATTGCTCAATAAGGTGGATTTGCACTCCAAATATCTTGTAATGTTGGTGGACATGTGATTCGATGATTGGTTTAGTCATATAAACACAGAAAGCACTGAATTGTGTCGTAATGACAAGACGTGCACGAGTACAAACTCTTAGTACCAAATCAAAATTGTACAATAAGGTGGATTTGCACTCGAAATGTCTTGTAATGTTGATGGACATGTGATTGAATGATTGGTTGAGTCTTATAAACACATAAACCGCTTAATTGTGTCATAATCACAAGATGTGCACGAGTACGAACTCTTAGTACCAAGTTCAAATTGCACAATATGGTGGATTTGCACTCCAAATGTCTTTTAATGTTGATGACATGTGATTCAATCATTGGTTTAGTGTTATAAACACTTAAACCGCTTAATTGTGTCATAATGACAAGATAAGCACCGAGTCCAAATTGCACAATAAGTTGGATTTGCACTCCAAATGTCTTGTAATGTTGATAGACATGTGATTCTTTGATTAGTTTAGTCATATAAATACATAAACAACTTAATTTTGTCATAATAACAAGACGTGCACGAGTTCGAACTCCTAGTACCGAGTCCAAATTGTACAATAAAGTGGATTTGCACTCCAAATGTCTTGTAATGTTGATAGACATGTGATTCTTTGATTGGTTTAGTCATGTAAACACATTAAAAGCTTAATTTTGTCATAATGACAAGATGTGCACGAGTACGAACTCTTAGTACCTAGTCCAAATTGCACAATAAGGTGGATTTGCACTTCAAATGTCTTGTAATGTTGATAGACATGTGATTCTTTGATTGGTTTTTTGATATAAACACATAAACCACTTAATTGTTTCATAATGACAAGACGTGAACGAGTACAAAATCTTAGTACCAAGTCCAAATTGTACAATAAGGTGGATTTGCACTCCAAATTTCTTGTCATGTTGATAGACATGTGATTCTTTGATTGGTTTCGTTATGTAAATACATAATCCGGTTAATTGTGTCATAATGACATGATGTGCACGAGTATGAACTCTTAGTTCCGAGTCCAAATTGCACAAAAAGATGGATTACGCACTCCCAATGTCTTGTAATGTTGATGTACAAGTGATTCAATGGTTGGTTTAGTCATATAAACACATAAACCGCTTAATTGTGTCATAATGACAAGACGTGGACGAGAACGAACTCTTAGTACCAAGTTCAAATTGTACAATAAGGTGGATTTGCACTCCAAATGTCTTGTAATGTTGATGGACATGTGATTCAATGATTAATTTAGTCATATAAACACAGAAACCGCTTAATTGTGTGATAATGACAAGACGTGGACGAGAACGAACTCTTAGTACCAAGTCCAAATTGTACAATAAGGTGGATTTGCACTCGAACTGTCTTGCAATGTTGATAGACATGTGATTCTTTGATTGGTTTAGTCATGTAAACACATAAACCGCTTAATTGTGTCATAATGACAAGATGTCTTGTAATGTTTATGGACATGTGATTCAATGATTGGTTTAGTCATATAAACACATAAACCACTTAATTGTGTCATACTGACAAGATGTGCACGAGTACGAACTCATAGTAACGAGTCCAAATTGCACTATAAGGTGGATTACGCACTTCCAATGGCTTGTAATGTTTATGGACATGTGATTCAATGATTGGTTTAGTCATATAAACACATAAACCGCTTAATTGTGTCATAATGACAAGATTTTAACGAGTACGAACTTTTAGTACCGAGTTCAAATTGCACAATATGGTGGATTTGCACTCCAAATGTCTTGTAATGTTGATGACATGTGATTCAATGTTTGGTTTAGTGTTATAAACACTTAAACCGCTTAATTGTGTCATAATGACAAGATAAGCACCGAGTCCAAATTGCACAATAAGTTGGATTTGCACTCCAAATGTCTTGTAATGTTGATAGACATGTGATTCATTGATTGGTTTAGTCATATAAATACATAAACAACTTAATTCTGTCATAATAACAAGACGTGCACGAGTTCGAACTCCTAGTACCGAGACCAAATTGTACAATAAAGTGGATTTGCACTCCAAATGTCTTGTAATGTTGATAGACATGTGATTCTTTGATTGGTTTAGTCATGTAAACACATTAAAAGCTTAATTTTGTCATAATGACAAGATGTGCACGAGTACGAACTCTTAGTCCCTAGTCCAAATTGCACAATAAGGTGGATTTGCACTTCAAATTTCTTGTAATGTTGATAGACATGTGATTCTTTGATTGGTTTTTTGATATAAACACATAAACCACTTAATTGTGTCATAATGACAAGACGTGAACGAGTACAAACTCTTAGTACCAAGTCCAAATTGTACAATAAGGTGGATTTGCACTCCAAATTTCTTGTCATGTTGATAGACATGTGATTCTTTGATTGGTTTCGTCATGTAAATACATAATCCGGTTAATTGTGTCATAATGACATGATGTGCACGAGTACGAACTCTTAGTTCCGAGTCCAAATTGCACAAAAAGATGGATTACGCACTCCCAATGTCTTGTAATGTTGATGTACAAGTGATTCAATGGTTGGTTTAGTCATATAAACACATAAACCGCTTAATTGTGTCATAATGACAAGACGTGAACGAGTACGAACTCTTAGTACCAAGTTCAAATTGTACAATAAGGTGGATTTGCACTCCAAATGTCTTGTAATGTTGATGGACATGTGATTCAATGATTAATTTAGTCATATAAACACAGAAACCACTTAATTGTGTCATAATGACAAGACGTGGACGAGTACGAACTCTTAGTACCAAGTCCAAATTGTACAATAAGGTGGATTTGCACTCGAAATGTCTTGCAATGTTGATAGACATGTGATTCTTTGATTGGTTTAGTCATGTAAACACATAAACCGCTTAATTGTGTCATAATGACAAGATGTCTTGTAATGTTTATGGACATGTGATTCAATGATTGGTTTAGTCATATAAACACATAAACCACTTAATTGTGTCATAATGACAAGATGTGCACGAGTACGAACTCATAGTACCGAGTCCAAATTGCACAAAAAGGTGGATTTCCACTCCAAATGACTTGTAATGTTGATGGACATGTGATTCAATGATTGGTTTAGTCATTTAAAAACATAAACCGCTTAATTGTGTCATAATGACAAGATGTGCACGAGTACGAACTCTTAGTACGTAGTTCAAATTGTAAAATAAGGTGGATTTGCACTCCAAATGTCTTGTAATGTTGATGGACATGTGATACAATGATTGGTTTAGTCATATAAACACATAAACCGCTTAATTGTGTCATAATGACAAGAAGTGAACGAGTACGAACTCTTAGTACCGAGTCCAAATTGTACAATAAGGTGGATTTGCACTCGAAATGTCTTGTAATGTTGATGGACATGTGATTGAATGATTGGTTGAGTCTTATAAACACATAAACCGCTTAATTGTGTCATAATCACAAGATGTGCACGAGTACGAACTCTTAGTACCGAGTCCAAATTGCACAATAAGGCTGATTACGCACTCAAAATGTCTTGTAATTGATAGACCGTTAATTACACATGTTTTTACCCCTGTTCTTACACCGTTTGAGGTGTTGATTCTCGTGTTTTAGGCCGATTTCACGCTAGGTTGTGCTTGTTTGTCATATTTCATGTCCTAGTACGTGAATGGAGGCTTGGGAGCGAGTTTGGGGTCGATTGGACGAAGATCGGACGCGTGGCGAGGTGCTAAGGAAGTCGCACGGGCATTCCTGGACTTCACACGGCCGTGCAACTCACATTTGTGGCCGTGTGATTTTCGCCGAGAGCAAACACGGGCAGGATGGAAATCCCACACGGCCGTGCGACCCTAGCCGTGTGGGAAGCCTGAAGATCGAACTAATTGATACGCCGCGTTTTGACTCACACGAGCAAGTGGGTGAGCCACACGGCCGTGTGGCCTGCCCGTGTGAGTCGGGAAATCTTGGTTTTTCAACCAATCTCGAGCCACAAGTGAGAGGATCGGATTTCCAAAGCAAAAACAGAGCCCTAGAGAGAGAAAGTACGAAGAACACATCCTAGAAGCTATCTTGGAGCTGGGTTTCATCGAATCGAGCTTGGAGATCGTCCTAGGAGTGGAAATCATCATCCCGGAGCAGATTTTCCTCATCTTTATGAGTATGACTACTACGATTACTGTTTTCTTCTCTCTCTCTGTGGAGTAGAACCTCTCTCTCACTTGGGGATGAAGAACCCTAGTTCTATGTGTTAGGGTGACACGCCAAAACACAACACCAATCTGCGACCAAGTGTAATCGCAGACCGGGAATGCAGTAACAGGCAAGTTATATTATCAACCCGGGCTCTAGATCTACTGCTTACTCAGTGATTCTCTATTATCTAGCCAACTAAAGTAAGTGATTGTTGTTTAAACTAAAAGCAGAAATAAAGCAGGAAATTGTTCGGTTTTCTTAAGCAGGAAAGAGTCACTCGGGAATGAATCCCCCTAGCTCCTTAGTTAGGTTCAATTGCAATTCCCTGGGTTGATTTACTGTTGATTAGACTGCGGAAGATCCGACAGTAGCTTGGAATCTCTTAAGCTGACCAAACCCTCTCAGTCTAACTACCCGGCAGACGACTAGTCTTCACCGGGATAGAAAGCTGAAGCAGTAAGAACAGAAATTCACTACTGGAATTAGATTCCAGTACAGAGCAGTAAACTGGCTAACTCTCGTATAACCAGTCTCCTACTATCGAATGAAGAGGCTCTAACAACCTAATCAGATTCTATCTATCTCAGGTTGAAGCAGAAATTGAGACAAGCTGATCAGACTCAAATCAATTCATGAAACATGCATCATTCGATTAAAATCAAACAGTAGTATCATCCCAAGTCATTACAATCAATCCCCTAACACATAGAACTAGGGTTCTTCATCCCCAAGTGAGAGAGAGGTTCTACTCCATAGAGAGAGAAAAGAAAACAGTAATCGGAGTAGTCATACTCATAATGATGAGGATAATCTGCTCCGGGATGATGATTTCCACTCCTAGGACGATCTCCAAGCTTGATTTGATGAAAACCCAGCTCCAAGATGGCTTCTAGGGTGAGTTCTTCGCACTTTCTCTCTCTAAAACTCTGTTTTTGCTCCAGAAATTCGATCTCCCCACTTCTGGCTCGGATTAGGCTTTAAAACCGGGTTTTCCCGAGTTGCACGGCCAGGGTGCACGGCCGTGCACCTCACCATGCTGGCCGTGCACCCTGAAACGCAGCGTATCCCTTAAGTCGAACTCAGGCTTCTTGCACGGCCAGGTGCACGGCCGTGCAATCTTCAGGGCCTGCCCGTGCAGCTCCTCGGCATGAGGCGCACGGCCAGCTTGCAACCGTGCACGGCCGTGCAGCCTCCCTGGTCTGCCCGTGCAGCTCCTCAAAAACCTCGCCACTCGTCCGTTCTTCGTCCAATCGACCCCAGACTCGCTCCTAAGCCTTCATTCACGTACTAGGACCTGAAACATCACAAACAAGCACAACCTAGCGTGAAATCGGCCTAAAACACGAGAATCAACACCTCAAACGGTGTAAGAATGGGGGTAAAAACATGTGTAAATGACGGTCTATCATAGGGATTGATTGTAATGACTTGGGATGATATTACTGTTTGATTTTAATCGAATGATGCATGTTTATTGAGTCAATTGAAGTCTGATCAACTTTTCCTGATTCCTGCTGCAATCTGAGATAGATAGAATCTGATTAGGTTGCTAGAGTCTCATCATTCGGTAGTAGGAGATTGGCTATACGAGAGTTAGCCAGTTTACAGCTTTGTACTGGAATCCAATTCCAGTAGTGGAGTTCTGTTCTTACTGCTTCAGCTTTCTATCCCGGTGAAGACTAGTCGTCTGCCGGGTAGTTAGACTGAGAGGGCTTGGTCAGCTTAAGAGATTCCAAGCTACTGTCGGATCTTCCGCAGTCTAATCAACAGTGAATCAACCCAGGGTAATTGCAATTGAACCTAACTAAGGAGCTAGGGGGACTCATTCCCGAGTGACTCTTTCCTGCTTGAGAAAACCGAATAATTTCCTGCTTTCTTGCTGCTTTTAGTTTAAACACAAATCACTCGACTTAGTTGGTTAGATAATAAATAATCACGGATTAAGCAGTAGATTTAGTTCCGGATTGATAATAGAACTTGCCTGTTACTGCATTCCCGGACTGCGATTATACTTGGTCGCAGTTTGGTGTTGTGTTTTGGCCTGTCAAGTTCTTGGCGCCGTTGCCGGGGACTCTCTAGGTTATTGGGGAAACGTGAGAATTTGTTACTCTAGCTTTTTATTTATTGCATTTTATCTCTTCCACCTATGTGCCTTCACGGGTTGCTTCTGCTGATTGTGTGCAGGTAGTGCATGACCCGTAGCCAGTCGGGAGAACTACTACCATTAGACCAGGAGCTTGAGCGAACCTGCAGGAACTTCAAGCGGGCTCTAAAGGCGCGACTGGCTGCGGAGGAGGCTCTATCACAGCTGCAGTTAGAAGAAGAAGAAGAAGAAGAGATGGTTGATCCAGAGAACCATGATGTGATCCCTGAAGAGCAGACCATGGGATCCTACTGGACCGCTAGATCTGCGGACATGAGGTCACCCATTCAACATCCTCATGTTCCAGCCAACAATTTTGAGGTGAGCACCTCAGTAATCACCATGCTGCGCGGTTCAGTGGTGTTCCGTGGTAAGGAGGGGGAGTGCCCCCGATCACATCTCAGGCGATTCCACGAGCTCATTGATGGAATCAAGATCAATGGGGTACCAGCAGATGCCATCCAGCTGAGGTACTTCCCATTTACTCTGGAGGGGCAAGCCAAGGAGTGGCTAGACACTCGACCTCCGGGCTCCATCACCACGTTCGCCAACCTGGCGGACAAGTTCCTTACCCGCTACCATCCTCCGTCAAAGACGGCTGACTTGCAGAAGCAGATCACCCACTTCACCCAGGATGAAGATGAGACTATCCGGGATGCTTGGGAGAGATACAACAATCTCTTCCTGAGGTGTCCCAATCATGGTTTCAACAATGCCTTCAAGGTGGGAACCTTCTATCATGCCCTCTTCATAGAAGATAAGCAGCTGATTGACTCAGTTTGTGGCGGGAACATGCTGACTAAAACACCGCCACAGCTGAATCAACTCTTTGAGGAGATGGCAGAGAACGGGTATGATTGGGGCACTGCTAGGAGGTCGAGGAGAGCACCAAGCCGAGGTGTACATTTTGTGGGAAACCATTCCTCTGATTTGGTGCAGGTGGTCTCAAAGCTGGTTTCAGCTATCGATCGTTCCGGGATGATTCCAGGGACCGGACAGCAGCAGGCGATGCTCTGCCAGTGGTGCGAGAGCACCCATCATACAGTGGAAGACTGCCAGGCGATGAAGGAATCGACCACACCCCATGAGCAGGTGAACTTCATCAATAATGTCAGGCGCAATGACCCCTACAGTAACACCTACAATGAGGGGTGGCGCCAGCATCCTAACTTCTCCTGGGGCGGGGCAAATTCCAGACCACCAGTCCCCCAGGGGCCACCGGGCTTCCAGAGGCCGCCATATCAGCCCAGACAGGGGCAATTCCAGCAGCCACAGCAGTCTCTCTACCAGCCCATGCAGGGGCATGCTGCTCAATCACAGCCGCGACCTTTCCAGCAGCCAGGTGCAGCCTCTGCCGCCCCAGTGCAGAATGATCAGATGGCTGAACTGCGGGAATGGTGGGTTCTCTCGCCAGTTCTAGTGCTCAGAAATTCAACACTATAGAGCAGTTCATGGAAAAGGCCTCGGGTAAGTTTCTGGCTCTTGAAGCTGGCCAGAGGAACACACAGGCTGTCTTGCAGGATATCCAAACCCAGCTGGCGAGTGTGGCTCAAGCAGTGGCACAAAGGGCTCCTAGTACTCTGCCCGGGCAGACCATCCCTCACTCTCAGAACCCGAATGAGCACTGCAATGCCATCATAACCAAGAGTGGCAAGATGAATGCTAATCCACCTGCTCGGGCACAAGAGAGAGAGGCCCCTCCCTCGGCATCTCCAGCAGCTGAAGAAGAAGCAGAGAAGGAGGTTGAGGTGCCTGCACCTAAACCGCAACCAGTATTGAAGGAGTATATCCCTAAACTCCCCTTCCCTACTCGGTTGCACAAAGACAGGCTGGAGGCAGAGTTTGAGAGCTTCATGGCCATGCTTAGGAAGCTGAATGTCCAAGTACCTTTCCTGGAGGCACTATCTCAAATGCCTAAGTATGCGAAGTTCTTGAAGGATCTTCTCTCAAAGAAGCAGAAGCTGAGCAAGCTGGCCACTGTGGAGCTTAACGAGGAGTGCTCGGCCATTCTGCAGAACAAGCTTCCGCAGAAGCAGAAGGACCCAGGTAGTTTTACTATCCCGTGCTCTATAGCTAAATTGCATGTAGAGAGGTCCTTGGCGGATTTAGGTGCTAGTATCAATGTTATGCCATATAAACTATTTAAGAAACTAGGCCTAGGTGAACCCCGTGCTACTAGGATGAGCCTTCAATTAGCTGACCGATCTGTTGTGCATCCTAGGGGCATACTGGAAGACCTTCTGGTTAAGGTTGACAAATTCAATTATCCTGTTGATTTTGTGATTTTGGACATAAATGAGGATGTGGATGTGCCATTGATACTGGGAAGGCCTTTCCTTGCCACCGCCAAGGCCCTCATAGATGTGCATGATGGGACCTTAGTTTTGAGAGATGGCGAGGAGCGAATAACATTTTCAATTACTAATACTCTCCCTGCTGCTTCACCTCTACATGCTGTATCTCACCAGGAGCACGAGTCTGTCGTGTATCCTTCTGTGCTTCCTATTTTGCAGGATCCGCCTCCCATACCTTCACCGCCACTCCCTTCCACTCCGTCATTGAAGGAACAGATCAAGGAGGAGTGGCGGCCAAAACAGCAGGCAGCTAAGCCTTCTCGAAAGAAAGCCAGAGACCACTATGAGCTGGTCCCGCCCCCACCTTGGCCATCCGAGTATTCACTCGCTTGCATCCTGCCAGATGGCCAAGTTGAGTTGGCAAATGCTGATGGCCACATTCGGCGTGTGCATGGCCACCATTTGAAGCTGTACCTCAAGAGCGAGGTGGATCCGCTCTTGAAGGCACCTGCTCCTTCACCTCACTGAGCATCCACCGACTGGCGTCCAGCTAAAAGACGGTAAAGAAGCGCTTGTGGGGAGGCAACCCCACTGAGGTTTGCATTTTCTTACATTTTTCCTTTTTTTTTGTGTTTTTGAGTCTTGAGATGTTGTTCCAGAGTCGAATGTCATTTTTGGGTGAAAACAGGTTGAATTCGGGGCTCCAGCAGCTCACACGGCCAGGCCATATTCACGCACAGCCAAAAGTGCAATTCGCACGGCCGTATGGATTGGTCTGGCCTAGCCGTGTGGCCGATACGGGCAACTCGTCTGCTCGCACGGCCGTGTGAAATTTTTCCCCAGGCCGTGTGAGCCCTCGACAAATTCCACACGGCCAAAAGTGCAATTCGCACGGCCGTGTGGAATTCCTCGGCCTGGCCGTGTCGGCCAACACGGGCAAACTTGCACCTCGCACGGTCGTGCGAGCCTTCCCGTGTGGCCGAGCCACGGCCTATATATTCGGCCAGCACGGCCGAGTGGTCAGAAATTTGAAAAATCCTCGCCGGAATCCTCTGATCCTCGCAGGAAAACCGCGACAAAATCACACTTTTTGATTTTTTCGGCCATTTTTTGTCATTTTCCACCAAACCAACAACAAACCCACCCTTCCTACACCAAAAGTGGCCTATCCCTCCATTTTGAGCAGATTTGGCCGACGTTTTTGTCGCCGGAGGCGATTTTCGGCGAGACTCCGGCGAGGCTCCGACGAGCACTTCCGGGCACTTTTTCGGCGTTTCGTCGCTTCCATCGCCTTTCCCTCATCATCCCCTACACCTCTACTTGAGTCTCCAGGTTTGATTTTGCCCTTAACTATGTTAATTGTGGAGAATTGGGTGTTAGGGTGCATGTTTAGAGAACCTCATTGAATCTTGTGATTTTTGTGCAATTGATTGAGGGGAATGCATGGAGTGTGTTTGAATTGTGTTGGGCAAAGTCCCTCTTGATTGTTTGAGCCCTTGTGTGCAAGAATTGTGCCAATTTCATGCTTACCTTAATAGTGCCCACAAGGTGTTCGATGAAATGCCTGTTTTTCATGCTATGTTGTGGGCACCGGTTGTGGCCCTTATTGATGTGCTTTGAGGGTGTGTTTGCTATGGATGTGAACCTTACATTTCCTACTTTATCGTGAATGTGCACCCCCACTAAGATTATGCTTGATTTATCGAGTTTCTGACCCCCAAACTATGGATGAAACCATGGCTCAGCTGTTTTCAGTTCTTAAGTGTGGCGGTGTAATTGACCCTTTCTTTGGCTCTTTTGGTTCCACTTTGGGTTGTTCTTTTGCAGGACAATGTCGAAACCTGACCTCAAGCACCCGTTCATCCGGGATTTGAAGAGGGGGCCCGCCCAGGATCGCTTCAAGCAGGTCCTGAAATGCCCGTTTGGGCAGCACCATTGCTGGTC
Source organism: Linum trigynum (assembly GCA_964030455.1). Taxonomy (NCBI): domain Eukaryota; kingdom Viridiplantae; phylum Streptophyta; class Magnoliopsida; order Malpighiales; family Linaceae; genus Linum; species Linum trigynum. Next base: position 25,535,787 of record OZ034821.1, on the reverse strand, counting down.
AAAACGGGAGTTTCGGAACTTGCACTGCTATGAGCAACTCTCCGCCGCCGTCACCAACCACCCATGGCGCCGTCTGCTCTCCATCTGCGAGAAAGTTTACTATGAGCCCGTGCTTGAGTTCTACACGACCTTCAAGCACACACCCACGGACGATTGGAGAGACGGTGCAGCCGTCAAATTCAGGCTAGGCGGTGGCCCACGGTCCATGAGCTACCACGAGCTGGCCGAGGCTCTCGACCTCGACCTCGACGACGGTGCGGACTACGTCACCGAGGTCAACGACCCGCCGGAGGTGGAATTCAGGAGGCTGTACACCCGCCTGGCTCGGCCAGGCCAGACACGTCCCTTCTCGGCCGGAAGGACGAAGGCCATTACACTGCAGCTCGACAACCGCCTTCTCCACCACCTGCTGGCGAAGTCTTATACTCCAGCTTCAGACAGTGCCAGCGCCATCATCAAGAGGGCCCTGTACCTCATCCAGTCGATCCGCCAGCACGACCATCCCCTCCACTTGGGTTCGGTGGTGGCCAGGACCTTCGAGAAGACTGCTTCGGAACTGAAGAGTCTCCACTACACCCCCTCATCACCCGCCTGGCCACCTACTTCGGCCATTCCCTGTAGGGGTGCACACAGCAGGGGGACACCATCGTTTTTGGCAGGTCGACGATCAAGCACATGTATCTGCTGCGAGAGAACTGCGGCATTCTATGGATCGAGGGGTTTCCAGAACCTCCGATCCCCGAGGAGGACCAGCAGGAGGACCAGCCAGAGGTCCAGCCAGAGGGCCAGGAGGATGAGGCTGCTGATCATGTGGAGCCCGAGGATGTGGACGCTGCTGTTGATCCACCACAGACTCACTTCCATTACGGAGGTGGCAGCTCTGCTTTCCCGGGGCAGGATTACTTCACCTCCCAGTTCGAGCAGCTGCGTCTCCAGAACCAGCAGATCCTCGACCATCAGATGCAGTTCCAGCAGTACGCGGCTCAACAGGCCGAGTACCACCAGAGGATGGCTGTTTACGATGAGAGATTGGACCAGATCCAGACCCAGCAGGGAGTGACTCTCGCACACATCGAGCGAGAGAGGCGCCGTTAACGGCGCATGCAGGAGGTCCAGCAACATTTACTCCGGCTGCTACCGGGTGAGCAGCCCGTTTGGAGGACTCCCTGGGAGGACTCTCCACTTCCACCTCCCCCAGTGGATGGTGATGATGGTGCTGATGGTGATGACGCCTTCATGGACGACATCGACTTTGGTGATCTTGGCGACGAGTAGGCTGTACTCGTTGCCCATCTCAGTGTGTTTTGTTTTTCGTATTAGACTTTTGTGTGTTTGCTCCATGTGTGAGGAGCTTGAACTTAGCCGTCTGGGCTAACACTTATCCCTAACACAACGTGTGCTAGTGTTTTCTAGGTGTTCGATTCGTGCAGAACTATCCATCTTCCTGTTTGTTTCTCGCTGACTGGTCCACTTCCAGACCCCAACCAGTTTCAATCCGGTAACATCGTTCCCCTTATATCTCCCTCTACTCCATTGAGGGCAATGTCGTGCTTAAGTGTGGGGGGGGGGGGGTGCTTTGTATCGGTTGGAATATATATTTGGGTGCTTGGAGCCTAGTCCGCTGTCCGAATCTTATGATTTGAGGGCTCCAAGTACTGTTGTTTGATCATATTGGCACTGTGTTTTGATTGGTGAATTGAATGGTTTTCGGATTGATGCATGACAGCGTGATTGTGACTAGGACAACCTATGATGAGGACTGAGACGTGCAGTAGAATTGTGTAGGGGTTCAGTTTTTCAACTGTTTGCGTACCAACTGTGACTTGGATTGATTACTTGTTCTTGACAGTCGTTTATGCATCTAGTTCAGGGTATCAGAATGTGAGATAGAGCATATAGGTAGCCATGTGAGATTTGAGCCTGCTCGTTTCTTTCTTGTGCGATAGATCCCTCTTCCATGATGTGTAGCATTCACGTTGTCACTAGCTAAGATGATGGGGGCATAGGATTAGCCCACGACCAAATTTGACTGTCCTGATGTGTCATATCCCCTAGTCAGCCCTTTTGAGCCGTGTGTTATCCTTTCTTTTGGTCTGATAATGAAAAATCACCCTTTTTGCATCTTTTAGAAGGTTCCACAGAGTGGTTTTTACATATTCTCTGCTGTTTCTGCTAAATTTGATGTGAGTGTTGGAGGTAGTGCTTAAAAGTTGGGCTGGGCATGTGTTTGAAATATGTGCAGAAGTGGTGGCTCCCTTAAGAAATGAAAAGAAAATGAAAAAGAAAAAAAACAAAGGAAAATTGGAAGCAAAAGAGAGCCACTACCAAAAATCTGAATAATGCCCAGTAAGTAGTGTTTCTTAGCAGTCTGGCTTGGAAATGCTGACATTTATACCTCCTTCGCTCTTGTGCTCTTGAGATATTGAGTAATGCAGAATAGCAGAAAGGAAATACCGGTTTGTTTGACTGTGATTGTGTGGGTTTGGAAATGTGGATCCTTGTGCTATGAATACTTCCACCACCTAAAAGGCCTTTTCCCCATGTCCAAGACCCTAGCCAGTCATTTGAACCTGAGTCTTAGACCTCCTGATTAGTTAGTGGTGACACCCCATATGTGAACTCTAGCATTTAGAGGCTGCCATCATGGTGAAGAGATGTTAGGGATTGAGAGAAATAACATGCGCATTTTTCGCATCAAATTGTCCTGGCCCCACTGGTCGAGAGTGAGTGATTCATTTTCATATTCTATATACTCTTGTAACCCGGTGAGGACCTAGATTGCTCGGTCTCTATTCTGATGTCTTGAGTTGGATGCATGAGTTGACTGTTTTGAGTAAGTGGTTGAGTCAAGTCTAGGTTGGTTGGTGAACAGAAGGGAGACTCTTCCTTTACTCGATTTTGCTGCACTCAAATGTCCTTTGTGGTGGTTGTCCAGGTTGCTATTGAAGTTGGTCAGGTATTGATGTTTGAAAACTAGTACGATTCACGTGTTCTGTGCCTTTATGACTTGTCCCCAATGTTGGTTGATTGAAATATGTAAGCTTACCTTGTGTCTGACTTGGTTTGCTTGGGGACAAGCAAACGGTTAAGTGTGGGGGAGTTTGATAGACCGTTAATTACACATGTTTTTACCACTGTTCTTACACCGTTTGAGGTGTTGGTTCTCGTGTTTTAGGCCGATTTCACGCAAGGTTGTGCTTGTTTGTCATATTTCAGGTCCTAGTACGTGAATGGAGGCTTGGGAGCGAGTTTGGGGTCGATTGGATGAAGATCGGACGCGTGGCGAGGTGCTAAGGAAGTCGCACGGGCATTCCTGGACATCACATGGCCGTGCAACTCACATTTGTGGCCGTGTGATTTTCGCCGAGAGCAAACACGGGCAGGATGGAAATCCCACACGGCCGTGCGACCCTGGCCGTGTGGGAAGCCTGAAGATCGAACTAATTGATACACCGCGTTTTGACTCACACGGGCAAGTGGGTGAGCCACACGGCCGTGTGGCCTGCCCGTGTGAGTCGGGAAATCTTGGTTTTTCAGCCAATCTCGAGCCACAAGTGAGAGGATCGGATTTCCAGAGCAAAAATAGAGCCCTAGAGAGAGAAAGTACGAAGAACACATCCTAGAAGCTATCTTGGAGCTGGGTTTCATCGAATCGAGCCTGGAGATCGTCCTAGGAGTGGAAATCATCATCTCGGAGCAGATTTTCCTCATCTTTATGAGTATGACTATTCCGATTGCTGTTTTCTTCTCTCTCTCTATGGAGTAGAACCTCTCTCTCACTTGGGGATGAAGAACCCTAGTTCTATGTGTTAGGGATTGATTGTAATGACTTGGGATGATATTACTGTTTGATTTTAATCGAATGATGCATGTTTATTGAGTCAATTGAAGTCTGATCAACTTTTCCTGATTCCTGCTGCAATCTGAGATAGATAGAATCTGATTAGGTTGCTAGAGTCTCATCATTCGGTAGTAGGAGATTGGCTATACGAGAGTTAGCCAGTTTACTGCTTTGTACTGGAATCCAATTCAGTAGTGGAGTTCTGTTCTTACTGCTTCAGCTTTCTATCCCGGTGAAGACTAGTCGTCTGCCGGGTAGTTAGACTGAGAGGGCTTGGTCAGCTTAAGAGATTCCAAGCTACTGTCGGATCTTCCGCAGTCTAATCAACAGTGAATCAACCCAGGGTAATTGCAATTGAACCTAACTAAGGAGCTAGGGGGACTCATTCCCGAGTGACTCTTTCCTGCTTGAGAATACCGAATAATTTCCTGCTTTCTTGCTGCTTTTAGTTTAACACAAATCACTAGACTTAGTTGGTTAGATAATAAATAATCACAGAGTAAGCAGTAGATTTAGACCCCGGGTTGATAATAGAACTTGCCTGTTACTGCATTCCCGGACTGCGATTATACTTGGTCGCAGTTTGGTGTTGTGTTTTGGCCTGTCAGTAATGTTGATGGACATGTGATTCAATGACAAGACGTGCACGAGTACGAACTCTTAGTACCAAGTCAAAATTGTACAATAAGGTGGATTTGCACTCCAAATGTCTTGTAATGTTGATGGACATGTGATTCAATGATTAATTTAGTCATATAAACACAGAAACCGCTTAATTGTGTCATAATGACAAGACGTGGACGAGAACGAACTCTTAGTACCAAGTCCAAATTGTACAATAAGGTGGATTTTCACTCGAAATGTCTTGCCATGTTGATAGACATGTGATTCTTTGATTGGTTTAGTCATGTAAACACATAAACCGCTTAATTGTGTCATAATGACAAGATGTGCACGAGTAAGAACTCTTAGTACGTAGTTCAAATTGTACAACAAGGTGGATTTGCACTCCAAGTGTCTTGTAATGTTGATGTACATGTGATTGAATGATCGGTTGGGTCTTATAAACACATAAACCGCTTAATTGTGTCATAATCACAAGATGTGCACGAGTACGAACTCTTAGTACCGAGTTCAAATTGCACAATATGGTGGATTTTCACTCCAAATGTCTTGTAATGTTGATGACATGTGATTCAATGATTGGTTTAGTCTTATAAACACTTAAACCGCTTAATTATGTCATAATGACAAGATAAGCACCGAGTCAAAATTGTACAATAAAGTGGATTTGCACTCCAAATGTCTTGTAATGTTGATAGACCTGTGATTCTTTGATTGGTTTAGTCATGTAAACACATTAAAATCTTAATTTTGTCATAATGACAAGATGTGCACGAGTACGAACTCTTAGTACCTTGTCCAAATTGCACAATAAGGTGGATTTGCACTTCAAATTTCTTGTAATGTTGATAGACATGTGATTCTATGATTGGTTTTGTGATATAAACACATAAACCACTTAATTGTGTCATAATGACAAGACGTGCACGAGTACATACTCTTAGTACCAAGTCCAAATTGTACAATAAGGTGAATTTGCACTCCAAATTTTTTTTCATGTTGATAGACATGTGATTCTTTGATTGGTTTCGTCATGTAAACACATAAACTGGTTAATTGTGTAATAATGACATGATGTGCACGAGTACGAACTCTTAGTTCCGAGTCCAAATTGCACAAAAAGATGGATTACGCACTCCAAATGTCTTGTAATGTTGATGTACATGTGATTCAATGATTGGTTTAGTCATATAAACACATAAACCGCTTAATTGTGTCATAATGACAAGATGAGCATGAGTACGAACTCTTAGTAATGAGTCCAAATTGCTCAATAAGTTGGATTTGCACTCCAAATATCTTGTAATGTTGCTGGACATATGATTCAATGATTGGTTTAGTTATATAAACACATAAACCGCTTAATTGTGTGCACGAGTACGAACTCTTAGTACATAGTTCAAATCGTACAATAAGGTGGATTTGCACTCCAAATGTCTTGTAATGTTGATGTACATGTGATTGAATGATTGGTTGGGTCTTATAAACACATAAACCGCTTAATTGTGTCATAATCACAAGATGTGCACGAGTACGAACTCTTAGTACCGACTTCAAATTGCACAATATGGTGGATTTGCACTCCAAATGTCTTGTAATGTTGATGACATGTGATTCAATGATTGGTTTAGTCTTATAAACACTTAAACCGCTTAATTGTGTCATAATCACAAGATGTGCACGAGTACGAACTCTTAGTACCGAGTTCAAATTGTACAATATGGTGGATTTTCACTCCAAATGTCTTGTAATGTTGATGACAGGTGATTCAATGATTGGTTTAGTCTTATAAACACTTAAACCGCTTAATTGTGTCATAATGACAAGATAAGCACCGAGTCCAAATTGCACAATAAGCTGGATTTGCACTCCAAATGTCTTATAATGTTGATAGACATGTGATTCTTTGATTGGTTTAGTCATATAAACACATAAACCACATAATTCTGTCATAATGACAAGACGTGCACGAGTTCGAACTCCTAGTACCGAGTCCAAATTGCACAAAAAGGTGGATTTCCACTCCAAATGACTTGTAATATTGATGGACATGTGATTCAATGATTGGTTTATTCATTTTAAAACATAAACCGCTTAATTGTGTCATAATGACAAGATGTGCACGAGTACGAACTCTTAGTACGTAGTTCAAATTGTACAATAAGGTGGATTTGCACTCTAAATGTCTTGTAATGTTGATGTACATGTGATTGAATGATTGGTTGGGTCCTATAGACACATGAACCGCTTAATTGTGTCATAATCACAAGATGTGCACGAGTACGAACTCTTAGTAATGAGTCCAAATTGCTCAATAAGGTGTATTTGCACTCCAAATATCTTATAATGTTGGTGGACATGTGATTCGATGATTGGTTTAGTCATATAAACACAGAAACCGCTTAATTGTGTCATAATGACAAGACGTGGACGAGAACGAACTCTTAGTACCAAGTCCAAATTGTACAATAAGGGGGATTTGCACTCCAAATGTCTTGTAATGTTGATGGACATGTGATTCAATGATTAATTTAGTCATATAAACACAGAAACCGCTTAATTGTGTCATAATGACAAGACGTGGACGAGAACGAACTCTTAGTACCAAGTCCAAATTGTACAATAAGGTGGATTTGCACTCGAAATGTCTTGCCATGTTGATAGACATGTGATTCTTTGATTGTTTTAGTCATGTAAACACATAAACCGCTTAATTGTGTCATAATGACAAGATGTGCACCAGTACGAACTCTTAGTACGTAGTTCAAATTGTACAACAAGGTGGATTTGCACTCCAAATGTCTTGTAATGTTGATGTACATGTGATTGAATGATTGGTTGGGTCTTATAAACACATAAACCGCTTAATTGTGTCATAATCACAAGATGTGCACGAGTACGAACTCTTAGTACCGAGTTCAAATTGCACAATATGGTGGATTTTCACTCCAAATGTCTTGTAATGTTGATGACATGTGATTCAATGATTGGTTTAGTCTTATAAACACTTAAACCGCTTAATTGTGTCATAATGACAAGATAAGCACCGAGTCCAAATTGCACAATAAGTTGGATTTGCACTCCAAATGTCTTGTAATGTTGATAGACATGTGATTCTTTGATTGGTTTAGTCATATAAACACATAAACCACATAATTCTGTCATAATGACAAGACGTGCACGAGTTCGAACTCCTAGTACTGAGTCCAAATTGCACAAAAAGGTGGATTTCCACTCCTAATGACTTGTAATATTGATGGACATGTGATTCAATGATTGGTTTATTCATTTAAAAACATAAACCGCTTAATTGTTACATAATGACAAGATGTGCACGAGTACGAACTCTTATTACGTAGTTCAAATTGTACAATAAGGTGGATTTGCACTCCAAATGTCTTGTAATGTCTTGTAATGTTGATGTACATGTGATTGAATGATTGGTTGGGTCTTATAAACACATAAACCGCTTAATTGTGTCATAATCACAAGATGTGCACGAGTACGAACTCTTAGTACCGAGTTCAAATTGCACAATATGGTGGATTTTCACTCCAAATGTCTTGTAATGTTGATGACATGTGATTCAATGATTGGTTTAGTCTTATAAACACTTAAACCGCTTAATTGTGTCATAATGACAAGATAAGCACCGAGTCAAAATTGTACAATAAAGTGGATTTGCACTCCAAATGTCTTGTAATGTTGATAGACCTGTGATTCTTTGATTGGTTTAGTCATGTAAACACATTAAAATCTTAATTTTGTCATAATGACAAGATGTGCACGAGTACGAACTCTTAGTACCTAGTCCAAATTGCACAATAAGGTGGATTTGCACTTCAAATTTCTTGTAATGTTGATAGACATGTGATTCTTTGATTGGTTTTGTGATATAAACACATAAACCACTTAATTGTGTCATAATGACAAGACGTGCACGAGTACAAACTCTTAGTACCAAGTCCAAATTGTACAATAAGGTGAATTTGCACTCCAAATTTTTTTTCATGTTGATAGACATGTGATTCTTTGATTGGTTTCGTCATGTAAACACATAAACTGGTTAATTGTGTCATAATGACATGATGTGCACGAGTACGAACTCTTAGTTCCGAGTCCAAATTGCACAAAAAGATGGATTACGCACTCCAAATGTCTTGTAATGTTGATGTACATGTGATTCAATGATTGGTTTAGTCATATAAACACATAAACCGCTAATTGTGTCATAATGACAAGATGAGCATGAGTACGAACTCTTAGTACCGACTTCAAATTGCACAATATGGTGGATTTGCACTCCAAATGTCTTGTAATGTTGATGACATGTGATTCAATGATTGGTTTAGTCTTATAAACACTTAAACCGCTTAATTGTGTCATAATCACAAGATGTGCACGAGTACGAACTCTTAGTACCAAGTTCAAATTGCACAATATGGTGGATTTTCACTCCAAATGTCTTGTAATGTTGATGACATGTGATTCAATGATTGGTTTAGTCTTATAAACACTTAAACCGCTTAATTGTGTCATAATGACAAGATAAGCACCGAGTCCAAATTGCACAATAAGTTGGATTTGCACTCCAAATGTCTTGTAATGTTGATAGACATGTGATTCTTTGATTGGTTTAGTCATATAAACACATAAACCACATAATTCTGTCATAATGACAAGACGTGCACGAGTTCGAACTCCTAGTACCGAGTCCAAATTGCACAAAAAGGTGGATTTCCACTCCAAATGACTTGTAATATTGATGGACATGTGATTCAATGATTGGTTTAGTCATTTAAAAACATAAACCGCTTAATTGTGTCATAATGACAAGATGTGCACGAGTACGAACTCTTAGTACGTAGTTCAAATTGTACAATAAGGTGGATTTGCACTCCAAATGTCTTGTAATGTTGATGTACATGTGATTGAATGATTGGTTGGGTCCTATAAATACATGAACCGCTTAATTGTGTCATAATCACAAGATGTGCACGAGTACGAACTCTTAGTAATGAGTCCAAATTGCTCAATAAGGTGTATTTGCACTCCAAATATCTTGTAATGTTGGTGGACATGTGATTCGATGATTGGTTTAGTCATATTAACACAGAAACCGCTTAATTGTGTCATAATGACAAGACGTGGACGAGAACGAACTCTTAGTACCAAGTCCAAATTGTACAATAAGGGGGATTTGCACTCCAAATGTCTTGTAATGTTGATGGACATGTGATTCAAGGATTAATTTAGTCATATAAACACAGAAACCGCTTAATTGTGTCATAATGACAAGACGTGGACGAGTACGAACTCTTAGTACCAAGTCCAAATTGTACAATAAGGTGGATTTGCACTCGAAATGTCTTGCCATGTTGATAGACATGTGATTCTTTGATTGTTTTAGTCATGTAAACACATAAACTGCTTAATTGTGTCATAATGACAAGATGTGCACCAGTACGAACTCTTAGTACGTTGTTCAAATTGTACAACAAGGTGGATTTGCACTCTAAATGTCTTGTAATGTTGATGTACATGTGATTGAATGATTGGTTGGGTCTTATAAACACATAAACCGCTTAATTGTGTCATAATCACAAGATGTGCACGAGTACGAACTCTTAGTACCGAGTTCAAATTGCACAATATGGTGGATTTTCACTCCAAATGTCTTGTAATGTTGATGACATGTGATTCAATGATTGGTTTAGTCTTTTAAACACTTAAACCGCTTAATTGTGTCATAATGACAAGATAAGCACCGAGTCCAAATTGCACAATAAGCTGGATTTGCACTCCAAATGTCTTGTAATGTTGATAGACATGTGATTCTTTGATTGGTTTAGTCATATAAACACATAAACCACATAATTCTGTCATAATGACAAGACGTGCACGAGTTCGAACTCCTAGTACCGAGTCCAAATTGCACAAAAAGGTGGATTTCCACTCCAAATGACTTGTAATATTGATGGACATGTTATTCAATGATTGGTTTATTCATTTAAAAACATAAACCGCTTAATTGTTACATAATGACAAGATGTGCACGAGTACGAACTCTTAGTACGTAGTTCAAATTGTACAATAAGGTGGATTTGCACTCCAAATGTCTTGTAATGTCTTGTAATGTTGATGTACATGTGATTGAATGATTGGTTGGGTCCTATAAACACATAAACCACTTAATTGTGTCATAATCACAAGATGTGCACGAGTACGAACTCTTAGTAATGAGTCCAAATTGCTGAATAAGGTGTATTTGCACTCCAAATATCTTGTAATGTTGGTGGACATGTGATTCGATGATTGGTTTAGTCATATAAACACAGAAACCGCTTAATTGTGTCATAATGACAAGATGTGCACGAGTACGAACTCTTAGTACGTAGTTCAAATTGTACAATAAGGTGGATTTGCACTCCAAATGTCTTGTAATGTCTTGTAATGTTGATGTACATGTGATTGAATGATTGGTTGGGTCCTATAAACACATAAACCGCTTAATTGTGTCATAATCACAAGATGTGCACGAGTACGAACTCTTAGTAATGAGTCCAAATTGCTGAATAAGGTGTATTTGCACTCCAAATATCTTGTAATGTTGGTGGACATGTGATTCGATGATTGGTTTAGTCATATAAACACAGAAACCGCTTAATT